>OX370994.1:4364711-4964711 GCA_947308005.1 Yponomeuta malinellus
AAAATGAGTTAAGTACGCAGAAATGAGTTAAAGGCACTCCTCTATCTGGTGGACTTAACTGCGATTGCTTGAGTACCTAAAGACTCCCATTAGATTTAGTTAAAAAGCGACTTTAAGGCATTTCTGCATACTTCATTTTACCATTTTTTGTGAGTTGTGCCCTTGTACTGATGAAGGTGCGATATGCCGAAGAACCCACTGCCCACAGGAAGTACCAATAGGAAACCGGTACCTCGAGTACTCGGTACCTCGGTACCTCTCGAGTGGAAACCACGAACTGGCAAACTCAGCGTAGGACGCCCACCACGCTAGACCGACAATCTATATAGCAGACTTCTGGCAGCGGCTGGATGAGGATGACCGAGAAACGAAAGAAGTGACTTGCGGGCTGGTTGATTGTTATAGTTCAAATGAATGAAATTATTAATCTCGTGATTGCTACTATGCAAGGGTTTTTCGTCAGATGTTACAGTCATAGTGATTAAATAGCTATTATACATAATGACTGGTCATTATATATAAAAGCCAAATTCACTAGACAAAGTAATAAATTATTATGCTAACGTTTTATTTTGGCAAGTGTTATATAGCAAATAATTGTTTGATTAAATTTATATTTCGCATTTTGTTTGTTAGGTCAGTACACATAAGCAAAAATAGGTTCGAAGTTCCAGGATGGAGCGGAGCGCAGCGACGATCCATCCTGAAACTTCGGGTGTTAGTTCTTTTTTTTTATATAAAAGCGAAAAAAAATATTTCACTAAAAAACTTAGTTTTGTGTCAAACTTAAACAAGGTTGGTGCATGGAAAAGTCATAGGTACCCTACATTATGATATTAATATGATATTAAATAAAATTGCTAGTAAATGTGATTAATTTTGTGTTAATTATCACTTTATCTAAACTGAGTAGACATTATATACAATGACTAGATAATATATATAATATCCAGATTTATTACTTTGGCTGTAACATATACACTTTTTTGCTAGTAATGTTATGAGCTAGCGCCGGACATATTTCGACCGAAACTGTCTTAGCAAAGGGCAAGACAAAACGTACGAAAAAGCGGCTTGCTTGTATGCAACGACTAATGTATGTTGATGAAGCGTATGTGATCTTTTAGGATGGTGCAAGGGACAGAGACCTGCCAACCTACCCTTCTGGAATACAGGCGGAAGTTTATGTTAGGTTACGTTTTTATGAGCTATGTCGATCACAATCCTTAGTTCTTTGCAGAATTTTAAACATAACTTGTGCAATAATGTAGTGCGGTTTTACACAATCTATCTAAGGGATGGCTTAGTTTTAAATTGACTGTATTGTGGAATGTGGAAGTTAATTTTTGATAACTTCATAGAAAAAAAAAGAGGTCTTGTAAGCGATGTATGTTTAAGTGCTTTTTCTTTAAGATTTTCCTAGTTACACAAGTATTATATTTTATTGCATACAAGACATTTAACAGGGCATCACATAAGAAATTACATGTACAAAGGCGAGCTTATCTCTGTAACAGATTTCTTCCAGTAAACCTTCAGGTATAGGAGAAGCAGTAGGAAATCGGGTCTATATATGTGCACAAAATAAACTACATAAACTACAAAAAGGCCTAAATAACAATCTATTTCCACAAAGTAAAAAAAAAAAAGGAAAAGCAAAACTACATAAACTAGATATCAGAATGAAAATACATACCTTATTTGATATGCATAAATAATATATATATAAATATAATATAGCTCCGTGTGGCGCCGGATTAAGAATAGCGTCACTCCAATTCTTCCCGTGGATGTCGTAGAAGGCGACTAAGGAAATAAATTACCAGGAGACGGGCAGCAGCGTCTTCCTGAAATTCCAACCGCATACTGCGATCGCCAACCCGCCTGCCCAGCGTGGCGATTATGGCAAAACCCCCCCTGGTTATGAAAACCATGAGGGAGGCCTACGTCCTGCAGTGGGCGTAAGGGGCTGATGATGATGATGATGATAGCTCAATGTTATTACAGGGATAGATAAAGCTCTTTCAACCGCTTCTTGAAGGTACCAATAGTGGGACTGGCGCAAATTTTCTCACATTTTCGTTCAAAGAATATACAGGTAAATTCTTTTTTTTTATAGTACATAAAAAAGGGGGAAAAATAGAAATATTTTTTAAAAACAATCGTACGTAAAATTTGAGCCAGTCGAACAAAGATTTCGGACTCGATGGAAACAAATTTATTTAAAAACCTATTTAGAGGCTAAAATTCCACCCATGCCGGGACTTGAACCCGCGACTTGTGGCTAACTGTGCCAGCGCTCTCCCAGCTGAGCTAATGGGCAAGTGCAGGCATCGGCAAAATTTCTAGCCTCTTTACAAACTTCTCTGTATTACGTACAGGCAGCGACATCTGGCCAAATTGTCCTCAGCACGGGTTAGTGCAACAAAATGAATATAAATAAATTTGTTTGCTCAAAGCTATCAATTTTATTGATTGCAAGGATTATGTACCGTCCATCACGTGCCAATACCAGCTCTTTATGTTTTGTGTACCTACGTAAATCTATTATTTGTTTTGTTTTATTTTACTTTATTTCATCATAATTCTATTCAGCAACAAAAGGCAAACTTACTTTGTTCCGTTGCGATCGTCGCAGTAAATGGACTTTGCAAAAGTAAAACAAATGAATGCGGTAGTTTTTGATGGCGTGACAACAATTTACAAGCTACAACATAGTACTCTGGCTGAATGAAGTTTTAACCCTTTAACGGGCGTAGCTAGCATATATTTTTCTATGGTTTTGGACTTTATTTCACACTGATTAGGTTCAATTTATGAGGGGAACTATTGAAATAAGACTGAAGAGAACTATTGAAAAATCTCAGTTAACTCCCAAGTTACGGTATAGAAGAAAAAAAAGTAGCTTACTACTTTTATATAGTCACTTAATACCAAGAACGTTTTACCCAGCATCCTCGCTTAGTATGTACTCAGTACAGTGGATTACCCCAACTAGATTTTAAGATCTCTTGGGCACCATTATAGTTCACATTTTAATAATCTTAATAAAGGCACCTAGCGTGCTATATATATATATATATAAAAGAGCGTTGGTAGCCTAATGGGTAGAAAAGAGCGTTGGTAGCCTAGTGGGTAGAACATCGGACTCGGAAGCGAGAGACCCAGGTTCGATCCCCAGTGCGGGCATGTACCTATGACTTGGATTTCTAAGTCATGCACATTTGTGAAGTAATAGTAGCAATACCACACGCTAACGGCGAAGGAAAACATCGTGAGGAAACCTGAGTGTCTGAGCTATTCACATACCTCAGCGCTTGAAATCGCCAATCCGCGGTGGGCACGCGTGGTGATTAAGCCCCTACTCTCTCCCTGAGAGAAGGCCTGTGCCCTACAGTGGGACGTATATAGGCTGCTTATGTAATCAAGGCACCTATATCCTACAGAGCATTCACTTAACCCTAGACACCAAACATTTAATTAACCCCATAATACTTAACCATCCGTCCGTTAAGTTTTAAATAAAACCAATTTGATTTTGGTACTTTTACTGCATTGATGCTTCAGGCATATTTTATATTTTGTAATAAATATTTTTTTTTGTTATTTTTCACCCATAATTTTATTTATTTTTATTTCTGCTTAAAATAACAGGCGTGTCTACAGATTAAAACCGACAACCATGAAAAAGAGTTGTTCAGGGGAAAACTTAAACTGTAGACATTAGGGAACAAATAAATACTTTTTTACGCCCATTCAGTACAAAAATCAATTTTATGTTAACCATAAATTGCTACATTGTACATATTTTTGTAAAATTTCCAAATAATGGCCGCAGGAATTCGTTGCCACTCGCCGAGCCGCGTGACGAACACGGAGTTGACAAGAGACACCACAGTTATCCGCACACGCACAAAAAAGATACAATAATTTTTCGAAACGATGAAGGTCAGGTGTCTAGGGTCAAGGAAGCTTTTCCTAGTTTGGGACAGCTTATCCCCCTTACGCTGGTCAAAAAACTTTCAAATCTACACTCACAGGCCAAGTATGGATTTTGGTGTTTTCTTTTGTTTGTGTGAGCACAATGGCGTCGGCATGCGTTGCGGAAGAAGACTTGGAAGTCCTTGCGATAGTGATCTGACAAGAATGTATAATGCCCACTCATTTGTAGAAGCGCGTAAAAATAAAGACTAATTTACTATGAGAATTCTGTGCACGTGTAAATGGCTATAGTAAGTCGTGTGTGTGTTATACTTTTGGTTGTTAAAGCATTTGTTTTTTGGGTTCCGTAGCCGACGGGTACCGATGGGACCCTATTATTATAATTATTATTAATATACTGATGGCCGTTGGGGCGAAAAAGTTCTGACCTGGCGACCGCGGACCGGGCGACGCAGCATGGGAAGGCCCACCAGATTGTCTGACGACCTGGTTGCGGTGGCGGGGAGTCGCTAGATGCGGGAGGCACAAGACCGGGAAGCTTGGAAAACTATGAGGGAGGCCTATGTCCTGCTGTGGGCGTCAAATGGCTAATGATGATTATGATTGATACACAAGCAGCTTAAATCTGATGCGTGTATGTCACTTTCGTGCACTTGTAAAATGTTTATCTAGTCGGCACTGAGGGAGCACTAATTATACTGTCTTTGGTAGTTTATTCCGGGCAAGAAGTGTTTTCTGGGATTGCTTGCCCATGGTTTTTGTCCACTTGGCCCACTTCAGCGAACGCACAATTGATACAAACAATTCTCTAAGAGGTAGAGAATTGTTTGTATTAATTTGGCGTAACATATTACTACGTGCTTGTGGCTGCAAAAGGGATGCAATACCGAACGGAACTCATTTTCGTTTCAATCGTAAATATTTAGAAAAAATAAAAGAAGGATGTGTTTTTGTTTTGTATTTTTTGTCACAAAATAATAGCACAAGCACATGTTATTGTATTTAAAACCCATGATTATATCAACAACTCGTTCGCACACCATTTTACGAGGATTTACAAAAGAGACAAATATTTTAGCTACGCCTACGACGTCTGTCTGTCCGTCTGACCTCTAAAGAGCCTTATTTATTTGTTGAAGCGGCGTAATAGTTAGCCAGCTCAAGGGTTACACAAATATAATTTTGTTTTCTTGTAAACGGTAATAAATACAAGTCTCAAACTTGATATGGTAATAGTTAGTGCAGTTTAGTATTTAATAACAAAAAATAATAAAAAACAGTCAAGTGTAAGACGGACTCCTAGGGTCTAGAATTCGATAAAATAGATTTTCTAAGTACGTAGTATAATACACGGCATAAAACAATGCCAATAAGAATCCAAAAATGGGTTCTATTTGCAATAATCCATAGTCTGTTAATCCTGAATCCTTTTAATCCTGAAACTATCAGCCATTTGACGCCCACTGCAGCAGACTGGACGCCTCCCTCATGGTTTTCCAAGCTTCCCAGTGTTGTGCCGCCCGCATCCAGCGACTTCCCGCCACCGTAACCAGGTCGTCAGACCATCTTCTGGGGGGCCTGCACACGCTGAGTCGTCCGGTCCGCGGTCGCCCTTACAGAACTTTTTATTTTGTTTTTATAATTAATAAAATATTTGAGTTAAATTAACAACTTTTACTAGCTTTCCTCATAGTTAAAGATAAAGATTATTTTTTTATCAAACGTGAGCAATAAAGCTATTTATGTTAAAATAGCCAGGTTATGCAACCAGTGTGTGTTACCAGTGATGACTTATGGCACTGAAACGTGGTCTCTCACTATGGGCCTCATAAGAAGGCTCAAGGTCACGCAACGAGCTATGGAAAGGGCTATGCTCGGAATTTCTTTACGAGATCGAATCAGAAATTATGAGATCCGTAGACGAACGAAAGTCGTCGACATAGCCCAGCGGATTAGTAAGTTGAAGTGGCAGTGGGCGGGGCATATAGCACGCAGAACTGATGGCCCATGGGGCCGAAAGGTTCTTGAATGGAGACCACATATCGGCAAGCGCAGTGTAAGACGACCAGCCACAAGATGGACAGATGACCCCATCCAAGCGGCGGGAAGACGCTGGATGCAGGCCACTTCCAACCGGTCTTTTTGGAAATCAATGGAGGAGGCCTATGTCCCGCAGTGGACTTCTTGTGACTGAATGATGATGTTAAAATAAATAAGTACTGTGCATTTTTTGTCCATCGGGACTTAAGAAATCTTTGAGAGTGCACCATGTTAAGTTGTCGTTAAAATGTGTCATTATCACAAACCTTCCATAACATTGATGTCAAAAATGAAATACGGTCTGTATAATCATAACTACCTATATATTAACTCGTTAGTTAATTCACAATCAATCAGAAGATAATAATAACTGCCCATCTTATAATAAAACCATTTTAAAGTCAAGATGATTTAGGACACACAAGGTCAATCAAGAAAAATATATATTTAATAGAGTAATTGGTAACGTCGGGTTGTAGTTAGAAACAAAATTCAGTCAGGTATTAAATTAAATATAAATCAAATTATAATTCCATAAATTATAATAACATTTGCCCTACAGCATTTTTTTTTCAATTTAAATTTAAATAGTATAAGTTACTCCTATCTACGGGTAGACTTCCACACAACATAGTCAGTTGTCCTAGTCCCAAGCTAAACTAGGACCTTGTGCTATGGTAAATAGACAAGGAAATCACATACATGGATATACACCTAGACTGATTCCGTACATTTTGGTGCCTTGGATTTGGTATATCGCAGTTGATTTAATTTTTTGACATCGCGTAATAAAAGTATTGACACGAGAAGACAAGAATATATCACAATAAAACTTTTGACTTCCATTTTATAGACGGGAATAAACTATTAAGCACACTGCAGCGCACGTGACGAACAGGTCTTGCTTATATAAATAAAACAGATTTTTATGCTGCTCAGATAATATTAGCAAACCAGTTATTTTGACCTTTTTGTACTCTACGCATAAAATTAATTTTCACTCCAGCTGCTCGAAATGATGCATTTTGATGCCCAAATTTAGGACCCAAAACACGCTATTGTTGTTCAAGCTAAGATGCATCAAAGTAAATAGACTTAAAATTGGGTTTTGAATCTATTTACCTTTAGGTACCTTTAAGTAAATAGACTCAAAATCCAATTTTGAATTTATATACTAATGCACTCATTTACTAAGAAGTCGGACTTCTCTTTCACTCTTGAGGATTTGTCCTATATCTATTTCGCTCCAACCCAAGTAATAAGTTTTAAAACCGAGTTTCGAACTACTTACTGAACTAACAAACTCTTTGCTGCAAAACTTTTAAGTAACTAATTGTCAAATATTTGAAATTGGAACGCGTTTTTTTTTTCTATGCAAAAAATCAATAACATTGGCGCGCTTTTTTTTGTCTATTTTCCCGGAAAAATATCGTCAAGCGATGATGATACTGTCTTCTTAACACCAGAATATATAAAAAAACAGGCAACACAAGCAATTCAAAACCTCCTGCCAGAAGTTACATTTGAGAGTGGTATGTGTTATCTTTTATTTCATTCCTCTCAGATGGTAGTGAAAAGCAGAGTGTTCTACACGGGCGCAAATCATTTTTGGTCTCGGCAGTGTTGAATCCCTCGCTCCTTCAGCGATTCTTAGTTAAAGCCCTCGCTTCGCTCGGGTTTTAATGCAAGAATCGTCTCAGTTCACTTTTTCTTCAATTTCACAACCTCGGCGCAAAAATTTTGTTTGCGCCCTTGGTGAACAATGTAATTGAAGACTTTGAGCTGCAGCTGGCCCATAATCAGCACGCTGGACTTGCCGGGTTTACACTGTCTTCAGGGTGACGTCCAATTCACTAGTAAAAAGTGAAAGGGGCTCAAAAAATCTTGCGAGTGTCGAGCGTTTGAGCGTCTTACGGCCAGCAGCGGCCAACTCAATCATTATTATAATTGTTTACGCATGCCGGACGGCAGAACCTTTACGGGCTTATTTATAAGAAGTCGATTCCAATAAATATTCTTAAGATGAAGTTATAACCGGTGCATAGCACGAATTCCTAACATAAATCGGCTTTAACACCGTTTTAAGAGTGTTTTAAAGCAGTCGACTTTTTATAAATAAGACTGTACTTTCGCGTAAATCACGTTGATTCAGGAAACTTTTATCAGTTTCTAAGCAAATGTTTTTTATTACTTATTTTCAGTCGACGATTTAGTTTCTTAATTTTAAAATGTTATGATGTGATGATAACATAGGTGTTAAGTACTTTAGCAGGTACGTAGAGTTATAAAGATTATTATTGAAGTTTACGTAAATGTGTTAACTACGATTTATTGCCATTAACGTAAGTCTGGGAAAATTATCATGAAGATATGTGAAAAAATAGATTTTCTTAAGGGAAACAAAAGCCGTTTTTTACACATACCTATATTTGAAGTAAAAAACGCTTACGCTCTTTTACTTTTGTGAAACACCTACGTATTAGTATAAACTCTCCATACCTGTATGTACAGAATAATGCTAAAGCCGCTTGTAAGCGAGCACTCTACTTACGATAATAATGTCGTATAGTGCCATCTGTTGCAGAACTTGCAGACTACGAAAAAAAAAATGAAATTCTTATTTATACGTCATCATTATATAACTGAATAACTGAATCTAGAAAACTTTCTTAAATTTTAGGGTCTTGAGTTTTTTTGGCCAGTTTTCCATTTTTTAAAAGAAAAAAGCCGCCAGTTGAATTGTATCAATCAATCATTCCGTACTCGTTTACCGCTGGACATAGGCCTCCCCTAAGGCACGCCACTCCTTCTGTATTGTATTGTATCTTTGTATATATCTTATATTTGTTTTATTTTTACTGTACAACAAAGAAAATTCTTATCTTAACTTCACTTTTTCTAAACAATTTCTTTAAATCTTTCCAGTGTTTGACGCATCAGCCAAATCGCCGCAGGGTTTGCTATTCGGCTCCTCCTTCCACCTGGGGAACTTCGATGAGTGCGTCACCATCGAGGACCCCAGCCACGATGGCCCCAAGGTCGAGGGCCAGTACTGCCTTGCCACCATCCTCTGGCCCCAAGCTGAGGAGAGCAAAAAGGTACGGCTCAAAACTGTGTTAATGTAAACGCAAGGTGTAAGAAATTCCCATGTACATCTGAAAAAGGGGTTCTACCTGTCAAACCGAATATCTTTTAATATTTTTGAACTAATCCTTTCGTAAACACTACACAATGTTAAAGTTTCTGTTTTATGTAGCCCATTTTCGTCCCACTGCATGGCACAGGCCTTCTCTCAGAGAGAGAGTATGGGCTTAATCACCACGCGTGCCCACCGCGGATTGGCAATTTAAGCACTGTGGTATGTGAATACCTCAGACACTCAGGTTTCTTCACGATGTTTTCCTTCACCGTTAGCGAGTGGTATTGCTACTACAACTTCACAAATGTAACTTAGAAAACAAAGTCATTCGAGCCCACGATCCTCCGGCGTTCTACCGCTCCGCTATCACCGCTAAATGTTAAATTATTTCCGGAATAACTTAATAAATTTGTTGGAAGAGTCCGACCAGGTTTTAGCTCGCGTAGTCGGTTGCTCATCTCTGACTATCCGAGACCTCAGAGACGAACAACCGTCGCCATGATTAAGCTCTTCGAATAAGAGCGAAACCTGGTCGGAATCATCCGACAAATTCAAGTAAGTGATTTCGGTAACAATTTTATTTAGAAGATATTAACTTAATTCCGGAAATCCTAGTTTGGGAGCCAGTGACCATTTTTTTTATAACCGTTTTACAATAAAGTTTGTTCATTTCATTTCATAAGTGAATAACTTTTATTATAGAGAAAACATACCAGCGTTCCATACATTTAATAGTAAGTACATTGTTACCCTAGGAGTGAAAGTAATTTATTTAGTCCCGAGACGAGGTTTGGTCGAGGGACGAAAAGTGTTTCTCCCGAGGTAAATACTTTGCTTTTCATTACGAATATAAGGAAAGTAAAAATAAAAACATGAATTAGCTAAAATGTTAATAGATCTCTGCTTTACGGAAGTACAAACAAAACTCTACAACTCGAAAAAACAAATGAAGATCGGATTGCCGCTTTACCGCCTTTTTTTTCGTCGCTGATTAGTTGCAATTTGAAAAGTTGAAACATGGTTCAACAGAAACTTGAAAATAGAACTAGATAGAAGTAATTTGACAGCTGTCAGTTGAAAAAAAAAATTCTCCGGGAGAATTTCTCCCTAGGGCTGAAAAGTATTACTTTCAACCCGCTTCTCAGGCAACTTCAAAGCTACTTTCCGACTATGAATAGTGAAAATATTATAACAACGTTACCCCCCATAAGAGGTTTCCTAGAGGTTTGATTTAATTTTTTTATTAATCTTAAGTCTTAGGTGCTTGCCTACTTATATTAAATTACATATTTTAAGTACAAACAAGACCTGTAAACATACTTACTGTACCTATCGGGATATGGCGCTGTTTGCTGTAATACAGCCACTACGCCAGGCTCAGTAACAGATGCTAAAGTTTTCGTGCTACTTAACTTGTACCGTGTGGCGCCGGATTAAGAATAGCGTCACTCCATTTCCGCGCGTGGATGTCGTAGAAGGCGACTAAGGAAATAAATTACCAGGAGACGGACAGCAGCGTCTTCCTGACAACCGCATACTGCGATTGCCAACCCGCCTGCCAAGCGTGGCGATTATGGCAACTATGGATCATGGTTTTTATAACCATGAGGGAGGCCTATGTCCTGCAGTGGGCGTCAAGGGGCTGATGATGATGATGATGAACTTGTATCAGTGCTGTATAACTATATCATAATTATATTATACTTTTTTTTATTTATTAAGGAAAACAAACAGTAGTACAATGATAACTTAACATAATTACTTGATTATTTAAAATATTACACGACGTATAATTGTACCACTAGCACCGTTAACCACATATTAAATTAATTAGGAAAACAAAACAGAGAACTTAATATTATATTCTTGTGCCTTTTAGACGTTGCATTAAAACCGTGCATGCTTTGCATTGAAATAGTTTTGGGGGTCATCATCATCATCGGCCTACGCTTGTCCACTGCTGGACATAGGCCTCTCCTATTGCACGCCACTGAGCACGGTCCTCGGCTACTCTCATCCAGCTCTTGCCAGCCGCCCTGCATGAAAATACTAATCAAAATTTGAGAAAAGCTACAGCTCTGTTAATTAAGTTAAAACGTGTTTTGAAAAGAATAAATGTGGAGTTTCTTTGTTAGTTTCTTCTCCACATAATCCATTAATTGTGAAACTAACAACTTTGACGTTCATTAAGTAAACATTCTGTTTTTACAATGAATAAAAATATTTGAATTTGAATTTGAATTTGAATTTGTTCCATTTCAAAACATTCCCTGGCCAGTGCACGGAACGACGGGAGCGATAGCAAAAATATGTCTAATTTGTACTTATTTGCTCAATAAAAATTAAAAAAATATACATATATCTTATCTTGTAAATTTAATGCCGCAGGTGGTAACTGTAGCACTGAACAGCTGATTTTTTTTCGCGATTCCGATTTATTCCCGTACTACAAGTTATTGGCATTGACGAGTATGAGAGAACCTCTTCTTTTTTGAAGTCTGTTAAATATAGTGTACATTTTCAAGATTAGCAACATAGAGCCGGTTTCTGAATTGAGAATCTCACTAAGTAAATACTTAAGTAACGTTCTGTCACGCTCTTTTCTGAGAAATTCGAAGAGACAGCACTACAGTTAACTATTTACTTAGCGAAATTCTCAAATCAGAAACTGGCTCATAGTCTATAAATACTTAAGTAACGTTCTATCACGCTCTTTTCTGAGAAATTCCAAGAGACAGCACTACAGTTGACCATTTACTTAGCGAAATTCTCAATGCAGAAACTGGCCAGTAGATATTTAATTATAGTACCTAATCATTTTTCTTTGAGTGAACAGCAACCGCAGTGTCATTTCAATATGTTGGTATATACGGTGCAGTGCCCGACAGCGGATGACTGCTCTACGCTGGGCACACTTGTTAACGTCCAACAAGCCACCTAACCTAGACCCTTCACTCCCAGCTGCGCACAGGCCGTGGCGTGTCCCTGCGTTGGGCAGAACACTTCATTACCTTCCACTAACCATCTAACCTCGACCCTTCACTACAGGTTCAGGATACCATTTTACCCGCACCATTCACCCCCAGGTGCGCACAGGCCGCGGCGGGTCCCTGCGCTGGGCAGTCTGCGTGCCCAGCGGTTGCGATGCCCAGGCCGTAGCTCGTTTTGTCACCGACGTTCTGACCTACACTGTGGGCAATACGACGACCGTCACCGTCACTGAGCGAGACTGCTACAAGAAACAGCCGATTACCGTGTCGAGACTGGACGTTGGGTTTCTGTAAGTACAAATAAGAAAAGGCAAGCTTCTTCTTGTGGCGGTGGTAGCCTAGTGGGCAGCCGCGTCCAATGGTAGCCTACAACATTGGACTCGGAAGCGAGAGACTTTGTACTTTGTTTGAGACTTTGTTTTCTAAGTTATGAACATTTGTGTAACTATAATAGCATTACCACACGCTAATCGTGAAGGAAAACATCGTGAGGAAATCTGAGAGTCTGAGCTATTCACATACCTCAGCGCTTGTAATCACCAATCCGCGGTGGGCACGCGTAGTGATTAAGCCCATACTCTCTCCCTGAGAGAGGGCCTATGCCCTACGGTGGGACGTATGTAGGCTGTTTATGATATGCAAGCTTCTTCAACAGGTCACACAAATCCGAAAGATGTCTGAAAGATGTTCGAGTTCTTTACATTATACAAATTCTGTGGAGCAGCATGCGAAGCACCTTTTTAAGCAAGACAGGACTTTTCAAAACCCTAAAATTGTCAAACTATGCCGCGTAGGTACAGTTTCAAGCATTTAACTTTTCATTTTTGTTGTAAAGTCGCACTTAACGTAACTGATTCGAGCAAGAACTTCCACACGATACAATCACAAGACTAGGATACCCTGTGCTAACCAGGCAAGGACATCACAAACATGAGAATACACCCAGACTGAGGCCAATTACACAAAATTTACGGCGGCCCCCAGTAATCGCACCCAGGACCTCTGTTTTGGTGGCTTAGCACCTTAACGGCTAGACCGACAAGGCAGTCAGTGCTCTTATGTATAGGTTTATGAGCTGTCGACTGTACTCTAGTCCGATGAGGGTTCAACAATATCTTTGGTTATTTATTACTAACGCGTAGGCTTTTGTAGCCGCGGGCGCGAGTTAGGCACTGCCTATAAATTCTCGCTGGCTACTAAATCACACTTGTAATAGGTGTTGAGAACAATTATTGTGATACCTAGGCTGTACAGAATATCACCGGGACATAAGTAATGGTTTGCAAGAGTAAAGGTCTGGTCGCATTGCGCTACTGTAAGTTCTGTATCATATAGGGTGGTTATTTTAGATGGGACGAAAGGGGTAACTACCCTATTCTTATCTTCACATCTAACTTTTCGAGTTTCATTCACTCACGTACATGTAAGTGAATCCGCATTTAAGTTGACAACGTTTGGTGCTTATGAAAATGTTAGCTTGAAAATTAAAAACTATATTCTGTTTGTCACGTTTTCAAAGCCGGGTTTTGACGGTCTTAGTACGCTTCCGAGCTTCCGTGTGCGTACAGTTTTCGTTGATTATGACGACGGTCAGTGCGCTCGGACCGTCAAAAGTCAAAAGTAGGTAGGTAGTGACTAAGGTTTACCACTTGCCACTTGCCACGATCCGGACCAACCTCCTTCGCATCAGCAACATCATATTATTTATAGCACAAAATACGAATACCTATACGAGTAATGAATCTGTGTGAAAACATTACAATCTAAAATCATATTGCAATTATATTCTTTTTGTTGCACTAACCCGCGCTGAGGACAATTTTAAAAACCTATTTGGAGGCTAAAAGTTACACCCATGCCGGCAATTGAACCCGCGACCTTGCTTGTACGTAATACAGAGAAGTTTGTAAAGAGGCTCGAAATTTCGCCGATGCCTGCACTTGCCCATTAGCTCAGTTGGTGAGCGCTGGTACGGTAAGCCAGAGGTCGCGGGTTCAGGTCCCGGCATGGGTAGAATTTTTAGCCTCTAAATAGGTTTTCAAAATAATATTGCAATATTAATTAATCTAGTGGGCGAAGAGTCTAAGACACTAGTTTACAGCGATAACAACAAGCAAGGACAAGGCTCTGCAAACACATTTATTTGCACACACTAGGACAGTCAATAACTTAGTACTTATTTTCGATATTTGATATTTGACAATCGATGCTTATCTACACTTCTTCATAACAAAATGTAGGTACACAACTAACAAGAATAGAAGTGTGAGATATTATAATCTTTTTTTGCGAGTGGTCAATGAGATTTGTACACCTGTTATAATTTTCGAAAGCGGCTCATAGGCAGCCTATATACGTCCCACTGTAGGGCACAGGCCTTCTCTCAGGGAGAGAGCATGGGATTAATCACCACGCGTGCCCACCGCGGATTGGTGATTTCAAGCGCTGAGGTATATGAATAGCTCAGACAACTGATTACAGTGGTATTGCTACTACAACTTCACGAATGTACATAACTTATGAAACAAAATCATAGGTACATGCCCGCACTGGGAATCGAACCTTGGTCTCCCGCTTCCGAGTCCAATGTTCTACCCACTAGGCTACCACCGAGGTCGGCTCAACCTGACTAAACTTAGCTTTCGGTTTATATAGTGAAGTTGTATTTTCTCATTGGAATACTATGCCCTAGGTAGATAAGTCAGACATTAGTGTCAAAACCCGTCCATTGTAAGGATTCTATACCCGTCTAGAATCAGATTATGATTGCAACCGTCGCATTTACTTATATTTCCTTATGGAAGCTACAAAGGCACGGGACATCTCCATTCGATCTGATTTCCATGATCAACCTGCTCTATAATTTTACCGCAGCCGATCAGAAAGTAATTTAGCCAAGTCGGGAAGGGGATGTTTTATTTTATCTCTTTATTAAAATGTTACATTATGGAGCGTGTGCCTACTAGGAGCATCCATCGCGCGCGTCGACAACTTTTGACGTATGAAGATGAATGGCTTCGCTGTCTTCCGTCGTTTCTTTTATAAGGAGTTTTGTCGAGAGGTCCGGTAGGTATATATGCTTTATTACAAACAATAAATTCGAAAAATAATGACTGCCAGGAATGCCTAGTTAGTCTAGATGTGATTACGTCTGATTACCATGCCGGAGGTCGTGGGTTCGGGGGTCGGGGACGCCTTGACTCTGACAAAAACTTGCGCTTTAAAACTTAATATTTCGTAAACGGAACCCTAAATCGAAAAATGGTCTCTCTCATCCTCTATATTTTTAAACGACCAATTCAACTATACCCACGCTATGGTTTAGGCGATAAAAAAATTGCATCCCTAATTTAGGTGTAGGGAAGGTACCCTTAGAAAAAAATTTTTCGAGATTTTACTCTACCGTTTTGTCGGCGTAAAAAAAATGTATATCTATGCCATATTTCAGCTCTCTAGTACTTATCGACTCTGTGCCAAGCCGCGGACAGACAGACAGACAGAAACTATCTACAAAATCGCTCGCTGACTGTTAAAATAGATAACACATACAGCACAAAACATAGTATAAAATACGGGGTGGCACAAGGATCCGTAACAGGGCCAATATGCTATATCTCCCAGGTTAATAGTATGGTATCTGTTATTACAAAATGTCATAAGTTTATGTTTGCAGATGACACATGTATTGCGTACACTGGTCATGATACAAAAGAAATAGAATCAAATATACAGGAAGATTTTGATAATATAACGAAATGGTCACATGACAATGGAATAATATTAAATAACGAAAAGACAAAAATTTTATATATAAGCTCGAGCTATTGTAAAACCAGAGATCAGAATGTGTATGTCAAGGGTCACTCCTACGATTGTCTTCACGAGTTTGGCAATAACTATAAATGCAATTTTATTGAGACGGTTACTAAATTTAAATACCTGGGGCTAACTGTTGACAACAGATTCTGTTGGAAACACCATATTTTAAATATTTGTGACAAGCTTAGAATTGTATTAAGTAAATTTAAAAACCTTAGTTACTGTGTACCAAAATCAATTTTATTTATACTGTACCACAGCCTTGTGGATTCAGTCGTCTCGTATGGGCTTGAATGTTATGGTCTCACATTTAAAAGCGAAATTAAAAAAATAAAAGACTTGCAAATAAGGTTTCTAAAGATATTAGTCGACAAAAATACAAAGTTAGAACTTAAAGATAATTACGAGCTACTATGGTTGTCTGGAAGAAATTACTTTTAGTAATAAGGCCGCCAATTGTACTGTACTATATTATTGTTAAATCATCATCAACCCATTATGTCCCCACCGAGGGGCACGGGTCTCTTCCCTGAGGAAGGTATAGGCCATACTCCACCACGGGGGCCAAGTCCGGATTGGTGGAGGCTTGTAGACTAGTGGCTCGTCTACTGTCAGAAGTTGTCAAGCCGCCCTAAGGCCTCTGACTTGGCTTAACGACTGCCATCTATCGACGGCAGCCGGCACCAACAGATTAACGTGCCTTGCGAAGCACGGAACCGCTCGGAAAAATGCCACTAGCGTTAGGCATAGACGGCGACCCATCCATGCACTGAACGCGCCCTGTGTTGCTTAACCTTCGTGATCGTTTAAGATCACTCAGGCGGCCGGGGCTACGAGCGATTCCTTATTATTGTTAAATACTCATATGTAATTCCTGGTGTACATACAATAAAGAATATTCTATCTATCTATCTATCTATTTGAAAAACTTAAACTATTACCAATTAATAAGAAATGCCTTTACTTAATAACAATAGATGAATATTGGAAAGATACTTATAAAGTTAAAATAGACCATAAATACTATACACGTCACAACAAAGCTGGTCTATCTGTGCTACCAGATAAAATAAACAATTTTTACGGCAAGCGTACCAAAGACTGGGTAATACCGAGAATATTCAATGCCATACCAAGCGATCTAATAAACCTACAAGGAACAAAACAAAACTTAAAACACAAATTAAAGGAATTTTTCCTAACAAGTAAACCTATTCTTTAAGTCTTTCCATAAATGTATTAACTAAATACGGCCCGCTGGCGTGACGCACATGCGCGTTCGCACGGCGGTTGCATGGGCATCCGAGCCGGAATGCCGTCGCACTGTACAACTTATTATTAGACTACCTACATATTAACATTTTTGTGAACTTAAAAAAAAAATATAATAGATTTTAGAATTGTATCTCAACATATTATTATTTACTGAGAGTGTCTGCCGTTAAACTGCAATACAGTTTGGCAGAAGGGAATATATTGTATAACTTTGTCACTGTGCTTAATTAAAAATAAAAAAAAAATAAAAAAAAAATACACGGACGGACATGGTGAAAACATAACTATGCTGACTACGGAACCCTAAAAAGCCCGTTACTGTGTCATGCTCGTCGTTCACCCGTCGGCCGCACGTGGCACTTTTTGCGCTAGTAAATGTAGGTAGACTCTAACTTAAAATGTTTAAGGTTTATTTTGGCAGCGCTTGCGTAGGCCAGCCTAACTTTATACTTTATTGCACACATAAAATTTACTTACAATTGATTTCCAGGTCCCTCCTCTTACTGTTCGCAACGATCCTCGTGATCAGCACAGCATACGAAGTCCTCAGCACCAACACCGGCAAACGCAGCGTCGTCCGTGACCTCATCATTTCCTTTTCAATTGTGAACAACATGAAAAAGGTATTTATGCCTTTGATGTTACAATATTATTGATCCATGATGGATTTTTGGAATGAATATTGGGCTGGCGAGTTGCAGACCCTGGTCTCTGCGTACCCCTCCGGTACATACAGGCGTGAGTTTGTGTAAGCCTCTATATTTCACACATACTAATTTAAAACTGAAAATATATTTTTTAATTGTATGCATGTTATTGCATTTGTTTAAGTTTTTTTTAAATGCACCAGGCACTGGCTGAAAATCAGCGCTGAGGGATTACTTTATCAGCACAACGCTGAGTCAGCTGTCTTTTGTGGCAACTTAGACACACCACAGGGTACATCTATGGACCTGTTTTATTTATTCGTTTTGTCTGTTTTGTATTTAGTTGTCTTTCTGATTTTGTGCATATTATGTTGCTTATCTGCTTATGTTGTTTTTGTGATGTGTCTTGTCTTATTGTTATCATCATCATCAGCCATTTGATGCCCACTGCAGGACATAGGCCTCCCTTATGGGTTTCTAACCATGAAGGGTTTTGCCATAATCGCCACGCTTGGTAGGCGGGTTGGAGATCGCAGTATGCGGTTGGATTCTCAGGAAGACGCTGCTGCCCGTTTCCTGGTAATTTATTTTCTTAGTCGCCTCCTACAACATCCACGGAAGGAAATGGAGTGACGCTATTCTTAATCCGGCGCCACATTGTTGGTATCATAAATGTCTTTCTTCTTATTAATGTATGTTCCAGGTCCTGTCCACGAAGCAGAATAACAGCCTAGGCCTAGACTGCATAGCGGGCATAAAGTCTATCGCCATGATCTTCATAGTCGCTGGCCACGCCTGCCTGTTCATCGCGAGTGGACCTGTCATGGACGCCGAAGCTTGGGACAGAGTATGTGGTCTACTTCATTAACTACTGATTTTTCTATCGCTGTTTGACGTATGGACTGTTTATGGAGTTAAAGGTTTAACTAGCTGACTCGGCAAACCTCGTATTGCCTCAGAATGTATTAAAAAAATAGATTTTATAGTTGTTCTGCTATTCGGGGCGAAGACAAATCCGACAAATCAAAGGTTATAAAATCGATCCAGCCGTTCTTGAGTTACAAATTGTAACCAACCCGAATTTGTTTTATACACGCTGAAATCTGGGTGGTTTGAAAGCCGCGGTTATGTTATTAGTAATATAAAATGCCATCTTTTTAGACTATTATTTTTAAGTGTAGACTTAAATAAAATAAAAAATTGAGTTGAAAAATCTTCTTTAAGAAAATGCGCGAACAATTAGTGCCGCCTCTCCGTCTATCTCCGTCTAACAATGACCCGCGGACCCGCGGCACGCACGCACCGCTACTAATAGTTTTAATAGATTCGAGTTTCAGTGGAGTTTTGTGGAAAGTACCCTTTTTAAAAAACCAAACTAGCTTATGCGATAGCTATTGTTCATAGTGTATAATGGATGAAAATTTTGATACACCTTGTATATCTCCCACGAAACGTAATTCATTTACAAGCAATACAACACAAGCAATTTGCCTCAACAGAATCGGAACTAAAGCAGACATTTTACTTCCTCCCTCCGGAAATAATGCAATATTTTCTTTTAAGCACCGCAAATAACTTCACTATATTTTTCTTGATTGCGAATTTCCATAGGAATGAACACGAGTATAATGAGAATTCTCAGAAAATTACAGGAGTGTCGTGTGTATTTCACAAAATGTTAGTAGCATACCGTTTCTAAAATTCATATTCGCGTATTCTGTGGATTTTAGTATTGTTATATCTCTTGTTAGATATAATTAGGGCTTTTAATATTTACCCATTTTTATTATTTGGATATTTTGAATAGTAATGTACGCAGTAGGTATTAATTGTTCGTGCATTAAACAAGATTTCTCAACAATTTTTTTAATCAACTTCTATACTTACAATTAATAGATACTGTTGAAGACTCGTTGGAATAATATTCTATGATGTTTTTATATTTTACCTTTAATTGACTTTTCTGTCTCATTTCACTCATCTTTGTAATATTCTTGGTGTCGCCATTTCATTGCCCATTTATTCTGCTATTTTCCTATTATACTTCGTTTTACCCGTTTTCATCAGTTTTCTTTCATTATACAGTCCATTCCTCAACAGATACCATTTTTAGGGCTCCGTAGCCAACAAGGAACCCTTATAGTTTTGCCACGTCCGTCCGTCTGTCTGTCCGTCTGTCTGTTCGCGGCTTAGCACAGAGACATCAAGTACTAGAAAGTTGAAATTTAGTATAGATATACTTATTAACCGCGCCGACAAAACAGTAGAATAAAATGATAAAAATATTTCTTTTAGGGTACCTCCCCGGCACCTAAATTAGGGATGCATTTATATTTCTCGCCTATACCATGGTGTGGGATATAGTTAGATTGGTCGTTTAAAAATATTGTTAGTGTAGGAAAACCATTTTTCTAGTTAGGGTTCTAAAGATTGACTTGGCCATCACATGAAAACACAATGTATCTCACAAGTAATACATATTATATTAAACTAGCTCTTGCCCGCGATTTCATTCGCGTGGTAATTTTGATGTGTATTTTTTCGGGATGAAAAATAGCCTATGTGCTAATAGAGACTCTGTGCAAAATTTCATCCGGATCCGTTCAGCCGTTTTTGCGTGAAAGAGTAACAAACATCCATCCATACATACAAACTTTCGCGTTTATAATATTAGTAAGGATTAGTTTGTTTAGTGCGTTTGCTAAGTCAATCTATTTATTTAAAACGTAAGATGTTGTAAGGTTAACTAATTACGTGATAACTTAAGACAGAAACACCCTTAAGTAGGGAGTGAATAAATTAACCGACTTGGTATTACATGGGTCTCACAACTTTTTACGGTAGAAAAACTGAGTTGTAATTGTTTTTTTTACAAGTTTTGTTTTTTATGGCATCTCATTTTTTTTGTAGATGCTCCTACTTTTTTTCCTTGACTATTTAACAAGTTACCTTTGAACATAATTATAAAATATCTGGGTACCTGTCTACACCTATCATTCCATTATACGACTATTATATATATACAGGCAAATATAACTTTGTAATCCTATATATTTATATGGGATTACAAAGTTGATTTCAGAATTTCTACCAACATTTTTTGAAATACACACGACACTACAAAACGACAATACAAACTATAAATAGACACTGGAGGGTTTCACAAAACTGTTTTACAAACTAGGCTAGGCCTTATAAATAACTTCCACATGACACAGTCACTTAACGTGGCCCTGCTCTTCTATTACGTAACTGTCCACTCTATTGAGTCAACTTATTTGACGACTCCAAAGTGTTGAATTATGTATGTATTTGACAGTTAGGAGTAGGCTAAACCGTGGCTAAATCACACTCCATACAGTTGCAGTGATTTATCGAAAATTCATTGAACGCTTCTAGTCCTTATTTAATTTTTTTAGCTTCCGGATTTTTTTTAAAAGTTTTTGAAGTAAACATTTCTGTAGGCGCACTGTTTCTGAACAGTGAACGAGACTGAATCGTCACGCTTGGATCGCTGACGCTGATGTGATGGAGGAAAACATCGTGAGGAAATTCTAGTGTCTGAAGGCGATACTACACGGTTCACATTGAAACAATGCCATTGAAAGGCATTGAACACTGGACATTGAACGATTTTACCTATTTACATGGTTCAATCACATTGAAGCAATGCCATTGAAAAGCATTGAATATTGAAAAATGGGCCCGATGGTTGTCTGCGTCAATCGCATTGAAAGCGTTCGCCGTGATTTAGCTTTCAATAAAATTGCGAAATGGTATTGCAATGTATTTGGACGTTTCAATGCTATTAAAGCAATGAAATTGAAAGCAATATTTCACCGAAACTGAAGCGTGTAATGTCGCCTTGAGGTATTTACAACCTCAGCACTTACTACCTACGTACAATGGCTCAACTATGAGGCTAAATGCAGAAATCTCAGTCAGGAGACAATAGTGGGAGACTTAGAATGGAAGCCGAACAACAGAGCGGCGAAAGTAACGTCCAAATGGGTTCCACAACAAAAGAGACCGACGGGCAGGGCGAAAAAGAGGTGGCGTGATTGCATAGAGGAAGACCTTAAGAAGATGGGAAAGGTATCAGCATAGAAGAAAGACGCAGTGAACCGAGCGAAATGGAAGAAAATGTTTAAGAGGCCATGACCCACACCGGTCTATAGTGCTATAGGAAGTAAGCGGAAATCTCAGGTCTAACTAACAGGCCATTGTGGTATTTCTTTCCTGCAGTTGGTGCGTCACCCAGCCAACGCCTTCATGTTGAACAATTCGCTCCTCGTGGACACGTTTCTGATGTTGAGCGCCTTTCTCTTCTGCCGCCTGCTGCTCATCGAGCTGGACAAGCGGCGGGGGCGCCTTAATGTCATACCGATACTGATCTTCAGATATATTAGGTGAGTGACAGTTTAAAAAAAAAATAAAGAAGGGCTCAGGACTATGGGGCTCCATAGAGTAACACTAGCGTCACCAAGAAAATAGTCATATGTTTTTTACACATAGTTTTTGTACAATCTCTCAGTCAAAGTATTTTTTAGGACCCACAGCCGTGAACCAAAACTGCCGTTTTTGGCATTAATGGCGAAAATCTAGGATCACGAACCTAGAACTAGATAGATTTTCGGTCGCATTTCCTAAAAATCATTGTTAACATGATTGACAGATTTTGTACCTTGGTGGCGCTCTATGGAGCCCCTAAGCTCAGGCTCAGGCGTCCGGTTTCTCGTACACAAATAAACTTAATCTATTATTAAAAGCTGTGAGTTGTTTTTTTACTGCCTCGTTGGTCTAGCGTTATCACGTCTGACTACCAAGCCGGAGGTCGTGGGTTCGATTTCCACTGGGGACCACCGTATATTTGTCGAAATGGCTCGGTCTAGGTGTATTTATATGTTTGTGATGTCCTTGCCTGGTTACCATAGCACAGTTTTAAATTGAGAATCTAATTAATGAAACACTTGGTTCCATGAGACCTTCGATTCGCCGATGACATAGTGATTATAGCTGAGATCCTGGAAGATTTGAGTCCAATGCTCAATGACCTGAACAGAGCTTCTAACAGTGTGGGTCTTAAAATTAACATGGACAAGACTAAGATAATGACGAACTCCCTCGTAGCACCCACTCCTATCCACGTTGTCGGCTCTGACCTCAAAATTGTTAACCACTATGTATACCTGGGACGAACAGTCCAGTTAGGTCCAACTTCGAGAAAGAGGTCACTCGTCGAATTCAACTCGGGATAGGCAGCGTTCGGGAAACTAAAACACATTTTTACATCCTGAGGTATCAGTGTCTTAAGACAAAGGTGTATAACCAATGTGTATTGCCAGTGATGACTTATGGATGTGATCTGGTCGCTGACTATGGGCCTTATAAGAAGGCTCAAGGTCGCCCAACGAGCAACGGAGAGGGCTATATTAGGAGTTTCACTGCGTGATCGAATTAGGAATAAGGAGATCCGCAGAAGAACCCCAGTTACTGGGCCGGTGGGACCCAGGCAGTGGGCGGAGCACATAGCTCTAAAAATTGATGGCCGTTGAGGCGAAAAAGTTCTGACGTGGCGACCGCGGACCGGACGACGCAGCGTGGGCAGGCCCCTAACCAGATGGTCTGGTTACGATCTGTTTACGGTGGTGGGGAGTCGCTGGATGCGAGCGGCACGGGAAGCTTGGAAAACCATGAGGTTGGCCTTTATCCTGCAATCGGCGTCAAATGTCTGATGATGAAGAATATAAAACAGTTTGCTATCGTTTTAGTATATATGCAAGCGTAAAGTCACGTCTCTATATTGTAGGGGTGGACAGCTTTCAACATTTTAAAATTTAATTTCCCATGAACTCACGCGTGTCAAAATTAGATACAAAATACATTGTTCCATCAAGTTGATAGCCAGCGAAGCGACCCAATGGCAAATTGAAAATCATGTTTAGTTGAACTAGTTGAACGGTTGAGGGTAATCGAACTACATTGCCACTTAGTAACAATGATGGATCGCTTTGTCACATCGAACCAACTTACTTTGTAGTAATTAGTCTGATTCGATCGACCCGGGTTCAGTGAATTGTGGGGGGTCTACACAGTAATTTATTGCTTCTTCCGAATGTACAAAGATCTATCTATTGTATTTTTAATATTGCCTAGATACGTCCCTTCTCTCAGAGAGAGAGCGTGCCCACCGCGGATTGAAAATTTCAAGCGCTGAGGTATACGGATACCTCAGGCACTCAGATATCCTCACGGTGTTTTCCTGTTCAGTTATTATTAACTTAACACCAGATAAACTTACTTGGTTTTCTGTCGGAAGAGTCCGACCAGGTTTCGCTCTGATTCCCAGAGCTTAATCACGGAGAGTAGAGACGGAGCTCGCGTCATCGGTTGCTCTTCTCTGACATCTCGTCGAAGCTCTACGAATCAGAGCGAAACCTGGTCGGACTCTTCCGACAAAAAACAAAATATGTTTATCCGGTGTTAAGTTAATAAATAATGTGTAGTGCTTACGAAAGTTTTAGTTCGAAAGTTATAATAATTATTCAATAGATATTAGTGTGTACTATTTGGGCGCTCAAACTCTAACAAAAAGCCGTAAATTTCACAACTTCAGGCTGCTTATTGTCACTAAAAGTTACAAAACTCATAACTTTTATTCCCACGAAAGTACGGAGTACAAACCGTTTACTTATGTTCAGATTTCATTTAATCGAACTGAATATTAAACAAACAAGTTACTAACTACTTTTTTCTTAACCGCTCAAACGCGACACGCGCAATTCAGAGCCAAGTAAATGTTTTACATTTATGCTTTTACACATAGAATGCACGCTTTAATAGAGATAATTTAAGTTCAAGTAGATGATGAATCGGCATCAATCGGACCGTGCTACGTAGAAACATTCCAACCCTCAATACGTAACTTGCGAGAAAAACGCTTTTTATGTATTAGATTGTTCTTTTTCTATGTTTTTGTCAAGTTGTGTTCAATATTATAGTGATTATAAATATAAAACGTCTGAACGAAATGTGATGACAATTATAAAAACTTGTTTTTCTCCTAAGTTACGTAATGAGGGTTGGAATGTTTCTGCGTAACACGGTGCGGTTGATGTCGCATGTCGTTTTGAAATATTATGTGCCGAGTGTGCACCTTGAGTAGACCCCATGATGGAAATATACATTAATTACTGAATAAACAATATCAGAATTACCAAATAACAATTACCTACCTTCAAAGATATAATAATAATTTGTGCTACAAACAGACTGAGTGTCATCCCATCCAGAATATTAATAATAGAAGTGAGATTTTTGTAGGTACAGTTGACAGGACAACAAGCATTTTTGAGCATTACATCATCATCATCAGCCACCCAATGCCCACTGCAGGACATAGGCCTCCCTCATGGTTTTCATAACCATGAGGGGTTTCGCCATAAACGCCACGCTTGGCAGGCGGGTTCGCGACCGCCGTATGCGGTTGGAATCACAGGAAGACGCTGCTGCCCGTCTCCTGGTAATTGATTTCCTTAGTCGCCTTGTACGACATCCACGGAAGAAAATGGAGTGACGCTATTCTTAATCCGGCGCCAGTCGGAGTACGTAGTACGCATTACGTGCTTGCACTCAATTTCAATACGTTAGGGGTGACCTTGAAACGAAATGTAAAGGTTGAGGTGCTCCCGAATGTACAGTAAAACTCATTGTTTGTGCACAGTCGATAGCACATGAACCTTTACACGCGTGCACTCTGCGTTACGGGTGACTTTGGAACTAAAATGTAAAGGTTGAACTGCTGTTGACTGCTCGCTGAAGTCTAATGTATAATTCCTGACAGATAACTTGACCAAAATACCGCGCAGACTGGATACGTTTACGATGGACACGTATGAGCTATTTTTTAGAGTACCTCACCTCAAAAGAGAAATGGAACCCTTATAGGATCACTTTGTTCTTCCGTCCGTCCGTCTGTCTGTCTGTCAAGCAAGACCCTTTATCTCAGAAACGCGTGGAGGTATCGAGTTGAAATTAAATATACTCAAATCTACAGTCCCTTGAAGCTGTGAAAAAATCAAACTTCAAAGTTTACGTGAAAAAAGTTACGGCCGTTTATGCCGCAAACAACACTCTCGACACTTTCTACACTCTCAAGGGAATCCAAATTTAGAGGGTACTTTCCGTTGACCTAAAACTATGAAATTTGGCCAGTAATATCATCTTATACTACAAATACAGGAATAAATCTGAAAACTGTACAAAACATAACATAACATAAAACTCACGCCTGTATCCCAGAGGGGTAGGCAGAGACCAGGGACTGCCACGTGCTACGATCCTGAAAAGCGAAACTGTAACTAAATAATAAAAAAAATTGCCTTTAAAGTTCAGGAAAAGCCTACAAATTTGCACAGATCCCTCGGTGGGCCAGTCCAACTTGCACTTGCCGGTTTTTTTGTATTTATTAATTTGACTGAACTAAACTCTAAAGAATCCTAAGTCGCTATCGTTCCTCGCCAGCGATACTCAAAGTAAGTCCACTTGCTTTACTTTGACTTCGCATGTCGGGCATTTTTGCTGCACTCTTGTTTTTGCCGACATTTTAATATTTTAGAATTAATTAACATTTACTGCACGTTCGTTTAATAACAGGGGTTAAAGTATGAAATTGCCGTTTTATTGCAATAGGTTCTTTGAATTGACATAGAATCTTCATGGTTTGAGGTTTTCGAATGAAAGTTTTTTCAAATGGTTTCTATGATGTTCTTTTTTTAAAAAATGTGAAACATTTGAATATCGACTTTCAATTGTTTTTGTTATTCAATTTAGACAAGAAAGATGGATACTGCGAAAATTCGAGTGATTTTTTAATACGAGTTCCGACGCGGAACTAACGCGGCAGAAACAGCCTGCAATATCAATGCTGCGTTTGGAGAGGGGTCTACTAATGAACGCACCGTGCGATTTTGGTTTAAACGCTTTCGTGATGGAAATTTCGACTTAAAGAGGAAGGAAGCCACGAGGAAGACCGCCCACACAGGTGAATAACGATGAATTAAGAGAGATAGTGGAAGCCGACCCTAGTCAAACTACCCAGGAATTAGCGGCATGGTTTAACGTTACCTTACCCACAATATTGACTCACTTGCGTCAAATCAATAAAATAAAAAAATACGAAAAATGGGTGCCTCATAATCACTCGAATTTTCGCAGTATCCATCTTTCTTGTCTAAATTGAATAACAAAAACAATTGAAAGTCGATATTCAAATATTTCACATTTTTTAAAAAAAGAACATCATAGAAACCATTTGAAAAAAGTTTCATTAGAAAACCTCAAACCATGAAGATTCTATGTCAATTCAAAGAACCTATTGCAATAAAACGGCAATTTCATACTTTAAACCCTAAAAACGTCATTACCGACGTTAGGCGCGGAGCCCACAGATCTGGCTCGGGCATGGCGTGGACATAATTCTTTTTCATTCAAATACCGTAGCAATCACACGGTCATGAGGTCATTATTTGAACACACTCAACGGCCTTTCGTCGGACGTGCTATAGCATGCCATTTCAGTGCCCGCGCCCCATTGCAGTCAGTTCGCAGTCAGTTCCTTCGCTCCACGCCTTTTAATTGTTATGCTCGTGCCATGCCTGCGCCATGTCCGCGCCAGGTCCGTGCCATGCCAGATCAGTGGG
This sequence comes from Yponomeuta malinellus, assembly GCA_947308005.1. NCBI lineage: Eukaryota > Metazoa > Arthropoda > Insecta > Lepidoptera > Yponomeutidae > Yponomeuta > Yponomeuta malinellus. The sequence goes on from OX370994.1 coordinate 4,392,265, forward strand.
CTCCGCGCCTTAGATTCCTCCTTACTTTGATAAGGGGAGGCTCGTCTAATCTCGTACGTTAACACGATCCGAATTGAATGTTTACAGTATTCAGTTATTTTTTTATTTATGACTAATAAATACATTGTCATCTTTATTACCACACGCTAACGGTGAAGGAAAACATTGTGAGGCAACCCGCGGCTTGGTGGGCTCCGCACGTATTGACTTGCCTTTCCTGTGGGCTAGGCCGACTAAGCTGTCAGGATGATAAAGATGCTGGGCAAACCGGGCTTACTCACCATGCATGATAATCGAGGCCCTGTAATTTTAAACTCTATGGTATCTAGGTTTCCTGGCGAAGTTTTTCATCGAATATTAATTTATTTAACGTCACGTAAAATTAGGCCGCGTCTAGAGCTCTTAATTACTCTGAAAGTGCTGGGCACATATCAGGAATAAACAGAAGAAACATCGAGCTATTTCTTTCTAAGAGCGAGATAAACAGGGTGTTATAGAAGCCTCGTTTAAATCCGGAAATGAGGGTCAATCAATCCATCGGTCCGTACTCATCCACTGCTAGACATAGGCCACCCCAAGGCACGCCACTTTCTTCTTTTCTCGACCCTCCCCATCCAGCCGCCGCCAGCAATCTGCCTGCGGCTACTTTTACTATGGTGACAGCTCTCGACTTACGTAAAATATATGTATATTTTTTTCATTTCAAATATATTTTTCATATCTATATTTTATGTTTAAAATTTAAATGTTTTTAAAATGTTCCGTTTGGCACGAGACGCGTAGGCCGCAGAAAGAAATCCTGGGCGAGAAATCTACGGGTGTGGACTGGAATCGCAAGTACGGCCGAGCTTTTCCGCCTTGCGAGAGATGGAAATAAATATGCGGAGCTGACTGCCAACCTTCGCTAGTCTGAGAGGAAGAAGATTTGGCTGGATACAAGGATCCCAAGGTCCATCGCTCGAGGCCCAGACGAGCGAAATCGGTGGACCCACTGTACCGACAAGGGAAACTAGGCTCCAACTAAATCATAGGCCACCATTGCGTAATGTCGGGCATGTATTTACTTTTTATTTATTTACTTTGGTGTGTATCATCCTATCTCTCCTCTCCTCTTCTCTCTTCTCCTTCACTTATATTTACTTATTGAATTTAATTTATTATGGTGTTCCTCTATATTTCACACATATTAATTTAAAACTAATAATATATGTAAGTATTTTATGACGATATTTTATTTATTTTTTTACTTTATTGTATAACATACATACAATTGAATTTGACTTAATTCTTTAACTGCACCACGGCACGCACTCCGTAGTACAATTATGGGTTACCGTAGGCACTGACTGAAAATCAGCGCTGAGGGATCACTTCCTCAGCACAACGCTGAGTCAGCTGCCTTTTGTGGCAATGTAGACACACCACAGGCTACATCTATGGTCCTGTTTTATTTATTCGTTTTGTCTGTTGTGTATTTAGTTTTCTTTCTGTTGTTGTGCATATTATGTTACTTGTGTGCTTATTTTGTTTCTGTGATGTATCTTGTTGGTATAATAAATGTATTTCTTCTTCTTCTTCTTCATGGTTTTCCAAGCTTCCCGTTCTTGTGCCGCTCGCATTCAGCGACTGCCCGCCACCGTAACCAGGAGACCTATTTTTGAATCACTCTTATGAAATTGTATCGTCGAATGCGACTTAAGTCACACTCGTCTTCTAAGTCGCATGATGTCGTTTTTCCGTATTTTTGAATCGATCGCCTGAAGTGTTGCCAGTACAATTTGAAGTATTGTATTTTATCCATTCCACGCAGAAATTAAAAAAACCGGAAACTACCGTAACAGAAACGGAACGTAATACTTTGTTTTATTGGCTGTTTAAATAAAAAATCTTTGTCTTTTGTTACAAACAAAACACTACTGTCATTTTGGTTTGTGTTTGTTCTAACGAAATGTCGAAATCGTTTTTTGACAATTAATCTACCGATCGCCATGCGAGACGAGTGGTAAGGACCATTCGTTGCAGTCGAGTGATTCAAAAATACGGAATTTCAGATGTCGAACGAAAATCAGTAGAAATCGAGCGCTTGATGCGATACGAGTGATTCAAAAATAGAGCTCCAGGTTGTCAGACCATCTGGTGTGGGGCCTTCCCACGCTGCGTCGTCCGGTCCGCTACGTATAAACGCAGATTTTATCTTTAGGCCGATACCGCGTGGCTGAATTTCACTTCGCACTGTCACAAACACACACTCTTTTATCCTGAAAGCATGGGGATACTCCCTGAAACCCTGATTATTACACGCCGCAATTAATTTCAGTGCATTACAAATTTTACAGTGCATTATAACTTCCAAGTTCTGCCCACAGCAATGTTGCCTTTATTTTAAGCAATTGGGATTTCTTCACACCCAGCAAACAGTGTCCGTATGCGTTGGTCGATACAATTTAAAACTATGGGAACATGTTGTTTAAACTATGTGGCCCAAGTAAGTGTACTCATCGCAGTGCCGGATTAAGCCAGCGCGGGGCCTGTAGCCAATTTTAGCAAGTGGCCCTTGGTTTGCTTTAGGTTAACATAGTGTATGGTATGCAATAAAACAAAATTGACAAATAAACCTATATAATACCAATATGAATCTTTTGCAGTTCAAGAGGCCTGGAATGCTAAGATCCAGCTCTAGTTTAGGCTCCAGGCTTTCCACAAATAGTACATTCTTTTGCTGTGTATCATTTATTCAATGTTTTTTTTTTATATATCTTATCTTATAAAGAAAGATATTTTTTTTTGAAAAGTAATATTTCTTTACGGTCAGAAATCAGGACCCCCAAATGCGCGGGGCCTGTAGCAATTGCTACTCTTGCTACGTGGCTAATCCGCCACTGACTCATCGTACACTTACTTAGGCCAGGTAAGACCTCGATTCTACATTTTTCTTTTAATTAGGACAGGTTATCACGTTAGTCACGCCTGATGGTTAAAATCAGACGGGGTCTAAGATGTTGCGTACTGTTAGTTATACACTAGGTATTCAACCGATTTACCTGCAATCCAACCTCAAGGCATGTGGTTGTTGTAGCATTAATTGGAGTTTTGCAGCTGTTAGGACATGGAAAAAAAAACATCGTCGCCAAAACGGAGATAGCGGATGACCTTTCTACTGGGTTGGCAGGAAGAGGCCACGAACAAGGATGAGTGGAGGCCTTTGTTTATGGAAACATGAAAACAAAAAATAATTTCGAATTCATACAACTAAGAATGTAAAACCTACCTTCTCCACATACCCGTATTGATTGAAAGTCATTATGGGTATATGGAGTAGATTGTTTTGTTTTGTTTTGTTTATTAGGCATGTAAAACAGGTAACAATCTTAAAATAACAATATTGGAGCATACTAGTTTTAAGCTAGATTAACACCCAAAGTATACACGCACATTAAAATACATAGAAAAACGAGTTACGGTGGTCCTCATATTTAAGAGTAATGAGACAAGCATTATATAAAAACTAAAGAGGACATTACCACCTACTTGAAACTACAAAATTGCCATTTAAATAGGTACTTATTACATTTTGGAACTAAAACTTTATCATTAGCCCAATTCCAAACTCACCCACTTGAAACATCAAGTAAGTGAATCTGGAACAAATCCAATAACTTATTATATTTATAATACTTAGTATTTAGTTTTAGAGATCAATAATTGCAGACATTTTATCTTATAAAGTCGAAGACTAAGATAGTGTATATCTAGGTCAGAACAAAGAGTAGAGATAGTGTTATACAAACGACACATGCGAACAATCGAATTATAATATGAAGTGTTATTTTTATAGACATACAATGTGAACGGGACAGGATGGCGAGTATTTATTCTGGTATTGAAGTTGACAGATGACAGTAGATGTGGTGACTTTAGCGTCGAGTGAATTATTTTATATAGGTAAACGAGATCTTGTTGCTGGCGTCTAACTGATAAAGCGGTCATATTGAACAATTTTAGACGATCCTCATAGTGAGGTAAATTACGGCCATAACCACAGCGGTAGCAGAGAATCTTAAGAGCTTTTTTTTGGATTTTTTCAATGCTTTGAGAGTGAACCATGTAGTAAGGACACCAAACAACAGATTGAGCAGACCATCCGCGTATTCCAACTCTGTCTAATGTATCCCGGAGCCTTATCGCCTAACTGAGTGTAGCTAGAACATCGCTAATTATAGCCGCAATCAATATAATACCGATTCCACGTCGTCACTTGAGAGGGCGCCTCGCGAGGCGGCTCCCATACAAACGTAGTTTGGTTTGAATTTACCAATTGCAAACAAAACATCGAAATAAAAGTATAGATATAAAAACTTGAACCTGATTTGTACAGAAATGAAACCATTATTAAAATTATTTCCCTATTGTTTTCATGAAAAGTACCAAAATAAATCATTTTTCTACTGTCAGGAAAAAAATTACCTAGGCTATTAAATTTTTGACTACGGAACTCTCCTACAGTTTCGCCATGTCCGTCCATCTAACCGTCTGTCTGTCTGGCTGCGACCGTGTGTCCGGTGTCCATCTCTCTGTCTGTTTTTTGGAAGACCTCCCCTACGCCTAGATAGCAAAATATTTTTTTCTTTCTCGCCTACCCGATAGTGTGGGGTATATGTAGAGAGGCGCACCTGAAGTGTCAGTCAGACTGATGCTAAAATATTTACTTAAGATAATTCTCACTTCAAGAAACCACACTTTAGTACGTTATTCATCCAATTCAGAAACTGGCGGTAATTTGTATACTGTGGGTAGTCCGGATACTCTTACCGCCACTTCATGAATCGAGAACTTCACTAAGTAAATACTTAAGCAACATTCTGTCTCGTTCTTAATCGAGAAATGTGAAAAGGCAGTCAGATTGTTACTGGTTATAATATTAAACGGGTCTAATCGCGATTATTACCAGAACATTACCAGAAGGTGGGCAGCAGCGCCTTCTGCGAAAATGCGATATACTGCGCTCGCCAACCCGCATGCCAAGCGTGGCGAGTAAGGCAAATACCCTCATGGCAATACACAAAAAAACCAGGCCCCCAGTCCCCGGCGGCTCCGCTATTCCCGGCTACGGTAGCGGCCACGGTAACGGCGGAGCCGGGGGTGCTAAGAATCTCCGGCAGAGATCTGGCTACCACCCCCAAAAACGAAAACGACTGGCCCTGGTAACACACAACATTCGCACATTGAGGACAGACGAAAAGCTAATTGAGCTGGAAGAGGAAATGGGTAGGTTACACTGGGATATCCTAGGGTTATCTGAAGTCCGTCGAGAGGGCGAGGACACGATAACCCTGAAATCCGGTAACCTGCTCTACTACCGGGAGGGCGAGCAACAGTCCCAGGGTGGTGTCGGGTTTCTCGTCCACAAGTCCCTCGTAAATAACATTTTGGCCATCAACAGTGTGTCGAGCAGGGTGGTGTACCTAATACTCAGAATATCTAAGAGATATTCGCTGAAGGTCATTCAGGTATACGCACCGACCTCGTCACACTCCGATGAGGAGGCAGAGGCGATGTATGAGGACATTAGTAGGGCCATACATACCTCGGAGACCTATTTTAATGTGGTTATGGGGGACTTCAATGCGAAGCTGGGCACAAGAAGCGAGGGTGAGATGAGAGTGGGGCAATTTGGTTATGGGCAACGGAACCCAAGAGGACAAAGGTTGGCAGACTTCCTGGAGAAAGAGGGACTCTTTATGATGAACTCTTTCTTTCAGAAGCCACCTCACAGGAAATGGACCTGGTTGAGTCCCGATGGTTCCACGAGAAACGAGATAGACTTCATCCTGACCTCCAAGAGACAAATATTCAATGACGTCTCTGTGATCAACATGGTGAAAACCGGAAGCGATCACCGAATAGTAAGAGGCACATTGAATATTAATGTCAAACTTGAGAGGTCTCGTCGCATGAAGTCCACGCTCCGACCTACTCGTGCCCATATCCAGAACCCCGAGAACTTTCAACTCGAATTGTCAAATCGCTTTGAGTGCCTGGAGAGCGCCGCATCGGTGGACGAGATCAATAACAGGTTTGTAGAAACTGTCCGTTCAGTGGGCTCGAGGTTCTATAGACCCAACCGTACGAGTAGACCACAAAAGCTCTCAAACTATACTCTCGACCTCATGGCTAAACGTCGCGCGTTGCAACTGCAGTCCTCCGAGGATGCTAAGTCATATAGGCAGCTCAATAGACATATCTCAAAGTCTATGCGGCACGATATTCGGTCCTTTAATACCGAACGTATTAAAGAGACTATAGAGCGGAACAAGGGCTCCAAAGTGTTCGATATACACTCGAAGATACAGAAGACTGAGGAGTATAATTTGCCATTCTGCTTAGCGTTTGTGGACTATGAGAAAGCCTTCGATTCGATCGAGACATGGGCAGTAATCGAGTCTCTCCAGCGTTGCCGGATTGACTATCGGTATGTCGAGGTGCTGAAGTGCTTGTACAACAGCGCCACCATGTCGGTCCGAGTACAGGAGCAGAATTCGGAGGCAATTCCATTGAGAAGAGGCGTGAGACAGGGAGACGTTATCTCTCCGAAACTGTTCACGAACGCACTGGAAGATGCCTTCAAGCTTCTGGAATGGCAGGGACGCGGCATCAATATCAATGGCGAGTACATCACGCACCTTCGATTTGCCGACGATATAGTAGTCATGGCAGAAACGATGGAAGACCTCGGCATAATGCTCGAAGACCTCAGTCGAGTTTCCCAACGTGTGGGCCTTAAAATGAACATGGACAAAACGAAGGTCATGTCGAACGCCCGTGTTGTGCCCACCCCAATAACATTGGGGAACACGACTCTCGAAGTTGTAGACGAATACGTCTACTTAGGACAAACAGTCCAACTAGGCCGGTCCAACTTCGTGAAAGAGGTCAATCGTCGAATCCAACTCGGCTGGGCAGCATTCGGGAAACTTAGAAAAGTCTTTTCGTCTAACATACCTCAATCGCTCAAGACAAAATTATACAACCAGTGTGTGTTACCGGTGATGACTTATGGCACTGAAACGTGGTCTCTAACTATGGGCCTCATAAGAAAGCTCAAGGTCACGCAACGAGCTATGGAAAGGGCTATGCTCGGAATTTCTCTACGAGATCGAATCAGAAATGATGAGATTCGTAGACGAACGAAAGTCGTCGACATAGCCCAGCGGATTAGTAAGTTGAAGTGGCAGTGGGCGGGGCACATAGCACGCAGAACTGATGGCCGATGGGGCCGAAAAGTTCTCGAATGGAGACCACATATCGGCAAGCGCAGCGTAGGACGACCAGCCACAAGATGGACAGATGACCTCATCCAAGTGGCAGGAAGACGCTGGATGCAGGCCGCTTCCAACCGGTCTTTTTGGAAATCCATGGAGGAGGCCTATGTCCAGCAGTGGACTTCTTGTGGCTGAATGATGATGATGAATCGCGATTATTTACTAGATAACATTGTATTTACCTTAATTCCTGACGTTTCGGCAACGTTGCAGCTACTGTGGTCACGGGTAGACTGAAGTGGCGAGTACAGTCAATTAAGGTTCCGACACACTAATAACACGCCACCCGACGCGACCCGACGCGACGACCTAACTTGTATGAATAGTTGCGTTGCGTCGGATGTTCCTAATGCGATTCTGATCATAGAAAATAGTAAGATTTGATTTGACTCAACACGCGTCGCATTGGGTCGGGTCGCGTCGCGTTTCAATAATCTGTTTCCGCCTTTATTGTAGTGGAGGTAGGTGGTATACCCTCAAGTCACTCTTAGTTTTTCACAGCGGGCCGACACACAACACTCACTACGTCCGCGGACAGGTCCGGTGATAAGGCGCGAGATTTGCATTTGCTTAGCACTGGATTCCATGTGCTTGAAAGCTTAAAACCATCCTCTCTGTGGAAGTTCTTATGTTTTTTAACTTCAATTGCTGCCCGAACGACCCTTCGATGGTAATGTCAATCGGTTGATTCTTACTGAGTGAAATTCTCAATTTAGAAACTGCAGGGGTATTTTCACTTACTACTCATTTATAAAGTGAAGTGCTTTGCTTACGAAAGTTTAAATACGCACTTCAGTTTCACTTGTTTCAGAAATTGTACATTTTAGAAATAGCCGAGCCCTGGCAGTGCAGCGGTAGAACGCCGGCCTCACATTCAAGATGTCGTGGGTTCGAATCCCGGCATATACAAATGACATTCGCTAAGAATGAATAAAAACATCGTGAAAAAACCTGAGTGTCTGAGGTGTTGACATACCTCACCGCGTGGGCTAGAGTCGTGATTAAGCCCATACTGTCTCTCTGAGAGAAGGCCTGTGCCCTGCAGTGGGACGTGTATAGGCTACATAAAAAATAAAAAGGAAAATGAGAAAAACTCATTGAACAAAATTTGTGCCAAACACAAACTCTAATTGGAGTGGCTCAGGCCCTAGCCACACAGAAGGGACGTAAGGCGTGGAGACTTTTCTCCACGCCTTACGTCCCTTCTGTGTGGCGTCTTTACGCGCCGTATCGTATAGAGTTTGCGCCCTTGTCCCGTCTATTCTGTGTGGGCTTCTCGTCCCGTCCCTTCAGTACATTTTGTATAAGCGTGAAATGGAAAGACGACGCGTCTTTTCGACCCACATCCTTTCCGTGTGTCTCAGGCCTCAGGATTTGCACATTTGAAAAATAATCCGTCCCGCTTCCCCCAGGGTGACGCCTGCCTACGCGGTGGTGCTGCTCTTCTACATGACCTGGCTACCGAAGATCGGGGAAGGCCCGCTGTGGGAAGACCGGATGCAGCTGGAGAGGGAGAGGTGCCTGGCCTCTTGGTGGGCTAACCTTCTCTACGTCAACAACTATGTCAATACTGATCAATTGGTTAGTGATTCATAGGGTATCATCATCATCAGCCATTTCTTCTTTCTCTCAGAGAGATAGTTGCGTGCCCACCGGAGATGCCAATCTGCTGTCAAACGCTGAGGTATGTGAACAATTTAAATACTCATATTTCCTCACGATGTTTTCCTTCACAGTTAGGGAGTGGTATTGCTACTACAACTCCACAAATATCCGTAACTTACAAAATAAATTCAGTGGTAGATGCCGGGCATTCTACCCCTGCGCTACCTTCGCTCCGCAGTTAAATAGCGACTAGTAATAGTCCAATAAAATTATAAAAATACGGTCTCCATAAAAAACAGCTTCAGTTCCCAGTGGCTTTCAATAGATGTCGCTACATGTTTCGGAATACGACGTCGCAGACTTAAGGGGCTCCAGGGAGAAACACTAGCGCCACTAAGGACAAAAAAAATCATATGTTTTAGAGATCGAATTTGCAAAGTGACTGTAAAATCTCCTAATCATATTAATAATAATTTTTAGGACCCAAGGCCGTGAACCTAAGGCCAAAAACAAAGGACTTGACACCATTAACGCTAAAAACGGTCGTGTTTGGCATAAATGCTATCAAGTCCCAGGTTCGTGATTCTAGGTTCTTTGTCGTGGGTCCTAAAAATCACTGTTAACATGATTGAGAGATTGTACAGACACTTTTTGCAAATACGATCTGTAAAAGAAGATATGATTATTTTCCGGCCCTAGTTAGCCCACTAGATCCCCTTAAATCAGGGGTGGCTCGGCTATTGATGGTTTTGCGTATCTAGGTAAAAAGTCTACCAGATCTATTTTTAATAAATAGTGTAAGGTCTTGGGTAAATTCTTATACAATTGCTAGATATTTAAAGGTAGATGTTGATAAAGTCTCTGTATTGCTAAAGTAGTTTTAAAGTAATTAGATCTTCAACAAAAGCAGTGGATTCCCTAGAAAATCTTTTGGCAGAGAACTTCGTGGAAACAAGGCCAGCGTGGAATCCGATCTAAATGAAAGCAATTATGGAAAAATGTAAATTTGAACACGTTTCACCAAATTTCTTTACTCAAGTGCTTAGCTTGACTTCGGTGACTTTCTTTACTTTAATTGAATCAAAATGGTTGTCAGAAAATTACATTTTATAATCTACCTCTGATCACAATTTATAATACATTTTTAGTAGCTATAAGAGTATGCATAACAGAATAATATTAAAATTGTATAAAATGTAACTGAACGTAAGAAAATCATATTAGCATCCAGAAACATCCAGGTACCATACATAAAAAAAGTATCGGTGGTGGTGGTGGTGGTTCACTTTGGTTTTAGCTACTAGATGACGCTGTTTGTTTCCTATACTACAGTGTGGTTTTCAAGATAAACCTTTATACGCAGAGAGTTGTTTTTGGAAAGTGTATTAAATTAGTCCAAGCGGGATCTAGAAAATTCTACCACAGCTATGCGCCGTCTTTGAAGTGAAATTAATTTGTTTATTTTATTCATTATAGATAGATAGAGACTATAGAATACAAAGAAAATCGCACAGATCACAGAAATAAACAGCTTGGGTACATAGAGAGACACGTACTTCCGCGATAGCTCGTAGCCAATTAATATTTCCTCACCATAACTCCCGATTCTTTCCAGTGCATGTTCCAATCGTGGTACCTCTCAGTGGACACGCAGCTGTTCTTCGTTGCCCCGGTCTTCATTTTCTCACTGTGGCACTGGCGGCGGGCGGGTCCCGTTCTACTGGCCGTGGGGACCTTCTTCTCGCTGATCATACCGGCCGCGATCACCTTCCGGGGGAAGCTTGACCCCACCATACTATTTTATGCCAAGTGAGTCCAGATCATAAGATCTATAGTACCGGAAACTGGCGGGCGTGCTTGAAGCTTATTCAATGAGTATTTATTAATACTGAATAGAACACGATATTTTCCAGTATTTGTTATACTGAATATCGAGTCAATTAATACTACGGTATCTGAACCGATACCGCATTATTGGTGATTTGCGAATTGGTGACTTAAAGTGACTTATGAACGCTTATGAATATAGGATTGATTTGATACCGATGGTTTCCAGTATATCTTATGCCGAATATCAAGTCAATTAATGCATCTGAACCGATACTGGACATCGGCATGTATAAGCCCGTATCAAATATGTTCCTTATGCGTGGTCTGTACCACGTAGTGACTAATAAACGACGTGTTATTGAAACAAAGGAAAGTCTAAAAACAGTTTGTTAAATTTTGATAACTATACCAATTCTAAAAAAAGCAAAACTTTTAAATTATCAATTAAAATGTTTATACAATCTTGAAACGACGCGTTTATTTTGTGTAGGAAGAAAAAAATTATTATTTTTTGGACATGGTTTAATTATCTTTTCAGGTTTTGATAATTATTACATTTTACATCTGATGTTTCTTTTTGCTCTACTACTAGATTAAATCTGCTCGGCGAAAAATTTAATATTTCATTTTCCTTTGCAGAGAATTCTCGGACCTCGTTAGTAATAAGTACTTCAACGAAGCCTATATTAGGACTCATATGAAAATGACGCCTTATTTCATGGGACTGATCACTGCTTATGTACTTCATAGAGTACAATCTGAAAAGTGAGTAGCTTTTGCAAACTATTAGCACAACAAATTTTAAACATCACCTTAAATAGTGAATTTGAATGTTCAAAACCGAACTCGTGATGGGACGAAAAGTATTTTTTTTAAATAATGAATAATATATTTATATACCTGCAGCACGATTCGTTTGTCTAAGAAAGTTTCGAAATTTGAGCCGACCACTCGTTTTTCTTTTGTTTCCATTCAAATTCAGAATAACCAATCAGTTTTCAGAATGAATTTGTTTCCAATTTCGAAATTAAAGCGTGATATTGGAAACCCAGCTATAAATTGCAATCCAATCTGAATCCAATAGAAGGTACCTACAGTGTTTTCTGAAAAGCTGCGCTGTAAAATATATGTGCCTAATACCTATTGGATAGGAAACTGTGCTTTTTAAAACGTTCGTGGTTGTACGGAAACGCGTCTGTGTTGCGTCTCCGTACAACCACGAACGTTTTATTTTTTAATTTTCGATTTTAATTTTTAATTTTTGAAATAAACAGTCATTTACATAATCATACATAATCAGCATTACTGTAGGGCGCAGGCCTTCTCTCAGGGAGAGAGTATGGGCTTAATCACCACGCGTGCCCACCGCGGATTGGCGATTTCAAGCGCTGAGGTATGTGAATAGCTCAGACACTCAGGTTTCCTCACGATGTTTTCCTCCACTGTTAGCGAGTGCTATTGCTAGTACAACAGAAGGTACAAAAATTCAGAAAAAACAGAGTCATTGGTATATACCGGGATTTGAACCCACGATCTCCCGATTGTGAAGCCGGCGTTCTACCGCTCCGCTACCGCTTTTGCCTGGAATGGTTCTCTCTAAAGCCCGTTTATCTTTACGGCTCATCTTAATGAAGTATACATACATAATAAAAAATGTGTCCATATTTTTTTTTCAGCTACCAACCCTCCCGCCTCCTAAAAGCCTTCGCCTGGACGACCAGCTTAGTTCTGGGCACAGTGACAACCTTCACAGTCACGGTCTTCTATCAGCCCTGGTACGAGTACAGCGTGATTGAGGCAGCTGCCTATATTTCACTGCACAAACTCGCCTGGGGCATCGCTAATGGCTGGCTCATAATAGCCTGCGCAACTGGAAACGGAGGTGAGAGAAAATTTGTAATGTTGGTAGTAGCTATCACCGCGATCGATCAGCCCATGGGTACTCGTCACTGCTGGAGATACGCCTCCCATAAGGCACGCTACATCTTTTTGTTATCGGCCATCCAGAATCAATCAGTCCGTGCTCGTCCGCTCCTGGACATAACTCCCCCCCCCTTCCCCTCCTCGGCCATCCTCTTCCAGCTGCCAGCAATCTGCCTCAGGATACGCAAGTATAAAAGGTTTGCTTCGGTTGAGGTTTGCAAGATTGGCAGTGGGCTAGTTTGACGACATGACAAATAAAATCTTCTGCAACTAATAATGATGGGAAAAGTTGCTGGACAGAAACGCGTGAGCAGAAGAGGAAATCCTGGTTAAGGAACCTGCGAGAATGGACTGAAATTGCAAGTGCCGCAGAACTTTTTTCACTTCGCGAGGGTCAGAGAGAAGTACGCTGAGCTGACTGCCAACCTTCGTTTGTCGGAGAGGCACCTGAAGAAGAAGAAGAAGTTTGACAAAAACCGATAAATAGATGGAGAAGCCTATGAAGCGGAGACCATGAATCAGCAAACGTGGTGGGACGCTCGTCAGCTCGCTGGACTGACGATCTGGAGCATACTGCTGGTGGAATACGGATGAGGTGGGCCAGTGACAGAAAGAAGTGGCGTGCCTCGGGTCTATGTCCAGTAGTGGACGAATAACTTCTATTGGATTAGATTGTTACATATTTAGGTAGTAAAGGAGGTATACGTCCCACTGTAGGGCAAAGGCCTTCTCTTAGGGAGAGAGTATGGGCTCAAACACCACGCGTGCCCACCGCGGATTGGCGATTTCAAGCGGTGAGGTATGTGAATAGGTCAGACACTCAGGTTCCTCACGATGTTTTCCTTCACCGTTAGCGAGTGGTATTGCTACTATAACTTCACAAATGTACATAACTTAGAAAACCTAGTCATAGGTATATGCTCGCACTGGGGATCGAACCTGGGTCGCTTCCGAGTCCGATGTTCTACCCACTAGGCTACCACCGCTTATGACATACAATTATGACATAATACCTAACTAATATCTTATTCCTGGTATACAAGCAGCCTATACACGTCCAATGTCCCATATCGGGGCTCAGGTTTTCTCTCAGAGAGAGAGAGAGAGAGAGTAAGGATTTAGTCACAAGGCTTGCACATCGCGTCATACTGACTGCTAAAATCATACACTTTTCTTGTGGCTCCGCCGTAGTCGGGTAATGAGACGCCCGGTCGCATACTCATGTTGTGGAATACAGATGGCGAAGGTATATCTACCATGTTCCAACATTTGTTTCTCCTTTTTTGATATTTTTCGATCGATTCCTCTTTAATTAAGGTTGGTTTCCTGTAAGCTATACAGAGAGATAAAGATTTAGCACGGAGGTTTTGAAAGTGCTAAAATATTTTACGACTTCATAAATACTTATATCAACCCCATATAAGGAGTTTCTAGTTCGGCAATTTCATGCTTCCATTTTCGGTTTAGAGTTCATAAAAGTTTCCTGCAGCTTTTATCTTATTTTAAGTCCATATTTTCTTATTAAAACTCCTGAGTTCCCCATTTGCGCTGCTGATCTGGCTTTGCACATATTAAATTGTTGATCCATGCAGACAGCAAGGATCGCACAATGGAACCTGCTGCAGTTATTCAATGAATTACAGATTCGGTTGGAACTACTGAATTATTTGTGCAAAATTGGATATAAATTTCTCTTTCTCTTTGTCTGTATCAGAAATCAGAAAATTATTTTACCGTAAAAAAATTACATTCTGTTGAATGTCAATTTAGAATGTACGAGTAACGTATTTATTAACAATTATTGTGCAAGGCAAGTGACGATGTCAATTGCATCAGATAAATTTTGTAATGGGGAACTTGCATCAAACTTAAGTTGAAGTAGCATTGCTTTTATATCATAGAATAAATAGAAAAAGTCAAGAAAAAATTAAATATAAAATTATAAAAATATTTTTCGCGGGGTTTTCGGGGTCCCAAAATGCGAAAAAATAAGTAACTGTAATAATAAAAGATTTTCATTGAATTTTAAACGTTTTCTAAAAAAGGCGTAGATGCACAAAAATATTTTACGAGATAGTGCGAATTTTCATTAGCACTTCATACATTATAACGTGTTACGTGTAAGTTGTAATGTCATAGTTTGAGTCCGATTTGTGTGATGCGTTTTTGTACCCGCAACCAGAATGACTTTTTGACAGGGCATCACTAGGACATAGCTTCTCCGATTATATTAAAACATTATTATGTGCAACTTTTCCATTGAGAAAATAGCAGCGAAAATCTCTACGCTGACCATCTTTTCTCAAAACATATGATGCATAATTCTATTTAGTAACCGAGAAAAAGACAGGAAAAAAACTCCAACCTGACCAGTTTTTTCAAAACATGTAAAACGTAATAATAGTACAGCAGTTGCTACCAGCATATTATGAGATTTCATGAGTGTCATCAAAAATTTTAAATGTCAAAGCATTAGTTACTTTTCTTAGAATGCGACCAGACATACATACATAACTGTCTGGATTTTGTCTACCTGAAGTACACCTCTTCGGAATACCGCTCTCGGAAGCGAGAGACCCAGGTTCGAATCCCAGTGCGGGCATGTATGCGGGCACCTATGACTTTGTTTTCTAAGTTTTGTACACTTGTAAAGTTATAGTAGCAATGCCACTCGCTTACCGTGAAGGAAAACATCGTGAGGAAACCTGAGTGTCTGAGCTATTTACATACCTCAGCGCTTGAAATCGCCAATCCGCGGTGGGCACGCGTGGTGATTAAGCCCATGCTCTCTCTCTGAGAGAAGGCCTGTGGCCTACAGTGGGACGTATATAGGTTGCTTATGCTATGTCGTTCGTAAGTTAAAGCCAAACTACGTTTGTATGGTAATGGCTTCGTGAGGCGTGCTCTAAAGAGACCGGTGCAAGTCGGCCTACTTTATGAACCGACGATTTAATCTCCGAAATATTTTACTCCCCAGGAATCTTCAGCAAACTGCTCACATACAAGTTCTGGGTACCGTTGTCGAGACTCACATACTGCGCATACCTGGTGAACGGCATCGTCGAGCTGTATTACGTCGGCCAACTGAGACATCCGCTGCATATTACGTTCTTCACTGTGGTTAGTATATCTTCCTTAAGGCTGCATGCTGTTTCGCTCGCAGTCTAATATTTTTAGTGATTGTAATGAGTATACTTTTGATAAATGTACCTAGTCTGAGGGTAGGATTAACAGTACAATTTTATTACGGACATTCTAGACATATTTTTCTTCTTGTAACCTAGTTTTATAGGAAAACTAAAATGTATTAAAAACATCCGTTATTTTATTACCTTTCAAACCACATTTATCAAAAGCACAGTATAAGGAACACCCAGTAGGCAATCTTGGCCATCCGCCGAAGTTAACTACCTACGCTCGCTCGATCGGAGTAGGCGCGACAGGGTTGTCGGGCTTGTGTTCCGAATTCGCGGCTGTCACATTTAAATATTGTCGTCTCATTTACGAGGTATTTTGGGAGTTGCAGGTAGTTATTTATATTATTTACTTGTTTAGTATGAAGTCTAATAAGTTGATACGAAATAATATATCTAGTTTCTACTCACAATGTGACAGAAAGACGGATTTTGTAATATATTCTCATGGAAAAAAGATTTTCAATGACAATCTGTCCGGTGAGTTTTACGAAAACCCTACAGATGGCTCTGTACAGTGTAAACGTTATCCACATACATTGGAGCACAGAACATAGGGGTAGAATTATGAAAAGATTGCACTTTTGATCCTATTGAACACTATTGAACATCCACTGGAAAAAATCATATCTTTATTTACAAATCGTTTTTACAACCCCTGAACAGTGAATGTTGCCGTTATAAACTTTTTCTGGGTTTGCCAATTTATCTTGTTGAAAAGTTAGCGTTACTCGTCTCAAACCGCTTGTAAATCATAATTTACGTTTCAGATTTTCAGGTGATGTTTTCAATTTATTTCACATTCGGGAGGTCGTGTGTTCGAATCGTGGATTGTTTGTTAAGTTACTTGCTTTTGGGAAATTTTAGTAGCAATAACAATCGCTACCTCGCTCGCTTGATCACCCTCACCACTCAAATAAGAAAACCTGAAAATGTTTTGAGCTCTCTCTCTCTCTCTCTCTCTAAAAGAAACCTTGTGCTCTGCATTGTGAAGTATACAGATAGATAACACTTTATTGCACAACCAGGAGAAAGAATTACAGACAGTCTCTTATATCTAAGTAGTGGTATACAATTGGCGTTCTTATAGCCTAGAGCTATATAAGTATATATAGGCCGCTTATGTATGTTACGTAAAGACGACTCCCAGCCTAAAACTCCGAGTATTCTTTTCAAAAGTGACTATCTATATAATAACCCATAAACAGAGCCCACTATGGGGCACAGGCCTTTTCTCTTTCACGCCAACCCACCCGGTCCCTTGCCAGTCTCGTCCAATGTTTCCCAGCCGCTGTCACAATATCGTCGGGCCACCGGGCTGGTGGTCTGCCTACCGACCGTCGACCCGTCCTGTGCCTAGTGACCGTCTATCTATCTAATCAGCCCACAAACAGAGCCCACTATTGGGCATAGGCCTCTTCTCTTTCACGCCAACCCACCCGGTCTCTTGCCAGTCCCGTCCAATGTTTCCCAGCCGCTTTCACAATGTCGTCGGCCCACCGGGCTGGTGGTCTGCCCACCGACCGTCGACCCGTTCTTGGCTACCTTAGTCCACCGACCGGTTTCTTTCCTGACTAAATGCCCCGCACATCTCCATTTTATGGTGCCTACATCTGCCTCAAAAGTGACTGTTACAATTAAATTGCATTTTCGTTTTCAGTTGGCGAATGCGATTGCGCACATAACGTTGACATTCTTCGTGGCTTTATTGCTTTGTTTGATGTTCGAGTCGCCCATACATGGCATCGAGAAGATTCTGCTCCGGAGCTTCGGTAAGTTTCGCCCGCAACTTCGGGTGAAAACGTTGAACAATTATCCTATGGGAATATACAATGTACCCTTTACTTTCGATATTTGATTGATCCGTTTCTCGTACACTAATAAAATGTTAATGTGCTGTTGAAAGTTTACAAAAAACCCCCAAATTGCATGCAAAATGCCGCTTTTTTAACATTTGTTGGCATTTATTTTGTTAACAGTAGATTAAGAGCTTGTTAGTGTACGATAAACGAGGGGTAAGATATCTGGTTTCCGTACGTTTCCTTTAAAAACGATTTGATAGATAACCTTACTGATAGTAAAAAGGGGACCTACAGAAATCTCTAGGTCCCCTTTTTACTATCAGTAAGGTAATCCTGCAACAAAAAGAATATAATATAATTTTATTTGTAAATAAGTAATTTACATTTCTCTTATAACTATTTAGCCGCTCTCGGAAACCTATTTGGTTTATCTGTTCGATCGTTCTATTTTAGTTTTATGAGTTATGTACGTACGCTATAAAAAGTCTACGGACGGCTTGGCATACTAGACACCTTACGTCATTGGAGAATTAACGCGCAATAAGTAACGACGTGGAGCGCTGGTAGCCTAGTGCTAGAACATTGGACTCGGAAGCGGGAGACCCAGGTTCGAATTCCAGTGCGGGCTTGTACCTATGACTTTTTTCTAAGTTGTGTACATTTCGCACCTTAATTTCCTTAACGTCACTAAACGAAATACACACATTTTCAGCGAAGGTGTCATTCTTCAGTTAAAACTCATGCGTTCCGCGAGAAAGTACCTAACGACACAATGCCATCTAGGGGCTTTTTAGTGAACTATTCAAACCAGTGTCTTCAGCAAACATAGGCCCGAGATTGTAGGTTAGATGGTAGGTAGGCGGTACTTACCTCCATTTTGATGATTTTTGTTTAGTGACGTTAAGGAAATCAAGGTGCGATTTGTAAAGTTTTAGTAGCATTACCACTCGCTAACTGTGCAGAAAAACATCGTGAGGAAACCTCACACACCTCACATTCACATTCACATACCTCAGCGCGTAGTGATTAAGCCCATGCACTCTCCCTGAGAGAAGGCCTGTGCCCTACAGTGAGACGTATTAGGCTGCTTATGCTATGCTATACTTATGCTAAGCAGCGATGACCCATCAACCTTTACAGGCATAGGCAAGTTTTATCACTTATTTTCCCTTCCAGCTCGGCCAGTGCTAAGTGACAACGCAAGAAGAGGCGAGGAGTCCCCAGAATCAACACCGAGTTCTAGTCAAACGAAACTAGAGTCCTCATAGCGACCCTGAACCTTAGAATATAAATTAAACTTACCAAACTCCACCTAGAAATAAAAATAAATTTCGAGCCGAAGCTGGGTCTGAACCGATGCCTCTCTTATACCGAGTCAGTGGTCTAACCACTTAGCCAATCGGACATCGCCACGGCTCTCCGAAATATTACTTTCCATGACACTCTCTCCAACATCTTCGCCAGATTACAGTAGTTAAGTTCTAGAAAATAATTTTAACGTAAAAATACAAATACTTACCGCAAAAAATTTAGATTAAAATTCAGACCAAATTACTCAAATAATTTCTCTTGCGCTACGACTTTGAAATTACACAGTTAAATTAGACAAAAAATAAAACAAGTTCAGAGAAAAAAATATAACAGATGAAAATTGCGTTTACCGAACAGCGGTACAGTGTGCAATTATAAATTTTGGTGAACTAATCTTTGATGAACTAAACAGGACCCCGATTTAAGTTCTTCGTTAAGACGATATTTTTGCCTTGGGAAAGTTTGAGCGGTAAGGTTTTTTGTTAGGTAGGGATGTAACGACTTTTCTTGTGTAAAAAGTTATTTATTTAAAACTTGTTACCATTATGTTTATCAACGTATGTATTAATTATTGATTTCAAGGATTGTTATCCTTGAAGCTTTATAAATCAATGGACACGGCAAAGAGCAAAATAGAACGTACCCGAAGCCAGTGTGCGTGCATGCGATGACTAGGAAATGTTTTGGCTCTATTTCGTTTTTAGGGTTCTGTACCTCAAAAGGAAAAAAACAGAACCCTTACAGGATTACTTTGTTGTCCCTTTACCCTTTATCTCGGGAACAAAGTTTAAGCATCAAGTTGAAATTAAAACTATACACTCAAATCTACAATCTCTTGAATCTGTAAAAAAATAAAACTACTAAATGAATGTACAAAAAAGATACGGCCGTTTATGCCGTAAAAAACGCATATTTCGACACTCATGGGGATCAAAATTTATAGGCTACTTTCCGTTGACTTCGAACTATGAAATTTGACAATAATATTTGTCGTATACTACAAATACACGGAAAAATTTAAAAACTATACACTTGTAATTAAGTAATTAAAAAAACTGTCTTTGAAGTTCAGGCAAAGCTAGAAAAAAAAATTTGAGACCCGAGTCCTGAACTATTTTTTATAATATGTAAATGCCTACAAATTTGTACGGAACCCTCAGTGGGCGAGTCCAACTCGCACATCTCCGATTTTTCAAATATCTTGAAGTTTAACAGAAATCTGCGTGGGGCGAAGCCGGACATTAAAAATGGGCTTCGGTTATGGGGCGCTTGGCTTAAGGTTAGCATAGCTTCCTGAATGAAAGCGAAATATGTTACTTAAGATATATTTCGTTTCATCTAGCTTTTGTCAACATGTAATCGTTGATAGAAATCATTAAACTCCGGGAAGCAATCGCATCAGATGTGATGTTTAAAAAAAACGTATATTTGTTTCATTTCATTTAGCAAAACAAAAGTCTTGGTGTAAACAAAAATATTTTTAAATACCTCCAACCTAAGTTGTTTCCCTGTCCTATGTTATTGATCCAAGAAATAATAGCGCCAATTTTAAGTTCCTTAATTTTGAGAGTATTTAAAAATATTTATGTTCACACCAAGACAAAAGCTAAATGAAATGAAATAAGTATACGTAAGTTGGTGATGATAACGACTTGGCCAAATTAATTCATTAAGCCAGTAAGGGCACGCCTACAACCCGTCCCTGATGGATGATAAAAGCCCTGATCTGAGCCCAAGTACGAATAATTATAATATAGGTGATGGGTGATAAAAGCCCTGATAGAGCCCAAGTACGAATGATTGTAATATTGTAGGCACTCAATTGAATTGAGTGGATATTTACTGCCTGTTTTGCTCAATCTAAATTGACTGTTACTTATTTAGTAATAAGGAATTAGTATAAAATTGTACCGGCCACTGCAGAATAAAAAATTTACAGTATCATCTTGTTTGTGTCTCGAAAATACCGAGAGGTGAAACTTTCAAATATAAGAAAGATGTCTGAGTATTCATTGTTAGAGTTGATAGTCTTTTATCAAATCTCTATTTAAGACTTTAGTTCTGAGATGATCGGTATAAAAAAGTAGGTTGAGGGTGAGACGTGAGTAAAAATAATGTTTTTGAACTAAAACTACACATTATTAACTTAATTCCGGAATCATTTAGTTGATCTTTTTTTAACTTTTGACGAGTCGCCGACGACGCGAGCTCCGTCTCTTCGCACCATGATAAAGCTCTGAAAAAGAGCAAAACCTGGTCGGATTCTTCCGGCAAAAATCTAGTTCGTGATGATGGAATTAAGTTAATAAAAACAAAATTCTTAGTTTTACTGTACTAGCTTTATGGAAATGTTTTGTGACTGTACGTTTCACATTATTTAACTCATGCAATACGTAATTGAATTAACGCTATCGAATATGTTTTACACTATTTAACTCAGACAAATTCGAATCCTTTTTTTTCATATAAAGCGCATCGAGTTTCAAGATTGCAATAAAACAAAAACAATTTTTCTTATTTACTTTTGCCCAATCGAAGGTTTCAGGTTTTGCGGCATTACAAAAACACGTTGTGATATCTCACTGCTGGGCGCAGGCCTTCTCTCACAAAGAGAGACTATGGGCTTTATAATCAAATGCGCCCACCGCGGATTGGCGATTTGAAGCGCTGAAGTGAACAGACTCAGGATTCCCCGCAATGTTATTCTTCATATAAGCGAGTGATTTTGATAATGTGTTTTGTACATAATAACATTTTTTTTCTTTTGAAAAGTGTTGTTAAGTACAGAAGAAGGTAATTTTTTTAAGTTAATTTATTTCTTGTACGTGGCCCAGGTCGAGTCACACTGTTTTGCAGAGTTTTGTGTGCAGAGGTTTTTAAGCTAATATTGTATCATAAAAAGGTACTTGATATATTGTACGGTGTTAAAGACAGATTATTTTAGTGTTGTGGAAATTTCTAAGTTAATTTTTTACTTAATATTTGAGTAAATAAACTTGTAAATATATATTTAATCCTTACTGTTTTACGGTTTAAGTAAAAAGATTTTCATATGAACAGCGTTTGTATATCACTTGACTACCTTTTCCTAAAGAAATATGTTCGCTTTTAAAGGCATTCTTGCTCAAATCATATGAGCGGCTATTATTTTTTAGGATTCAGTACCCGAAGGGTGCCAAACGGGACCCTATTACTAAGACTTCACTGTCTGTCTGTCTGTCTGTCTGTCACCAGGCTGTATCTCATGAACAGTGAGTTGCTACGCAGTTGAAATTTTCACACATGATTTATTTCTGTTGCCGCTGTAAAAAAAAATTACTAAAAACAGAACGTAATAAATATTTAAAGGTAGCTAGCTCTCATGCAAAAAACGTAATTTTTTTGCCGTTTTTTGCTCGATATTAATAACTGCAACGGTAGATGCTTGAAATATTTACAGAATATTTAGTTCTGTATTCGTTTCAAAAATAAATAATTAAATTGAAATAAAATAAATATTTGAGGGGGGCTCCCATTCAACAAACGTGATTTCTTGCCATTTTTTCTCGATCTTTGTGTCTAATGTTGTATAGAAAATGATACGAAAGCCTTTGTGCCGGCCGGTTTTTTACATTTGAGAAAAAAAACAAGAGATATATTAATACAGAGTTAGAGAGACAATAATTCCGGTCTGATTTCCGCACACCCATATAAAAAAGAAAATATTAACATAATAATTTTTTTCCGTCCAGACAATGAAAAAAAAATAGTTTTAAAGGCTGTTCTTCCCTTTCGCATCTCTCACGCTTCCATATTATAATATTTTTTTTATTATTTTAAAAGAATCAGTAAATTTTTGAAAAAAAACTGGTCAGAGGACTCTACAAAATAAAATCATTTACATTTTTCGATTTATTTTTGCTTTAAATTAAAATTAAATGTTTTCAAAACCAAACAGTTTTGTTTGTTCGGGTTATTTGTTAGTTTGTTTTTTTTTTATCTGTGTGTAAATTTGCCAAAAGCAGAACTAGGTACCATCTGAGAAGCAAGATTAAACTATAGCAAAATACACGTTGCTATAAATAGCGCCATCTAGTGACTATGAAGGGGTCTTTTTGAGAAACAGATCAGGAATTCAACAAATTTTCAGTTTTTTCTCCAATTTATGCTAATTCCATATACCTATGAAACCCGCGCGATTATGACAAATCGACTGAGATTTTATTTGTCGAAATCTGACAATTGGTTGCGGAATTATAAGGAAACATTTAATCGAACACACAACATACTGAATTTCTGTTAATGTAATCTCTGTGTACAATAAAGAATATTCTATCTGTCTATCTAACATACATACATACCTACATACTTGCATACACACGAGGCAAACACATGGCCCTCTTTTTTTGGCTCCGCCACTGTCGGGTAAAAAGACCTGCTGCATTTTCTCAAACTTTTCTCTTAGCCTCTAGAAAGTACTCAGCCACCCACACGATATAAATAAGGTGAGCCAGCGACACCTCCACCTCAGCCCACGTTATATCCTAGTCGTTAGCAGTTATGAACACTCACGATGTTATTAATTCCAGAAGTAGGTTGGGTCGCCTATAACGGTTTTCGGGGAAGAATGTCCGACGAGACGCTCGGAGAAATATCTAGGAACCTTTAAGAAACCTTTGTTGTGTAGTCATATCACGCAATCGAGTTGCTTTTCAAGTAGAGAGATATCATTCAATAAATGAAGTCATAATATTTTCCTAAGAAAAAGTATCTATGCGCCTCAACGACTCATCAGGCGACCCTAGAGCTGGTAGCTACCTCCGTCAGCGCATCAGCCTGGCCGTCTAAAGGGGTAATGCTGCCAGTATCTTGGGAACTCTCCCCAACGGCAGCGGTCTAGAGACAATCTTTCATATATAGATAATATTTATTGTAAATATGTAAATATGAATCTTGTTATTTTGTTAAGTTTGTGTAGATTTAAATAAATTGTTTCATTAGGTTACTATTAATTACAAATAAGTTATTAACCATAAAAAAGCAAAACTATTAAATAGAAAAAGTTTGTATAAACATACGGTGGTAGCCTGTGTATCGACATTTCATACGACAAAATCATACGGTGGCATTCGAACTCCATATTCGAGTAGAATGCCCGTCTCGACTCTAGGAATCGGTTGAGACCCTGTCCCGGGACGGATCTTTATTATTTTCACGCTGTACTGAGCTAACGATGGTCCCTATTAAAAATGTCGGTAATACGTTTTTGGTGATTTTCACTTTTTTACACCAAAATACTTGAAAAAAAATGTTTTATAGGATGCATATTTTATTTCATAAAAAAAAAATCTACAAGGGTACTTTCCAGAGATAAAAATGACAGTTGTAACCTGGTGCCCGTGCAAATATGTAGGAAGTGACGCAACCGTTTTTGTTCGCGGGACGGGGGGAGCGCACGCGCCGTCGGTACTGACAGAACGCACTTTGTTGTCGGGTGGAGCGCACGCGTGTCGCCTCTTACATTAGTTTGTTTTTAGCAGAGTGTTTCTTGTTTCATTTCAATGTTCAAAATATGTCAGGGCGTTCGAAACGCATTTTAGACCTAGTGTCTCATAGCCCGCACGAATTTAAACAGGCTAAGAAGATAACACATTGCCAAAACCGAAGGACACCTACTGAGACTGGTAAGATTTTTTTTATTACTATTAAATATTATTGTTACTAAGTATTAAGTATTATCTTTAGTAATTACTATTATCAAAGTCTTACATTAATTGTGGATGTAGAGGATTGTATTCTGTATAAGCACCTTATTCCGTTTAAAAAAGTTGGTACCGGTAGATACGCTTATTTTGTATGGACATTGAGTAGAAAAAATGTCGTACCTACCACTTTCGACAATCTTAAATGTACTCAAAGTAGTTAAATTTGTTGGATCTGACCATTCCGACTTTATTAGTTGTTCATACAATTAGCAATTTTGCTAGATGTGTCACTTTCGACATTCTTAACCGTATTATCTGTAAATATTTTGGTCGTATATGCCACAAGTGACATTTTTATACAAAATATGTCAAAAAATTGACGTCAGATGTGCCGTAGTAATTTTTTCTTCCTATGAAATTAATTCCTACTTCAGTAAGATGTAAAAAACTGGTTTATTAATTTATTTTTAGGTTGATTAATATCACTTAAAAAAAACCGTACTTATACAGTTCAAGTTATTGACCGTTTTTACTTATTTTAGTCCAAATTGGTAATTCTATCAAATTTTTTAGACCCAGATTCATCCCCAATACCGGCCCACTTTGAGGAAGAGCTTATTCAGTTGGAGGATTTGATAGGCGATACTTTCGATGAAAAAGAGACGGCTGAAGATAGGGCCGAAGATGAGATGGCAGACGAGAAGCAGAGTGAAACATTGCCATATAATTCAACACCGGTACGATCACCAGTTCCTGAGGTGGCTGACAAAAAGCAGACTGAAACATTGCCAGGTAATTCAACACCAACACCATCGCCGGTTCCTGACCATGATGATCCATGTGGAGACCGTTTTTGTGCCATATGCGTTGAAGATTGTATTATAAGTAACGAAGAAGTCTATGATAATCTTCCAACACCTTCCCCGATGACCGCTACTTCCACTAACGTGACACCCACTACAAACAGATCTAGAAAGAAGACGTACAAAATGGACATTGGAAAGAAAAGACTATCACACAAAGAAAATTGGTCAGTAGTACAAAGAAAAAGGAAGAAAAACGAAGGAAAAGCTTTTACAAACAACAAAGGAAAACTGATTGCAGAAAAAAAATTGGGTGATCCCTGTGGCAGGAAATGTCGGTACAAATGTACGGAAAATTTTGAATTAAAACAAAGAGAAACGATTTTTTCAAAATTTTGGGAGCTGGGTGATCGTAATAAACACTGGGAGTTTGTGATAAAATACACAAAAAAGATTCCCAAAGGAAGAAACACCACTGATGTTGTTAAACACAAACGTGAGTACACTTACGTTTACTATCTACCTACAGAAGAGAAAGAAAAAAGAAGGGTCTGCAAAAAGATGTTTCTAAGCACCATATCCTCTGGTGAACGCATAGTGACTACAGCTTGGAAAAAGTATGATGGCTTAGCCGCTGTTGAAGAAGACAAGAGAGGAAAATACGATCACCAACATCGAGTTATAGATGAAGTAATGGTGCAAAGTGTGAAGGATCATGTCAACTGTCTAGATCGCGTGGAATCCCACTATGCACGCCGAGACTCAAAAAAGATGTATTTAAACAATATAACTAGTACATCACAAATGTATAAGTTATATTCTGAATGGTGCGGTCCTGACAAATATAATAGTAAAGCTAATAAACGTCAGTACCGAGACATTGTTAATGCCAATTTTAATCTCGCCTTCTACCAACCTAAAAAAGACCAGTGCGAAGTGTGTCATATCTTCGCAAACAATCAGTTTCCCAGCGAAAAAGAAAAGCAGATATTTTTGGAACATCAAGATCATAAGAAAAAAGCTCGTTCACTCAAACAAAATGATAAAGAAGAAGCAATTCAAAATACTGAAATAGTTGCAGCCACTTTTGATTTCCAAAAGGTTTTACAGACACCCCATGGCGAGGTAAGCATATTTTACTATAAGAGAAAATTGAATACTGCCAATTTTACAGTTTTTGAATTAGCTAAAAAAGCTGCAACGTGTTACATGTGGCATGAAGGGATTGCTAAAAAAGGTGCAAATGAAGTTTCAAGCTGCTTGTACGAGTTTATTAAGAGCCATGCAGAGAAAGGAGTGAAAGAATTCAGATTTTGGTCCGATAATTGCGCTGGACAAAATCGAAACCGTATTGTCTTTGCTTTATATTTGCTTGCTGCTAAGGAATTAGGGGTCAAAATCATTCACAGGTTCATGGAAAAAGGTCATACGCAAAACGAAGGAGACAGTGTCCACGCGCTCATCGAAAGAGAAAGTGACCGGAAAATTATTTATACACCTGATGAGTGGAATTGTTTGGTACGTTGGGCCAAGTTGAATGGAGAGCCATATACAGTCAAGGAGATGACTGTTCGGGACTTTTATAACTTCAAAGACTTGCTGTCGGACAGAAACTGGACTAAAGATATCAACAACGAAAAAATGAAGTGGACCCAAGTCAGAGAAGTTACAGTTGAGGCAGGTATCTACGAAAAGATGGAATTCAAGTACGATCTTGCAGAAGAGCCAAGAACTCTTGTGGTGCTCAGGTCAGCTAAAAGAAACACCCAACGCAACAATTTCTTTGAAATATCTGAAGCGTATAAAGGCCCCATACCAATTCCTTATGCCAAATATAAAGATCTCAATGACTTGTGTAAGTCCGGTGTCATTCCAGAAAAATACCACATTTTTTATAAAGATTTGCCTCATATGCCAAGAAATGCAACCCACCAAAGGAGTGACTCTGAGGATGATGACAATTAAGAAATGTTGATCTCATATCAGTGATTTTTAATTTACTACAATTTATTATGTTTAGTCTTTAGTTGAAGTTTAAATTAATATGATGGTTTATGTTGACACTAATCCTTATATTAGTAATGTTATGCCAAACCTTTAAGTAAGCATTACGTATATGCATGATCCTATACGGCTGATCTCAAGCAAATTATGTGCGTGACGGTGATTGTGATACTATTTTTAAGCATTTTGATAATTTTATCGTGTGTTGATTTTTCATAAGTATTACTTTATTATTTAGAAGCACTTTAAACTGATAAAAATTATTTTTTGTACCTTTTATTACCTTTAGAAAAAAGACTAAAATGTTAATTACCCACCTGTTGCACTAAAATTATGTTACATGAGAGATGTTGAGAAAATTATGTTACATTATATTGTGGTTAATAATCAAAGAATTTTATTGAACTCAGATATTACCTAACTTCAAAATACTTCAAATAATAATCTCTGGACGTTTCCTAAAAGTTTTTAAAGAAATATTTTCAATATCTACTTTTCAATTGAATATTACTTTTGAATTAAAGTATGTGGACATACAATTTTCTCATTTTTTATTTCTATTTCTTATATTCAAAACGAACAACCGACAAAAGTATTTTAAAATCATCATGTAAAAATGTTGAATGTGCCACTACCTACTAAAACGTTAATTGGACACCCCAAAAATAAAGTCGTATGTGTCATAACCAACATTTTTGTGAAAAAATTTCCTCGTAAAAATGTCGGTAATACATTATCTCCATAAATAATCACAAATTTCTTAAATTGCCAATATAAGATTACAAGACACTGTTTATACAATGTACAGTGTGAATTTGAACTTCGTAAGTTTAATAGTTTTTTTTTTATTACATAATCCGGCTTTGAAGCGCTCTCCTGAAAAGTCGCGATTTTGCAGATCCGACATTTTTAATAGGGACCATCGATATCTTATAATAATACATAGATGTGCAAGAGTGGGCTGACTACGCGCTTGCCAATATGTTGGTTGATTTTTTTTATGAGGAACATGTGTCGCGAATCATCGCAAATGCATTGTTATGTATGATACTATATGCTCTGTAAGTAGTTTTGATTTTTATATGTTCAATATTTGGACGGTCGAGAAAATGACATGTTGAGGAAGAATGAAAAGACGGCGGGAGAAAAATTAAACATAAAACATTCTTTCACTAGTATTTAGAATGGACCTTCAGGGTGGACATACGCTGATCCGTTTATCGCGCGAACGAAGTCGCGGGCACTGCTAGTCCAAAACAAACGAAAAAAATTATGGGATTTCTGCCTCTCCAGCTGATAACTTTACCAAACTTTTGTTTAAAAAAACGTACTTACTAGTTACGGATTGGAAAGGAGGGCTTAATTATCATTCTGATACTAAGACGCAGCACTTAGATGTAGCGTAGTAAAACTGCAGAATCGAGTAAGTACCTAATTGAATGTCGCCCCCCTTAGCGCAGAAATATGTTGCACTTGCGATAGGTAATTGGGTTCAAATTGGATTCGCTCACCTGCGAGACGATTTTTAAAGTCGTAGACACTTTCCATATGTATTTTGGGAAAAAACCCATCTCCGCTGCTGGAATACATCCTATGACAATCAATTGCTTAGTATGGGATTTGCAAAACTACACCCTCAGTTTCTCGTACACTAACACGCTGTTAATCTACTGTTAACAGCTGTCAATTGACCAAAGTGCATACAAAAAAAAAACACTGACAGCTGTTAACAGTAAATTAACAGCTTGTTCGTGTACGAGAAACCAGGGGTTAGTCTGAGAGAAATACAGTGTCATCATTTTTATTTTATTTTTTATGTAGCCTATATTCGTCCCACTGCAGGGCACAGGCCTTCTCTCAGAGAGAGAGTATGGGCTTAATCATCATGCGTGCCCACCGCGGATTCGGAATTTCAAGCGCTGAGGTATGTGAACACTTGAGGCACTCAGGTTTCCTCACGATGTTTTCCTTCACAGTTAGCGAGTGGTAATGCTATTATAACTTCACAAATGTACATTTGTGAATTTGTAGAAGCAATTCTATTAGCTAACTATGAATGAAAATATCGTGAGTAAACCTAATACATACGCATACACAAATCTGCAATGGGCTTATGTGGGCCTCTGAGAGTAAATATGTGTCTGTTGTTGATATAATTATCCAGGTTATAATTAAAGCTCCACAAAAAACTTTTTAAATTAGTAACGAAGCTTTACATTATCATGTTATGGGTCCCCGACACGATCAAGTGCAGTTGACAAGTCTCAGGTGATTGACAGTTTCACTTGATGGGGGACTTGAGGGCTATTGAAGGTGCCATAGTCGCCTACCGACCCGTGTACAAGAATCGTCGCAGAAATAAAAACCGGCCCAGTGCGAGTCGGTCTCGTGCACGAAGGGTTCCGTAACATTATCTATAATACAACGTTAGACAGAGATTCCGTATGGGAGCTCCCCTTAAATATTTATTTTATTCTGTTTTTAGTATTTGTTGTTATAGCGGTAACAGATATACATCATCTGTAAAAATTACAACTGCCTAGCTATCATGGTTCATGAGATACAGCCTGGCGACAGACAGGCTGGCAGACGGACAGACAGACAGACAGACGGACAGTAAAGTCATAGTAATAGTTTCCCGTTTGGCATCCTTCGGGTACGGAATCCTAAAAATGATTTCCAACGAAGATATCTCTATTAAAAATAAAGAGAGAGAAAAGAGACAAACCATCGTCTCTTTTTTTACCACTCCTTACACCAGTAAGGTTTCGCTAAAGCAATAGACCTTTTATCTTTGTCAGCATACTCCTTACTTTTAACTTTCCACAGTACAGAAAAATCCCTGAAGAGAGAGATATTAGCAGTAGGACAAAATCACGCTCAGATTCTTTTATGTCGGCGCTTTTCGCCAAAGCCTTGTCTAAAGTCCTGTTCGTTGTCTGACATGTTTTGTGTTGCGGCTGCAAATGAAAAAGCTTGTCAAGTCCCGTCAAGTCGCGTCAAGCACAAGCGCATCAAGTGCTATTAATCAAAATTTCTGTCAATTCGTATCAAGCCGTAGATTAACTTGACGGTAGCGTCAAGCAAATGCGGTAAACGAAAAATATTCGCTTCAATCACGTACACTGGTCAAGTGCACTTGATCTTGTCGGGGACCCATTACACAAGCCCTGGCTCAGGTAAGCAGTGCCAGAATATTGTAATTATCTACATAGCCGTCTCGACCGTCTAGATTTTCAGATAGGGTGATGAGTTAAAAAATAATTAGCCGCTTTCTACAGCAAAGTAAACACCCGAATAAATAACGATCAGGGCTGAAACGCTACAATTTTCTTGTTTAAGGGAAAAGTTGTGTTAGGATTGAATTGTTTATTAAACCATAGCGAGTTGAATAAAGAAAGAACAAATTGAAGTTATTATGTTATGTTAATAATATCAGCAATTTCGAAAATATTGGCAGCCATCATAATGTTCATAGTAGGAATAAACATGAGTTGTCATTTTCACGATTAGACCTGCAAAAGTTAATACATCCTTTATGGTGTACTGTATACGCTTCTACAAGAAGATTCCCCAAGATATGTTAGACTTACCACCGACACGGTTTAAAAAATGTGTTACTCTGTGTAAAAAAATCCTTCTATAACATTAAGGATTACAGAAAAAGGTGTCTGAGTCCCTTAACTCCAGGGAATCACACTAGCGTAACAATTTTTTTTTCAAAATCACTCATCTGAATTATGTTAATATTGATTTTTAGGACCCACGACCAAGAACCTAGCAATCATGAACTTGGGACTAGATAGCATTTATGCCAAAGCAGCCGTTTTTGCCGCTAATGCTATCTACTCCTACGTTTTTTGCCTTAGGTTCATGGCCATGGGTTCTAAGAATCACTATTAGCATGATAAGATAAGATAAGAATATTTTATATTTACATGATTATTATATTTCTTTAACATGATCCAGAGATTGTACTGATACTTTTTGCAAATTCGATATATAAAAAAGGTATGATTTTTTCCTCGATGGCGCTTGTGTTAATCTATGGAGCCCCTTAAATAATGTTAACGGGGACTATTGTGTGTCTAGTTTAGTGTAACTTTAAGTTGAAAACTCTGTTAATTAAGTTAAAACCGATTTTGAAAAGAATATACGTGGAGTTTCTTTGGTAGTTTCTTCTTCACGTAATCTGTTAATTGTGAAACTAACAGCTTTGACGTCCATTAAGTAAACGAAACGGAACGGAACGGAACGAAATCAAATGAAATGAAATGTTTATTTCTCACCACATTAAAGTTAACAATAATAATACGGAAATTAGAATCAAGTACATCCAGAGTTCACAATGATTGTGATGGTTGTGAGGTATTAATATTATTTCCATCGATTTATCTTTATTTGCTTCAACGCGCTGAAAAAAAAAAGAATATGGCCACTTAGACACCGTAGTGTCTAGAAATCATTTAGTTAGAGGATCAACCCGTAAAAGTTGCCAAGTGTAAAATGTAAAGCTTCTGTTTCATCGACAATGTAGGCTTTGAGTTACCGTTGGATGGATAACGGACACCCATAGCGTGTTGATACGTTAGATAAAACTTTACTAAATACTACCTTTCAGTGGAACCGAAACTGGTATTTAACCCGAACATCGTAA
Source organism: Yponomeuta malinellus (assembly GCA_947308005.1). Classification (NCBI taxonomy): domain Eukaryota; kingdom Metazoa; phylum Arthropoda; class Insecta; order Lepidoptera; family Yponomeutidae; genus Yponomeuta; species Yponomeuta malinellus. Next base: position 4,424,397 of record OX370994.1, read on the forward strand.
CACGACACGGACAGAAAATGAATTCAAACAGAAGATTCTGCCTGATCACAGCCTAATATTTTTTATTTAAAAAAAAATATATGTATCATAGTTAAAAAATTGTAGAATTTTTTACCTAGGGAGCCAAGAACTTTTAAGGCGAGAGTGTTTCTTTGAATCCAGAGCAGAACAAGGGATTCTAGAGTAGAATCCTGAGCGTGGCATGTTCAAAGTACACCGACCTTAAAATGGTGTTGCTCCCAAGTTTGACATTATGCTTTTTATCACCCTCTATGAAAAAATAAGTAAGTGCAACTTATGAATAAGAATAGAAAAGAACGTTTGTACTACGTTTTTAGCGTCCGACACAATGTTCTCTGGAGTTAATAGAATACTTTCATTCTCACTACTTGAAGACACTTATTTTTTATAAAAGCTTTGCAAAATCCGAAATTGAGTATGTAAGTCAAAATAAAGGCAAAATAAAGATGTATGTAAATGAACACACATTTTTTTGTTACACTTATTTCACATGCGCTAAAAGTATCCTTAACTTATTTAGAACCACTCTGATCATCTAAATTCCACGCGAACGAAGTCGCGGTCAATAGCTAGTAATAATAGCAAGAATAATAATTTGAACTTTTTTAATCATAGGTGTATAACCAATGTGTGTTACCAGTGATGACTTATGGATGTGAGACCTGGTCGCTGACTATGAACCTCATAAGAAGGCTCAAGGTCGCCCAACGAGCAATGGAGAGATCTATGTTAGGAGTTTCACTGCGTGATCGAATCAGGAATAAGGAGATCCGCAGAAGAACCCGAGTTACCGATATAGCTCGAAGAATTGCTCAGTTGAAGTGGCAGTGAGCGGGGCACATAGCTCGGAGAACTGAGGGCCGTTGGGGTGTAAAAGTTCTGACCTGGCGACCGCGGACCGGACGACGAAGTGTGGGAAGGCCCTCCACGAGAAGGTCTGACGACCTGGTTTCAGACCGGGAAGCTTGGAAAACCATGAGGCTGGCCTATGTCCTGCAGTGAGCGGCAAATGGCTGACGCTAATAATGAATTAAAGGCCAAATTTAAAAATACTCAGTTTGGAGTTCAAATGGACACCTACGTTTGACTTCACAGTTTCTGCGTTGAATGAATTATTAAAATTTTACGTTGAATTCACTGGAATCAAAAGCTCACAATAGCTCCATCTCTAATCATCGTTGGCCGTTTTACCCAGTCATCAGAATCCTAACTGGGTAAAACGGCGAAGCTACCGCTCAAAATTTACACGAACCACCTCGTCTAACCAAATTAAGAATTGTACACAAACTTTCGAAGCCAAAGCTTAACCTAATTTAGTCCCCACTTGTCTAGATGTATCTCAGATCTACGAGCGTAATATTTGCCACAGTGACCAATCTGATTTTAAGCGGCAAAGGCGCGGGCACTTTGCCAGGAAAATAGCAAAGCGGACCTCGGCGAGTGACAAAAACTGGCGCCGCAGTTAGGAGTAGTTGAAACAAGAACGGACTGATAAATGCTATTCTAATGTGTCTAGTGTTGAAGCGGTTCTACGGGGTGATTTTGAAATCTCTAGGTATGTTTTGAGAGAACGTTCTTTTCATTGTTAAAAACATTATTAGGTACTAATGATCTATCGGTAATGATATAACATATTTGTAAAATATTCGTGATTTCCGACCTTTTGCTCGAAACTGTGAGTCCAAATTCAAAGTGGTAGGAAATACCATGACGTTGAAAAATATTTTCTAAATGTTAAGAGTCGGTCCTCCAATATGCTTAAACAAATTAAAAGAACAATTGCGTTGGCCGCCGCTAACCACCTTTTTTCGTCCTGATACTGTTTGTCTATGCTTAAGTGAAAAAATTTTGGAATACTAACAAAAAATTGTTATGCCCCATTTCTTTCAAAATTCGTTAAAATAAAAAATCTTTTTTAAAACATGGTTAAAAACCTATTTAGAGGCTGAAAATTCCACTCATGCCGGGACTTGAACCCGCGACCGTGCCACGGTTAGCCAGAGGTCGCGGGTTCAAGTCCCGGCATGGGTGGAATTTTCAGCCTCCAAATAGGTTTTTAAAATGGTCCTCAGCACGGGTTAGTGCAACAAAAAGAATATAATGGTTAGAATTTCGTGTTTGTGTTTTTCCTGGTACAATAAAGAATATTCTTATCTTATCTTAATATCCCCTTACAATTTGTCAATCAAATTCCATGTCACCCTGTAGTCTAAAGGTCTTCACGTTACAAAGAGCCGGCGGCATGCGGGAGGCACGATTTTAATCGAAATGATCGTTCTCCGAGCGCACGATTTCTATAGACCTTCTACTTACTGATTTTGTTACATTCAGTGATAATTTTATTATTTTGGTGAGAATTAGTTCGCGATTAAAAAAAAAAAACACCAGTTTTAGCCCATGGTTGGAGAACCCAGTCATAAATACTAACGAAGTTAGAGACGCTTAGAATGTTGTGCCCGTGAGCCGTATGTGGCTGGGCCTTTTTTGCTCTACAGTACATGAAAACTCGCCAAACTGTTACGTTGGATGGCGAGAGATCGCGCGTTTGTTACTATCGTATCCCCACCTATTATAAATTTAAATTTAATTTGCCGGTACATGTTATATACCTACCTATCTTTCTGCGTCAGATAACGCTGGCTTTGAGACAAACCGTAGCTTAACGAAGCAATAAACGAATGAATTGTGTATTTTTAAAACAGTGAAAAAATCTGTTTTGAATTCGATTCTCAAAGGCGATGAAAGTTTGTGTAAAGTATAATTATGATTTATTCTAGCCCTTTTAGTATCTAACTGTAATACCTATTGATCCATAATTTAAAATTTTAGCCATTCCTAACTTGTCGGAAGCAAAGCTGCCGGCATAAATTATTGCTAAAAATAAAAAGCCATCTAAGTGTCATCTTGACAACTCCGATCTAATAGATCTATGAACCTAGTTTACACAGCTCAGTCTCATGCTAACGTAAGTATGATAAACTGGGTGTAAGTATGTACTATGTACGTGCTTTAGCAATAAAAAATATGAATAAGAAAACTATAAGTATGTGCATAAATTAAAGAATTACAGTCTTATTTATAAAAAACGTGTCTTCTCCTCACTCACTCCTCAGAGTCAGTTTAAATTGTCATGGTAAAGAGAAAAACGTAAGTACAGGTTATGTAACCTTGCTCTGAAGAGTTTTTTAGGGGAATCGTGTTTTCATAAATAACACCGATATAATTCTAACTACAGTCTTACTATAAGAAAACAATTCCTGATACTTTGAAAAATAAAACTCTGCGAATCATACTTATAGAACAAATGTTATTGCCAAACTTAAACTGTAATACAGATATCTCAGGAATTGCGCCTTTCAAAAGTAACCCAAGCAAAATAACCATAATTACTTTCTTCGGTGCTGCGGCATACACTACAAACACACAAGTAGCTATAGACTTAGGTCAGAGATATCTAAACGCAATGACCCCGGGCAAATTCCCCACATATGTGAGGTTTTGGCAGCAGCATGTAAGCGATCTCGAGTTGGAACCGTCTGCTTAGACTACCCCGCCTAAGTTAGACAGTTTTCAATTAGTGCCGACTTAGTTATGGCAAACTTTGAGGCGACGGGCTCAACTATTCTTGAACTTGCATAATCTTTGAATACAATCAATATGTTGGAACAGTCTAGTTCGGACTGGGCTCTGTGCTGAGTTTGCGAAAGCTTTCACCCTCTGGTTTGCTTCAGTTCTTAGTGGTCCGGCGAATTAACTATGTTGTAGCAGAGAAGACTAGGATTGGAAGCTGAGTTAAGTTTCTATGCTGCAATAATTTTGGGTGGTTTGAAAGACAAAGAAAAATCAACGTGCTAACGAATACGCTAGTTCTATGTGGCGCTGGATTAAGAATACCGTCACTCCATTTCCTTATGTTGATGTCGTAGAAGGCGACTAAAGACATCTATTACCAGGAGACGGGCAGCAGCGTCTTCCTGAGATTCCAACCGCATACTGCGATCGCCAACCCGCCTACCTAGCGTGGCGATTACGGCAAAACCCCTCATGGTTAGGAAAACCATGTCCTGCAGTGGGCGTCAAATGGTTGATGATGATGATGACGCTAGCTTGTTCTTAAAAAAAAAACGCATTTTTCAAAAATATCTTGACACAAACTCGAATCCATTAGAACCAGTAGCAGCCATCCAGAGCGGTGTGTGCGCGCCGCGGGTCCGAGGGTCATTGTTCTGTTAGACGGAGAGGCGGAACTAATTCTTGGCGCATTTTTTTAAACAACGTTTCTCAACTCGATACAAGATTTCTCCACAATTTTTTTTTTATGTCTATACTTAAAAGTAATAGTCTAAATAGGCTTTCAAACCACCCAGAAATGAGCATGTAGAGTGCTTCAGAAATTATGGGCTAACATATATCCGTGTAAATTTGATTTTAAGTAGTTTATGAAATAAGCTAGATGAAATGGCCCAGAACTTTTCCTCTTCTACATTCGATCGTTCTTCTACCAATTACCCTCTATAAAACCTACTCATTCATAACCTTTTCTGTCCAGGCCCTGGATTCTAGTCTAATACATAAATAGTTTTTCAATAGAATGATATAAGACTACAAATAAAGTAAATGAAACAACGATTACCGTACTAGTACGACACTATTGACACACTATACATTTTTGAGACTCACCCACCAGCTTATTCTCTCCATTGTCATCTAGCTTATCATAGGAGGAAAGTGGTAGTTTGTTAGTTACACCTGAGATTTCCGCACTTAGCCTCATCATCACCAGCATCAGCCTTCTGACGCCATCTGACGCCCACTGCAGGACCTAGGCCTCCCTCAAGGTTTTCCAAGCTTCCCGGTCACCGTAACCCAGGTCGTCAGACCCATAGCCTCATAGTTGGTCCATTGTACACAGCAAGCGCTGAGGTATCTAAATATCTCTTCACTGTTAACGAGTGGTACCGCTTCTACAACTTTAAAAATGTAGGTAGTTTAGAAAACAAAGTCATTGGTGTTTGCCGGGATTTGAACCCACGACCTACCGAATTAGAGGCCGGCGTTCTACCGATGCGCTACCACTTATTATTTGCCGTATTGCTTTCAAATCCCTCGTAAACGAAGTTGCTGTCAAAAGCTACCAATAAAGCCGAAAGTTGACAGTATCCATCACTTAAACAGAACGCCTTTGCTCATCCCATGTTCACAGCAAGTTATCCGTCAGTAGGACGTATTGGTGTCGACATACAGAGGGCATGTAACGCCATAAGTAAGAAGGCGTAAACAAAGCGGGAGAGTAAACAAGACCAAATACTGTCAACAGCGATAGGGCAGGAAACTTATATTGGCCTCGTCTTGCTAGTGAGGGGAGGGGTGGAGCGTGACTTTGTAGAAAGATCCGATATGTTACACAGAGTTAAGCGGAATGTAGGTAAACATCGTGTTACAGCAATTTCGAAGCTCCGTACCACAAGAGGAAAAAAACCCTCATGAATCCCTATGAATTTCCGTCCGTCCGTGCAAAACCTTTTTCTCAGTAATGGATCCAATTAAAATTTATGTCAAATATATCTTGCTTTGTTCAATTGATAAGAATTGAACCGTTGATTATGTTAGATTATGGCCTTGAAAAGAACAATTAAAAATCATTGTTATGGTGGCCCGATCGGGTCCTTTAGAATTCCATAGATTACCATAACATTCGAGTCATTCGAGGCGGGTGCAGGTCCTAGCTTTGTATAAAGTTACTAGCTGACCGGGCAAACATTGTTTTAATTTATTGTTATTTTACTTTAGACGTACCAAATATACACAAAAAAAATCATAAAAATCGGTGAAGTCGTTTTGGAGGAGTTCGATAACTAACACTATCACACGAGATTTTATATATAAGATAAATGGAATCATGTTACAATACGATTATTGTGCTATGAAGGAAAAAAATCGGACAAACTTTGTATAGACATGCTTTGTATAGGAGCCAAATTACCATCCATTCAGGTTTAACTGCAGTCGGATACCTGTTGCAGTCAAATACTAATGTAGTTCTATCTCAAATGACTCCAAGTTGAAGCCATTCCCTCTACTGAGCGATTACTTACATTAATTTGATATAAATTTTCACCTAATTAACAGTCGTTCTAAGACTTAAAAGAACAAAATAATCGGCCCATAATCGCCCATTGCTCAACATAGACCTTTCCCAGGGCATTCCACTTCTTTCCATCCTTGGCCGTCCTCACCCAGCCGCTACCTGTACGAGTATTTATAAGATATTTGATCCAAAGAGCTGGTTGACGTTCTATACTGCATTTTCCAGTTCGTGGTCTTCACTCGAGAAACTTTGTACCCTATCATCTATTGGTCCTTTGGCAGACGTGGCCAACCCACTGCCACTCAAAATTTCTAATCTTATAGAATATGTGAATCACCTTAGGTTTTCGGCAAACAGTTTTTTTTATTATGTTATCCATCTATGTGACTCCGAGCATAGACCATTCCTTAGCACGCTGACCGAGTCTGAATTTGAACTAGTCCTACCGACGGTGTCCTCGTTTCCACTTCAAAGGTCTTAACTAGCAGGAGGTTGATGACTTTTGTCATCATAAGTCCATTGCTGAACATGGGCTTTCTCCATGGATTTCGAAAAAGACCGGTTGGAAGCGGCTTGCATCCAGCGTCTTCCTGCTACTTGAATGAGGTCTTCTGTCCATCTTGTGGTTGATCATCCTGCGCTTGCCAATATGCGGTCTCTATTCGAGAACCTTTCAGCCCCATCCGCCATCAGTTCTGCGTGCTCTGTGCCCCACCCTCCGCCACTTTAACTTACTAATCCTCTGGGCTATGTCGACGACTTTCGTTCGTCTACTGATCTCCAAATATTATCCTACATTCTAAATTATCATTATCATCAAAATAACGTTTATTTATCTCCAATTAAATTCAATTTATGTGCGTACTTATTTTATTTTATTTAACTATGATAATGCCATCACCATATATTATTTTAAAATTATTTTCGTAAAAGTTTCGTTTTCCGAGTGTTGCACGTCGACACACTACTGCGTACTGACGAAAGACCAGCGCTTGAGTAGTCCACCTCTCCAGCATATGCTGAGTCAGAGCCCTTCTGCATTTGCCAACACAAATTGTTCCCTTGTACTTTATGTTTGTCTTATTGTTGTAACATTTTGCTCCGTTTTACATGCCATTTCAATTGTTATATATGTATGTGTGAAATGATGAGATCCGTAGACGAACGAAAGTCGTCGACATAGCCCAGCGGATTAGTAAGTTGAAGTGGCAGTGGGCGGGGCACATAGCACGCAGAACTGATGGCTGATGGGGCCGAAAAGTTCTCGAATGGAGACCACATATCGGCATACGCAGCGTAGGACGACCAGCCACAAGATGGACAGATGACCTCATCCAAGTGGCAGGAAGGCGCTGGATGGAGGCCGCTTCCAACCGGTCTTTTTGGAAATCCATGGAGGAGGCCTATGTCCAGCAGTGGACTTCTTGTGGCTGAATGATGATGATGATGTATGTGTGTATCTAAGCCGCAGTTTTCCGAACGCGTCCCGAATCAGTTGGATCATTTGCCAGTTCATAGCCTGTACGAGCTAGCAACGTACATCTGTTAGCAGGTCGCCGCATCGCTGACATAGCCCTAAGCAGTGCTCAGCTGACGCTCGGAGAACATTGTAAAGTTAGTCGGCTCAAGCCCCTCACTAGTAACACACTACCATCAATAAATGTGTTAGGAACATGTAGAAATAAACGTCTACACGCTTGATTATCTTCCCATCACCGTTCATCATCTCTACTGTGCGGTAGAGCGACAGTCGCACACGCTCTCCTCTCTGCCCGTACATGGTCTCTGCAGGAGTGCTTTTGAAGCCCGTCGGCTATCGGGTCTCTTTTTTCTAATTTACCAGTATATATCTCTAATCTACCCGTAAACAGAGCCCATTAGTGGGCCTCTTCTATTTCACGCCATTTGCTACTGTTAATCAATAATAGTAAATGACAATATTTCCATCAGCACATCAGTAAGACGCGGTAATGAAAGGATTTGTAACAAACTCGATAAAAGATCCACATCAGTCGGAACTTAGCCCAGCACTAATCTGGCCGTAGAGTCTCGGAGTAAAATCTTATCGCGAGAGTGCGCTCGCAACTTCGCCATTCGTATCTTTTGTCTAAATAGCGTAAAGGGTATCGCGGTTGTTTCTTTGTTGTCCCGTTTGGCTTTGAGACTTTTGCGCTAGCTCCTTTTTTATGCCATTTAGCATTTTTTTACTTTGTTTTATGTATATTATTGCATTTATTTTTATTGCTTTTAAATGCAACACGACACGCACTCCATAGTACAATTCTGAGTTATCATAGGCACTAACCGAAAATCAGCGCTAAAGGATTACATAATTGATTCTGTTTATTTCCCGACTGCGGCGAAGCCCAAAAGGAGGGTAATGTGTTTGGCTAGTATGTATGTAAGTATGTCCGATTCTATGTTCCCTTAGAACTCTTTAATGGACAGATTTTGACAAATGAAACTATATGAAATCAGCATAAAGCCAAGAAAAAAATTTTAAAATCACTAAAAATCCAAAAATAAAAAAATTCTGCTGAGCATTTACGCAGGTGTGCTTAGTAGTTAATGCTCAGAAGTCGGGTTGTTGGTTATTTTTTATTGCAGTTTTTGTCTTCCTTTCTATTGCAGCGTGGCTGTGATGCTCTATGGTTATTGCTTCGTTTTCTTGACCTGATTGTACTCGTACAAGTCGTATTAACTTTTACTGCAAAGAATTTGAGTTCGATTCATGGTAGTAGATTGGATTGAATGTTCTTTCGTGGAATTTTGGATTGATTGTTCTTTCGTGGAATTGGGCAACTGCCAAAAACTTCATTCCGTAGTACAATTGGGGGGAAATAAAAAAAAATTATCGTTTATCGTTTTCATTATATTGTTTGTAGGTAGGTCCTGACCTTGAAAACAACAATTATTTCCGTACTCAATTTAGCACACTAGGTCTCAGGAGGGTATAATATGTATATCGTTTTTCGTGGCATATTTTGGATAAAACAAAATGGCTTTAAAACTAAATTTACATAGTGGCTGATTTATTCGTACAACTTGTCATATGAGCACAACGCTGAGTCAGCTGCTTTTTGTGGCAACTTAGACACACCACAGGCTACGTCTATGGTCCTTTTTTATTTATTTGTTTTGTCATTTGTGTATGTAGTTTTCTTTTTGTTTCTGTGATGTGTCTTGATGGCATAATAAATGTCTTTCTTCTTCTTCTTCTTCTTCTTCTTCATATTGTCCATGTTGTGTTTTATGTACGTCTTTTATATGTCAAATGAAGTATAAAGTATTGTCCAATTAGGAGCCTAAGTAAGAAAAAGAAACTTCAACATTCGAACAACTAGTTCATCGTCTTTTACAGCGAATTCAAAATGCAACAGCTCGCTTCTGTTTCAAGATTCTTCAGCTTCTGTTTTGTCTATGCCAAGGCATGCAACTGCGGCGTTCAGGGGAAGTTTCCGATATCAGGCAACAAAATGTTGGAATAATATTCCACCCCCAATTCGCGTGCTAAAATCTTTAACTGCATTTAAGGAAAAGTATAGATTGGAATTGCTAGAGGATCAGTTGCTCATAGGAAAATAAAACTATATCTACAGTTTGTGTTACTTTTACATATACCATTTTTATTTTTATTTTATTACAATTATATTTTTAATCATTATTCTGTTTGTGTTGACAGTTTAGCTTTTTCTGCTCGACGTTTTCCTTTATTAAGCAGGGCCTTGAGTCTTACTTGTTTCTATGCTCTATAGAACCTAGTGTGCGTTATAGTCACGGTAAACGCATATTCGGGCATTTATATCACTATTTATCTATCTTATTCTATGATTATTATATTATATTTTATTAAATATGTGTGTGTATTTACATATTTATTTATTTATTTATTGAAATTACAATTTGTTTTGTTTCCAATTATTGTTTCATGCACTTTTAGTATTGGATTATTTATTTATTCTGTGGAATTATTTGTTATGAAATTCACATTATTGTATCTTAATTACGGATAAAGGTACAGGTTTATATCATTTTATATTATTTTATATTATTTTATATTCTTTTATATTATATTATATAATGTTTATTTTATCACTATCATATTATTTTATTTTAGTTTCTAGGTATTTGTAAATGTCTTTTATTTGTTAGGTACCAGCAGAATACCAGCGTTACAGAAAGTTCTCTTTCTGTAACACATGCTGAGCTGGGTCCTTTTCACAAACGCAGTACATTGGCACGGCATGTTACTTTAACTGTGTAAAATGATCGAGATTACCATTGTATTCTAGCTTTAAGTATCATTGTACTGTGTTAAATTAATTTGTGAATAAAACTTTTTCTATTCTATTCTATTCTAGTTAGAAAAGTAAACATCCTACAAGCAACGGAACGTTCTCTGTGAAGTCCTATCTCAAAAGTTGAATTTCTTTTCATCGAATACAATTCTATTGAACTCCATGTAAACTTTATTGGATTAGGTGCGATGGAAACTGTATCTAAAGCCAAGCGAAATAGCAAAGGTTTTTCCATGACGCTTAAGAGGTAAATGCGGTCTATTTTCAGTGCGACTGAGAGAATGCAGCGATCTGTTTCACTGAAGAACTTCTAAACTAATATTTGTTTGCTGCTCCATGGGTCCGGATCACTTTAGGACTTAAATACATTGCTTCACTTTATTTACTAACTCTAGGTTTGAGCTGCTGTAGTCCAATCATTACGTCGAAAAAAACGGGTAAGAAATGCTTCTGATTAGGAATAAAAAAATCTTGAAAACTAAATTTTGTATATTAGGTGTGTCTAGAAAAGCTGAATTTCGACCATGATTTTCTATGTGCATTTTCTGTTGTCTTAAAAAACGGTTGAATTAAGTCTTTTCACAATAACTCGATTCTCCGGTGAGATAATTTTTATTTGCTTTTTTTACGATGTAAAATTAAGGTCCTCTACATTTTTCACCCATCATTCATCGTTATTGAGATATCGGATTCCCCAAGTAAACAGGAAACGTGACCGACTCAAACTAATCTGGCGCCCAGTGGCAGCGGCAAGAATGTTCTTGGCCAGCGGAGATGAAAATGGTCGGCCTAACGTGGCCCGAGTTGAAGAGCGCAGCCCAAGATAGACGAGATCGTGGAGTATTGTGGACGCCCTCTGCCCCACCCAGTGGACATAGCACCTTAAGTCAAGTACGAGTAAGTCCAAAGAGGGCTGCTCGTGCAAGTTGAGAAAGAGATAGCGTTCCAATCAGTAATACACTTAAAAACCAAATATTTTCTTATTTAAAAAGTTTTTTATGACTCGCGATGTTATATTTCGTTATACATTTAAAGGACAAACTAAACCTAATTATTAATTACTTACCGTAATTACTGACTTTTTGGTAACGATTTCTAGCTCACGAAACCGACCAATCTTGAGGCGAGGTTAGACAAAAATTATAGGGATAACTTTATTGCTAATTAGTAATTTTAGTTTCATGAAACACGCCTTGATATTAATATGATAGTTCTGTCTGTCTGACAAATTTTAGAAAAAAGTGTGAACTGAATTGAATAAACAAATCAGTCACGTAAACATAAATTGCTTATTCGGAGAAAAATAAATCAGACCGTCGAATGTATATATGCGTGATAAAGTGAAATAAAATGCTTTAATTTGGAATTTATTGTTATCCGAAAATAAGGTTTAGATTGTGTTAAAATACAGTGGGTTAAAATAAAATTAATATTAAAATAATGAAACTCATCTTTGTTAACAAATTGCATTGAAGCTATTAATGAGAACTGTTTAGAATAATTAAAAAACCCTCTACAGGATCTTAAATGCCCTCTTCACTCTTCTGGCTAGAAAATAATCACACCAATGTAGATATAATTACATATTGTAGCAAAAAAAGGATGGTGAAAGTGAGTGAAACTAATATCGTGAAAATATAGTGAATGTAATATATAAAATAGTGACCGAATAGAGGAAGCATATGCGAAAGCTATGATAAATGCAGTGACTAATAAATACACTATATTTAGAAAAAAAATGCCTTTATACTAGTACGTCCCTCTGCAGGGCACAGGGCCTTTTTCAGAGAGAAAGTTTGGGCTTGATCACTACGCGTGCTCACCGCGGATTGGCAATTTCAACCGCTGAGGTCCTAAGACACTTAGGTTTTCTCACGATGTTTACGTTCACAGTTAGCGAGTGAAATAGTCAAATAGTAAAATAGTCATTGTGAAAACAAAGTCATTGTTATGTCGGCACATAAACCGATTCGAACCCACAGCCTTGCAAATGTGGGGCCGGCGTTCTACCGCTGCTATTAATATATTGTAGTAAAAAAATATATATCGTGAAACTAATATCGTGAAAATATAGTAAACACAATGTTAGGCAACCGACTAAATTTTCTTTATCCTTCCTATCGTTCCTCGCCATCTATCGCGCAGTGTGAGAACTACACCGTACGTACCTAAAATCGAAGCTTCGCGACCGGGCGCGCTCTGTGCAAAAAATACTACAAAAAATCAAAATCACTGATTTTTCTCAAAAACTGTTACAAGCATTTGTGTAAAATGCATCCTAAATCATCTACGAACTACTAGAACAGTGCTCCGAGGACAGAAAGTAGCAGCAATCACAATCTTCCTGTAAGTACCAGCTCTGAGCTTTTAGTTGGCCTTATTTCAAATTTATTTCAGGGTGAAAGTCATTAAAATATCAACAAAACGTTAGTTTATGCAACTTACAATATATGAAATATCGACCAAATAGATGATAGGCAAAGGGGAAGATAAATAAAGAACTAATAAATTACTCTAATTTAGAATACGTACTGTGTATTATTATTATTAATTCTTTATTGTACAAAGACAATGTACAAATGGTGGACTTAATGCTAATGGAATTTTCTACCAGTCAACCTGCAGGAGGTACAGGAGAGGCAAAAATTGAGGTAGGCGCGTGCAAAAAAGAAAGAGATAAAAATATTTATAAGTACCTTAATGTGTTATAAAGAGGGGGCACACATAAAAATGAATACATAAGGAGCCTACATACGTCCCATTGTAGGGCACAGGCCTTCTCTCAGGGAGAAAGTGTGATCTCCGAGGGCTTAATCACCACACGTGCCCACCGCGGATTGGCGATTTCAAGCGCTGAGGTATGTGAATAGCTCAGACACTCAGGTTTCCTCACGATGTTTTCTTTCACAGTTAGCGAGTGGTATTGCTACTATAACTTCACAAAAAATATATATTTCCGCAATAATATAATACAATACACACTAATCATCATTCAGCCACAAGAAGTCCACTGCTGGACATAGGCCTCTTCCATGGATTTCCAAAAAGACCGGTTGGAAGCGGCCTGCATCCAGCGTCATCCTGCCACTTGGATGAGGACATCTGTCCATCTTGTGGCTGGTTACACTAATACTCGTCATAATTTGATGCCGGTCTTCTTATAAATAGATAAATAGTAGGGACGGGAAAATACTCTGAATGTTCGTCTAGCCCGAATAGGTTTTCATATCAGGCAATCTGTGAATTTGCATTTCCGAATGATTGCAGCGTCTTGTTATTCATTGAATTTGAATGCTAATCACTAATGGTTTTATGTTTGCGTGGTAAATGGTGTGTGATATGACCTTCTTATTGGAGTAGCGGTTAGACGGTGGCTTACCAACGACTTAGAGGTCCTCAGTTTGATTCGTGGTCCCGTAGGGGGTGTACGCAACTTAGAGTGGGCTTAATATAAACCCTCAGTCTGGGTTTTTTTCACGGAACATATTAGATTGAGCAATGACTTTGAAAATAATTATCAATTAGCGACCGACGACGACCGGTCATGGTCACATAATATGTTTTTTTAAAGTTATTTTCGCTGTTCTCTCCGATGGCAACATCATATTACAAAGAATTTAATACTTGCCGTATATGCTTTATTTTTGATCGAAACCAATTCCAAGCAGCCATGAAATGGGTTCATGACCTCGAATTATATCATTCAAAGATAAATGGGCTTAATCGGCTTATAAACCAATTGCACGCACATGAAAATTGAAAATGTTTTCATATTTTGCCATTTTATTCGGTAGTAAAATGTTACTGTATACTCGCTGTAATTTTTTGAGTAAATAACCGGTTTTCCAATTGTGGACAAGTGTTGATTGGCACATCTAATATGATATACCCGCAACTCTCGTTTGGTGAGAGATTCAAGTCAAGCCAGTCATTTTTCATCGTTTGAGAGATTATCTCTTCCTAAATCACCTAGATTATCTTCATGGTTTTACGAAAGAAGAAGGAAGAAAAGAAACTTGTTTTTTAATAAATACAATAAATGAGACTGATTTTTACGAAAACTTTATTAATCGTGAGTGTGGACAAAGACATCTTATTGTCACGAGAAACCTGAAGGGAAAGTATGATTATATTCTTTTTGTTGCACTAACTTGGCACTAACCCATGCCGAGGACAATTTTTAAAACTGATTTAACCACTTGCCCAGTAGCTCAGTTGGGAGAGCGCTGGCACGGTTTCTGGCTAACCGTACCAGCTCTCTCCCAACTGAGCTACCCACGGGTTCAAGTCCCGGCATGAGTGGAATTTTTAGCCTCTAAATAGGTTTTTAGAAAGTATGATACTAAGAAGACGCTTAGAAATGTACGTACACAGAAGAGTTACAAAAACAGCTTTCGGTGAAAACTTGTGTGAAACAGTTAATAAATTCTTGTCACCACGTTATCTGGTACTTATGAAACAATACCTTCTTCATCAAGCCACTGAAAAAACTTTCCCCATCGCCCATCCTGATGGCCCCAAAGCGCTAAATACTCACCTAGCAGAAAGTCAACTCAATAATATGTACGTATGTCAGGTTAGCATAAATATCCAACTGCCTAAAATCATGGGGGTTTTACTTGCTGGGCCGTAGTTCCTTTTACTCTGAGATTGCTCTTGAGTTCCCGTTTCAAGACAAATAATAGTAGTTTATGATACTGTTGCATAATAAGGGTTCTTATAACACGACTTAACACGAGTGTGTTTTAAAAAAACGAGCCGTAGGCGAGTTTTTTTTTAGTATCACACGAGTGTTATAAGACCAAGTTATGTACAGTGTCATACACTACTTTATCTACTCTCATACTATAATACATAAAATAATATTGCAAATAAAACGCTGAATATCAACAAAAAGTTTTTTTAAATGTAAAATGTTGGCGCCAAGGCGCAAACATCGATTGCGCATGCGTGTTGCGTCGCCGCGGACTCGTTCATTGAAACCTATTTTTTAAAGTAGAGGTTCAACCTTCTTAGTCCAGCTGGAGGTTGTATAGGTATATCGTTATGATTCAAAAGTTATATTATGATACAGGGTGTCCATAGACGAGTGATTACATACTCTTTGACAAGACTTGTATCGTAATAAAAGTTTAATTTTTTTTTTTGGCCTATGCGTAATGTTTGTCGTAAGAGTTTTGTTTTCAGTTTTACAATCTTTGTATTATAGTATCAAAGTAGATAAATATAAATAAATAACTTCAATTGACCTGGTCCCAAACTAGGATACTCTGTGCTATGCTAACCAGGCAAGGACATCACAAACATGGAAATACACTCGATAGTATTTAAAACAAGACAGAAACTTGACAGCACATTCAAAGGAGATCACGGAGGTAACATCTTTATGATATGGACCTAGGACCACTTCTTCAAATTTTATATCGATTCATCATCATAAGCAGCCTATATACGTCCCACTGTAGGGCACAGGCCTTCTCTCAGAGAGAGAGTATGGGCTTAATCACCACGCGTGCCCACCGCGGATTGGCGATTTCAAGCGCTGAAGTATGTGAATAGCTCAGACACCCGGGTTTCCTCACGATGTTTTCCTTCACCGTTAGCGAGTGGTATTGCTACTATAACTTCACAAATGTACATAACTTAGAAAGAAAAGTCATAGGTACATGCCCGCACTGGGAATCGAACCTGGGTCTCCCGCTTCCGAGTCCAGTGTTCTACCCACTAGGCTACCACCGCTTCTATCGATTGTTGGTGAGTAAAAGTATTCGATGAATAAAATGTATGTTCAATTCATAAACGACCGATAGAAACAATGAAAAAAATTCAAACATTTGATTTGTTTGTGATGTCCTTGTCTGGTCACCATAGAACAGGGTATCCAGCTTGGGACCAGGACTAGTGCTTGTATTAGGTGGAAGTCATTTATTTATTTAATCATTTGAGTTGCTGTAAGACATCAATGCCCCATTTTGGAATACATTCTTCTCTCAATTTATCACGTAAATTTAAGTGAGGTCGTGTTTAAGTACGTACGTATCACATAAGTCGGTGAATGTGCGTCAGGGCCAGTGTTAATAAAAGATAATCGTAATTTCACTGACGCGTTGTAAGACCCTTGAGTAATGGTCTTACACACGATCTCACACTCGTAAAGTTGTAGGCTTAATTCCAGGTAGGTACCAATTATTTTGTTGTGTTAGTTACGTGCATTTCTGAATTTGTAGAAGGTACGACTAACGGTAGAGGAAAAGAAAACGTATAATTTGCTATAGGTGACTGAAACTATGGCGTGGTGACTCGAGTGGATGGACGCTTCAATTTGCTAAGCCCGCGAGGATCTCGCGTAGTAATTAAGCCCATAATCGCTATTTCTAGGGAAGACCTGTACTGCAGTGGGACGTATTTTGCTGCTTGTGCTTGGTGAGTAGAATTTCTGTAAACGCATATTAAGTGTTGATGGCCCCGAAGTGAGCCCCGACCAGTATCAAATTGATTAATAGCCAAAAGCTAAGTGCCAAAAACATGCAAACTTGTTCGCGCCCCGGCCAAGTTTTAAGTGAACTATTAAGCAAGTGCGTGGCTCGTTGTTGCGAAGTTTCCGATGCCTGTCTCTGTCATTGTGTGCTGGTGGGAGGGAGATGAGACGTGTTGATGCTTTTGATGATGTCAAACCGACTTTGATAAAGGTTTAGAGGAGTTGAAATCAAATTAATGTCATGCATATTTTGTCACGTAAGCAATCGTAACTTAAACTTGATAGTGAAAGGTTACAGGGCGCTTTTACAGCGTGTTATTGAAATAGCGGAAATCTTTGTAATGCTTTATTTATCCGTTTTTCTATATTATTAGTATGTTATTATTATTATTTAATGATTTATTACACTTAACCTAATGTAAAAGTATAAATAAGTATGTATAAGTATAAATTGGCTTTGTATGTGAGTGAAAGTGCGTATTTGTTTCGAATGAATGCTCCGTGACTCACCAGAAGGCCCTTATGTACTGAAAATATGTGTTGAGGGTGCATCATCATCATCATCATCATCAACATCGTCAGCCATTTGACGCCCACTGCAGGACATAGGCCTCCTTCTTGGTTTTTCAAGCTTCCCGGTGTTGTGCCGCCCGCATCCAGCGACTCTCTGCCACCGTAACGGTCGTAAGACCATCTGGTGGGGGCCTGCTCACGCTGCGTCGTCCGGTCCACAGGGTGAGGGTGAGCATGCCTAGCCTCAGGTAATACAGAGCACGAGGCCTTTTTTCCGCTGCATCGACATACGCTACACCTAAGTTGTACTTTATCCTTAGGTCTTTCTCTTTCTCACTTATAGTTTCAATTTTCTTCTGCTTTTTGTTTTGTTCATGTTAAGTTTTGTTTTGTTTTCTGTATTTCTAATTTCTGTGTTATCATGTTTGTCTGTGTGGCGTAAAATTGTTTCTTTTATTCTTTTTCAGAAATTAGCTGATAATTGTTAAACCTACACCGTGACTTTGAATTCGTTCACCGTATATTGACGGAATGTTCTTTTCATTGCTAAAAACAGTATTATCAATGATTTATCAGTAATAGTACAACATGTTTCTAAATATCCGTGATTTTCGACCTTTGGCTCCAAACTGTGAATCCAAATACGAAGTGGTAGGAAGTACCGTATCGTTGAAAAATATTTTGTACTAGCTGTTGCCCGCGACTTCGTTCGCGTGGTAATTCTGGTGTGTATTTTTCCGGGATAAAAAATAGCCTATGTGCTAATCCAGACTGTACTCTATCTCTGTGCAAAATTTCATCCGGATCCGTTCACCCGTTTTTGCGTGAAAGAGTAGCAAACATCCATCCATACATACGTTTATAATATTATGCGAACATAATATGTAACATAATATGTAATATGTTCAATGCTACCCTTAAATCCATCTTGTTGCCAATTGTCTACAAACTGATTTCGGCTGTTTGAAACAAAACTGTTTTAAGTTTCTGAACATACGTCAGATGAAATTGACCTATCAACTCACATGCAGTAAAACAAAGTTTTTTTATTATTGTTATATTTATGACATAGATATTTTGGCGGTAGATTTGATTTTTTCCCTCTTATTGCATGTCAGTCGTCAGAATTGCATTCAATTAGTTTTGATTATTAGCTTTTCGGTGGTTACAGCAGTGTTTTGGGTGACATAAATCCTTTTTGTATTGGAAAAAGGGCGAGTTTTTCAAGTATTGTACTACAACAAAAAAAAAACTTGCTAATTCCCATAAAAAATGAAATTCCGGCCGCGCGCCCAAATATAGCGTTCGGTAATTCGGCTATTCCATGCAATATCGCCGGGCGGTTTCGTGCTCGACGCGTCGCCTGCACGCCTCGCATATTCGGCCAGTCTCTATTAACACGAGACATATAGGCTTACTAACTTTGGTTAGCAGGTAGATAATGCTAAGTAGCATTAAGCTCGCCTATGTGCAAAACTGTCTGTTTAAATGCAGTAAAGGATTTAATAATAATAATAATAATAGGCCATATATAACACCTACATATATGTTTTTGCCTATGAATGAATATGTATGTGGACTTTTAAGATTAGTGAAACTACAGTTAGTACGGTGTTGAATATTATAAAAGGGGTATTTATTTACATACGAAATGAAAATAAAATTGGTTTTAAAACATCAATTTGCTCAATTTATTTTTTTTATAAAAGATTTCTATTATGTCGGTATAAAAATTTTTCCATCATCATCGCCACACATCAAACAAATATCGTCCATGCACGCGTAACAAAGGTTACAGTCTCCACATATGTCTCTAGCTACACGCTTCAGCGGTCTCAGGCTCTCTGGGTGCGTCTCCAAGTGGGGTTTGGGGCACATTTGTTCGGGCACTTCTTGTTCTGGAAAATAAGGATTGAATTCAGCAAAAGAAATAAAAATAGAGTTTGTTGTGTTTTGCACACTGCACTCTAAAAAAGTATTGCTTAATTTAAACGACCTGAAATAACCAATAACCAATCCAAATATTCCGTAGTGTTTTAACACACTACAGGGTAGACGTGAATTAAATTTTGATCCTTAATTGAGGTGTAGGGGAGGTACCCTTAAAAGTTTTTTTATATTTATTTTATTGTTTTGTCAGTGTGATGCAATATGGAGGCGAAATTTCCGCTTTATAATACTAATAATCTCTGAGCTAAGCCGCGGCCAGACAGACAGACAGATGGACTGACATGGTGTAACTATAAGGCTTCCTTGTTGACTACGGAACTCCGAAAATGGTTTGCTCTATATTTTATGGATAGTACTGTAACGTTTTCTCTTTATAGTAGCTGGCTGGCAGAGCCTTCTCGTCTTATTTTGAATATTTTGAAGGGAATCGTTACGTTTTGTTTGAGATGTCAGTCGATCCCCAGCTAGGCTAGGGAATCGATGAAAAAAGATTACAATAAAAAAGAATAATATTGCTCCTTAAATCTGTATTTTAAAAAGCAGAGATATTACAGTACACACAAATATTCTTTAAAATTACTACTTTTAACTTAAAAATTATTCCATTATAATGAATTTTATGGTGACCAAATCCAGATCCTTCGATTCAGGATCTTTACACAAACATCACTGAACCATTTAGACTTCAGTGAATTTAAGCAACACATATTATTGTTACGACGGTGGATAGGAGGTAAAACTTTGAACGCGTTTTTCCGTGCCTTGGAGGCGTTTTCAGCAGGCTGAAATACCGTTTCAGGCCGTTTCAGAGGGTGCTCTGTTACATACTAGTTTATCAAAATTTCACCCAAGTTACAATGGTTTTCAAGCGCCTAAAACATGTTTTCAGTCCGTTTCAGGCCACCCTCTATCCGATGACGCCATAACCTGAAAACCCGTTTTCAGGCATTTTCAGGACCCCAGGCCCTTGAAGTACATTTCAGTATATGACGAAATTTTCAATAGGAGTGAAAGAGATAGCACTGTTAGAGAGGGATAGCTATAGTCCGAACATTCCGGAAAGGTGTGACAGAGACATCACGATCGAGCGAGACGGCAGAACCTTCCATGACTTGATGGAGTTTTCGAGAACATCTCAAACGGTATATAAGCGGGGACGACGCGTGCCGCGAGTCAGTTTTACTTTGGAAGCGGAGGCGAAACGAAGTACAAGTGAAGGAAGAAGTACCTACTACGAGTATTATCGGAACAGTGCAGTGTGATTAAAAGTGTTTGTTGTAAGTGTTGTGAAGTTAAGAAATAGTGCGGTAATAAATCCTACTTTTATTCATCGGTGTATAAAGTGCTTTTCCGATCACGAACCCACCCCTAGAACGTAACATTATTAGGGCCACTTTCTCTTGTTTTCTATTACAAATTTACAAAGCACGATTAGACATTGAAAATTTTTTTTAAAGTGAAAACCTTCTGTTTCTAAGCTACTTATTAATTTATATCGATGGAAATTGTTTTGAATGCCGATTTATTTTTATTACAACTTTTATTTTATCGCAGTATGTTATTTGCAGCAAGTAAAAAATGTTTACACTGCATATTACCATTATTCATGTAATATATTTATTATTTTTAAATATACTTTAACTGGATCTTAAAGCTAATATTCATTAGTAGAACAATTCAATTCCATTAAAATAAAAACAAAATGTTTTATTAGTGAACGTTAAAGTTGTTAGTTTTACAATGAATGGATTATGTGGAGAAGAAGCTAACAAATAAACTCCACATTTATTCTTTTCAAAACACGTTTTGACTTAATTAACATAGTTTTCAACTTTAAATATTAGTCGTGAATGTGTTAAATACTAAACACAATCGTCCTATAAATACCCTTTAATATTAATGTACTGTTTTAATATTAAAGGGTATTTATAGGACGATTGTGTGTACCAAACATGTTTGTCTTCAAAGTAATCCTTGATATTATAGTAAGTTCTTTTTACAGAGTGTGCTTAACACATTTTTTGAACCACGTTGTATTGACTTGCAATGTTAAGATGTATTCAGATTCTTTAGAGATATATCCTAGCAAATCCCTACTACTTAACTTGTAAATAAATCGAATGGCTCTCTTCTGCAAGATGAAGAAAATCTCAATGTCTGCTGCCCGGCCCCATAGTAGTACACCGTAGGACATAAAAGTAACTAAAATAAACAAGCCCAGTAGTTGCAACGTCAGTGAGTTCCCTAATTCTTTTCAATGCATATGCTGAAGAGCTAAGACTGTGTGCTAATTTTACAATATGTGGACCCCATTTTAGTTTTTATAGTAAGATCTCTGAGGATATAATAAGCTTGACCGAAACGCGGTTCAACAAATGTGTAGAGCACACTTTGTGCCAAAAGGGCTATTATAACATTAAAGATCATTTAGATGACAATGATGTCTGGAATTAGAGCCAGTTCAATACAGGAGTTCTAGATTTTAGAACAATTATGTAAACTCTGTTAATTAAGGACTTTGAAAAACCTAACTCTGGAGGTTTTTTTCATTTTTTCTCCAAAATGATGTAGATTTTGTTATGAACACCTAGTTAATTTTATACGTTAATTAAGTCGCAGTTTCTGTGCTACTTTGAATAAAACACCTTTGAATTTGAATAAAAAATACATAACATAAATTCACGCCTGTATCCCAGAGGGGTAGGCAGAGATCAGGGAATACCACTTACCGCGATCCTGACAGATCAAGCTAATAAAGTGCTACATAAAAGTAAAATTGTGGCACCATAATAAACTTAACCATTAAAAACCGTTGTTATGGTGGTCCGATCGGGTCATTTCGTGTGGCGCCGGATTAAGAATAGCGCCACTCCATTTCCTCCCGTGGATGTCATAGAAGGCGACTAAGGAAATCAATTACCAGGAGACGAGCAGCAGCGTCTTCCTGAGACTCCAATCCAACCACATACTGCGATCGCCAACCCGCCTGCCAAGCGTGGCGATTATGGTAAAACCCCTCACGGTAATGAAACCACGAAGGAGGCCTATGTCCTGTAGTGGGCGTCAAATGGCTGATGATGATGATGATCGGATCATTTAGAATTCTACAGATTAAATATTGTTAACTAATTAATCTTTCTGACGCTCGTGTTCCTCAATCATAGTGAACCTGGTTTCATTTTAGTGAACATCACTAGAAAAAAATTAGCTACAAATTACACAAAAAGACTACTTTGATTTTTACGGGACCATGAGATGTAAGAAACATTTGATACTTTTCCGCGGTATTGAACCCATCCCCTCTCTTTCAAAGCTATTTAACACACAGACGATCTTGCCATAAATGTATGCCTGTATGTAAATGTTATGTTATGTTATGTTATAAACGAACAAAATAATGACTAAAGTGTCGACTGTGTAGGTCAACCTGCAAAAATAATGCACTCGCCCCTAAAATCTTTAATTATTTTAAGAAAACCTTTTGATAATTTTGTGCGAGGCTTTGTCAATAATATGAACATTTGAAATATTATTTTTCAGTACTTACATTTTGATAGAAAAAGTTGCTTCCACAATTATTAATTTTACCAACCCCCGGTGTCTCGTTCACTAACAGTCTGTCAATATACTGGTATGAGTACTTACATAAGCACGTCCCACTGTAGGGCACAGACCTTCTCTCAGGGAGAGAGTATGGGCTTAATCACCACGCGTGCCTACCGGGGATTGGCGATTTCAAGCGCTGAGGTACACACACTCAGACACTCACAAGCCAATCGTAATTCGGGAGAAAACATGAATGCAAGGTTCGGTGGAGGCCAAAGTTTGGTCGTATTTCGGCCGAAACCGAACCGGGATACGTCAGCACAAAAAAATATTTTTGTTTACTTTGCTGGGCATAGTACCAGTCAAGTAAAAAATGTTCGGTAAGGCCCCGAGGCCGGCTCGGGACCTTACTGTGAAATCTGTGAAATCTTGGTATCGAGTATGAGTAAATAACTTTACCTGGAATGGTCTTAGAATTGACGACAGCCAATGAGAGAACACCCACTAAAAGAAGAACCAGAATGATCTTCATGATTGTAAGTAAATCAGAATTGTTTGGAATATCGATACAGCTAAGATGTAAGTTGAATAGTGCTTTCAATATTTGCAGTCTTTCTTTTTATACTCGAGTCCTTATCTCAAAGAGGTCATAGCATGGGTCACGCAGTAAAAAGTAATGTCTGAGAATTGAACTAAAGTTAAAGGTTAACACGCGCAGCGACAGATACCGAGAATACCACGCCCATAGAGCTCCAGCGCTCAACATAATTATGTCAAAAATTAGGCAGTCAAAAATCATCCATCGGAGCCTAAATTTTATACCTCTATAAACTAGATTAAATTTCTTACGCCTATGTTATCCCCTGTTATCCCGATATTTCTTTTGTTCTCCTTTTTTGACACGGGTCGTATTTCACTTCCACGTTTTATCCACATACGTTTCACCAACACCAATTCAATTGTTTCTACACTGAAGAGTATCATTTCACTAATTGTTTTTTTCCCCTCAGCACTATTCAAAAGATATCAAAATACTTTGTGATAACTAAAAATGGCGGGCGGCTTTGCGGGCGGGTGCACATTATGTTGTTATTCCTCATGACGCGTTTCAATTTGACAATGTTTAAAAAAGCGCGTCAATGCCGTCCTGGATTTCAAACATAACAGTGATGTAGTAATTTTTTGGTGAGCTCAAATCGGAACGCTGAAAATCGTGGACCAATTAGTCTAGTTTGCTTACGGACATACGGTGTCCGCTAGGCATCACAATATTTACGGCCAAATGGTGTCCGTTAAACGCTTGTTGGTGGGATGAAAGGGAAAGATAAGGTGGGTATGACTTACACCTGTATTCCAAAACGTAATACTCAACGGACCTGGAGTTGAGGAGATAGTCGAGGCATTTCATTGAGGTAGTATCATCAGTCAGTATTTCGAGTGTACTCGAGTGAGTTTAAATTCATGTGAATTACTGTAAAATTATTCTTAAAAACATCTTTATATAAAGATTTATCCGCACGCAAAATAATTCCCGTCAATTTAAATTAATAATCGGCTGTTAAATCTGATTATCAAGCTTCAAAATAGATAGTTTCCAGTCTAGAATGTTCTTTAATGGAAAAACGCCTATTTAGAGGCAAAAAATTCCACCCATGCCAAAATTGTCCTCAGCGCGGGTTAGTGCAACAAAAAGAATATATTATTTATTGCACACAAGAAACAAGACATAAAATATGAAAGTTACAATGAAAAGGACAAACAGTATTTTAACTAAAACTCTACATTAAAGTTTGATTTAAACGGCGACATTTAAGAAGTGGTGCAAGTCAGCTTTATTATCCGCGAAAATACAGTAAAATTCCAGCATTGACGTGCTACATTATACATGGGATCCATTTAAAGACTTTAAAGATAATGGGAATCCCTATAAAAATAATGGATTAACATAAATAATGATACTTCATACTATGAAAAAACTGTTATTTACCTATGTCATATCATAATTCAGCCACAAGAAGTCCACTGCTGGACATAGGCCTCCTCCATGGATTTCCAAAAAGACCGGTTGGAAGCGGCTTGCATTCAGCGTCTTCCTGCCACCTGCCACAAACTTATGTTATATACACAGGTAATAGCCAGCAACGTAAATAATTACATAAGTCACTGTTGTTTCATGTTAAGAAGTAACATTATTTATATTAATATAATAAATAAATAAATAAATTATTTTTAAACTTTCGCTGTTATCTCCACCAACATCTCTACCAACGACAACGAGTCAATTGCCTTGAACCAAGAGCCGTGGACTGTGAGCCGGCAACCACATATGCGGCCTCAACGTCATCGGAGGTAATCTAATTTCTAGCAACCTGGTCAACCCCAGGATCTGCATATCCAGAAACAGATAGGAACACACACTAAATGAATTTTGCTCCCGAGACCTAACGACGATCAGACTAGCAAATACCTCAACCTCTGGCCAACCAGATGTACTCATCGCCTCCGCAGGTTCTTGGTCTTTCTATAACATTTCGTACGGTGTACCTCACAGACTGATTGACTGATCGGGGTGGCAAATGTCAAAAAATTCAAAATGGAGGATGTTCCGTTTTCTTGACTATTTGTATGGGAAAATGGGGGTCAGTTGCCTCGTGGTTAACCAGTTGCCAAGCTGGTCTAAGTTGGCAAACCATTTCAGATGAACCCTACCAGGTGGAGCTATGCTCTAAATTCCTGATACGACACAGTCCTTACTACTACAAAAGAACAATATTTGCAATTGTATAAACCACAAGGATATGTGTAGTGTCTTTTTTCAAAATAATCAGTCCATACGCATTTACTGCTCAGTTTGCAATAGAAAAACTGTGGCTCCTAAGACATTTGGAGGAAGTAAATCGATTATCAAGAAGTTAATCCGTTTATTTCGTATGCCTACTAGTTAATTTCTTGCACCACCTGTGGTTGACTGGTAGAAAATGATAATAGCATTAAGTCCGCCACATTGCCGTTGTATTTTTTACTTATGTGCAATAAACGTATTAATAATAAAAAAATACCAAAAAAATATTTCTTTGCAGGTAACTACAAATAATACTAATGAAATACATTCAGAATCATAGTTAAAAGTTATGTTTTATTATTCTTGTTTGCTTTCAGGTCCGATCTTTCACACTCGTTAAAGACGGAGGCAGTGTTTAGGTACCTAGACTGCTAAGCCTAAGGCTAGGCGCGCACGGGTTACTTTTGTCAGCGTGACTGTTTCGTCACTCTTATCATGTCCGTGGATATCTATGTATGGAGATGCGCGCATGTTACGACGTGACAACTGGATGACGTTTACGTGCGCCGACCGGCGAACAAGCCCGAGACGAAACTGTCACCGCGCCGTTAGTTTTCATAGCAGCGCTCGCACGAGTGACAAAATTGTCACTCTCCGCGTCGTTCGTTCGCATTTGCATTCCGATACTCGACTTTGGTGCACGCAAAATGACGTCATCATCTACACAAAATGTGATTATCCTAGAAAACAATATTGATAATGACATCATTATAGAAGAAGTGGAAAAAAGACCAGCACTCTATGATAAAAAACTGAAAGAGTATTCTAACATTAATTGGAAAATTAAAGCATGGGAAGAGATAAGTATAATAATATTTAGCAATGTCTTGTCGCAAAAAGAAAAAACTGAAGCCGGTAAAAAACTGACTCCAAAGGGGGTGTACCCAGTATTCTTTTCGCTTTTTTTTTCTTCTGAGTCTGATGAGTTCACAGACAACGTCCGTCTCTTCGAAATCCATATCAGCAAATGACGCCTCGATTTCAAAAAAATTTTTGTTACTGTCACCCTTCGTGAGGGCACTCCACTTTGGAAACGTGACGTGACAATGACAAAAACTTTAATGTCATGGTGACAAAAGTAACCCGTGTGCGCCTAGCCTTAAACTAACTAAAAACGAGAAATGCAAGTCCTGATATCAATGATTCAACCCATTCCGCAAGTGTAAAGCCAATCTTTATTGCTGCATAATATGTAATCTGCACGTGTAACTTCCTGGGTACTTGTAAACATCGGTTTTATTTAATAAAATTATAATCATACATTGTAACACGCATTTCTTTGGGCCTAAGCCCGTATCTCAAAATAGGTAAGCAGTACCATTGCATTGAACTGCGCAGATCTGAATAGATACCTATCAATACTTCTAATAGGACAATTTAGTTGTTGGTGATAGAAACCGTCAAGCAGTAGTCCCGCAGCATCATTTTATGCTCATAAAGCTGCTTCGTCTCCAAAACTGGAATAAAATTCTGAAAATTCCTCTAGATATCATCATCATCATCATTCAGCCACAAGAAGTCCACTGCTGAACATAGGCCTCCTCCATGGATTTCCAAAAAGACTAGTTGGAAGCGGCTTGCACCCAACGTCTTCCTACCACTTGGATGAGGTCATCTGTCCATCTTGTGGCTGGGCGTCCTACGCTGCGCTTGCCGATATGTTGTCTCCAATCGAGAACTTTTCGGCCTGTAGATATAGTATGATTTTATGACTGAGTT
This sequence comes from Yponomeuta malinellus, assembly GCA_947308005.1. Taxonomy (NCBI): domain Eukaryota; kingdom Metazoa; phylum Arthropoda; class Insecta; order Lepidoptera; family Yponomeutidae; genus Yponomeuta; species Yponomeuta malinellus. Next base: position 4,451,852 of record OX370994.1, read on the forward strand.
TATATGGTACATAGTGTGGATAATTTTAAAATGATATTCGATGTTTCTGAGTAACTTTCTTGAGTAAATTTAGCATTTTATACTTTGTAATCAATAAATCAGCAAAACAAGAGGTATTTAATCAAAGATGTGCGATTTTTTCTGCAAGAAAAGTTTAAAATATATTTTTGAGGTTACCTTTGTATCACGTAAATAATTACATAAGTGACAATTATTCATATTTTACAGAAGATATCCGAAAATAAGCAACACTTATAAAACAAAACAAACATTGTCGGGGCAAATCTCAGTGGCGCCATCTGTAATTAGTTTCGTGTTGCTATCCCCATTTGGGCCGTGGATTATTTTTGTCACATCCTGCAGAGTTCACGTAATTCTACCTCTTGGTGTTGATGCATGTAACTCTATCACACTCCACATAGGTATAGATATAAAAGCATCATACACCGCGCCCTCCACCTCGATCACGAACTGTCGAAACCACATCAATCTTCACATAAGTGCACTCTTTTCAGTAAAATTACGGGTGACTTTGCAGCTGAAAGTAAATGTTTATGTGTTGTCGACTGTACCTACCCGTGAAAAATGAAATTCCGACCGCGCGCCCAAATATGGCATTCGGTATTTCGGCTATTCCGTGCAATATCGCCGGGCAGGTTCGTGCTCGACGCGTCGCCTGCACGCCTCGCATATTCGGCCAGTCTCTATTAGCACGAGACATATAGGCCATATATAGCGTTCATAATACCTACCTACGTATGTTTCTGCCTATGTATACGTACGAGCGCTTGGATTATGGAAACTACATTAACCACGTTACTCCCAGTTTCTCGTAAACCATCGGTCTGTTAATTTACTTAACTATTAACAGCTTGTTATAATTGTGTATGCACATTGACCAACTGACAGCTGTTAACAGTGGAATAACATATTGTTAGGGCCAGTTTCTGAATTGAGAATTTCGCTAAGTAAATAGTTAACTGTAGTGCTGTCTCTTCGAATTTCTCAGAAAAGAGCGCGACAGAACGTTACTTAAGTATTTACTTAGTGAAATTCTCAATTCAGAAACCGGCCCTTAGTGTAGGATTAACTAGGGGTAAGTATAGAAGACTTTTTAAAACTTTCGTGGTCGTAACTGTATCTCGTTTTCTTTTATAATTATGTGTATAAAGCCGCGTTTTTACGATCTTAGTAAGCTCGGACAGAGTGACCTATTTTAGCTACCCGGAAGCTACGCATACGCGTAACTAAGGTGTACACCGGCAATCTTAGTTAAAAAACGGTCTGTTTTCATCAGTGTTTTAGTGTAGACAATGCAAGTAGCATTCGAGTCGCCGTTTTCGATCACCCGATCCGAGTGCAATAAGATCGTGAAAACTATTCAGAATAGGAGGGTATTGGGTTTCAAAAAGTAGTACAATTTTGCCCACTTCATATTCTGCTTTAAAAAAATGTACTAAGTATGATCAGCTCCTATATTACGCCCTTGATGGGCGTAATATAAGAGCTGATCCTGAACGATTGCAATTACACTGTCAAATTTCTCACTATTATCCGGTTAAATGCTGTAAGGATGCGACCTTTTGGAATGGAGTGGCATATGACGACAACTGATGCCCGTCAGTACCGTTAGCAATGCTGTCAGGAAAGCGTGTGACACGTGAGTGATGAATACAACTTCATCGGAAGTATTTAATTTTAAATTATATTTGTTACGGATGGCGATAGTGTTGTCGAACTGTGTAGAATAATCTAGATGCTAGATGCAGAGAGATTACGTGGTAGGTACTTGTATGTAGAGACAAGATAACCTTCCAAAATAATCTATGTGCTAGAAAGAAACAGAGCTATCTGTCAGACAGAGATATAAATACGTTCTGGAATGTTCAATAGTCTTCTAGAACTTATTTCTATATCTTCGATGTGATTCTGGGTACTTCCAGAAGATATTCTGGAATATTCTATAGTTTTCTAGTATCTTCGACGTCTTTCTAGGTACTTCCCGAAGTTTCTAGACTGGTCAAGTAGAGTTGTATTACTTACTTCATAAAAAATAAATTAACTGATTAATATTATTCAACTGACTGTTTTGCTGACCCTACAAGTCATCACTGTCGCGTAACGCAACTCCAAAAGGTCGTATCCTAACAGCATTTGAACCAGATAATAATTGCTATTGCAAGCGTCATGATTCCGACAGGATTTTTTACGCATAATTAGGTCTCGGAGGCGCGTTCCATAAAACAACAATTCATAGTTCATTATGACAATTCGATGTACATTGCGTAGGCGAGTATTCCTATTTCTACTTCATCTACGTCTTCTTTTTCTTTCTAGACTAGTAGTCTTCTTTCGACTTCGCGATGTACATTGAATTGTCTTAATCTTATATAAAAAAATGAATTGCCGTTCGTTAGTCTCACTAAAACTCGAGAACAGCTGGGCCGATTTGGCTAATTGTTGTTTTTATATATTTGTGGAAGTCCAGGGAAGGTTTAAACGGTGAGAAGAAAAAAAACGGTTGACGTCGGTGATACGAAGTTCACGGGGTCATCTAGTAAACCATAAATTGCAGTTATACAAAGCAAGCCTGGTCTCTAATGCTATTAAAACTAAAATATCTCTGCGATGACAACCCCTAGTCACCACCCCTGGTCACCCTGGGGAATTGCGCCTTAATCGTCACACCCGCTGACGCACATCGCGTCGTTCAAGCAGACCGTGCATTTGTTGCAGCTTCCGCAGGCTCGTCTAGCTACACGCTTCAGTGGTCTCAGGCTTTCTGGGTGCAGCTCCAAGTGGGTTTTGTAACCCGCCTGCTCGAGCACTTCTGCCTCTGGAAATAAAGGTGCGAATTGAGAAAAAGAGAATTTGAAGGAGATCGGAGGCTTAATGATGCGCACCAAATCCTGTCGAAAGTAAGCGATAGCAATTAGTATGAAATTTGACAGTTAGATAATTGGAATTGTTCAGATTTGGTGCATTCCGTGTGGCGCCGGATTAAAAATAGCGTCACTCAATGTCCTTCCGTGGATGTCGTAGAAGGCGACTAAAGAAATCAATTACCAGGAGACGGGCAGCAGCGTCTTCCTGAGATTCCAACCGCATACTGCGATCGCCAACCCGCCTGCCAAGCGTGGCGATTATGGCAAAACCCCTCATGGTTATCAAAACCACGAAGGAGGCCTATGTCCTGCAGTGGGCGTCAAATGGCTGATGATGAATATAGATGCAGAAGGTCTATTGTAGGTATTATTATCCGACAACGTGAGAAGTTCACGAAAAATGCTTAGGCCTGTCGTCTTAACATCGTGTGGCAGGATTATCTTGTAATAAATAGCTTAGAAAAAAAAACCACGACCGTTTATTTTTATGAAATATAACCATTTAGATACTTTTTGTATGATGGTGATATCTACCTATATTGTTTCATGGAAGGAAAGGAATTTGTTGTATACTTTATGAGTTTTAAACGGATATTTTAACAAATAACTGAGAAATATCAAACAATTGTCAAATGTTATTTTATTAATACAGTCGACTACCATAACATGAGCCGTGGGTTCGATTCCCACTGGAGACCGCTGTCTTTTATTTAGGCTCAGTCTAGGTGTATTTCCATTTTTGTGATGTCATTGCCTGGTCACCATAGCACAAGGTTCCTACTTGAGGACCAGAACAATTGACTGTGCTGTGCAGAAGTTGACTTATTCATCGCATTATTCACCAAAAAAGTTTCGCCGGTCGCAAGAAACAAGGGAAAAATATACTTTATTATGTAAATCTGAGCAATGTAAATCTATCGGATACAACCTCTAAGCGATTTAGGTCTATTGAAAAATGTTCCCAAACCGACGCAACTGTAATTTTACTAGTTTCTTGTCCGGAAAGCAAGAAACTGGTATGGCGTATCTTCTTACACATAAAAAAATGTTTAAACAAACAGTAAAAACCGACTTCGAAACACCAATAAAAAGTTAGAAATAATTAGAAGTATTCGAACAAATAAAGAATTGCCGAAATCGGTTAAGATTTGACGGAGTCATGCGAAAACATAGTAAAAAAAAAGAAATTATCGCGTCGAATTGATAACCTCCTCCTTTATTGAAGTCGGTTAAAAATTAATTGTTTTTCGTTAGTCTCACTAAAACTCGAGAACGGCTGGGCTGATTTGGCTATATTTTCTTTTTTATATTTGTGGAAGTCCAGGGAAGGTTTAAACGGTAAGAAAGAAAAAAATAAAGGTTGATGTACTTAGGTGATACGAAGTTCACGGGGTCATCTAGTAAGTAAATAAATGTAGGTACTTGTAATTTACCTGCAATGGACTCAGAATTGACGGCTGTCAAGCAGACAACACCCAGCACAAAAAGAACCAGTAACAACTTCATGATGTTAAGCAAAGTAGATTCGTTTATTCTTGGATACAGCCAAGAAGTATACCTACTGAATAGTGCCGTCAATATTGCAATCTCCTTTTTTATACTAAATACCGGGACTCCCCACGTTCTTATCTCAAATAGGTCATACATAACATAACAGAACATGTTGATGTCATCCTTAGCAAGAAACTTAATGTTAACAACATACAAAATAGCTTTTATTGACTGTGGTTTAGGTGCGAGAATCGAATAAACCGGTATCAGCCGGTGCGGCGTTAGGCTCCTAAAGTGCGAGGAATAATTTTGTGATAGTGCGATTGCAATGTTTGTATTTACATAAAGAGGTGAAATGATTAGCCTTAAGTGATTACAAGTTTAATTACCTAATTGTAAAAGAATTGATTGTTCATTTCGCACTTCATGTAGGTACTGTTCTTTAAACACTCCGAATAGAGTTTGTGTTTTACAAAAAAAGTTTGGCAAAGGGCCACCTTTATTTTATTATTGAGACTAAAGTTCCTTTACACTCGCACTGTAAAACATTGTAACGCCTGCAACTTGACTATTTTTACTTATTTTTATTTTATTTGGTGTACAAAACAGATCACAACTATTACACGATATAACAGTAATGAGTACTAAGTTGTGGTCTAAAGCATGCACACACAATATTGCCACATGTAAATTTGAGTATCTGAATAAAGTATTAAATTTAGTGCTATAACAATTTATAACTGCAGCGTAAACAATTTGACCGCCTCGTTGGTGTGGTGCGGTATCACGTCTGATCACCGCGCCAGAAGTCGTGGGTTCGATTCCCATTGGGGGCCGCCGTACATTTATACAAATGGCCTCAGTGTGGGTATAGTTGTATGCGGGCTCACTTCCTCAGCACAACGCCGAGTCAGCTGCCTTTTATGGCGACTTAGACACACCACAGCTATATCGATGGTCCCGTTTCATTTATTTGTTTTGTCTGTTGTGTATTTAGTTTTCTTTCTGCTGTGCATATTATGTTACTTATCTGTTTATTTGTGTCTTGTTGGTATAATAAATGTATTTCTTCTTCTTCTTCTATTTCCATGTTTGTGGTGTGCTTGCCTGGTTACCATAGCACAGGGTATCCTAGTTTAGGACCAAGACAAGCGATCGTGTTGTGATGAAGTTGTTACTATAATTACAAAACATAACATAAACTCACGCATGTATCCCAGAGGGGTAGGCAGAGACCAGGGTCTGCCACTTGCTACGATCCTGACAGATTACTATAATTATTGATTTATTTTAAGGATCATAAGTTATACAGGGTGGAACTGAAGGAGGGTTATTCTAATCATCAATAAAAACCATTTTTAATACAGAACCAAATCAAAATGCCTTATAAAAATATATACCTAATAGGCTTTTTATAAATTCGCCGGAGGAAATACCAAAAATGTAAGTAGGTAACACCTGATATATTTAACATTATTTCGTTATTTTACAAACATTATTTTGGCAAGGCGAGTTATGTAATATTGGAGTAAGTGAAGCGGGGGGGGGGAACATTCTCCGACGCAATAAACTCGACAGTCGCTTAAAATCGCCAATCCACGTGCCCACCGTGGATTGGGTTGAAAATATAAATATAAGATAAACTAACGCCTGTATCCCGGTGGGGTAGGCAGATACCAAGGTTTGTCGCTTGTCACGATCCTGCCTGATAGACTTCTTTCGCTTCATCGACATTCATTGGTAGTTGCATTCAAATCAAAGTTTTTATTCAAAATAACACGGAAACTGTGAACGTTGCAAGTAAAACTATGTAGGTGTCCATTTCCAAATCTAGGTCATATTGGCGAAACTAAGGTATGGGAGTTTCTTAGACACGGGGACTTCCTCACGGTATTTTTCTTCACAGATAGTGAGAGTTATTGCTACTACAAATTCCCAAAGGTAAGTAACTCAGAAATCATCGGTACATTCCGCGACTTGAACCCATGACCTCCCGAATGTGACACCGGTCTACCGCCGCTCATACTTTTCACATTTAAGCGCCAGTTCGGAATTAAGGATTTTAACTAAATACCTAAATAATTGAGTGTTTCGTTAATTTTCAAGCAGTTTGAAGAGAGAGGACGAGATTTAAGTATTTACCTACTCAATAATATGAATCTTATTTGGAAACCAGCAGTAAGCCTCTTTAAGGGATGTGACGTCACCGGGAAGCAATATACCCACACCCTAACCTCGATCAAGGCTTAATGCGGCACATAATATAAACGGAAAGGTACGAATTGGTCCCGCCATCCAAATGGACACGATTCATTGTTGAAAGAGAGAAATTCTTCCATTTTCTAAAATAATAAGCGGGCATTAGTCCACAATGGTCTGTTGGACACACTTGCATAAACCTTTGTTGGGAGTCGGCCCTTTGCATTGCAAATGTAGTGGAATCTTAGTTGATTGTGTGAGGATTTCAAATATTTACAATTTTTTTTTTGTACTTTTGGCTTTGACACTTGTTACTTGTCACTTCAATCTCCTAATTGTCGTACGCTAGTTCTAGTTAGACCTGAGATTTCCACAGTTAGTATTTTTAATGACTCACGATGCTTATTCATAGTTATTTATGAAACGGATCGCGATTATTTATTAAGTAAAACTAGCCACATAGTTGGCCCATTGTACGTAGCAAGCGCTGAGGTGTGTTAACACCTCAGACACCAGGGTTTCCTCACGGTGTTTTCCTTCACGGTTAGCGAGTGGTTAGCGAGTGCTACTACAACGTCACAAATGTACGTAACTTAGACAACAAAGTCAGTGGTACATCCCGGTATTCAAACCCATGACCTCCCAAATGTGCGGCAGGCGTTCTACCGCTGCGGTACCACCGCACTTTTCTTGTACACTTACAAGCTATTAATTTACAGTTAAAAGTTGATAATTGACAGCTGTTAACAGTAGAATAACAGATTGTTTGAGTACAAAAAACTAGCCTTAGGCCTGAGACACCAGTGGCGGATTTACCAGTAGGCTGACTAGACTGGAGCCTAGGGCGGCAGATTTAATGGGCGGCAAATTTAGCCCAATTTTTTTTATCTTACAGAAATAAAAAAAAAACATTATTATATATGTTACAGCCAAAGTAATAAATCTGGATATTATATATATTGTCTAGTCATTATATATAATGTCTACTCAGTTTAGATAAAGTGATAATTAACACAAAATTAATCACATTTACTAGCAATTTTTTGCCATATCTTAATGTAGGGTACCTATGACTTTTCCATGCACCAACCTTGTTTAAGTTTGACACAAAACTAAGTTTTTTAGTGAAATATTTTTTTTCGCTTTTATATAAAAAACAAGAACTAACACCCGAAGTTTCTTCGAACCTATTTTTGCTTATGTGTACTGACCTAACAAACAAAATGCGAAATATAAATTTAATCAAACAATTATTTGCTATATAACACTTGCCAAAATAAAACGTTAGCATAATAATTTATTACTTTGTCTAGTGAATTTGGCTTTTATATATAATGACCAGTCATTATGTATAATAGCTATTTAATCACTATGACTGTAACATATACACAAAGAAACGAGTGACTAAAATTTTTATATTTTAGTAATGCCAGTATACTGAACGGCTCAGTGTCGCGATCGGGTTGCCGCGCGCGGGAGCCGATATAGGGGGCATAGGCATTGAGTTCGAGAGCGAGAGAGATAGATATAGAGCGGCGATATAAGCGAGGAAGTCCCGTCCCGTATTTACTTCAAAACAAAAACAAATTAAAAGTCACCTCGGTACGGTGTTGCCAGATGGGAGGTTTTCCCTCCAAATTTGAAGGTTTTTTTTTTGTTCAAGGGAGAATTTTGGAGGGAGTAGTTCTTTGGGGGGAATTTTGGAGGGAAAAAAATGGCGGTTGTGGGGAATTTTGGGGGGTCAATCTTTTATATCCAAAATCAGGAAGTACACCATTAAACGATAAAATTATTATGGGCTTTTTATATAATTTTAATGGTCACCCCAATTACACACATTTGTTCAACAAGAAAAATGCAATTGGTGAGAGAACTTACACAGACATCTTGCTAACCTTGCTATTGGAATTTCGTCGCTGCCATTTTCAAATTCAGTGTCGAGAGAGCCTTCTCTCAAGTGAATACATGAAATGTTCTGTAAAAACAATCAAATGTGAAAAACAAATAAACAATCTATTTTCAAACGTAATATTCCATAGTTAAACTTGGTACCTCATACACGCAGTTATGTCGCATCTAAGAAAGGAGTCTGCATTACAAACACGTGCAAATTGCAATCGTCTAATCTTACTCATTCATAGTTTTAATGGATAAATGACGTCAATGATAAGCATTAATTACTAACATAAGTAAACAGATGGATCTTTGAGTAAAAGTGACCCATTGAATGAGTCCGGTTGTTTTCCTTTCATTTAATTTACCAAGGTCGCGGGTTTTAGCCTTTAAATAGGTTTTTAAAATTTACCAAGTTTGTTAAAGAGATTTCATCCTTATAATAACTGACTCTAACGATCGATGCACTAAAAGTAAAGGGTGCAATTTTTACAGATTTTAGTCGGTTCGATTCCCGGGTGTGGCAATCGAATTTTTGAAAACCATTGAATGCAGTTTTCTTTCTTTTCAAAAATAAAGAAATGTTTTCTTTGAGTACTATTTTCTATCTACAGTATTAAGATTACTTTCCTTTCAGGTGGCATAACAAAATTCCACCCTGTATATTAAAACTGCAGAAGGAATTCTGAGAATACGTTATTTTCACGCTATTGTTACGCCCAAAGCTAGCCTTCATAGCGCATGTCGTTAAATGTCAATGTTAAAAGCTTCTTGTTGGTTTCTATAGATGGCGCTGTTCTCAACTTCTATCTTTGTTAAATGTTGTATAGATAATAGTACGGAACCTTCCGTGCGCGAGTCCGACTCGCACTTGGTCAGTTTTTTTTCATACCTAAATATTTCGTCCACACGATGCCGTTTAAAGTGTAGCTCTAACGCATGCCCAGTTGACTGCAGAGTGTTTGCAGGGCCATATTGGAGTCGTCATTTTTAATTTCGAACCACCGACAACGGTTTAAAATTTTGGTACCCTAAAAACTCCCTAATAGAAAATTTGAACCAAATCAGCCGGTAAATAAAATAACGAATCAATAATCTAATCAATTCAAATCGACAGTGTGCTTCATACAAGAACGTTTGATTCTTATGATGGCTGCATTTCATATATTTTCTACAACTTTCTCACACAACACTCTTACGTAGCAGTGATAATAATAATATGATTAAATGTCTCAATCCGACCATTGTTATAAAAATATAGCTAGTCTACATACTTACACATATCCTATACCTACGTAATCTAATCTACATGAAGGTTTACCTAAAAACAATGGTGAGCAATCATCAATCTAACTAGTTTCTGTTTACCGCGATATTCATGACGCAAAAATATTATCTTATTGTTCGAAGTCCTTTACGACTTGGAATAATAAGATAATATCCTACATAGTATGTAACTACACCAAAATACCATAAATGAGAACAAAGTTTTAACTCACAGGCTAAATAATCCACAAAGTTTTATATTTCAAAAGTACTACCTAGGCCCCGGTGGTCCGGACCCATGGACCTTCCCCCGAATACCGCATCCCCGCGCGTGAATGATTCGTTGCAATGATGGTTGCCGTTTTTCAAACCTTTTTATAGTTTGGCTGTGATTTCTATATTATTAAAGCAATTTCTAATTTTTCATAAAATCTCATATCTTTAATAGGCTCTAATTTCGGGTTTGTTAATTTATTCGCAATTAACCAAGCACAAACCACGCTTTGTATCGTCTTATCATATTGGAAAAGTTTCATTGCGGTCCGATAAGTCGTTTGTGAATGTATACCAAACTATGTTTTTGTATGGAATTTTGACGCTGAGAGCGTCTCTAACTTAAGTAATTTAGGAATTTTCGCTTGATTTGATCTTTTTTGCTGTTTTTTTATCTATGTGTCTAATGTTGTATAGATAATGGTACGGAACCCTTTGTGCGCGAGTTCGACTCGCACTTGGCCGGTTTTTTGTCATAAGTGGCGCTATTGAACCTCTTGGAGCTCCGTGATGGTCCTAAGCAGTACTTAACCGAGGGTACCCGATAGTTTATTATGTACAAACTTTGCAACTTTGGCCTTTGCATCTGCGTAATGAGATGATTTATGCAGCGTCCAGTGGCACCATCACTCACATTACATGGGTGAAGGGACGCTGCAGTGCGTCGGACATTGTTTTAGATGGAGTAGGCTTGCCCAGCACCTATACCATCCTCACAGCTTAGTCAGCCTAGCCCACAGGAAAGACAAGTCAATACGTGTGGGGCCAACCAAGCCGCGGGTTTCCTCACGATGTTTTCCGCCACCGTTAGCGCGTGTTGTTGCTACTACAAATTCGCAGATGTACCTACGTAACTTTGAAAATAAACAAAGCCATAGGTACATGCCCGCACTGGGAATCGAACCTAGGTCTCTAGCTTCCGAGTCCGTTGGTCTTCCCACTGGGTTACCACTGCTCATTATATATAATATAATACCTAATAAAAGTAAAAGGTTGTGAACATGTTTGGATGTTTGGAGAGTTGGATGTTTGTTACTCAATCACACAATAACGGCTGAACGGATTTACGTGAAACTTGGCCTACAGATAGACAAAGACCTGAATTGAGACATAACATACTTGATATCCCGGTAGTCCGTTTCCATGGGATAATATTTATTTTAGGTTAAAAATAGATGGCGTTTTGCGAGTGAACGTTGTGTGTTAAGAATATATGTATGGCGTTGTGCGAGAATTATATAAACGGATTCTGTGGCGGTAAAAAGTTAAATCATAAACTACACACCTTTTAGCGTACGAACATTTGTCTCAGAGCCAAACCATACTGTATGTCGTAGAGAGAGAGCATAAATAAGGCGTGATAAAAAATAAAGGCCACCTTTGCGGTAGTTATTGCTTCGTTTGATACTTCTTCTGTTGCTTGTAGCGCTTTTTGAGAAGGATACTGGGTGAAAAATTAAAATAGTAAAGAAAACATGTTTATTCTATAAAAAAACATGGAACACGGTTTACAGATACACACATCAAAAAAAGTTTGTGATCAATAGCATAAGCTCCTATAATTCTTTAAATTTAACTTTATCAAGAAGCAAAAATGTAAAAGAAAAAAATCGATGTTGTATGCTTTCTTTAAATAGGAATACCCTGTTTGAAATTAAAATATAAAACTATTTTTTTTTATTTATTTAAAAAAAATTGAGCCATTAATCATAATGTAATTGTGATAGAAATTTCATAGAAAGAAAAATACTGTTTAATTAAACTTAAACAACAATTTATTATTAAAAGGTTAAATTCAATATAAAATAACTCCTCCCCTGGCTCGAACACATGCGGAGATCCTCCTGGGCATGCTGAGGATCAAGTTATCCAGCATTGCCTGGGGTAACCTATCCCATTCTTCAATAGCGGCTTCCCTGAGCTCTGGAACTGTCTGGGGACGTGGCTCACGGTTCCATACAGCTCGTTTAAGAGCATCCCACGCGTGCTCTATTGGGTTTAAGTCGGGCGAGCCGGCAGGCCAGTCTAAACGTGTGATATCGTATTCTTGAAGAGCAGCATTGACTCGTTGAGCTCGATGTGCGGGCGCATTATCACTCGGAATGGTCTGACGATATCATCAATAACAACTGCTTTGTACATGTCTGCTGTCATGTAGCCCCGATACGGGATCAAAGGTGTTCTAGCTCCAATCATAATGCCACCCCAAAAGGACACCGATTTTCCGCCTTGCTGAACTGTTCCAGTGGCAGTTCTTTGTCTTTCACGGTCGCCTGGTCTTCTCCAGATACGGACACGTCGGTTATCTGGATGAGTGCTGATTCGGGATTCGTCAACGAAGAGACAGTTTTGCCAAATGTTTTCTTCCTTACCTTCTTCATTTTGCCGAAGTCTAGCCCACTGCAATCTTCGTTGTTGACGTTGCCGGGAATTGAGCGGAGCTCGCCAAGACCTCCGTGCTCGTAATCCAGCGTGATGCAAGCAATTGCGAACGGTCTGCGTGCTAACTTCAAGCCCAGAGGCGGCCCTGACTTCTGCTTTTATTTTAGTGGCGTTGATTGTTGGATCACGGGCTGCCAGCAATCTAATATAGCGCTTTTGGGCAGCTGTCAAAACAGTTGGGCGACCGCTGCGGGGTCGGTCAGCTAAATTCCCCATTTCGTGGTACCTCTGCAACGTAGCCACGACGCAGGATTGGGATATAGCAAGTCTGCGTCCTAGTACTCTCGTGGTGTATCCTTCTTCCCTCAAAGTTACTATTCTTGCTCGTAAAACCTCTGATAATCCTCTTGGCATTTTTTCAATCACATCTTTCCGCAAAAAATATCTTGAATCGGTTATAATTGACTAAATCAGATTTCTGAATGAGCGTAAGCTAGGACTGAAAGCCTTTTAATATGAAAAAACAACTGAACGGTGTCATTGTTTTGTGTTCTAAATTTATACAGCTCGTGGAGTAGGTCCACACACCGCTCGTCAATGCTGCAACGACGCAGATAATGAAACACAGCCCAGTGGTTCATAATGCGTTGCTTAATTTTACCGAAGTCAAGATTTTGATACGTAATATCCGAGCTCGTTGTCCAACTATTCATTTTAAGGTTAGCAGAAGAAATTTTATATTATTTTTTTGCATTAATCCATGCTGAGGACAATTTTAAAAACCTATTTAGGGGCTAAAAATTCCACCCATGCCGGGACTTGAACCTGCGACCTCTGGCTCACCGTGTTATTTTCTTCTTTGTGTATTATAAAGTTTTCTCTACGCCATCCTACGCAGTGATAGTTAAACCTTTTTTTTTAATCTCATTTATTTTATAGGCCATAATCGAATGATTAACTAGCGCAAAAAAAATATCCCACGTTCAATTGCTCCTTGTCAATTGTGTTACCAATCGGAGCGAGTTCAGTACTATCCGGCAAAATATCTATGTACCTGCCACTGTCAGACCGCCATCTTGCGAGCTACCCAAATATTTTGACGGGTTATCAAGTTATCATGAAGTCAATGGTTTGACGTTTTTGTACAAAACCAATCACAAGTTACGCTGTCATTCACTATCGCCCAATCTACGTTCACGTGGTTACGCATGGAGCACGGAATGAACCAACCACAGAGCGATTTACCCTACAGCATATCTTGCGCTCATTTCATTGGTACAGACTAATCGAGAGGACAGAGGCTGGTTTTGAGAGTGAATTATGTAGGAAGAAATACTTACATGGTTTTTTTATTCGTAGATCCTACGTGAGTATATCCAGCACTCAAGCGCTCTAAAAACTACTGAGGCGTTAAACACGGGTATTGTTTCGTAAGTCCCCGATCCCCGGTGGGGCCTAGGCGAAATTATGGACCGGGTCCTGCCCGGGTAGCAGCCGGGTGGCATAGCGATGGGCCGTTCGAAAAAAAGTTATCTAGACTAGACACGAAAGCGTATTCGATTGACTGTTAATCGAATCGAGGTAGTCACTATTCGAGTAACAATCGAGTACGAATTAGACGCTGGGCCAATAATGCACGGAAAAAACTTGTGCCTGCCTTTGTGATTGATACCTGTAAGTAAACCTATTTAGTAAATAAAAAAAATATATGACCGTGTTGGCAGTGCATGCGATTCAAATTAATTGAGCGGTGTCAATATTATTACATCGATGAAAAATGTAATCATAAAATTTTTGGATTTGAGCTGTATAATAATGTTCTTTATTTTCAAAACTTAGAGTTATTTAAAATTAGGTTTCTGTTTTTTCCTTAGCACTTTAAATTATTATTAGTTAGGCTATTCTGGCCTAACGATTGAATATGATCAAATTGATTTCAAATGCGCTATAGCATACAAGGATGAATACCAGATACACAGTCTAGGTATATTTTCCAGGTTACCATAGCACAGGGTATCCTAGTTTGGGACCAGGACAAGTGATTGTATTGTGTGGAAGTTATTATTATTATCGCAGTATACTTGAATTTCTAATGCGTTACATATGCTTACGAAAATTTCTGTTCGAAGATGGCACAATAATTCGAATAATTTTAGTAACAACCACGCAATGTTGTAGTAACTATTGCCCATCGCTAGTTGGCGACCAGCGAAGGTTTATGCAAAATGCTCCCGAAAATAGTACAGTCGACAGTTATTCGCTCGTTATTCGTATACATTTTACGGGAGGCTTTGCTATAAATGTAAAGGTTGATCAGCTGTCGACTGAGCCTCGGTGGTTGACGCGACAGTATCTCAGTGGGTGCGTGGTGATAAGATAAGTTACGAACGTTAATCGTCCCCCATAGAGTAAAAAGTTCTTTATGTGACAGCTTGACAGAAATTGAGATACATGTGAAAAATAATTAGTTCACATATTACATACTATAGATAACTACAGATAGAACACTTTATTGTACATGAAATTGGAAATTAAACAGATATATTGTACTTGGAGATAGGTGATTCATCCATAACGTCCACTAAATATATTTGCTGTTGTCATTGTCGAATCTGAATATTTTATTATTGACATTAGGGTATAAAATATAAGTCAAAAACTTATAAACAACAAAAAAATATATTCGGAAAATCATTAAGCATACATGTGAGCCCCAAGATTTGAGAGCTGTATTCGAAAAAGCATTAAGTACAGAAGAGTTTTTCCAAATCATTAAGTAATTCCACCAAATCTTCATTGAATGTGTCTTGTACAGGATGTTATAAAAACGTCGGGTACATCTTAAAAAGTTTATTTTTCTAATCAACACAAACAATTTTTATTATGGGACTAACTCTATAATTGCAAAAAAATATCAACATAATATGGAAAAATCACTTCAATTTTGATACTTCTCGCAGTTTTACAGGACCTTTTCGCAATACCCCGTATTATGGGTTGAGTAGGTAAGCAATAACCCAGACGGGGAATAACCTTGTGTAGGTTACCTAACTACTTCGATAGGTATGGGTCAAAGAGTAAAAATGTTGTTGACGTAAGGGGTGAATCCCCTGAAATATATATAAAAGCCACTGCTTTGAGTCATCAAGCATCATTCTCGAAGTTAATTTCTCAGGCTAAGTGTCGTTTGAAAAACAAAGTAATTAATCATGAAGATGATTCTTGCTCTTCTGTTGGTAGCGCTGATTGCCTGTGCTGACGTCAAAGCCGAGGAGGGCCAAGGTGAGATGTTTTCTGTTTTGTTTTTGTTAGCCGATTTAGTGCCCCACTGCTGGGCAACGGCCTCCCCTTTGGCTCTGCACTCCTCCCTCAACATCATCATCAGCCATTTGACGCCCACTGCAGGACATAGGCCTCCCTCGTGGTTTTCCAAGCTACCCGGTCTTGTGCCGCCAGCATCCAGCGACACCCCGCCACCGTAACCAGGTCGTCAGAAGATCTGGTGGGGGGCCTTCCGATTCAGGTTACCAATGCAACAACAAACAACAGCATGCAAAAAATAATGATAGTAACGTAATAGATATAACAATAAAGATAGAAATTAACTTTCACACAACATACTCCCGTACTGATCATAAAGCAGGATACCCTGTCCTACTTTGTGACCAGGAATAATAAATGTGTTGTGTGAAAGTTTGTTATGATTATTTTGTTGTATTTGTGATTAGGTTAAGGCATTTCAACACTCATTCGTCGTTGCACGCAGGCTCGCCGGTTTCGGGTGCTTTTCATCTTGCCCTTTGTTAGTTAATACAAACAAAAGAGGAAAGAGGTATGTAAGTATCGTGGCGAGTGGCAAACTCTGGGGGACGAGTTTCTAAAATGCATCGTTCTTCAATAAAGTCATATTAGCACTAGTGGTAGTAAAGTAAAGTAAAAGTAAAAATGCGTTTATTACGACCAACAAATACAGCAAATTTGACAAGAAATAATGAATAATGAAGCTCAGCGTGTGCCGCCAGAGACAAAACCTGCCTGCCAGTTAACTGCACTGTTTTTCAGCTTAAAAACTAACTACAAACTAGTTCCTTATCCTAAACGCAAACTAATAAATATGACATGATTGAGATGCCCAGTGATTTAAACTAACACACTGCTTTTTCAGTGTGTTAGTTCCAATCACAATAGTCTAATATCATAATAAACCATCGGATTGACAACCATTACCGTACTGATATGACTCAATCGAAGAACAATGTATTTTAGAGAGTCGTCCTCTAACGTCGTCGTCGTCCGGGTTTGCCACTTGCCACGACCCTGACAGACCTTGTACAAAGCGCGAGACAAAAAGTACCCGAAACTGGCGTGCATGCATGCCACGACTAATGAATGTTGAAATCCCTTAACCTAATCATAAATAGAGCAAAACAATGATAAAAACCTTTCACACATCACATTCATTTGTCCTGGGCACAAAGTAGGACAGGGTATCCTGCTTTTTGACCAGAATGGGAGTCGATCTTCTCGAGAGATGCCTACTTAATTTGCGCAGGTTATACCACTGGCATGACATTGTCCTGCCATTGCTTAGTAGACTACCAAGTAGAGGAAACCAAAAGCTGTTGTCGTACCTAAACCATTCTGTAAAAAATGTGTGTATTAGACTAGTGCGTCTGGGTAGGGAGACTGCCTTCTCATCTGGTATACAGTCGTAAGCTTATGTAAACTTAAGGTATTGTTGGATAGGCCCAGTTACCTGAAATAAATAATTTGTTATTATTAAAAGACGTGGTTTGATAACTCATCAACATAAGCATTGAACAGTAAAAACAAATAGATGATAACTAATTTTAAAATTTCAATAATGTTATGCTCTTTTTAAGTTAACTGATACAAATGCAATCAATATTATTTTAATAGTGTTTATCATACATGTCAAAGTGTTATCAGATTTTATTTCCTTCGGTCACCACTATACCAGTTTCTCATCTAGTGTGGAGACCACAGTAATGCTTGTATATGTTTTTCTATTCTGAATAAAAAAAAAATAAAAAAAAAATAGTAGTCGTTGACAAATTGAAAAGCTGTGATTTTTTTTCCTCTAGAGCATTTCGAAGCTATCAGCCAGGAAGCAGTGGAGCCAATATTGCACGAGCGCGTAGCTCGAGGCGCCTGCGACCCCAACACTTGCGACAGCAACTGTCGCTACTGCTTCAACGGGAAATGTGACTGTACCCACCATTGATATGGTGTCCATGTCAATTTGAACCACCATTTGGTTGTTTATTTTTTTTTGTTGCAATAAAATATGGGTAATTTTCGAATTGTTTTAATACGTAGATATTTAACGCTTGGCGCGATTTGACCTCAGGTGACCTTTAGTGTCTCGGTTTATTTGTGGACTGCAGTTCACAAATTTTTTTTAATGAACAACGAAGGTTGTCTGGAAGAGATCACTTTTAGTGACAGGGCCGCCGCCTGTACTCTTAGGTTAAGAAAGAGCAGAATCCAAACTTTAGATACATTATTTATTTATCTATCTATCTAAAATTTGATTCGGAAATCCCCTTATTAAAGGGGGGGGGGGAGGGGGGGCTGTCATGTACATATGAATAATAACACGTTAGACCAGCTACCCGTTTGCTCTTTAAGAAACGAATAATACGTATACTGGTCACTAAAAAAATATTATGCTACAAGCGTGTAAGACTCGAGTCATGTCTTGAGTTCACCGTTTTCAAATAAACAATATGAAAGTCGGGCACCGCGGGCACGAGTCTCTTAAATGCAAGTGGTTTAATAGAGTGATATTATAACGGCAGTGGTTGTTTCATTGACATTATTGTTAATCTACTTAAGGGGCGTCCATTAATTAAATGAGGTGATTATGGCAATTTTTCGACCCCCCTCTCACTTAGTAAGATATTGTGAGACATGAGATTTGGCTCGACCTTAAAAATCGAAATTATGTGATATTTGCCGAGACACTCTCTCATCCCTCACGTGAGATTAGGTGAGATTCGGCTTAACCTCCTCTTCCCTCCTCCTTTAATTTGTGTGTATTATAACCATTGGAATGGCATTGTACTTTTATTGCTAAGTAGACTATGAAATAGAGGAAAATATCCTACTTAGTATTATAAATGTAATAGTTTGTGAAGATGTTTGGATGTTTGGAGGTTTGGATGTGTTGTTTTGGCGTACAGATAGACAAAGACCTGAATTGAGACATACTTGATTTCCCGGTAATGCGTTCCCGTGGGATAATATCTATTTTAAGTTTCAAATAGACGGCATTGTGCGAGCGAATGTTGTGTTTTAAAAATAGATGGCGTTGTGCCAGAATCATATAAACGGATTCTATGGTGGTACGAAGTTCGTCGGAACAGCTAGTTAATATGATAAATGTGAAAATTTGTGAAGATCATCCAAACGATGTTTGTTACTCAATCTCGCAATAACGGCTGAACGGAGTTACATGAAACTTGGCATACCTACAAGGAGACAAATATCTCAATTGAGACATAGGATACTTGATATCCCGGTAATGCGTTCCAGTAACCTTTTTTCAAGCCAAACTCTAAGATAACTATTGATTGCGTTGCCAT
Source organism: Yponomeuta malinellus (assembly GCA_947308005.1). Lineage (NCBI taxonomy): Eukaryota > Metazoa > Arthropoda > Insecta > Lepidoptera > Yponomeutidae > Yponomeuta > Yponomeuta malinellus. The sequence continues at coordinate 4,470,849 of OX370994.1, forward strand.
GGTAACAAGAATTGTATAAACGGAATCTGTGGCGGTACGAAGTTCGCCGGGACAGTGTTCATATAAAAGGAAAATTATAAGGAGGAGCCATTGCCGTACTGATACCATTTTATTGAACAACGATTTCTTGACGAAGCGGGAAGACGGCAGGTGGATCAGGGCAATCACAGACTGGCGGTCGAGAACAAGACGGTCAGTGGGCAGACCAGCGACCCAATTGTCGGACGATATAGTTGACTATATATTCTTTTTGTTGCACTAATCCGTGCTGAGGACAATTTTAAAAGCCAGAGGTCACGTATGAGAATTAGTAAAACTCAGGATACTTCTCAACGTCTTTATTCGTGCTTCTCAGCTGATCGCACAGTAATGAATACAAAATCACAATACACTGGCTTTTATACTCTAAGCCCCACTACGGAGGTACCAATCCGGATGTCGACATTGGGCATGATACAAAATAGATTAACGTTAACATTTGTCATGTCATGATACAACAAAAACTGAATACCCGGAAGATATTTTTGACAGATATTTTGTAGTGATGACAAGTGCTAACGTTCAATAATTTTCTGTTCGATTTAACTAAAAGAGTGCTTACAATAGTATTTGCGGTATTGCAAAGTGTTTTTATTCAAGGGAATGCAGTGTTTCGAGGATGTTTCAGATAATGAATGCTTACAAACGGGTTCAAGTCCCGGCATGGGTGGAATTTTTAGCCTCTAAATAGGTCGATATAGTTGAGTCAACGGTGGGTCCGTGTATACGGATGGCAAGGGACCGTGAGAGATGGCATTTGGGGGCGCGGTGGGCAGCGGGGGGTTGACGATGATGATGTCTTCATTAGACTCTTGGTCCAGATCATGGCTCGCGAGTAAAAGAAGTATGCCGTACTGAGGTCATGTTTCGCTAGCGAAGTGATTTTTTTTTATTCGGTGTCGATGCCGGGGGTAAAAAGCTGGGATCCAAATAAAGTAAAGTTTATTTCGAAAGCCTAGAAAGGACTACAATAACAAAGTTAAGATACACCTTCGACCCCAACAATTCACAATAAAAATCATGTATTCAGCTGGCCAGGCCTACGCTTGTTAACAAGGGCAGAAACTTGCCGAAAGAGAGGTTCAAGTTAGTATAATAATATATTCACTCCAGAAAGATCACTCTATACATTTCTCGCAATGACAACACGCACAAAAGACAACACGGAAATGTGGCAACTTCTTAAGGAAAATTTTTGCTTGCATGTGATAGCTGGTCATTTTGTTGCACACTTACAATCTTTATTTGTACTGTGCTTACAAGCTCTGCGGTTGAATGAAAAGATTTCTACTATGCTCTCTACTATGCTCTGAAAAGTGGAGCTGCTGTTCGTAGCCATAAGTAGTTTTTTAAGTGTTTGAACTTTATTATGAATATTATTTTGGATACACTTACAAGTAATGAACTAATTTGTAAAGTTTGAAACTGTAAATTTTCTTTACTTCGTTGGAAAAAAAAGATAAGTAAATTTAGTAACATATCTCTTTGAAATCCTTTCTATATGATCCACAGGGCTTAAATTATTCTTTTATCCTTCCCAGAAGAGTGCGAGCATTAACGCTATAAATATTTATAAATAAAAAAAATGAGTAATCGAATAAAAAGTTACTTGATAAAATTTATCAAAATGTATGGAGTAAAACTTATCAAAATGTATGGAGTAGCTGTCTTTTTTTCATGATAAAAAGGGCTTTTGGTATACCGCATACAATCAAAACCAAAATATCGTTTTAGTTATTAGCCGTTTAGCGCTCTAAGTTACCGAGTTAACCTCCTGGAAGTTTATATGTTCTGTGTCCGAAGTAAGATCCAACTTGGTATAGGCCTCCCTTTTGTTGCAGTCAGCGCTGAATACAAATTTATTTAAGTAGCGAGGTCCGAGTTTCCGAAAGAACGTTTGCCTAATGTCAGGTACAGACGAACCGAACCGAATGCGATCGAACGAAAGTGAACGAACCTGACCACAATTAAATAGTATTCATTAAAATATGTATTAATTACTACAGAGTCACTTCAAATAATAATTTGTTCGACAAATTTTAAGGGGACATTCTAACCATGATTCAGAAACATATGGCACTAGTTTTAAAAAATAATGGGGCGACAAAATATTTTTTTTTTGTTAGCCAAAATTATTTCGCTTAAGCAGGAACAAACAATCAATGTCAAATCAAAGTCAACTCTGAAATGAAGAAAAAAAAGACGTAAATGTTGATTCTTGCTTTAGCAAATGTATGAAACAGCCGATGTATTTTCGGATGTAGAGTCGGACATTTCTCCAGTATAAGTTAAGAGGGATCTCGCAGGAAAATGCGCCACCTTATACACTCTTGCGTCGAATTTTAATTTTTATCAATTCAAACGGCCAATCTCATATCTTTGGAGAGACAGTCAGATAGATCGAAAAGAACACTATTTCACAGCTAGAAATAACTTGTGACATTTACTTGTGACTTCTTTACTTGGTGTACCTAATTACACTTACTTACCTAGCACCATTCTTTTAACTAAAGAGATGACATCCACAATAATGTAATAGACAATATTATAATGTCATTTCATTTAGTGCTCAGAGAGGGAGCACTTACTGAAATTAAAGTGCAGCGTCGTCGTCATTCATAAAACATATCTAACCACGTCACAGAATATGAAAGAGTGAAGGAATGCAAGAACTTGAAAATATTCCTTGAGAGAGTAGGTACTCCTTTAGTAAGTTTAGACACATGCCATTTAGAGGGTAGGTGGTTGATCTCCAAGAATATTCTGCAATATTTTATTGAGAATATCTCAACCCAGAGGATGATGTTCGTCTAAAAGATTATTCTCGGAAATCGCTCATCTACGCTTGGAACCAATGATTACACGATAACGTGCAAACATCTTGAGTTCGTAATTATGTCTTTCCTGCGTGTTGAATACACGGTTAAAATAAGCAATTTCTGATAGACGCCCATGATATTTATATGTATTTTTTTAATATATTTACGATACAGGCGTGAGTTTATGTACGTATGTATGTAAATGTACGGTTTCACTATTTTTCTAGTTTGTATTAAATAGAATAACAGTGGTGATGACGCAGCGGTACCACGCGGGCCTCACGTTCAGGAGGTCGTGGGTTCCAATCCCGGCATGTACTAATTTGTTTGTCTTGGTCGGTCGTGGGACCTAAAAATCACAACATGATTAAGAGATTTATCTGCTTTTTCCAAAAACGATCTGTAAAAAAAACATGATCTTTTGCCGTTGGCGACGCCAGTGTTGTACTGCATGAAGTCCTTTTGAATGCAATTTTCTTTAAATCTGAGTGATATTTTAGTTTAAATATACGTTACGATAGCCGATTCAAAACACTAGAGATGGGAATAGTCTAAGAAAATAAGCAAATCATCAATAATTCGTGTTTTGGGAAAGCTCTGTTAAAATACTAAACGTCGTGTAAGCGGGTAGTGGGAGAGTTTTTTAAATGTCCGTTTTCTTAGTTTTGACCTTGGAAATATCTTATCGTTCGCTCCTACACGGCTGCGATTTCACGAAAAAGTGCGATCCCCTCATATCTTGGAGAATTGTGAAGATATGATATTAAAAAAAAGCTCTAAACAACGCGTATTTACCAGCGCTATAGGGAGCAAAAAGAATTATTCGAGAAAGTCAAAAACGAAAAAAAGCTATGGCCAAAATGGTGAAATTTTTGATTTTGGCACTCGATTGAAAACAAAGAATCACATGAAAAATTTGAGGAAAACTCCTCTGGGCAATTCAGTCAGCGACATTTTGAGCTTAAAACAAAAACGATCGGTTTAAGGATTTGCCCTGTAGCCTAACCTTTTTGAGAAAAGTCAAAAGTCAGAACGACATTTTTCACATAACATTTATGATTCGATTAAATTCCTATGTGCTCGATAGTCCTGTGAGGCAAGAAATCTATAAATTTTTTGCTCATATCTTGAGCAACTAAGAATATAATGATGATTACTTCGATGTGAATACTAGTTGCATGTCTAGCTACCAATGTGTCAATTGTTAGCAAATCAGCGATACGCTATGCTCGCATTTGTGTAGTTTTTAAATATTAGTGGGTAAAATTTTTCGAATGTCTTTTTTCTACCTGATTGCGTTTACAATAAAATTGCGAATGCGAATGATAAGAATGCGATTTCAAATGACTAGATTTTTAGCGTTAGGAGACACAATTTTTTATTTTGTATGTATTTGTCAACTAGCCCATTATTCCATGTTCGAAAAAAACAAAGGGAAAAAACAAAAACAAAACACAGGTACAACATAAAACTTTTCTTTAAAAAGGGGTGTCAATCTTACTAAGCCCTTCAAAGAAGCTCTACACTCTGTAGCTAAGGTAAACTGAGTGTCAGAGAAGGTGTTATTTCTTTCCAAGAAACTGTAAGGCACTTCGCAAAGTTGCCGTCCTTAGAAATACTTTAAGCTAACAAAGGCCTTTCTTACCTACTTCTATCTCCAATTATTTGGTTTCGTAAATGGAAAGGTGTTTGGGTCGACTTGTGTAAGTTTTATTTACCTGTCGGCAGCTTCTTTCTTGTATGCTTTTTGAGTTCGTCAAATAAAGCCCTAATGCGAAAACTTTTTGGTAAAAACACTGTTTTAAGAAAAATAAACACAAAATAGGAGAATTTTCTCATAAGAAAATCTGCAAAAGTGTCATTTACATTCCATTGCAATTATGGCTTTTCAAAATAATCAGTCTATAAGTGGCGAAAAGTTTTTTTGTCAATATTAACTAAAGTATTTTCTGAGGTTAACACGAGCACTAGACATAATAAACCTGATTTTTAACGGATATTTTTTCGGAGTGCCGAAACGTCGGAAAATTGTAAAATGAAAAGTAAACGAGTTAATATCCGTTAAAAATCAGTTTTATTAATATTAACTATATTTTTCGATATTACCGGTGGAATAAAATTGTATCAACTTTTATGAAACGACAGACATTATCATTATAGAAAGAAAGAAAGAAAGAGGATATTTATTTAAATTGTCACAGAAACACAAAGTAAACAAAAGGTATACAAACAAAAGACACGAACGTCAACAAAACAGATCCGGTAGATCCGGTAGTATTACTTGAGAAACACAATTTATGACATATTTTGAAGCAACAGAGAAAACTATCGAAATTAGTAGTAACGATGATGTATTCCGCAAATTTTTAGTTAGTTTTCATCGAAACTTGCTTGCGATAGTATTCGAGTCTTCAAATTTTAAAGAGAGCCTAAAATTGTATCGAATTTACCACATTCGATGAAATTGTAGCTTTTATTAACAAAGAAAACTATAGAAATTGTAACGATTCGAGTATTTTTCGAAATACCTAGACAAACACTATCAATAGATTCAACGCTACTTATTGAATCAAAAAGTGTAAATTTTCGGTATGTCTTAAATAGATAGAGAACACTATTGCGCAACCAGAAGAAAGAATTCCAAATAGTTTCTTATATAAGAATATTAAATAAATAGCTCTTTAATTGATAGTATAAACAACTAACTATTACTACAACTATTCTAACAAAAAATCACTTTCTTTATAAGACTTAATTTCAAATTTCTCTTCTGTAAAGTTGCAATTTTGAAGTTACGATGATTTACGGGGCAGCCGTGGATCTAACTAACTCGATGATACAAATAATTTGTATGAAATTTATGTGGAACCACATTAGAGGTAACTTCTTTCTTAAAAAAAATAACGACCATTCAACCCGATGACGTGGTACAAATAATCACCGATCATACATAAAAAAAATTACGGACGAATTGAATACCCGTTCCTTTTTTTGGCTTAAAATGTACAGCTTAGTGTGCAGTACAGTCTGTTGCTACTAAAAGTTATACTCGGACTCTGCCTTCGAAATGAGTAACCTAAAGTCGGTCATGATTAAGTTTGGAGTCGGCACTTGGCACTCAACTAGGCTTCATTTCAGCTCTTTCTTCCTGTGCCCATCCACTAATGGCCGTTAGCTCCTTATATTCTTCTTCCTTCTTTGAAAAGCGAAACAGGTCTTCGACGCTGGCTACATCCGTCCATTCCCTGATGTTTCTGAGCCCCGACTTCCTTCCTCTCCCAACACACCTCTTTTCCTTAATATTGCTTATCATAATAACTTGAAGAAGTCGGTATCTATCGTGTCGCGAGCGACTCAAATTTTAATTGAATCCTCACTCCCCTCTCCTTTCCACATCCAATACAGACAAACACAATACACAACACACACACACACCTACTTACTTCTTATAAAAAAGCCCCCATGTTCAAATCTATAAGCATGCATGTTAGCATTTATGAATTTCTGTATATATAATTATAATTTTTTGTTTGTTCAGCTTCACGTTTGGCTTTCCGCTTTTATTTATTGTATACATGTATCTGTTATTGGCCCAAGTTATTGTATTTTTTTATTAACACTATTATTAATAATTAAGCTCGCTCTTGATACCCGTAAGATATAAAAATAAATAAAAATGGTGATGATGATAATGATGATGATGATGATATGGTTAGCATTAGTTCACTAGAACGATGGGCGCTATTTAGGACTTCCGAGCTCGTGACTCTATGGACCCATCATATTCTCAACATCCTTCAGCTCTTGCTGTGATATTTCCGACATAGAGTGGGGCTGGGAAGGGCATGGTTACCCATTTTTTTTAGACGAAGCCCTCGTATAATGAAGATAGAACTCCAATTACGGGTAAGTTCGTTTAGTCACTAATTGTAGGCAGGGGTCTGACTACGCGCACCAAATCCTGTCGGAATGCTGACGTTTGCGATAGTAATTTATATAGAATTGGCAGTTAGACGATTGGAACCGATCAGGTTTTGGTGCGCGTCATACTGGGGCTGATAATCGTTTCACGATTTCGAAGTTTTCCCGGTTTCTCGTTCATTAACAAGCTATTAATCTAATGTTAACAGCTGACAGTTGTTTTTTTTTTGGATGCACTTTGGCCACTTGACAACTGATAACAGTATATTAATAGATCGTTAGTGTACGAGAAACAAGGGGTTCGTAAATTGTTCGCATCCGAAGAGTTGAACCCTCTGTACAGCGTGTTGCGGAAAATTACCCGAATTATATTAGAGTTTTATGTCTACTCTTCAATGCAAATTGTGCTATGAGACCGACACTGAAATCGTCAAAAACATTTAATTGTCCCGGCGTGAGTGAGGTCGGGTATGTCATACCCGGGAAGTTTTCAATCGCAGATTATTTAATGTTATTGTTGTCATGCGAGTCCTGACGTTTCAGTAGCTGTAGGTAAGGGTGTGAAAGGCTAGGTACACTGTCGAGTATAGTGTTGCGCCGCTGGTGATGGTCGATACACGATTCGCAGTTGCAACTTCGGTGCTATGTTACATGATCTCATAAGACTTTTCGGATCCTTTTTAGTTATAATAACAAGGAGACACTGTTATTATGTTGATTTATCATATAATTTGCAATTTCGTTTGATTTTACATGAGAAGAACTCAAAAGTATAAAACATTAGGTATTTTACTAAACTTGTATTTTTTTAAGGAAATTAGCCACTTTGTTATTTGAAGAAAAAAGAACGTTTTTTGTACTTAATGCTGGTATTTTATTTGCTCATCTTGTTGAATAATTACTATTATTAATATGTCTTAAGTCAAAAAACATAATTGTATAATCGAAGTATCAAAAATTTAACATCATATTTCCGGGTATCTCATACCCAACTCATAGCTGGTGTAACAATTCCTCACCTCACTCACGCCGGGTTAAATCTAGTTACAGCGGTGGTAGCCTAGTGGGTAGAACATTGGACTCGGAAGCGAGAGACCCAGGTTCGATTCCCAGTGCTGGCATGTACCTATGACTTAATTTTGTAAGTCATGTACATTTGTGAAGTTCCAGTAGCAATACCACTCGCACTTCATTCAAGTAAAACATCGCGAGGAAACCTGACTGTTTGAGCTATTCATATACCTCAGTGCTTGAAATCGCCAATCCGCGGTGGGCACGCGTGGTCATTAAGCCCATACTCTCTCCCTGAGAGAAGGCCTGTGCCCTACAGTGGGACGTATAAAGGCTGCTTATGTAAATCTAGTTATGATATTAAGTGGATATCGGGCCACGCGTATTATATGGTTCCGTAGAACTACCTGCTTTATACTATTAAAAACTTCATCAGAGTAATTTTCAATGAAATTGTACAAAGTTTTCCTTTTATAAGTTGGTTGACTATTACTCGTTAACTTGTAGACTTTACATAGCCGTGATAGTTTTCTCTTTAACTTCATTATTTTGTGCTGCTGCCCTGATTTTATTCACAATTCTACAAGCAACCGTTTAGGCGGGTGAGGGGGGGATACCCTAATTAAGATTTTGTTCTACAGTTTCTAGTACTAATTCTCTTTGAGCTAAGCCGTGGACAGACAAACGGGCGAACGGACATGGCGAAACTTTAGGGGTTTCCTGTTGATCACGGAACCCTAAAAGAAGGCAATAATAAGTTTTGAGTTTCAAAATTATCAATAAACGTTAACGGCAACAAAGTACTAAGATAATGACACATTTTTAAAATGTATGTGTTAAACATAACATAACAAACTCACGCCTGTATCCCAGAGGGATAGGCAGAGACCAGGGACTGCCACTTGCTACGATCCTGACAGATCACTTTCGCTTAATTGTGAACAAATCCTTTTGAAACTCCTAATGTAGATATGATGACGCAGTAACAAAATTTTACTGTAAAACAGAAGTAAAAACAGACGTGAAAACGGAATTAAAAAAAATGGGATCCTGCCTTTTCGCAGAAAATTGTTACGCTGATTATCACTTGCCAACCAACATTTCACCTATTTTTCACTTTGACAACAAACGATTTACAAATTTTTGTATGGCAACGTTTCATTTGGTAGGATTGTTGTTAAGCTGATTATTATAATGAAACAAAACGTTTTGGGTATTTATTATTTTTCAAATCTTTTACTAGGCCAAACAACTATTAGATGAATAACGTTTCGTCTGTGAAACAGTTCCCTTTTCGTAAATAGATATAAGATATAAAAAAAAAACAATAAATGTAGGATACGTATTAGAACATGTTAAATTAAAGTTCAAAGCATACGGGTGCTATTTGAATACAGTTTTTTTTTTTTTGCAAACCTATAGGTTAGGTTAGGTTAGAACTGTGACCAACACACGCACGAGCCGAGCGAGCGAAGCGAGCGTGCCGCGGCAGCGGCCGGCGAGTGCTAGGAAAATTCTATCCATTTTACTAGGTTTTCCTAACCTTTAGGTTAATCTATAGGTTTGCCCTAACCTTCTTACCAATATAATAATGATAAATCATAAATACCTGTCACAACATTTGGTATACAATAAACAACTGAATGAATATTACGCTAAGTAAAACATACGCTACTTAAAAGTTGGCATTTTGAAAAAATGTCATTATAAAAAGCAAACCAAACAAACAGTTGGCAACTGCGAGGTTGGGAAATAAAAAAAAATAATAAGAAAAGTTGGCAAATAATTATTCCGCAAAATAATATTCTTCGAAACGTTAGTTGCCAAATGAAAATCGGCCAAAAATGTTTCTGCAAAAAGGCAGAGAACCAAAAAATATATATCCTTTCCTCAGCGATAAGTCAGCGAAGAAGTCTTTTAAGCGATTTAAGATAAAATAATCTGTTTAACGATGCTAAGATGATTGGATTTTTACAAATACTGAAGAAAAGATTTACCGATATTTCAATAAAACGTCGAAGAAACGCTCGACGCTTATAATTGCTCTTTAGATTTAATTTGAAGGCGCGAATTGTTAAGCTAACACTAGCACAAACTAGCACTCCGCAACGCATATTTTGAGGAATCACCATCAGCTATTTCCAAATGCATAGTTGTTCTAGGCGGACCAAAGTTATGATTTACAACTTCGGACTGGCTTGAGTATGCATCAGTACAAGTACAGTCGTCGACAAAATGCGGGATAATAAAGGTATTGTTTGCCCTTACCAAAAGATTTAAGGTTCCGTTCATTAATAGGAAAAAACGAAACCCCGAAATTATTGGATCACTTTCTTGTCCGTCCGTCCGTCCATCTATATGTCAAGGCCCATTTTTGCAGGAAGGTCTGAAATTAATAACAAACTGTCACGGTTAATCAAAGAAAAGGACTGGAAAACCATTTGTCTCTCTCCCATACAACATTGCCGTCTATGTTGTGTGAGCGAGGGGCAAATGTATTCAGTCCCTTTCTTAACCTAACCTTCTCACATACCCCATAATATATTAGTATTATAACCATTCGTCAATTCGACGACGACTTTTTAAACCTATTTTGTTTTTGGTACCTTTATTGCACTCAGATGTCAGGCATATTGTATATTTATTAATAAAATAATTTGTTGTTATTTATCACAAACTGTTGTTTATTTTTCTTTCTATTTAAAATGGCACTCGTTTTTACAGATCAAAACCGAAATTCTTATCAAAAAATTAATTAAAACGGTAATTTACGTACGCTAAAAAAGTAGTTTTTCATTTTAAGGGCAAACTTAATCTGTAAACATTAGAAAAAATATATTTTTTTAACGCCCATTCAGTACAGACATCAATTTTATGTTCTCTACAAATTGATATTTTATACGTATTTTTGTAAAATTTCGACAAAAATAGTAAGTAATTGGCTGCCGGAATTCTTAGCCTCTCGCCAAGCCGTAACGAACACCGAGTTGACAAGAGACACCACCGTTATCCGCACACGAAGCAAAAAGATACAACAAATTTTCCGTCGCGTATTCGTCGAAACGACGAAGGTTAGGTGTCTAGGGTAATTAAAGGAAGGCTAAAGGAAAAGATCCGAAAAAGGCACATGCGTGCCCTCTGACTATGCAACTAGCGTGTAAAGGCTCATGTGCTGTCGACTGTACCTGTATGTTCAGAAACCGAGTTGGCAAAGTTGCCAGCCAGTTGGCATTTCACATAGTCGGCCGACGGCGTTGCGAATGTTTGCTTTCCATTTGTTACCGCCTGCAAATAGTTTGGTGTCAATCATAACGAGTTTCTGCAGTGGAAATTATAAGCTCAACACTGATTTTGTTTTGCAATGTGATCCTTTTAGTGAATTTGATAGAATGTTTTACTCCACAATAGAGACACATAAGTTATCCAATATGCACCGACTTCTTAAGCAAAGCCTAAGTAGAAAAGGCATGATGAAAGTAATTGAAAATCACTAAAATTATGTACATTTGTGAAGTAATAGTAACAATACCACTCGCTAACGGTGAAGGAAAACATTGTGAGGTATCGCCAACTGCTTGCTTATGATGAAAATCTACAAAAATCCTATGTCCGCCATATTAAGTAGAATAGCGAATGACATCACTTTGAGGAACACGCGAGTAAACATAAAATAGAACCAAATATAGGTATTACTTTATAATCTGTGACATAGGTAACGACGCAACGTACCTATACGAACTTTCTGTGTTGACGTTTTACACCACAGATTAATAATAATTTTAAACTTTTGCGCCGTGACGTCACTAGCGACGCCATCGCCATTACATTGGCGAGCGTTTCGGTGGGAAATTCAAATCTAAAAACTAAATTGTATTTCTTTCCATTAAACCCAAAAATATGAAATAGATTGTAAATAATGTACGTTTTGGGACATTATAGGACAGTTTTGCAAAATTTGTCACCATGCCTGTTTAACAAAAATTCTCCATACAGAAAGATTGGGCATAGTGTTAAAAAAAAGTTCTGTTTTTATTATATTATTAAAAGCATGGGCGAAGAATAAGAATCTGAGTCTACGAAACCGGAAGTCATCATCATCATCATCATCAGCCTATGCTTGTCCACTGCTGGACATAGGCCTCTCCTATAGCACGCCACTGAGCACGGTCCTCGGCTACTCTCATCCAGCTCTTGCCAGCCGCCCTGCAAAGATCATCGCTCCACCGAGTCTGAGGACGTCCTATACTTCGTTTACCGATCCGCGGTCTCCACTCGAGAACTTCGGATAATATGGCCGGCTCACTGCCACTTCAGCATGCTAATTCGGTGGGCTATGTCGGTGACTTTGGTTCTCTGTCGGATCACCTCGTTTCGAATTCGATCTTTCAGAGAAACCCCGAGCATAGCCCTTTCCATAGCACGCTGAGCGACTTTAAATTTGTGGACCAGCCCCACCGTGAGTGTCCACGTTTCGGCACCATATGTCATGACGGGTAGGACGCACTGGTTGAAGACTTTCGTCTTGAGACTCTGTGGGATTGGCGATGTGAAGACTCGACGTAGTTTCCCATACGCTGCCCAGCCCAGCTGTATTCTTCTATTGGCCTCTTTCTCGAAGTTGTTTTTACCTAACTGCATGGTTTGCCCGAGGTAAACATACTCCTTAACAACTTCGAGAATACTGCCTTGAACTGCAATTGGCTCCGGACTTACGTGTTCATTGAACATAACCTTGGTTTTATCCAAGTTCATCCGGAGACCAATGCGTTGGGAAGAATCAGCTAGGCCACTCAGCATATGTTGCAGAACCGGAAGTACGTCACCAAAACTAAAGGAATCTTAATCTGTGCATTTTTTTTAAAACAGTACCGGTATGTCAAAATTGTGGTGTTTTTAGACAAAAATATTAAACTTTCTTTCATTCACGTATAAAGCAAACGCTAGAAGGACGAATGAAAGGCATACACTTAAATTATTTAGATACATACATAAACTCACGCCTGCATTCCAGAGGGGTGTGCAGAGACCAGGGGCTGCCACTTGCCACGATCCTGACAGATCACTTTCGCTTCCTCAACATGAATTAGTTGTTGCATGGACGCACGCCGGTTTCGGGTACTTTTTATATTGCCCTTTGCTAATACATCCCCTATTTGGGCGAAGTATGTCCGCCTGGGACGTCCCTTACCAGCCCTTCTCCCCACATTTTTCTTACATACAATAAATTTGCACGAGTAAATATTACTAATTTATGGTTGCAGCATTATATTTACTGAGCTTATACCTTTAAAATGCCCTATCAGTTGTTAGTAATTATCTATATTCAGAACAATGCCCATTGGTGTAAGATGGTTTAAGTCAGGTTTGAACTTCTCCTTTTTATACCAGTCATTACTACGTGCTATTCCCTCCACAAACATATCGGTTTCGGGTAAATTTAAAGTGTATTGTAAAATAGTCTACTACACTTTCCATCTACAAAATGAGATGATTTAAACAGGCAGCGTCTAGTGGCACCTTCACTCACACTAGACGGATGAAGGGACCAGTCGGACGCTGCAGTGCCTGGGACATTGTTCTTTAGATGGAATAGGCTTGCCCAGCACCTATGCCATCCTGACAGCTTAGCCGACCTAGCCCACAGGAAAGACAAGTCAATACGTGCGGAGCATACCAAGCCGCGGGTTTCCTCACGATGTACTCATACGATCACACTTTAAACAATACTTCGAACAAGCAAACTAACTTTACATGGGAATCGTATTAACTTAGTTTCGTTGAGCATTTCGGCGGATTAACGTAACTAAAGCCACACTGCTCATACAAAAGCGATAGTGGAATTATACTCTTGTCGCCCTAAAAAAGAAGGTCACTAAAGTAAGGTCACTAAGGTAAGGGTCACTAATAGTTAAGGGGACGCAAAAAAGGGTCACCCGGACTAAGGGTGCTAACGCGCTATGAATAGTGATAGTGAGACGAGCCGAGGCAAAAAAAACAATCAAGAGCGTGTCCGTTAAGCTTTGTAAGGGTTCCGTTGCTATTATGTGTTTCTTTACTTTCGACGTTATTGTGGTCCAAATTGAGTCACAAGTTAATGAATTATTGAGAAATAGCACTGTTTTTCTTCTTTTTAAAACTTTAGGCCGACCTGCACCACTTTCTTAAATGTTAAGTCACTTTAAATAATCGACTTTTGTATGAATAATTTTAGTTAAATGCTGCTTAAGCCACGTTTAGGAACGTGGTGCAAGTCAGCCTTAGTGTAGATCGGATCGAATTGTCAAATAAACGCTCTCAAATGCAACGCAAGCTGACCAACTTAGCGCTGAGATTACGGGGGTTGTAATGTAATAACAGTAACTATGTATGCATTGCACTATCAATACGCCAACTGTTTATTTATAAAAAACTGGCCAAGTGGGAGTTGAACTCGAGCACGAAGGGTGCCGCACCATTATCTATACAACATTAGACACAGAGATCGACAAAAAACGGCAAAAAATCATCCCATGTATACCCTACTTTATATTTATTTTGTTTAGTATTTGTTGTCATAGTGGCAACAGACTGTGAAAATTTCAAGTACAAGAACTAACTATCAAGAACTAGCTATCACGGTTCATGAGATACAGCCTGGTGACAGACAGACAGACACACAGACGGACAGTGAAGTCTTAGTAATAGGGTCCTATTTGGCAGCCTTCGGATACGGATCCCTAAAAATTATGCCTTCGTTCAACTAATTCCGCTCTTATTATTTACGTAGCCTTTATGCATCCCACTCTGCAGTGCACAGGCCTTCTCTTCTTCCAACATGGATTGGCAATTTCAAGCGCTGAGGTATGTGAACACCTCAGACACTCAGGTTTCCTCACGAGGTTTTTCTTCACAATTCACTTCACTTTTCTTCATAAATACTTTACTTCATATTATTCAATAAAGGCACTTTCATATCATTTTCATTTCATATTATTCAATAAAGGCACTATCATACTTTTTTCCGGTGAGGAAAACTTCGTGAGGAAACCTGAGTGTCCGAGATATTCACATTCACCTCAGCGCTTCAAATCGCCAATCCGCGGTGGGCACGCGTGGTGATTAAGCCCATACTATCTCCTTGAGAGAAGGCCTGTGCCCTACAGTGGGACGTATATAGGCTGCTTAATATGTTATGTATACTTTTTTCCAGTTTTAAGTTCTCGTCATGCATTTTCGCGTACATAGATTATTCTCTCCTGCGCATGCTAGTTTCGCCACTACCAATCTAATACAGTTGACAGCTCATAAATCTTTATTCGCCTGCAGCCTGCAGACTACAAATAGAGTCACGTTTCTGCGTTACAAGGTACTGTAGAACAAAAATATGTTTATTAGTCGTGAACTGTACATACAAAGTTATACCGTAAAAGTGACAGCGGTTCTAAGACGGAGGTGATATTGTAGAGGTTCTTCATGCAACCAAGGAACCCTGAAAGTAGGGGAGTTGTGTCAGCATTTATACAGCCCTCCTGTAATCAAGTGGACGGGCTCAGGGGTAATTTTATGCTGGGTTTCTTTGAGTTGATTACGTTTTGACTGACAACGTGGAACTGTCTTTGCCGTACCAGATATTACAATAAAATTTACCCTCAGCTGTTGAGGTCTTAGGTTACAGAGTTTGCGTCAAATGTCGACGGTATACAGTAAATCAACTTTTCTACGTGCACTTTGTACGGGCAACTTTGCAACTAAAATGTAGGGAGAGATTGGAATGCTGTCGATTATTACCAGTGCTCCGCAAACTATTTGTTGTCGAGGTTGTCCGCAAACTATTTGAACAAAATCAAGAAATTTAAGTATGTATTGGTAGGTATTATTATTAATTGAATATTCATTTAAATGTGAAAATTACTTTGCTAAATTCCACCAAAATTCCACAAGCATCATGCGGTCAGTTAATGCACCGCCCTCCCTCCCACTTTTTCAAGCAGAAGTCATTTTCACATTTTAATGCTATTATGGATTTCCGCAAAGTAACGCCTGATTCCATAAAATAATTGAATATACATTTGGGGTGAAAATAAATTTCTGGTGTAGGTACCTCTATCTATAAATGTAATAATTATATGCAACTATTCAATTCAATTACAACTAATCAATTCAGTTCAAAGTAAAAAACGTATTTAGGGATCTAACAGGCTTCGACGAACTGTAAATCAATGTTTTAAATAGAAGAATGTCAATTCTAGTTACACATAAACCAGTACAGAAAAACCATTCATAAAACCACAAGAAAAATATTTCAAACAAGAAAATTTTACAAGAAAAATCAAAAGTTGTAGATTACATAGTAATCAATGTATGAGCCTCTATGTATATGTTTTTTTTTATATATATCACAAATTAGTGTAAGTAGGTATGGCCAATTCTACGGTCCTTCATAACTCCTTAAACAATGGTCAGATTTTGAAAAATAAGATCTCAACCGACAACAAAAAAACCTTATAAAATACTCTATTAATATAGCGCTGGCAGCGGACCGGCTTCTCATTCGAATCCCGGCATGTACCAGTGACTTTGTTTTCTAAATTACGTACATTTGTGAAGTTATACTAGCAATACCACTCGCTGACTGTAAAGGAAAACATCGTGAGGAAACATGAGTGTCTGAGGTGTTTACGTACCTCAGCGCTTGAAATTGCCAATCTGCGGTGGGCACGCGTGGTGATGAAGCCCAGACTCTCTCTCTCTCTTTCTCTCTGAGAGGAGGCCTGTGCCTTCCAGTAGGATGCATAAAAGGCTACGTGAAAAATAAGATTACTCGAGGATTACAAGGAACAAAAGAGCGGAATTAGTTGAACGAAGACATATTTTTTCGGGTGCCGTACCCGAAGGCTGCCAAACGGAACCCTATTACTAAGACTTCACTGTCCGTCTGTTTGTCTCTCTGAGAGAAGGCCTGCGCCCTGCAGAGGGACGTACTACGTAGGCTACAAAAAGATACTATTTTGCAAGAAGTTCTCTACGTAGTCAGCGGACGGACGGTGCTATTTTAAACCTTGCTACTGTTTAGTTTTGCTACAGCTCACTTGGTGGCGCTGTTATTATAAAAAAACACTTCAAATACAAAAACAAAAAAAAAACTGAAACAATAAAGAACCCGACCGCTGATGATCAATTTCAAAAAACGCATCGACAAAAAAAAAGAAAGAGTATTTACCTATTTTTTAAAACATGTAGGTATTTACTGGTGGCCGACATATTCGTTGCAAAAGTTGTCCATTACGTAACTGAGTAGAGTACGCTGCAGTGAACACCGGCGTGCTATTGACTGTACAGTCGAATGCAGGTCAACCTTCAAATTTTGTTTTAAAGTTGCCTCTAACGTAATTGATTAGAGTGCTTGTCTGTGAAGGTTGACGTGCTGTTGACTGTACATCCATCATAAAATAAACCAACGCCTGAAGTGAGTTTGTACTACACCAATAAATTTTAGTTAGAAACTCAATCTAGATTCAGTTGTTGCAAAAGTGGAGTTGATTTTAATTTTGATTACCGACTGGTATATAGGAACGCCGTAGCTCGCCAAATTGAATTAATAATAGTTACAGAGAAAAGAAAACTCACGAGCGTTGAACAGTAATAACGTTTTGCACTTTTTATTAATTAATAGGGGTGCACTCCATAATGAAGTGATGGTCCCAACACTTATGTATGGTAGCGAGACTTGGGTA
Source organism: Yponomeuta malinellus (assembly GCA_947308005.1). Classification (NCBI taxonomy): domain Eukaryota; kingdom Metazoa; phylum Arthropoda; class Insecta; order Lepidoptera; family Yponomeutidae; genus Yponomeuta; species Yponomeuta malinellus. Next base: position 4,488,352 of record OX370994.1, read on the forward strand.
TGGCAAAAGAAGCAAGAAAGTAGGATTAATGCAGTAGAAATGAGGTTCTTGGGAAAAACGTGTGGTGTTACTTTGAATGTCAGGATACGCAATAGTTTGATTAGAGAACGTTGTGGACTGAAAGAGGATTTAGTGACTATGAGAAAGGAATGTTGCGTTGGTTTGGAAACGCGGAGAGGATGAAGGAAGAAAGATTGACGGAACAAATATATCGAGCGAATGTGGGGGAAGAGTCAATAAGGGTCGTCCCAGGCGGACATACTTCGCCCAATAGGGGAGAGATAAAAAAGACTAATGAATGTTGAGGAAGCGAAAGTGATCTGTCAGGATAATGGCAAATGGCAGTCCCTGGTCTCTGTCTACCCCTTAGGCATAGAGGCGTGGGTTTATGTATGTGTATGAATGTATGTTGTTATTCCCAATTTATGCTGGGATGCCTTAACTTCTGTCTACACTTAAAATGACAGAATGCTGGCTTAAGGCTTAAGAAGAAGAAGGAAAATATATTGAAACTTAATTTTACTAGTCCAAACATCCACAGGTAACAAAACGGTACACAGGCGTAAAAAACCGGGCAAGTGCGTGTCGGGCCACGCGCAGCATAGGGTTCCGTAGAAAGAAGAGTTTTTATCTCTTCACAGAAGCAGTGGTAGCCTAGTGGGTAGAACAATGGACTCGGAAGCGGGAGATCCAGGTTCGATTCCCAGTGCGGGCATGTACCTATGACTTTGTTTTCTAACCTATGTACATTTGTGAAGTTATAGTAGCAATTCCACTCGCTATTGCGTGTGGTATTGGTACTAAAAAATCGCAGGTGTACGTAAATTTGAAAATGTTTACTGTCTATAAGTCATAGGTACATTCCCGTACTGGGAATGCTTCCGCTTCCATTGTTCTACCTACTGAGCTACCATCGCTCTTAACATTAACTTATCTCAGTCTTCTCATTAACTTACTAGGTACCCTTTGCCTATTAAGGCCATTTTTTTATTTTTAGCCTTTATGCGCGTCAATGCAGGGCACAGATTTTCTCTCAGAGAGAGAGAGAGAGAGACAGTACGGGTTTAATCACCACGAGTGCCTACCGCGGATTGGCCATTTCAAGCGCTGAGGAGTGTGAACACCTCAGACACTCAGGTTTCCTTACAATGTTTTCCTTCACCGTGGTATTACTGCTATAACTTCATAAACACAAGGCCAATACCCTCTTGAATAAGATAGTCGACAACAACGTTATATTGATGAATGACAAAGTAGACCTTGTAGAAGAAATTATATTAGGGGTTAAAGTATGAAATTGCCGTTTTATTGCAATAGGTTCTTTGAATTGACATAGAATCTTCATGGTGTGAGGTTTTCGCATGAAACTTTTTTCAAATGGTTTCTATGATGTTCTTTTTTTAAAAAATGTGAAACATTTGAATATCGACTTTCAATTGTTTTTGTTATTCAATTTTGACAAGAAAGATGGATACTGCGAAAATTCGAGTGATTTTTGAATACGAGTTCCGACGCGGAACTAACGCGGCAGAAACAGCCCGCAATATCAATGCTGCGTTTGGAGAGGGGTCTACTAATGAACGCACCGTGCGATTTTGGTTTAAACGCTTTCGTGATGGAAATTTCGACTTAAAGAACGAGCCACGAGGAAGACCGCCCACACAGGTGAATAACGATGAATTAAGAGAGATAGTGGAAGCCGACCCTAGTCAAACTACCCAGGAATTAGCGGCATGGTTTAACGTTACCTTACCCACAATATTGACTCACTTGCGTCAAATCAATAAAATAAAAAAATACGAAAAATGGGTGCCTCATAATCACTTGAATTTTCGCAGTATCCATCTTTCTTGTCTAAATTGAATAACAAAAACAATTGAAAGTCGATATTCAAATGTTTCACATTTTTTTAAAAAAAAAGAACAATATAGAAACCATTTGAAAAAAGTTTCATTCGAAAACCTCAAACCGTGAAGATTCTATGTCAATTCAAAGAACCTATTGCAATAAAACGGCAATTTCATACTTTAACCCCTATTATTTCTAGGTATCACAATTGATGCAAAGCTTCAATGGGGTTCTCATATGGACAAATTGGCAAATAGGCTTAGTTCTGCAGCATATCCATTTAAAAGAATCCGGGAACTAACTGACGTCGCAACTGCTAGGCTTGTTTGTTTTAGTTACTTATTAGGTCTTAATTATGTCCTATGGCTTACTACTGTGGGGTCATTCATTTATAAACTATCCAGTAGGGATTTATTAAGAGATTTCTTTAAAGAATCTCACATACTGCAAGTTAGTAGTCAGTTAGTAGTCATTTGCAGCGCGGAGTGAGACAGTAATATCTCCGAAACTGTTTTCAGCTGCACTTGAAGACGTATTCAAATTTCTGGACTGGGAAGGATCTGGCATCAAAATGCATGGCAAGTACATCACCTTCGATTCGCTGATGACATAGTGATTATGGCTGAGACCCTGGAAGATTTCAGTTCAATGCTCAATGACCTGAACAGAGATTCTAACGGTGTGGGTCTTAAAGTGAACATGGACAAGACTTAGATAATGTCGATCTTCCATGTAGCACCGGTTGTGACCTCAAAGTTGTCGACCACTTTGTATAACTGGGACGAACAGTCCAGTTAGGTAAGTCCAACACCGAGAAAGAGGTCACTCGTCGAATTCAACTTATATGGGCAGCGTTCGGGAAACAAAAACACATTTTTGCGTCCAAAATATCTCAGTGTCTAAAGACAACAAATAGCTCGGAGAACTGATGGTGGTTGGGGCGAAAAGTTCAAACCTGGCGATCACGGACCGTACGTCGCAGCGTGGGCAAGCTCCCCACCAGATAGCGTGACGACCTGGTTACGGTGGCGGGGATTCGCCGGATGCGGAGGGCACAAGACCGGGAAGCTTGGAAAACCATGAGAGAGGCCTACGTCCTACAGTGGGCGTCAAATGGCTGATGATGGATGGAAAATGATGGATATTTATGAGAATAGTATCAGGAACTTTTAAACTGTAGGTAGCCAACACAATTTTAGTACCTATTAGAAATAAGCATACACTTTTTTACCAAGATTTAGGCTGGCAAAGGTTAATACATCTTGTATGGGGCATATGTACGTTCTACAATAAGACCCTTTAAGATATAATAAGCTTGCCAGGAACGGTGTTCAAAAAATGTGTAAAGAGATTATTTAGATGACGATATGTCTCGGCAGACGGGCAGCAGCGTCTTCCTCAGATTCCAACCGCATACTGCGATCGCCAACCCGCCTGTCAAGCGTGGCGATTATGGCAAAACCCCTCATGGTTATGAAAACCATGAAGGAGGCCTATGTCCTACAGTGGGCGTCAAATGTCTGATGATGATGATGTCTGGAATTAGAGCCAGTTAGCTCTACGTTTTAGAATAATTGTAAACTATTTGAAAAGACTAAGTTGTCCATTTTTTCTCCAAAATTATCCATACCTTTAAAAAACCGTCCAGTCACTGTAATTTTTAGATAAGGTATTATTAACTTATTATCCTTTACCTATTAAGGCCAACCTTGAATATTTCCTTGAATATTGGACCTTCTTGAATATTTCACGGGTTCCCTGTAAAAGTTCCAGTAACAAGTCAAATGATCGGCCGCAAAAGTTACACAACGCTAATTAAATTCAAAACTCGTCTATTGAAGTCGGGAAAGTTCCAGTGAGCTCTAATTTTCCTAATAAACAGAGGCTTATTTCAGCGAATAAGACTTACTCTGTCGCTATTTAGTTTCTTTTTTATTACGAAAATATCAATTGTAATAATTTTAGAAGCGTTTCACAGATTATCTCGTCTTTTAAATCGTCTTAAGCAATTTCGTTGATAGTTCAAGACAAATTGGATAGCACTGATATATTTTATAAGTCATTGTCCAAATTGAAGAGTTATATTTTCAAAGTTTTCTAATAGTAATTCCAGATTCATCTAAAGTTTGTTGTTTGTATCCAGTTATTTGTTATAATTATTGTTAATAATATACTCAATACCATCTGATGCTTTAGCATAGTGTCAAGACCTCCCAATGTATTAACAGCAGTATTTAGATAATTTAATATAATGCCCACCTGTAATTGGCTAACATATTAGAATAGACTCTGGTAAAACTAAGCTATTGTGTAATACTTGTAACAGGTAGCTTCTCTGCTTCGGTGTCTTAAATAAATAAATAAAGACAAAAAGGAAATAAATACCTTTTATAGTTTTGTTAGATCCTCAGTTTAGAAAATGGAGTTTTAAGCTGACTTGCACCACTTGTCAAATGCTATTTAAGTCGCCATTAAAATAGACTTTTGTATGGATTTTTTTAAATAAATGCCACATTCATGAATTAAGTTGTGCAAGTCGGCCTTAAACTCGTAATAATAAATAAAATTTTCTTCGTAATGTCGAAACCAAATTAGATTAATAGTAGTCAAAAGTTAATAATTTGCTGCTTATTGTTTACAAAAAGATTCATGTAGGTCGCTAGGCCGAACATATTTATATTGCGTTACTGAATACAGTAACAATAGTACACAGTAAAACTAACTATAGTTGACGTAAAGTCATCAAATATTATTACTATCTCTAGGCCATTCTAGGTCAAGTAAAAATATTCACATACGTGGGACATAAGCTGCTGAGACCTTCATAAATTTCAATTACATTCACGTTCACAAATAGCAAATTAATTAATTAATTTATTATTTGATTCCTACATTTAAGGATAATCCTTCGTTCTCATACGTTGATAAATTACAATAATCTCTTAACAAGCTGTTGACAATTGCCAGGTACTTTTTAGGGTACTCGAAGTGAGCCAACGGGTGCCAAAGGGTACTCTAGGGGTATGACGTCCGTTTGTCTGTCCGTCCATAGTAAAAGTTTTCCCCCTCATTTTCGGATGTTTTTGAGGATTTTGTTACACTCTGTTTAGTTAGTTTTGAGAAGCAACTCCTCACGAAATCACAATGTCAGTCGTTCTCCCGATTTAAATTTTTATTGAGAAAGTTTATCGAGCTTTTACGGTACCGAAGGGGGCTGGAATCGAACTTCGATTTACGAGGTTCAAGCGATAACCGACCCCGGCTCGCGGCAGTTAAAATAAAATGATGCAACGTGATGCTTTTCGGACTTGTAAGAGCATTAACACTGGTATGATAAGAACCTAAGGGTCCGATCGTTTGTTTACTGTTGTTATTCAACCGTTCTCGAAAAAAAAAAACTTATGCTGGTGCTTCACTACGTTAATATTCGCCATATACGCAAATACGAGTGGCCAAGTGAGGAATTGAATATACACGCTGAAGTCTGGGTGGTTTTTCAAGGCTCGGTTATGTAATTACTAAAAATGACATCTATTTAAACTGTTACTTTTAAGTATAGACGTAAATAATAAAAAAATTGCGTTGAGAAATCTTATTTCGAGTTGAGATATCTTGTTCAAAAAATGCGAACAATACGTACTGCCTCTCCGTCTTTGAGAATAACGACCCGCAGATCCGCTGCACAAATGCACTGCTCTGACTGGCTACTAATAGTTCTAATAATTGATTCGAGTTTGTGTTGAGATATTTTTAGAAAGTGCCTTTAAAAAAACAAAGTAGCGTGTTCGATATCTATTGTTAAGGTTATACCATTTCGTTATGGCTTTCAAACCGCCCAAAATTCATGTTGCAGATTGACGGTTCAAAGATTAATAAACTAGGTACAATTTGGCTTCGGCGAGACCCTTTGTCCTTCAAATAAAAAAAATAGATGAACAATTATTTCAATGAAAAACCATTCTACACGGAATATTTTCCGGACGTGTGTCCTTTGACCGTCATCTATTCTGTCCCGTAGTGTCTCAATGTGTTAAGTTCTGAATATGTTTAATGTTGAATGCCTCGTTGGTCTAGCGGTTGACTACCAAACAGAGGTCGTGGGTTCGATTCTCACTGGAGGCTGCCAGTGAGAATCGAACCCACGTACTTGATTTGTACAAATAACCTCACGCAGGGTGTAATTCCATGTTTGTGATGCCTGGTGATAGTTTTCCTTTTACATTCATCATAATATGTGCTACTGCCTCAATTTTTTTTTTTAATTTTATAATCCACCGTTTAGCTTTTCGAGGAAGCCCTGCAACCGTAAATAGTGTGTCTAAACTTACAATATTTTCAAACAAACAATTCAATATCGCACATTATTGTGCAGGCGAGAAAAAAAATTGCATCCGTAACTTAGGTGTAGGGGACATTCCTTACAAAAAAACCTTTTCTCAAACATGCTAGGAAATTTGAGCATTATTTCGACAACCTTCTTCGAGATAAATCGAAATTGCTGTACTGGCCAATTACACGCGAGCAGCGGCCGGAAAAAGTTGTATGAAAATTCATAACTGTTGTCTTTTGCGGCCAAATAAATTACATACTCTACATTGGTTTCTTATATACATAAAGTAGCGTGTACCTTTCACAATGTGACGCTGGCAAAATCCCTGTGCACCCTATAAGCACGGGGCAAAGACCAAATAAAAAAAAAATTACATAATAAACTCATATCTGTCGTGTTATTTAAAAATGGAACGATCTTTTACTCCGAACAATGACAACCAAGGAGGTACAACTTATCAGAGGTTTCTCCGAATAAAGACAACTTATCAGAGATTTTAGTTAAATTTTGAACTATTTAGCTTGCGATAGAAAGCTGGATATACCTATATAAAAAAACAACACTTTAACGCGACAAAAAATATTGTTGTTCGTTCGTGGTTCGTCTGATTTTGAAAGTTTATTGAATTTACCAGAATGAGTTCAAGTGATGAAAATGACTACGATGAACTTATTTTAACGCTACCTGAAATTCAAGAGGCGGCAAGAGCCGTAATAGAAAACTTACCGCCAAAATCGAAAGAAAATATTTTATAAATAAAAAGTTCTGCCTTAGTACTACTTAGTACGCTTATACAAACCTTGGCCAAAAATAGGCATTGATGGACTTACGTACGTGTGCCTCGGCTTCGCCTCGGCCCACATTTCCACGTTCGTCCATCAATGCCTCTTTTGCTGGCCGCTGCAGTAATGTACTTTTTTTAAAGTGTTGATCTTACCGTTTTATGAGCGTGATTAATATGATTATCTACGTCAAATTTTAGATTTCTAGTAATAATAATCTCTGAGCTAGGCGGCAGACAGACAGACAGAAAAAAAAATTATTTAAATAAATGTTTTATCTATCTATCTATCTACGGACGGACATGGCGAAACTATAAAGGTTCCTTATTGAACATAAAACCCCAAAAACCTTGTAAAGATAAGTGCAGCAGCTATTTCTATTAACAACGCGTGTTGCCTTAGTTTTCAAGAAGACTCACGGGATTAGAGTGGTTTTATTTAATTGAACTGGTAACATACAGTTAGTTCTAATGCAAGATGCGTACAGTCTGCAAAAACTATAGATACTCCTTTCTGCGCGATATTAGCAACAAAGTCAAACGCAGTAAGAGCGCCAGCTGAGCAGTACCCCCATACTATCATTAGCAGGCCAAACTTTACATTTTCGTTGCAATGTAGCCGTAACGTAACTTTATAGAGGGCACGCATTAATATTTTAAAACTACAATTGACTTTATACAGATGAATGTACCCTCGAAGTAATAGTAACAGTAATTGGACCAGTAAATCAATCAATCAATCAGCCTATATTTCTCCACTGCTGGACATAGGCCTCCCTCAAGACACGCCACTTCCTAGGTCATTCTCATCCAGCCAATGCCAGCAATCTGTCTCAGATCGTCGGTCTACATGTTCGTGGTCTCCACTCGATAACCTTTGCACCAGCGGTTCTTCGGCATATGTGACCAGCTCACAAGTTACAGCATGCGGTGTCGGAACCTTCAAACTGAGTAACCTGTGTCTGGTGGCACCTGCTCTTTCATCAGGTGGACAGTGTTGTGGCTTATAAAAATAAAAACGAGAATGTACCTATTTACCTACGAGCTTTTTATTTTGCACGAAATTTTCCTGCACAATGAAAGCAGAAAAAAGTACTTTGAAATACTTTTTAAAAGATCTTATAGGACGACGCTTCTTTGAAGCCTTTTAAAAAGAGCTCTGCATATGCCAGAGATTCGTGAAGCATCAGATACTTAGATATTCACCGAAGGTCCATTTTATACATTTCAAATTTAAAACGCATTTATTAGCTTGACTACACTTTGTACTATACTGGCTGAAATCTGGGTGGTTCGAAAGCCGTGGTTTTGTTATTGGCAATTGGACTATAGCTTTTAAATATAGACATAACTATATTTCCTTAGCGACAACACTATTTATATTATGTATAAAAAGTACTTAGACACTTCATTTCATTCCGTCACAAATTGGTGTAGAATACATTAGGCAATTATCTAATGTGTTCTACACCAATTTGTGACGGAATGAAATTAAGTGTCTAAGTACCTACTTTTTATTCACAATATAGACATAATAAAAAAAAAATTGTTGGGAAATATTGTTTAAAAATGCGTAAACAATTAGTATTGCCACTCCGTCAATCAGAACAATGACTCACGGACCATCGGCACGCACACACCGCTCTGGCCTGCTACTAATGGTTCTAATAGATTCGAGTTTGAGTCGGGATATTTTTGAAAAGTGCCTTTTTAAGGTACATACTTACTTTCATTTTGCTATGGGTTTCAAAACAGCTAAAATTCATGGTGTATAATTATGAAAAAATTATACAAATAGCAAAAAAAAAAAAAATTTTATTTATTATAAAAACAAATTAATTTCTTAATGAACGTCGAAGCTGCTAGTTTCAGAATTAATAGAATAAGTGGAGAAGAAGCTAACCAAGAAACTTCAAATTGATTCTTTTTAAAGTACCCCTCGCCATCTGCATCTAAGCGGTGGTAGCCTAGTGGGTAGAAAAGCGGTGGTAGCCTAGTGGGTAGAATATTGGACTCGGAAGCGGGAGACCCAGGTTCGATTCCCAGTGCGGGCATGTACCTATGACTTTTCTTTCTAAGTTACGTACATTTGTGAAGTTGTAGTAGCAATACCACTCGCTAACGGTGAAGGAAAACATCGTGAGGAATCAATCAATCAATCAATCAAACCTCCTCCGAATCAACAACATCGTCCGACCATCAGGCCGCTGGTCTGCCCACTGAACTTCGTCCTGTTCACCTGCGTCTTCCCGCCTCGCCGGGTGTCCCGACCATTTCCATTTCAGTCTCGAAACCATTTTGCCAATGTCGTCTGTCTTTGTCTGGCGACGGACGACGATATAATAATTGACGGATGGCTCGTGATATGGCTATTAAAAATTCACAAATGTACGTAACTCAGAGAACAAAGTCTTTGAACTGTTTCACATTGAAACCCTGATAACCGCAATTCTACATCTACCCCCAGTCTTGAACTGAGAACTTCCTCCTTTGTTGTAGTTGGTTAAAAATATGGCATCTTGACCACCAACTTGATTAACGACAGAGATTAATTACCCACACAAATTTGCATTAAGACGGTCGAGAATGGAAAACATATGTATAACATAGTGACTAGATACCTACGTTTAGCATTGCAATTGTTGGTCGATGAATCGCGTAGGTGGCTCTTTACCTTCTCTTCTACGTGGACATTTCGTATTTATTAGCCCTACTTTATGCGCAAAGTTTGGCCATTTCTCAAGGTGTACGCCGCAGCAAAATATTCCACTTGGAATATTCTGGAAATGCAAGAATACGGGCGCTCTCGGAACTGCCATTTCCTTGCTCACTCGGCTTTATAAACACGCTAAGTTAGTACTTAGATGCCCGGGTAAGTGGATATGAGACGCAGTACTTACAAGTACAAATTGAATGTTATCACGTCTGACAGATGGGTTATTTTAGAATGGGTATTTGCCGAAACTAGTTCTGGAAAGACTAGTTCACCGATTGAAAGTCGCTCAGCATGCTACGGAACTTGCTTTGATGAAATATTTGATGGATCACATCCGAAATGAGACAAATTCGTCACACAACTAATTATTATTGCGATCAATATGGTAGACAGTGGAATTCGTTTTTGATAATACGCAATGTCACTCCTGTATCCTGGAGAGGTAGGCATCTTCATTCAGCCATCAGCCATCTTCATTCACTCTGACGCTCTGACTTTGCCTTGTCCTGTGTTGTATTTACCTATGTTACTTGTTTTTCCTTTGTATTTATGTTACTTGTTATGCCTTTTTCTTGTGATGTGTTAATTTTTCCCAATAAATGCCTTTCTTTCATTCACTCAGTGTTGCACCCGATATACTCCAATGGACATCTGCGATGCTGCTCGAATGCGGGTTTCTCTTCATACATCTTCATTTCTTAAATTGCACCATATACTTTTAAGTAAATTTTATATACTTACAGATTAAAATGTCTTAGTTTTTTACAAGTAGATTGTAGAAATGTTGTGCATACCTTTAATTATCATAATCGCCAGCCCTAAGTCGCTTTTACCATAAGTTTTTTATGCTTACGTGCTAGATGTTAGCGTACCTTATTAAAAACTGGCCAAATGCGAGTTGGACTCGCGCACGAAGAGTTCTGCACCATTATCTTTACAACATTTGATTATATTTCAAGCGTCTACCTGTTGCCGTTATATAATATTGAGCAAAAAGCGGTAAAAAATCACGTTTTTCGTATGTGAGCCCCACTTAAATATTTATTTTAGTATTTGTTGTTATAGCGGCAACAGAAATACAACATCTGTGAACATTTCAACTCTCTAGCTATCACGGTTCAGATGGACACACAGACGGACAGTGGAGTCTTAGTAATGAGGTTCCGTACCCAAAGGTAAAAATTAAAAATTATAAAACCTTGTAGCAAACGGGTGACACATCAAGTAATCATAAGTGTCTGCAAGCGCAAATGGGAAAAAGTGCATCGCGGGGAGCAAGGGCTAACTTATAAAATAATCGCTTACCCGGAACGACCCACTCCCTTCTTTTTGGCAAAGAGTCCCAAAAATTTACTGCTGCGCATTGTTCAAGACGTCTGTATCATATGTAACAATGATAATTTTCACCACGGTCAGTTCGCTGGACCGACGATCTGAGGCAGATTGCTGGATGAAGGCAGCCGAGGACAGAAAGAAGAGAGCGGACTATGTCCAGCACTAGCCGATTACGGGCTGATTGGGTGAATAAGGGTGCGTTTCAACTGACGCGGAGCTGGGCGGAGTGGAGAGGAGCGGACCGTGAATTGACCAATTATAGTGCTCGGAATCTCCACTCAGCATCAGTAGACGCAGTGCAAGTGAAGCGGAGCGGAGCGGATTTTCAAATAAAATATATAAACTCGTGGGCCCGAGCCGGACAGAATGGAGTCGAGCAGGCTGTGGTACCGAGCGGAGGGGACGAAGCGGAGGGTAGCGGGACGGTGCGGCGTGGCGGGTTGGGAAGAATTGTCTGGACAGGACTCATGCGCTGCATTTTAGTTTAGTTAGCGATATTACGTCATAAACTTCACACGTCATATTCATTGTATATGAATCCAATTGAAAGTGTCAAGCAATGGATGAAAAGGTAATTGAAAGTGTTCCAAGAGATTGAATTTGACTGATAGGAACACGGCTCGATGCAGCTCTGGTCTGCTCGGCTCCACTCCGCCTCGCTTCAATGGAAACACTTGCAATTTTTCACTGCTCTTCTCCGCTCCACTCTGCCTAGCTCCGCGTCAGTAGAAATGCACCCTAAAGCTGGCTGAAATATATTTCTTTAGAAACAAGTGGGTTAGACATAGACATAGACATAATTTATTGGTAATATTCATTACATGTCAAATTAAGAGATAATAATTACATTAAAATTAATTCAATTGAATACAGAAAAATGTCAATGATATAAAATGTCAAGAATAATGTCAAATTTTACATAATTGTAACAATATCAATTTTAAAAATGAAAGAAAGTAATATCGATGGTCTACATTATGTAGACTGTTTAATGGCCAGGAACTCACCGTAGCTGTAGAAGCACCTCTCGACAAGCCAATTTTTTTATTTTATTTTAAAAGTGGACTCACTGCATGCGCTTACAATATCTTCCGGAAGTTTGTTATATACTTCCGGACCCATGACGTGGACAGACTTACTTGTCTTGGTCAAGTTGCAGGCGACTGCGGCCAGTCTCTGCGCCCCCCGCGTGGCGTAGGCGTGCCGGTCCCCGCGGCGCGGGTACTGCTGCAGGTGCTCGCGCGCGTACAGCGCCACCTGCAGCACCAGCAGCCCGGGCAGCGTGATAATGCGCTGCTCCACAAAGTGCGGCCGCGCCGACGTGTCCTGTGATACTTGCGCTATGATACGCACGGCTCGCTTCTGCATCCGGAACACGCGCTCCCAGTCGGCGGCGCGAGCCCATAGGTCCACGCCGTACTGCAGTAGCGAGTGAACGGTAGCGAAATAGCACGTGCGCACTGAATCTGCTGGCACAGTCGAGTTAGTGTAGATACTTGCGTCTCTCATGAATGTTATTTAGATCTCCCAATTGTGCGATACATTGTAACAAGCAAAAATTATTCTTACCCAATTTGTAGGTACACACAAGGACTAATAAATTAATAAATAATAAATTGCGTTCTATCTAAAAACCTGGCGTCGACTATAGCAGAAACGCGTCGAATCGAAGCGAGTACCATTTATTCCGAGTGCATCTCTATAGAATCGAATCAAATTGTTGATTCATCGCTACTCTTCATCAAATTAGGTCGATTTTGCGTCGTGGCTGGCTCAGTTGAAGCTTTCAAATACTTTTTGATGAAGAAGAGGAGAACATAAGAAAAAAGGCGTGCTCAAAAATACTGAGTACACGACTTTAATATAAAAAGAAATAACTGTGAGGAATTTGATCATTTATATCCAGATTTGAAAAGGGATCCTGTTAATTCTTTCGATATTTTCCTTTATCCTACGAAAAATTTACACAAAGATTTATTTATATAAACAAAGATTTTGAAAACGATACAAAAATACGTCTGCGCGCTTCCGCTTCTCCGCGCGACAGAAGCGCGCCGAGTTGAATCAAATCGCATCAACGAACATTTCGCTGTCGAGCATTTCGCGCGGTCGCGGTCGATTCAATTCGGGCCACCGCGGCTCGTCGCTAATGGACGAATATATATACAGGAGGTGACTTTCTGCCAATTGATTCGACTCGGCTCGGGCCATTTGATTCGAGCCTAGTGGACGCGAGCCTTAAACGAACGGCCGGGTCTTAGAGGGCCTTTAATTTTGCGATCAATTGAATCGTCTCGGTCCCTCAGGCCCATAATAACCGAGTGAATGGAAAAAAATTGTGCACTGGAGCCTGTAAAACTAACATGGTTCGACTATGATCTGAAGGCGCGCCTCCCACTGAAAAATATTATAACAAGTAAACACACAAAATACACGAAAAACAGTAAGAAGTAAAATCGAAGGCAGCCGGGCACCATACAATAATGTATGGCACCCAGACACCTTCGACTCCAAACACCTCATGCGCTCGTAAAATGCTATCCGTTTCCACACGTGAAATATATCAATCCTTTGGTGAGCAGATGAGTTGCCGCATAATTCTGACATCGCTTTTGACGCTGGAAATCTCATCCACTCATCCGCGGATGACCAGCCGACTAACCCAAACATTTTCGTTGCTAAGGGAGGCAGAAAATACGAATTGTTTTGTGTGACACACATTGCATAAACTCACGCCTATAGCTCTGAGGGGTAGGCAGTGACCAGTATTTGCCACTTGCCACGATCCTCAAAAACCCTTTTCGCTCCATCAACATTATTATTAATATTATAATTTGTTTATTGCACACATGAAAACACAATACAGGAAAGGTAACAAAAGGAATACATGTACAAAGGCGAACACTCGTTAGTCGTTTGCTGATATACTTACCACCTATTTAATAGAAGTATGTACGCGTGAGACGCCCCTCACCGGCCCTTCCACTCACATTCGCTTGATATATTACATTTAAACATGATTGTGTAAACTTTTATATGAAAAGCATTATAGAAAACCATGCATTTTTAGGGTTCCGTGCTCGAAGGGTGCCAAGCGGGACCCTATTACTCTGCTTCCGCTGTCTGTCTGTCTGTTTGTTGGTCCGACCTTTAAAGGGCTCTATCTTTGGAACCGTATTAGGTAGCCAGTTGAAATGTTCACAGAATATGTGTTATTACAGCTTATCTAAAAAATTATCTAAAAAATAGTCAAAATTAAAAAAAAAGGGTTTCCCCATACAACATACGTGTTTATTCACCGTTTTTTTTTTTCGTTTATGCTCTATCGTTAAAACGGTAATACGGGCATCAAACTTGGCGTGATTGTGGCATTTATTACACATTCTAACGACAAATAATAAATAACGTCCAAGCGCAAGTACAGAACTCTCCGTGCACTAGTCTGACTCGCAGTGGACCGGTTTTTTAGTGACTCATGATGCGCATACATTACACACTTAACGGGTCTAGTTGCGATTGTTTATCAAGTGAATTTAATAATTTCAATTCCCCACGGTTCGGCAATGTAGCAGTTAACGTAATAATTAAGTTAAATCTGATACAGCTGGAAATTTTTCATCCATCACTGAAGCTATCACAATAATTGTCCAATCGCATATGCACAAGACAGTTCAAACAGAGTGATTGGATCTGTCGGATGATTTGCAATTATTTTATTGGTTGTTTGTTTCTGATTCGGGAGCAAGTGACACTATCTTTTGTAGGTATAGCTGACACATCAACCTTTACATTTTACCTACCGAGTAGCTCATAAGGTAATTGAGTAAAATGCAGGTAAAGGTAGATGTTTTCTGTATTATCAAATTGTCGAATAACCTTGTGCTTTAATTTGTTAAGAACTAGTCTCATTGGTTATCTATTCTCCACACAATTGACATAATTTTCTTTTTGCCAGGTAATACTGGACTTGCTCTGATTGGTAACACAATTGACAAGCAACGATTGATCGTGGGGTCATTGTTAGCACTAGTTAGACATCTAGGTATGTGTTTAACTAATACTGCAACACTCCGATCAAATTGCTCAGATAATATTTTGTTCCACATAAAACACACAACATCAACGCCTTTTTTGGGTTCCGTAACGGAAGCCTAAAAAGACTCTGAGCCCCCCTTAAATACTTATTTTACTCTGTGTTTAGTATTTGTTACTATACCAGCAACAGAAATACATCATCTGTGAAAATTTCAACTGTCTAACTATCACGGTTCATGAGATACAGCCTGGTGACAGACAGGCGGACGGACGGACGGACGGACGGACATTGGAGTCTTAGTCCCTTGCCCTTTGGGTACAGAATCCTAATCACCTGGTACTTCAAAACACTACAGCACTAAAAATACAGGAATATTTTAAACGAATATGAACTTTACATTTGAAGTCGGTACGTACATGTTACAGTTCTCTAAATTATACTTCTATAGCACCTTCATGTGTGTACCGACTTTGAATTTAATCTGTTAGATTATGACCTTGAAAAGAAAAATTAAAAACCAGTGTAATGGTGGCCTGGGGCCTAATTATGCGCACCAAATCCTGAGCGATTCCAATCGCTTAACTGTCAAATTCCATACTAATTTGACAGTTAGACGATTGGAATCGCTCAGGATTTGGTGCGCGTCATATAGGGGCTGATCGGGTACATGACCGAGCCTGTACATGTAAACCATTTTGAAGAATAAAGTTTTTATTATTATTATTATTAATGGTCGAGATATTTATTTGGCTGATGATTTAATACGTACCTAGTTTAAAGTTGTCGAACAATTACAGCCACGTGCCCCTGCATATAGACGCAGCATCAATCATACCGTGTCTGAGAATCAGCCACCTGTCGATTGTAGCGATACATCTTCGTTGAACCCGAAGCCGTATAATCTCCTATTGATCCTGCCTGCATATACAGGGCGCTAAATAAAATACAATAATAACTTCCGCACAACGCAATCACTTGTCCTGGTCCCAAACTTTGCCATGTGATGTGGTAATCTGTGGTCTAATTACGCTCACCAAATCCTGAGCAATTCCAATCGTCTAACTGTCAAACTCCATACTAATTTGACAGTTAAACGATTGGAATCGCTCAGGATTTGGTGAGCGTAATATAGGGGCAGGTCAGGACATTACTAACATAGAAATACACCCAGACTGAGACCATTTGTACAAATTTACGGTGGCCCCCAGTCGACCTTCGGTATGGCAATCAGACGTGACAGACCAACGAGGCAGTCAAATGATATTGACACTCAGAGCTGCGATACCTACGCTGTCATCTATCTTTATAATGTATCATTGCCGTAACAACACATTTGCTGTGAATTTTTTTAACAAAACTAGAAATCCTTATTACTAATAGCAATTTCCTCCAGGCAACCTCGTATCAGAGATTTGCCGAAGGAGAAATAGACACGGGTAGTCGGTGCAAATACGAATATTAATACACATACATATACGTAATAATAATAATAAACTTACATTATGTCAAAAGAATATAATTATACAGCATTATTTTTGTAACAATTTGTGATATATATATATATATATATATATATATATATATATATATATATATATATATATTGTATATCTTTAGAATATTGTTTTATTCAGTCAGTCAGGGTCAGTTACACCATTTATAGGTAACTCAAGATCAGCTGGACCGGTTTTAGTGATCTTTGCTTTATTGTCTCCGCCACGAACAGCATTTACGGATTGATATAAAGTAAAATGACAAATAATAAAAACTGCCCAAGTGAGTCCGCATCGCACTTGATGGTTTTTATTTTAGGCGAAATTGTAGCTACAGAATTTTCGTATCAAAAAGTTTATACAGTATGCAGCAAATAAATCCTAAAACCTAAATCCTTCCTAGGCATTTAGAGTAAATAGAGTTGTATTTCTTATATTTGTTTAGATTTTGGAATTTCTATTGTAAAGCAAGTCATTTAAAATATGTAAGTACCTACAAATTTGTACGGAACCCTCGGTGGGCGAGTTCCACTCGCACTTGTCCGGTTTTATTTTCTTTTCGTGTTTTATTTGCCATCTCCTCTCTGTTTTATTATTCAGAACCTCTCTTAGGCAGGCTGGAAGATTTTTTTTAAAATAAGTCCGCCTTTGTGCATCTACCACTTACCTGTTATTTAAGTTTTTAATTTTTTGTGCAATAAAGCGTAACAAACAAACTTCTACAGCGGATTTTAATAAAGTCCATAAATGCAAATTATTTCATTATTTTAGACAGAGTTTGCCTTCATTGTTTTTCATTAGTTAGAAAAAATATGAACACCTAATAATACCACCATTTATGCAAATTCCTTCAGTACCTACTCCACTGAAAATTGCAAAACTTTCGATAAATCGTCTAGAAAATTTGAGGCATCTTCTTGCGAAGTTTATTGAAATTATATATTGTTCTGAAGCCTCTAGACTTCTAGGCAGATAGCTGAATTTCGGTTCGAGTTAGATAAGTAGTTGGAAAGTATCTGTCTATTCGAAAAGCTTTGTCGTGTCAAATAAAATTGCAAAGTAGCTTAGAATACTTGATTTTGAACGCAATTAAATCTCATTTGGCCAGATGATAGTCATGCTAAGACAAAATGCGCAATACAGCAAAGGAGCTAGATTGGCTATCCACAATGTAGTACTGGTCCCAACACTTATGTGTGATAGTGAGACATAGGTATGGCAAAAAAAGAGGTATTTGAGAAGTATGTCATCATCATCATCATCAGCCTATGCTTGTCCACTGCTGGACATAGGCCTCTCCTATAGCACGCCACTGAGCACGGTCCTCGGCTACTCTCATCCAGCTCTTTCCAGCCGCCCTGCGAAGTATGTGTGGGGTTGTAATGTGTGGAAGGTAGAAAAAATATTCTTTATATAACACCTGCTCGTCAATGGCATATTATGTGTCATGCAAACTCAACTTAAAGCAAGTCATTTGTGTCCTATGGTCTAGCCGGGTCATTATAAATGTACTGAATTTCATAATCCCCTAGGGAATTATGACATTTGAATTTGGAATGCAATCAACATTGAATATACGAGCTCCTTGCAATTCATGACCAAACGTCAAAATTAGAATATAAACTTTTCATAGAGCCCTACACCAAGAAGAATTTATTCAAAATTAGAATGAAAACTTTTCATAGAGCCCTAAATCAAGGAGAATTCTTTTTAATTGTATTATGTTTTATTGCCTCGCAGTGTTTATATAAAGTAGAGTATGCATTTTGAACCCCTCGGCCTCTGGATTCTAGCTTTAACTCTCGCTTCGCTCGTGAGTTAACCCTAGGATCCCTCGTCCTTGGGGTTCAAAATATCGCCCGAGACATAATACACTGCTTTATCCCCTTAATGCATAATCTACTATTTAGGCACTTATCGTAAAAATTCACAATTTATGGATTTATTGTGAAGTGATTGTATTGTGCGGAAGTTATTATTATATTATTATTTATATTCTGTACAATAAACAAAAATGAGAAAGGAATGTTGCGTTGGTTTGGACATGTGGAGAGGATGAAGGAAGAAAGATTGACGAAACAAATATATCGAGCGAATGTGGGTGGAAAAGCCGGTAAAGGACGTCCCAGGCGGACATACTTCGAGCAAATAGGGGAAGTATTAGCAAAGGGCGAGATAAAAAGCACCCGAAACCGGCGTGCATGCAACGACTAATGAAGGTTGGGGAGGCAAAAGTGATCTGTCGGGATAGTGGCAAGTAGCAGTCCCTGGTCTCTGCCTACCCCGCAGGGATACAGGCGTGAGTTTATTCTCGTGTATGTATGTTATTATTCTCAATTTGTGCTGGGATGCCTTAACTTTTATCTACTCTTCTGCTATACTTCGACAGAATGCATGGCTTAAGGTTGAAGAAGAAAAAGGAGAATTGTTGAAACTTAATTTTACTAATCCAAATATCCGTAGTTAGCAAAAAGGTACACTGGCATAAAAAACCGGCCAAGTGCATGTCGGGCCACGCACAGCGTAGGGTTCCGTAGAAAGAAGTTTTTATCTGCTTTACAGAACTAACAACTCAAAGTTATTTTCAATGGATTTTGTACGAAGTTGTCCTTTTACAAGTTCATCATCATCAGCCATTTGACGTCCACTGCAGGATATAGGCCTCCCTAATGGTTTTCGTACCCATGAGGGGTTTTGCCATAATCGCCACGCTTGACAGGCGGGTGGGCGATCGCAGTATGCGGTTGGAATCTCAGGAAAATGCTGTTGCCCGTCTCCTGGCAACAGCATTTTCAATGTATTTCTTTAGACACCTTAGACCTCTGCGACATCCACGGAAGTAAATGGAGTGACGCTATTCTTAATCCGGCGCCACACAGTTCTAGGGGGGGGGGGGGGCGCCCTACTCTGACAAAAATTTGCGCTTTAAAGCTTAATATTTCGCAAACGGAACCCTACATCGAGTAATGATCTTCCTACACCCATAATATTTTTAAGCGAACGATCTCCCACACTCTGGCATTGGCGAGAAAAAAATTGCATCCCTCATTTTAGTGAAGATTTTGGGTACCTCAAAAAATATATATTTTTGAGATTTTACTCTATGGTCGGCGTAAGGAATATGACTGTGTATCTATGCCAAATTTCAGAACTCTAGTATTACTTATCGTCTCTGTGCTAAGCCGCGGACAGACAGAGAGACAGACGAACGGACAGGGCGAAACTGTAAGGTTCCCTTGTTGATTACGGAACCCTAAAAAACATTGAATTATACTTAATAAACTTTGCCCTTTACATCTACATAATGAGACGATTTATACATCGTCCAGTGGCACCTTCACTCACACTAGATCGAATTATAGCAGTCATAATATTTCAAAAAGCCCTTCTAGAGTAAAATTTAAACGACGCAAATCTTTTGTGGGAAAGCCCTCACAACCTAACTGCACCAATAAAACATCCCGCTGTATATCAGCCGTCGTCTATGTATTCATACGTGTTACATGAAAATTGCTTTGTTAGGTGTAAGGCAAACTATGGGCGCGTAGGTACGTAGATGTGTAAGCATTGTTATACTGCATGCGTTGGTACAGTTGACAGCAGGTCAACCTTTACATTTTTGTTGGAAAGCACGCTTGATGTAACTGATTAGAGTGCGCGTAGGTGTGAAAAGGTTGATGTGCTTTCGACTGTAAGTTCACGTCAGTGTATTCAATGTGGATGAGGAATTTGCATAGCTAATCCACATTGAATGCACTGGAGTGAACGTGCAAGGTTCCTGAGAGTCCCAAATTGAGTTAAAGGATACCTACATTTTTTGTAAATACGTACGTGAAATTGTATTGGTACGCTGCGCGAATCTCTCTTTCTTTATCCTAGTATTTTTTGAGGTTAACACGAGCACTAGACATAATAAAACTGAATTTTAACGGATTTTGGGCAAATTTTTAAATTGAAATTGCCACTACAATAATTTTACATAAACTCAAAAATACTGTTTATTAGTTTTTGAAATTAAAATTCAATCTACAAATCTACAAAACAATTATTTTATATAAACTCGAAAGTACTGATTATTAGTTATTGAAATTAAAATGTCAATGTAAATGGCACCTCAGTCTACCGAGACCACGGCACTTGCAAAAGTACCAAAACGTCGGAAAATTGTAAAATGGAAAACTAAACGAGTAAATATCCGTTAAAATTCAGTTTTGTTCTCTCTTTCTTTCTTTTTGTCTTTCTTTTATTTCTAAAAATTAGAAAGAAAATAAAGATAAAAAGAAAGAAAGAGAGAATAAATATTTAATTATTTAATATATATTTAAAATATTTAATATGAATTGAAATGGGTCGAGTTAGTAGTAACCCTATATTTCACAGGTGTATGCGCAGTGCGTCGGCTGAAACGTAAAACAGATTGCCGGAACGGGTTTATGACGTCATTTGAAAGGCACTGTTCAAATATGCAGCGTCAGTGCTGCAACGTTGCACTCTACGTTAGCAGCTGGGAATTTTATCAGTCACAACTTTATTGCACATAGTTCATATTTGCCCAATGAAATATGAATTTTCAGGTGAACGAAGCCAGTTTCCTCAATCAATCATGAACAGAGTAAATAGTAAAAAATATTAATTGCCAAACTAGATAGATTGATAGTTAGAGGACGATGTCCATAAAAAAGAAAAATAAATAGATTTTTCTTATTAAAAGTGATAAATAGATAGAGATAGAGGACACTTTATTGTAAGGTACAGGCGCCATATAAGGCTCACTTAATTTCAAATCACGATAAATTAAATAAATAGAGGTGTTGAGATCGAACAACTGATTCCATCGTATTATCCGTTTATTCACGACACATTTAAAAAAAACGTATAAATGTTGCATTGGAACAGAGATATACATTTATTTGTAAACTTAGTCAAAGGGCCCTCTTAGGAATCCAGTAGCCTAAAAAAGCCCATTGCGTATCAATACATATCTGTGTTAAATCAAGACTTGCAAACGTTTTAACTTAATAGAATATATTTTAAATGCAGCTTTATTCATTATTTATTTACTTATTTCAATTAATCAGTCAGAATTTTGGCCTTGGGCCTTCTTGAGTCTATAGATACTATGAATCGCTTAAAACAGATAGATAGAGAACACTTTATATTGTACATAAAAATTGAAATCACACAGATATTTCTTAACCTAAGATATTTCTTAAGTACAGATAGCGGCCTTATGTCTGGAAGAGATCACTTGTAGTGACTACAAGTGATCTCTTCCAGGCAACGTTTACTAGCATACTTTGACCACCTAGTACTTAGGTGCATAGCTAAGAAGGAGGGAGCGAGACGAATTTATGTAAACACCACGACAAATACGTTGTCTACAGGATGTAACGAAAACCTAGAATACGCCTAGAAATGGGGGGTTCCACTCGCTAATAAGAATTTTGACTGTAAGAAAAACTTCGAATGGAAAAAAATATTTAGCTGTTCTATAAATTTGAACGCTGTAAGTGGTAATTTTAATATGGAACATCTGATATTTTCTTGCGGTATTAAAGTTTTTTTACAAAGATATTTATATTGACAAACAGACCCCCTATTTGGATGTATGCTCGTATGGGGATTTCGTAACACCCTGTACATATGATAACGTGCACTTTGTACTAAAGTTTTGCTCAATTAACTAAAATGGGACTTGATACTGAAATGATTATTAAAAATTTTATCGTGAACGAAGTCGCACAATGTCTGCCTTCGTTAACAATGATGCAAGCTATGACTGCTCTCCGATCATGGGTGCTAAAAAATGGAGTGTATTCAAATGCACTTTGAAAAACCGGCCGTAAAAAACCGCACGAAGGGTTACGTACCGTTATCTATACATTATTTGTATATTTCAAGCGTCTACCTGCTGCCGTTATTAATATCAAGCAAAAAATGGCATAAAATCAGGTTTGTTGTATGGGAGCCCCCCCTGCCTTGTCACAGATCTGTGCCCAAGTTTGTATAGACCACCGATACATTCCATTCCTCGAGGGCAGTTGAGGGATTAATAACGGAAACAGGTCTATCTGCTTGAAATATTCAAATGTTGTAAATACTGCCACGGAACCCTTCGAGCGCGAGTCCGGCTCGCATTTGGTTGCTTTTTTTATTTATTGAGGAATACTAACAGTACATCGTACAATTATTTCTTCATCTATTCATCATCATCATTCACCCACAAGAAGTCCACTGCTGGACATAGGCCTCCTCCATGAATTTCCAAAAAGACCGGTTGGAAGCGGCCTACATCCGGCGCCTTCCTGCCACTTGGATGTGGTCATCTGTCCATCTTGTAGCCAGTCATCCTACGCTGCGCTTGCCGATATGTGGTCTCCATTCGAGAACCTTTCGGCCCCATCGGCCATCAGTTCTGCGTGCTATGTGCCCCGCCCACTGCCACTTCAACTTACTAATCCGATGGACTATGTCGACGACTTTCGTTCGTCTACGGATCTCATCATTTCTGATTCGATCTCGTAGAGAAATTTCGAGCATAGCCCTTTCCATAGCTCGTTGCGTGACCTTGAGCCTTCTTATGAGGCCCATAGGGAGAGACCACGTTCATCTATTACATGTAGATATTATTCTAGTACATACACCTATTATAAGCATTCACTGCAAGCATTTATTTTAGAAGTGAATTATCTTAAGTAATTAAAAAAAACAAGACAAAAGTTACATTACGTTTTTTTACAATTCTATTGAAAAGCTATGTGCGTGTAAAAGACTCTGGAGCCAGGACTAAGGCCAAATGCACAAATTAGAATACGGCATCCGGGAATCGAATCCACGAGCTCTGTTACGTTAATCACACGTGATAATTGCATGAACGCAGCGATCTCATTTCATTGCCGCTTCAAGTCTTGATACGCACACGGGTCAAACCTTCTAGGCGTCAATGGAGTGAAATAGAAAATCTCGTGACCCAACCGTGCGTCTATCATTGAAGAAGAAGAAGAAAGACATTTATTATACCAACAAGATACATCACAGAAACAAAATAAGCAGATAAGTAACATAATATGCACAACAACAGAGAGAAAACTAAATACACAACAGACAAAACGAATAAATGAAACGGCACCATAGATGTAGCCTGAGGTGTATCTACAAATACAATAGAATATTTGTGGTGTATCTATTGTGCTAATAATGGTTTCGTGGCAGCGCGAAAGTAACATTAATCATTTGTAATCCTTTTTTCTATCTACACTATCTATCTACATGCACCGTGGTGTGTATAACCACAGTCGTTTTATCTAAGTGTCGGCAATACGCATGCATGGGGCACGGAAATTATCAGGTTATATTGTAAGAGTAATGCGCTGCGAGTAATGAACCGTGTGGCGCCGGATTAGAAATAAGAATAGCGTCACTCCATTTCCTCCCGTGGATGTCGTAGAAGGCGACTAAGGAGATAAATTACCAGGAGACGGGCAGCAGCGTCTTCCTGAGATTCCAAGCGCATACTGCGATCACCAACCCGCCTGCCAGGCGTGGCGATTATGGCACAACCGATGGTCAAATGGCTGATGACGATGATGAATGCGCTGCGTCCGCTGCACGAGCTCGGTGTCCGTGGCATGGGTGGCGGAGAGGTCGCCACATCACTTTCATTATTTTTTCCGCGGTGGGCGCGTCTGGTGATTTAGCCCTTACTCTTTCTTTCCTGGATGTACAATTAATTATTATAATTGTTTACGTTACATTGTATTTCTGTTTGTTATCCCTAATAAAGAAAATGTTATAAAATAAAACTTTTTTAAACACAAAAGATGTAAAGTTGTAGTAGCAATACATGTCGCTAACCGTGAAGAAAAACGTCGTGAGGAAACCTGAGTGTCAGAGGTGTTCACATATCTCAGTGCTTGAAGATGCCAGTCTGCGGTGGGCACGCGAGGTAATTAAACCCACACTCTCTCTGGGAGAAGGCCTGTGCCCTGCAGTGGGACGTATATAGGCTACATAAAAAAAATCGTGACGGACATTTTTTATATAACGAATGAAGTACTTTTTTTAGTGTCCTGTAAAGAAACCATCAAAAATGGATGGTTCTAGCCAGCGTTAGATACCTGTTTCGCTTGGCAAGAGATGGAATAGATAATGGCACGTATCGTAGGAAGTCCACCAGCTCGTTGGGCCGACGATCTGAGGCTGGCTGGCAGTGGCTAGATGAAGATGGCCGAGGACAGAAGGAAGTGGCGTGCCTTAGGGAGGCCTATGTCCAGCAGTGGACGAGTATGGGCTAATTGATTGATTGATGGAGAATTGACGGCCGACCAAGAAAACATATTCTTCATCGCTATAAGAAGAAGAAGACAAGCGTAGGTTTTAGGTCGGAAGTCAGTATCTTAAAACTCTGTATGTCGCTCACTGTATCTCGGAAACCGGAATAAATCATGCACGTATAACCCTTATAGCGATTTATATGTTCACATTCATCCGAGCTCTCGAAGGGGCATTGTTTCCCAGTTTTGCACGAAATCAAATTTGCAATAAGTACGGTGTTGTTGCTGTTTCAGGAGATATTTCCCCTGAACCAGCAACTTTAGCATATTTATTGTAAATCTTTGTGTAGTTGAATGGCCTGTTAGATTTTGTAACCAAATTAAGTTTTTAATTTTTATAGAATAACATAAGCACGACTATTGAAAATCTGTGTGTATATTATTAGACTCTAGGGTCAAAACGCGGATTTGGTTTAGGTGACAATTCATCCGCAAAATATTTTATTCTAGAATGAATCGTCACCCATTTTAAATTATTAGGCGTCAATGCATACGCAAAAAAGGCACTGACTGAAAATCAGCGATGAGGGATCACTTCCTCAGCACAACGCTGAGTCAGCGGCCTTTTGTGGCAACTTAGATACACCACAGGCTACATCTATGGTCCTGTTTTATTTATTCGTTTTGTCTGTTGTGTATTTAGTTTTCTTTCTGTTGTTGTGCATATTATGTTACTTATCTGCTTATTTTGTTTCTCTAATGTATCTTGTTGGTATAATAAATGTATTTCTTCTTCTTCTTCCTCAAAATATATTTTTCGGGTGAAACGTCACCCTTTTCAAATTTATTAGGCGATAATTCATCTATAAGCTTTGTTGACATTGACCAGGCCCTCCAGAATGTAGTCGGAATCCTCAGGGAGGAAGGGATGAGATTTTACGAATTGCAGCGTAAAGGTAGGAAGTCGAAATTTTCGGAAGAAATACTCAAGCTTATGGAAGAACGACGTGAACGCCCACCAGTCACTGCGTCAGAAAGGCATGCTCTAAACAAGAGAATTGGCAAACTAGTTCGACGCGATCTCCGATGCTCCAATACTTGTTCTATAGAACGAGCAATCGAGCAAAATCAGGGATCTAAAGTGTTTTGCCATCTGACGAAGTTGACCACCACGGATGGAGTGGTCGTTTCTTCCATACCAGAGGTTCTTTCGGAAGTTGAAAACTTCTACGGCCAGTTATACGCTGCGCACGCAACTCGGCATGATCCCGAAAATGAGGATTCCAGAGCTACATTGACACGCCACTACACTGAAGACTTGCCAGAAGTCAGCCTGGACGAAATCGCGATGGCTCTTAGACCGCTTAAAAATGGAAAAGCTGCTGGAGAGGACGGTATTACAACTGAGCTCCTGAAGTCTGGCGGTAAACCTGTAATGAAGGAGCTCCAGAACATATTTAATGCTGTCCTCTTTGATGGTAGAACTCCGGAGGCGTGGAGTAAGAGTGTTGTCATGTTGTTCTTCAAAAAGGGTGATAAAACCCTCCTGAAGAACTACCGACCCATTTCACTCTTGAGTCACGTCTACAAGCAGCACTTGATGAGTTTCAGCCATCTGAGCAGGCCGGCTTTCGATCGGGTTACGGCACCATAGACCACATTCACACAGTGCGGCAGATTATACAGAAGACCGAAGAGTATAATCGGCCCCTGTGCTTAGCGTTTGTGGACTATGAAAAGTCCTTTGATTCGGTCGAGACATGGTCTGTTTTGGAATCTTTACAGCGATGCCAAGTCGACCGGCGATACATCCAAGTGTTGAGAGATCTGTACGATGCCACTACTATGGCCGTCCAAATCCAGAACTGGCAGTCTGAGCCTATCCCCATACATCGTGGTGTGAGACAAGGGGATGTTATTTGCCCGAAATTGTTCTCAAATGTATTGGAGGATATGTTCAAGACGCTGGACTGGAAGGAGTACGGCATTAACATAAACGGTGAGTACCTTTCACACTTGCGATTTGCACACGACATCGTCATCATGGCGGAAACGCTGCAAGATCTGCAACATATGCTGAGTGGCCTAGCTGATTCTTCCCAACGCATTGGTCTCCGGATGAACTTGGATAAAACCAAGGTTATGTTCAATGAACACGTAAGTCCGGAGCCAATTGCAGTTCAAGGAAGTATTCTCGAAGTTTTTATGGAGTATATTTACCTCGGGCAAACCATGCAGTTAGGTAAAAACAATTTCGAGAAAGAGGCCAATAGGAGAATACAGCTGGGCTGGGCAGAGTATGAGAAACTACGTCGAGTCTTCACATCGCCAATCCCATAGAGTCTCAAGGCGAAAGTCTTCAACCAGTGCGTCCTACCCGTCATGACATATGGTGCTCGGGGTTTCTCTGAAAGATCGAATTCGAAACGAGGTGATCCAACAGAGAACCAAAGTCACCGACATAGCCCACCGAATCAGCATGCTGAAGTGGCAGTGGGCCGGCCATATTATCCGAAGAACTGATAACCGATGGGGTAGACGAGTTCTCGAGTGGAGACCGCGGATCGGTAAACGTAGTGTGGAACGTCCTCAGACTCGGTGGAGCGATGATCTTCGCAGGGCGGCTGGCAAGAGCTGGATGAGAGTAGCCGAGAACCGTGCTCAGTGGCGTGCTATAGGAGAAGCCTATGTCCAGCAGTGGACAAGCATAGGCTGATGATGATGAGATTGTACCTCCCGAAAAAAGTACTAGGGTCACATAGAAATGTATGAGTGTAAAGAAATGAATGTAAAGTCTTATAAGTCTTGTGCTTTTATGGGAGCTTAAAACTTTTTCTCCAGTATTTCTTATTAGTACTTCATCTCGAAAGCGTTAAAGAAGTTAAAAAAAATGATGATGTCACTATGTCTATTACAGGAGAGATCATGTTCATTGGTGGGACTACGGGCAATAATTAAGCCTCGTAAACCGTTAACGGGACAAAATAATGGGATCACGAGAAAACAGCGAAATATTATAATGTGTTTTTGTTTTGGCTGCAATGACGACATTAGTATAAACTATGTGACAATTTATTCGATAGTGACACAACTTATGGATTAATTGTCACCTTAATGGTTGGCAAAGGGTGACGTTCCATCAGAAGAAAATATTTTGCGGATGAATTGACGCCTAATAATTTGAAAAGGGTGACGTTTCATCCGAGGATGAAATATTTTGCGGATGATTAGTCACCTAATCTCTTCAGGCCAGCGCTGAAAAACCAAAAACTCGATGAATTGAACACTAGAGATGGAATCCTTAAAGTCCTCACTGTTAAGTATTCATATTTTTCCATTAGTGTTGGGGCAGTCCTCCCTAATGGCTGCTTTATTGAAATAGACACGTGTGTCGAATGGAATAGGACTCATTGTGCAATAATGCGTCGTTTAGAAGCCAGTCAGGTAGCTCAACGGCACTTAGGGGTTTCTACCCGCTGTTGCAATTACGGCGTCTTTTATATTTACTTCAGTTTTCTACTGAAAATGTTTGCGAAAAATTTGCGCCTTTACCAAATGGGAATGATGACAAATTGTATTAAATTTATGGGTGCACCGCATTTTTTGTCCTCTTTGTTACCATGAATGAAACCTGGGGGCTCACCACCACTGCTGGATCTAAACAACAATCGAAACGAAAGAAATGATCTGCCTCACCCAATTTGAAAAAGGCTGCGGTCGTTTTGTCTGCCAACAAAACCATGGCATCAGTTTTCTATGACGAACGGGATTATTTTAGTGAATTATTCAACAAAAGGCGACTTCAGAAAGAAATAATGCCGGGGTGTCGCCAAACAAAGTGTTGTTTCATCAGGACGACGCTAGAGTTCACACTTTCGCTGATTTAAAATAAAAGCTGAAATCTATAATTGTGGCTGTAAATTAATCATCACCATTAATCATCAGCCATTTGACGCCCACTGCACCATGAAAATTAATGTCTAGTGTATACTAAAACTCCTGCATGATTAAAATTACTTATTACTGTCTCGACATTTTTGACCAAAAAAGAGTGAGACGATTTTCCAGTTTTTCGTCGTAAACAAGTTGTGTATCAGGGGGGAAAAGTGCATCGACTTTGATATAGTCTCCATGTCGAAAAATATAAATTAACCTTTCTTTAATTTTGACGGTGGAGTCAGAACTTTTGAATACACATAATAAGTAACTTCAACTTCCACATGCAACACAGTCTCTTGTGAAATCAGGTACGGTGGCTTGTAGTGGGAATTGAACACACGACCTCTGTTTTAAGCGCGATAGGCCGAAAGCCGCGTAACAGTTAACGCCGCGTTTTTAATTTCGATAATTTCAGGACTGGACTCCTTTACAACGTGTCTACGTACCTGTATATATTGCACCATTATTAAATTTTACTGCCAGCAAACAAGGTCCCTTTACTTTTGGTCGAAAATGCGTCCATAACGTAACTGAGTAGAGTCCACTCTTGTAAAAGGTGATATGCTGCGAACTATACCTTCCTATCGGTATCGATAGGCGGCGCGGCCAATCTCTGAATAACCATAGTACAGTTGACATCAAGTCAACCTTTACATTTTTGTTGCAAAATCGTCGTTACTGATTACAGTGCACGTGTGTAAAGGTTCATGTGCTGTCGACCGGACAAACGCTTTTAACAGAGCAATTACCTAAAAGCCGGGACATTATTTTTGGTGTGTGCGAATACGTCCTGTCGGCGACACACGGACGACAGGATTTCATAACTACAGACGAGTCTTGTAACTATAGACTTGGCGGAAATTAATTCTCTTTAAAATTTATTATTTATAAAAAGACGATGGTTAAGGGAAAGATATCAAAAAACGTGGAGTATTTTAGAGGAACTGTGTTGTTAAATAAGACATTTTATTCTTTTTATATATGTAATTGGTAAATAAATAACATCACTGGCGATAAAATAATAATAGGGGTAGCTTATTTACCGACTCATAATAATTTTTTTGTATTGATGCATAGAATGATCCATTCATTTTCATCTTTTGCAACCCGCTGTATTTGTTTACATAAGACTAACCAACAATTTCTCGTAAAGTACTAATTATAAATCTACTGTTAACATCTGTCAATTGGAAAATGAGAAAAAAGGTAACCTGAAAGCTGTTCAAAATATATTTTGCTAGAGTACGAGAAACGGATTTGATTGAAGTAAAGGGAAGACGTTATTGTGGTATAATTCAACTACAATCAAGAATATTGTAGACTTATCCTCGGTTTTGAAAATGAGAATTTCACTAATATACGAGTAGCTAAATACTTAAGCATGTGTAAACACGTAGAGCGAGATCGTTCTTTTCTGAGAAATCTAATGATAGAAGGATACTTGTGTAAGTACCTATTCAATTAGTCAAATACTCAATTCAAAAAGCGGAGTACACTTACTAGTAAGGATATAACATCGCAGGTACAGGCAGCAAATAGCACTGATATGAAGGCGAAAAAATGTCTTCTAGGCTGGTACTAGAATAAAGCTGACTTATCTTAAATGGCCTGGAGGTTCATTCAAACATCATAATTGATACTAGTAAAGAAAAAAACTCTTTAAGTTCTGCGTCTTGACAAGGAAGGTCTTTTTTGTAAATATTGTCATGAATCGCCAATAGTTCCATGGTATTTCATACTAATTATAACTTTGTTATACATGTAGTTCTAAAAAGGTTTTTTAATTAATTAAATTTTCTTACCACCTGCCTGTACGGACATAAATAGTTTATATTATATTACAATTAAGATTTCAGCACAATTTTACAAAGCACAGCTAGATACATAAGAAAGTTACGTAAGATTATGTTTTGATATTTGTCAGTTAACTATGAACGAATCCTTTTAAACTCATAGAGGATATAAAACAAACATCTGTCTCCCACGATGCAGCAAGTTAAGGTAAATGCTTTGTAATACAATTTAAGTCAATAGCAATTTTTTGGTTTTATCATAAAAAAGTGGCGGGCACGGTTTTAAAATAAAAACAAAACCTTTTTTTGGACCTATAGAGCCACTAAAAAGTGCTCTAGGTGATTTAAGACGAAGTAATTACAATGCTCAAATGACTGGCCATCTTCTTACGAAATAAGTTATTGGTAGAAAATAGTTCACAGTTTTAGTGCTCAGTACATGCGATGCCCCGAGTGGAGTTGACACGCTTCGATATTTCATTCGGTTTGAAACAAGGCTTGAATCGCCACTTTTTTTAAGACCACTTTTTGTGTAGTGGTGCGGCATATAAAACGTATGAGGGACCTTGTGTAAACGGAAACGGTGGTTAACGCTACGAAATAAGGGGTGTTTGTAGAGTAGATAGGAGTTTTGTTCAATATTTAATCGCAGATCTTTGATGATGCACCGTTTTTACCCGACTGCGCTGTATGTATGTATGTATGTAAGTATGTCCGATTCTATGTTCCCTCATAACTCCTTAACCAATTGTAAGATTTTGACAAATAATATCTTAATCGGTGGGTCATGTTGCGCGATTGTCACAAGTTACATGAAATTAGAATAAAAAAGTATAAAATCACTAAAAAGATAGATAGATAGAATATTTTTTATCGTACACAGAGATTACATTAACAGAAATTAAATAAGTCGCAGTAAATATGGCGGCCTTATTACTACAAGCAATTTCTTCCAGGCAACCATAGACGGAGACAAGAAAGAAGTTAGAGACGTGTAGTCGGTGCGATTAAGAAAAAGACAAAAATGTAAAAAACTTAATTAAAAATAACCAACAATCCGACTGCTAAGCATTAAGTACTAAGCAGGAGGGACCCAAATTCAACATCGTAACTCGTTGCGAGGTACCTAGATTGGTCCCGCCTGCTTAGTGGTTAATGCTGAGCAGTCGGGTTATTGGCCATTTTTAAATTTAGTTATTTTTTTGAGACGTGTTTGTATAAAATGCCATATTCACACCAGTTTCCCGAACGCTAACGATCTGTTAATTGGGTGTTAACAGCTGTCAGTTTGCCAAAATGAAAAACATCTGACTGCGGTCGACAGTCTGTTAATGGCTTGTTAACAAACGAGAGACGGGGGGTAATCTTATTATGATTTTCTCTTGCAGCTTTTCTTGGCATAGGTTTTACGTTTGATTAATTGCAGTTTTGAGCGGTCAAATAATATTACTGGACATTGCTTGACAAGTTGCCGATCGGCGGAAAATTAATAGCAATTCACTACCAGCTAATAAATTAAACATTTGTTAAGAGAAGTCGGTCGCCTCAAGATTCAAATCTTGTCGGGGAGTCGTGTGATTCACGATGATAAATGATGATTTGAAAGGTGATTGGAATTATGTAATTGGAAGGACTGCTGAAAGTTATTGCTGGGTAAATGCGACGATAATAATCGTCGATGAGGCGAAAGAGCTATCCTCTTGGTATGCCTAAGATGACGATGGCGGAGAATATAAAAAGTGACGTGCCGTTTGAGAGGCCTATGTGCAGTTGACGGCACCTTTATGCGCGTGCATTTTACTCATTTATGTTACGGGTGACTTTGCAACCAAAATGTAAAGGTTGACCTGCTGTCGACTGTACAGCAGTGGATAGGTACGGCCTGATTGATTGATGCCTATCTTGCCGGAACACAGATGTCTTTGACGATAGTCTTACAGACTCAACCCTCAAATAGTGAAACGCTGCGTCTCATAACGACACACGCGTTCGCGACGTATGTATTACCTATTTGCACACGTTCACCAAACGAGTCCGAAGAGGCCAGCCTCGCAGTAATTTCGCTCCACTCCATTTCGCTCCTCGAGTTACGCCCGCCCAGGGCAGCGTGCGTCTTCTCTGAATAATACAACGGGCCCCTCTTTTATTACGAGCGAAAGAATATACAATTCACATGTAACGGCCCCTTTATTTCGTCACTAGCTTTTTTCCGCTGCTTCGGGCGCGTCTACTTTTATAAGCCTATCAATATGCCCTTTGCTATGCTCTTGCTGTAGGCGCATACCATGTAATGCGTCAAACGCGGTTCCCCTTCAACATTCAACAGTTATTAAATAAATTTTCAGACAACAAGCAACGTAATGCAAATGTATCATTTCACAACTCGACATTCCATATAAAAAAGTTTCACAAACCTTACGTCTCATAAAGTAATTCTTTCTTATAATGTCATTTAGCAACAGAACATTAGTTAATTTTCTTAACATAAATGCAATAAATGCATAAATAATAAAAATGTATACGTTCGCCTGGGAACAGTAGATTTGGTTAGGTTAGGCTTGTGGTCTCGCTTGGATCTCCGCGTACGGAGCGAGTGAAGGGAGTGGAGCTCCCTATTTGTTACCAATAAGTTCTTCTAACGAAACCAAATTATTTTCTTAAAGGTAACTTTAAGTACAGCTTTAAGTATAGGCTTTATTCGGAACAGTAAAATTTGTTACAGTTAGATTAATTATTTTACATTAAATCGTTGCTGAATAACAAAAGACAAACTTTGTATATGTTGAAATATACAAAGTTTGTCTTCCAAACGTTTAAATTAACGTATTTCCAAAATTACTGCATATCAAGGAATCTTTGTATTTATATGTCATTATTAAAAATATAGTTTTAAAATGAAACATTAAAAAAATCAAATCAAAAATCATATCATTTATTTACACAAAAAAAAGCTTAAGTCTTAGAGACATGAATAGACTTAACTTAATGTGGGTAGGGCGTCGCTGGATGCGGGCGGCACAAGATCGGGAAGCTTGGAAAACCATGAAGGAGGCCACAGTGGGTATCAAATGGCTGATGATGGTGATGATGAATGTGGGTAGGTAGGTTTGAAAAAGATTGCCACTAAATACAAGTACTTGCTTCCTGGTGTTCTTCGCACTAGGCGGACCTGTTTCGCGAGAACCACTACGCAAACAGATTTCCATGAAATGTTAATCGATCTCGAGCGATGGCAGACAGAAAATGTCTTGTGAAGTAATACTTTGATTATGAATAGTATGTAAAACATTATATACCCGTGGAACGAAAACGCGTTGGGGGAATTCAAAAGTCTTGAACATAATGCAGCACTGGCTGGCCTAACCGGCCTATTACAGTATTGACACTTTTTAGTGGAAGTCAGGCCACCCACAATACAAAGCATTCTAGCTTGGAAATCAGGCACCATTCATATACCTCGTAACAATTAAGTTTTTTTGTATTTTGTGTTGTACAAACGCACAAACGAACATCTCTACATGTGTTGCATTTTATTATTTCATCATTGTGCCCGAGAAAGGAGGATGCGGAGGCTTGATGAAAGTACCCGGAGGCTAATGTGGACTTCTATCTGTGAATTACATTTAGGACTATAACTGGAAGTTAAACCTTGAATAGCTAGGGTTGAAGGGTTATTTTCGGAGAAGATTTATAAGAGTGGGACAGGGAATATTGGCAGTAGAAAGTGTCCAAGGTAACTCGTACATAAACAACCTATATAAATTAGAGTCTGCGGGAGTCGACAAGATTATTATTTATGTATATCTAAGTAGGTATGTATTTTTTATTATGATATCTAGTTTATGTAGTTTTTGTTTTTCTTTTTTTTTTACTTTCTGTAAATAGATTGTTATGTAGGCCTTTTGTAGTTTATTTTGTGCACATATTTAAGACCCGTTTTTCTACTGCTTCTCCTATATACCCGAAGGTTTGCTGGAAGAAATATCTTACAGAGATAAGCTCGCCTTTGTACATGTAATTTCTTGTGTGCAATAAAGTATAATAATAATAATAGATTGACTGTAGTTGTGGAAGCTCTACTCGTACATTGGCCAAACGAAGCGTTCTATCGCGAAAAGGGTCAAAAAGCACATTGCAGCAGTCAAAAATAGGCAGGTAAACAAGTCCTCAATAGCTGAACACCTGTTGGAGGCCGGAACAAACCACTGGATCGAGCTACATTAACCGAAAGTTCTCTCAACCGATCGACATTGCTATCGAAGGATCGTTCGGGAAGCAATTGAAATAAAACAACATAAGAATTTCAACGGAGAGGATGGTTTCAAGCTTTCTAGCACGTGGAATACCGTGTTAAGCAAATACAAATCTCGCGCCTTATCACCGGACCTGTCCGTGAGTGTTGTGTGTCGGCCTGCTGCTCCCTCACTACAATAATTGATTGTAAATGACCTGATTGGACAAAAATTTGCGCTTAAAGCTTAATATTTCGCAAACGAACAAATCAAAAAATTATCTTCCTCCACCCACAACATTTTTAAACGACCAATCTAACGATACTATGGTGTAGACGAGAAAAAAATGCTTCCCTAATTTAGATGTAGAGGGGGCACAATAAAAAAAATTGTAACATTTTATTCTACCTTTTTTATGTATGTATGTCTATGCCAAATTTCAGCTTTCTCGTACTAATCGTCTCTGAGCTAGGCCACGGTCAGACAGACGGACGGACATGGCGAAACTATAAGGGTTCCTAGTCGACTTCGGAACCCTAAAAAGCATAATTGGTACGATTTGTATCGAACCCAGGACTTCCTGGAGTGTGGGGTCAGCGTTCTACCGATTCTTTAGCACTGATAAGGTAAGTCAGCACGGTGACGCATAATAGGGAACTTGCGTCTCACTATTGGTCACTGCTTTTATACAATAGAAGACATATAAAAAATTAGGAAAAATTACAAAATAAAATTTATAAAAAAATCGGAGTTTACGGCATCACACAAAAAGCAAAAAATAAAGTTGCCCTTATTATAAAAAAAGTTATTAGATTTAGTTTTTCCACTAAATTTTGAATGTTTTCTCATAGAGATGTAGATGCATAAAGACCTTATTTTACGAGATAACTCAGATATAGATAAACACTTTCTACATTTACCTTAATAAAGGTTTGAGTTTTATTATATCCATCTCCAAGGGTTTCAGAGATATTAAAACATTGAAGATTTTATTTTGTAAGTTCGTGAGAAGTCACCTTTAATGCATCACAAGTCTGGAATTCTTTCTACAATGTGTATGTCAAAAGTTTAGAAATGATTCAAAGAAGATTTTAAAAAACTTTAGCCTCTAAATAGGTTTTTAATATTGTCCTCAGCACGGGTTAGTGCAACAAAAAGAATAATGAATTTTAAAATAAATTGTGGAAAGGTTAGTTACTTGGACTCGTGTCATAGGCGCCATCTTCTGCCCCTCCATAAGGGTAGCGAACTAGCTGATACAACCCTACTGCACCGTACTACGTCTGGTCAAATCGATTGTCCACAGTTGCTTAGTCAACTGAATCTATTCCTAATAGATCAAGGCGAGTAAATCCAGTATTTCATCTGGAAAAAGTGTCATTAAGATATAAACAAGACTCATATCTATAGAGGGTTTGTAACTGATTTGATAAACTGGCGAAGATAAAAATCAAAATATTTTTTTTTATTTAAAGTAGCACAGAAACTGTGACTTAATGAACGTTACAAGTTAAACTAGGTGTAAGTTAAACTAGGATAGGTGAACTTGGTATGTTTAATTTATCAGCCCAAATAATAAGTTATATTATTAAGGTACAAGTTTTTAAGCTGTCTGTTGTGTTTTTGCTCAAAGAGCTCAATGAAGTTTTAAAATGTTTCTATAAGTGGAGAACTACGAGTATAATTGGTCCCTTATATTTGGATATACGCTCAAAGCCTCCTTAAACTAGTGTGTAGCAGTTGTACTGGTTTAATTAAGACAGGACAGGTTGTCAACTTAAGTAAGCAATACATAGAGGTTCCATTCCATAAAATCATGGAAAGCTCTGCGCGGCATCAGAGACTTCATTCATAACATGTTTTTTTTATTATATTCTCACTCACGAGAAGATAATTAGTAAAACGTGTAGGCTTTTTTCCCCTAGTGCCATCTCTCACGGTCCTTTGAGATCCGCACCCACGTATCTCCATGTAACGAAGTCTAAATATTGACAATGTTAATTAAATCTCTCTCCAATTTCAACAGTACCTCTGTACGTTCTAGCTTAGTAACAGGAGGTGTGCGGTGACGGCACTCAATCCCGTCTACATCTGCAGTCCAGAATATTAGACAAGGCGCCTCCAGACACAAATCATGCCTGGAACTATCCCCTAACGTGGATGCTGGGCTAGATTTATTCTTAATAATATCGTACCTGTACCTATTTGGCGTAGAGTTTTGACTGCCTCGTTGGTCGGCCACGGGTTCGATTCCCACTGGGGGCTGCCGTACATTTGTAGAAATATAGCCTCGTCAGAAATCAGAAATCAATAATTTGTTTCAACGTAAAGAATTTACATTCTCTTTGCTGAATGTCAATGTACTATGTTACTATGTTAGCCTCTGCCTTCGGGCCGTATTTGTAGTGGAGAAAATGGCAGCGGAAAAAAAAACTCGTCTCTGACCATCTTTTCTCAAATCATCTTAAACTTAATACATATGATATGATTCCTTGATTGCCATAAGTAACTTTAAAAGCCAAAGTAATACTTCTTACAGAAGGGTGCCCGAGTGCCTAGTTTGGGACCAGGGCAAGTGATTGTGTTGTGTGGGAGTTATTATTAGTAACTAGACTTTTTTGTGTGCAATAAAGTGTTATCTATCTAAACACGTACTAATCAAACATTTTAATTTTTATATTGACCAAGAAAAGTGTTTCTACCACACCCACTCAGAACGTGTCTCATTGCTCGTTCATAAAATGGTAACAAAGTTTATAATTTCTTCGTTATAAATGTGCAGCGGAAAGTTATATAGAATGTAATTTCTGCCCTGCCAGCGTTCTTTTGTTTTTCAGCAGCGAACATAAAAAAATACGAAGTTTAAATCTCAAAAAGGTCTTAAATCAAATAATTAGAAAAAAGAGGTAGGATTTTTTTTTGTACTCGATTTTCAATGAAAGGAGTCTGGCAACCTTTTTCTGAACTACGATAAAAAAACAAGCGCGGCAATTTGTTTTGTTTTGTTAAATTTTGTTTTTTACTAATTTGCTAATTTAACAGTACCTACGCTATTAATTATTCTAAATAATTTTATTTCCCTCGTAGGTGTAGAATAAAGCACAATGTATCACTCGGAAGAAAGTTCTATTTCTGTTCTCGAGTTTCTTTAAGCCCTCCGTTACGCATCGGGCTTATACATACTCTCGAACAGGAATAGATCGTTTTCTCCCCTTGGTGTACAATGTAATATTTCTACTTCTCTCTGCTTCTTCTCTCTTCTCTTTCAGTTTACAACGCTGTCTAAACAACCTGTTGCCTATCGTGTCATTCAAAGTAACACTACACATACTTCTCAAGGACCTCATTTCTACTGCATTGATCCTACTTTCTTAATGCTTCTGCCATACGTACAAAGTGTTGGGACCTGCACTCCATTATGGATAGCCAATTTGCTAGCTCTTTTGGAGATGTTCAGCTAGAAGGATTTTTCATCTATTGCTATTATTAAAATTTTTACTGGCCACTTTGAAAAACGGATTATAAAAGAACATACCTATATTTGTGGTGGCGCTAGTTAACAGTTTTCCCTAGTTAGGGCATTAGGTATTGGCCGATGATAACGGGCATTAGAGATATCCTCAGCCTTTTCGACTCGAGGCACCGTAGTAAGGCTGACCGAGCTCCGTAATCGACTTAATTTACTCGAGTGCAGTAATTAATTGGCTGCGCAGTGATATTGCCTCGGCCGATGAGTGATTCGAGGCCATTCATCTTGGCAGTAATTGTGATATTCATTGTGGATGCTCTAAGTGTCTGGGTGAAGCTGAGATCTGTCTTTGTCGATATATGTTATCCGCGTAATATCAGACTTAGGAAATCATTGAAATGTTCTTAGAATAGCTCTTATATGGCTAGCGAAACCGAAATTTCTCTTGAAGACTGTCACACTGAACACAGTGACTACAGCTGACCAAAATACTTGTATTGCAGGTGTCGGCCTAACACAGCTAAAAACTATCCTGATTAGTTTTAATTTACAAATAAACGGTATTAAAATCGGTCCATAAGACTGACAGATAGACGGACAGCCGGACGGACGGTCGGACAGAAGGACGCATGGACGGATGGACATACGGACGCACGGATGGACGGACGGACGGACGGATGACATAACATTCGTGTTGAACTTATGAGCTCTCGTTTTAAGTAGAATAGTTTTAAATAAAATAGTTTTATTGTGCGTGCGAGTGACCATTATAATAAACTACTCAAATTACATGAGGAACTCGATTTGTTTAACACAAAGGTGCGAGTGAAATTTAATCTTGTTCTTTATTTTGTTTCTTCTTTTATTTTAGTTTTTTGTGGTTACTTTACCTCGGCGTGAATTAGTCTGTGTCCACACGTATTGTTTGACGTGTTGCTACTGGCGAGATTCTATTATTAGCTTTTAGAGATTAAGGCTGACTTGCGCCGCTTCTCGAGTGTCGCTCGGGTCGCCATTTGAATCGATTTCTGTGTGAAGTAATTTTGTTAAATGCTGTTTGAGCCGCATTCGGGAAAGTGGTGCAAGTAGGCCTAAATTACATTGTTATAACATAAGTTTAAGCTGATGATTCTCCGAACTGAATAAATAAAAATAAATAAATATAGAGGAGTTAAAATAGAGGTTTTGTTTCATACTAGGACTTTTTTTGTTATGTGAGTTGTCTGTGTGCGCTGTGTTCAATTTTGTGTACGTAACAAGATGAGCAATATCGCTTTAAATTAATTTGTTTCCTCGCGCCCGCCCGCGGCATGCCCATATGTCACGTCGTACGAGACGTCAATTTAATAAAATCAAATAGGGTTCAGGGGCCCGTAACTCACTTCATCATCGTCATCATCAGCCATTTGACGCTTACTGCAGGACATAGGTCTCCCTCATGGTTTTCCAAGGTTCCCGGTCTTGTGCCATCCGCATGCAGCGACTCCCCGCCACCGTAACCTCCATCTTCATCCAGCTGCTGCCAGCAACCTGCGTCAGCCCGTCGGCCCAGCCAGGTAGTGGGTGTCCTACGCCGCATTTGCCAGCGTAGAACGCTCACTAGCTCGTTGAACCAGTAGATTAGACCAGTAGTAATGTATCGATTCCATCTTTGGACTACCCATTAAACGAATAGAAATGTAATGTATCCCATCTTTGCAGTAAGTGGAGCGTAAAGGTACTGTCGCGTGACACGTACTGTCATTTTCACGGCAATTTTCCAGCAGTAAACCTGTACCCGGATTTCACTAGAAGCAATTTATCATATTAAGCAACCTCGGTACATTTTGTTGTTCCCGGTTTTGACTGCATAATACGCCCGATTTCAATATTTTAATATTAATAGGTAAGGTTCATTTTGTTATTGGTAACGTGCCGTGTTTAACGTTGGATTTTCGGGACTCCATTGTGTAGGCAGACGATTATATGCTGTTCTGTATTTACTTATTTACTGGCTTATACAGGGTCTATCACAATCAAATACGTCTGACAATGGGGAATTGTCAGACGTATTTAAATACAAGGGAATACAATGTCGATACGAACAACCTAAAAAAATATAGGGAATATTTCAGGTGTTCTATACATTTTAATGCCGCACAGGTTGTAAGTTTAGTATAGAAAAGCAGATATTAGCGTTCAAAAATATTTTAAACACAATTTTTAGTTAGTTTAAAATTTAAGTAAAATATTGTTACTGTGTTTTATGCTAAGATAATGTTAACTGCAAATTTAAACTGTATAGAATTTATAATGTTAAGATTATTACAATATTCAACCGTGTTACTTAGTACCTAGCATACTGTGTAAACTATTTTGGGGTGCAGCCTAGGTCCAAGACTGCACGTAATTCGTAAAGCTGTTACATAAGGAGCTCCATAGCGTACACAAGTACTTCAATCCTTTTTTTTACAGACCGTTTTTGCACAAAAAGGCAGTAAAATCTCTCAATCATGTCAATAGTGATTTTGAGAATCTATGGCCCGTGATCCGACAGAGAACCAAAGTCACCGACACAGCCCACCGAATTAGCATGCTAAAGTGGCAGTGGGCCGGCCATATCATCCGAAGAACTGATAACCGATAGGGTAGACGAGTTCTTGAGTGGAGACCGCGGATCGGTAAACGTAGTGTAGGACGTCCTCAGACTCGGTGGAGCGATGATCTCCGCAGGGCGGCTGGCAAGAGCTGGATGGGCTAAGGTCTATGTCCAGCAGTGGACAAGCGTAGGCTGATGATGATGATCATGGGCTGTAAAAAGAGAAATATTTTATTTCCCATTTTTAGCGCAGTTGTTACTCTATGGAGTCTCTTTAGTGCAATTATTACTCTATGAAGTCCCTTAAATGGTTGTAGCATGTAAGTTTACCAATTGAATAAAATAAAGTTACAATATTTTTTTCGCGATTTTGAACAAAAAGTTGTTTGTATTGCCAAGTAGAACCCGTCACATTTAGATATATAAAGAAATTTCATAACACTGGTCGATAGGACGATTGACTGATTGATTGGTAGCGCGTCACGTAGAACGTTTGCATCTGACTACCCTACATAAATTTATTAGCGTGGTATTAATGGATAACACCGGTCGTGGTTTGAAAAAAGAAAAGTTTTTCCTGTTTGGCTTTAACTATCGTAGCATTCCTCGCGACCTCGTTCGCATGGTTAGCGGATTAACCTATAGCCTATGTCCACCTTGAAGGTCCCTTCTAAATTATACTGGTGAAATATTTTTTGAAATCGGTTAAGTATTTTCCGAGATCACTCCCTACATACAAAATTACAAACCTTTTTAACCGACTTCAAAAAAGGAGTATGTTATCAATTCTACGCGTATACTTATATATTTATTTTTTATTTTTTTATTTGGCTATGTTCCTCCATAACTCAGTCAAATCTTAACCGATTTCGACAATTCTTTTTTGTTCGAACAGGTATAACGTCCCATTGGTCCCATTTTAATTTGGTGAAGATCTGATAGAGACTTTCAGAGATGGAGAACGGAACTCTTCAATGGACAGCAGTAAATAAGCCCTATTGGGGCCATCCTTTAGTAATAACCGTATGTTTAATAAAATAGCGTAAAAGTAGTCCCAAGTTAATTTGGAGATGTTCTGGTGAAGACTTTCGGAGATTGAAATTTAGAACATGAAATTTTAAAGCAACGAATTAAGTAGGGTAAATTATGGTTATAAGAGACTTATTTATTTTTCTCCTGCTCCCCCACTAAAAAGTGAAAAATATATTTTTTAAATAAAAAATAAAAACCGACTTCGAAACACTACAGCACTAAAAAGTTAGAAATAATTTAAATAATTAGAAGTAGAAGTAGTTATACATGTAGGTATTGTAGAAGTATAATTTGTAGTTTCAAGACCAGCACATATATTTTGGGCACCGGCTCCAAATTATACTTCTACAATGTACCTAAATGTATAAATACTTCTACTTATAATTATTTAAATTATTTCTAACGTTTTAGTGCTGTAGTGTTTTCTCTTTATAACATTAGTGTAGGAGTCTAGATAGTGTAGATAAAATTGCTTGAGTTGATTTGGGATAAAATAACTCATCAATAAAATTACTGGCTTATAGGTTCCAGAGCATTCCTAACCAGTCCGCTAATCATCATCATCATTCAGCCACAAGAGGTCCACTGCTGGACATAGGCCTCCTCCATGGATCTCGTGAATCGTTCATGAATCGCTCGTAGCCCGAATCGCTCGTAGCCCCGGCTGCCTGAGTGATCTTAAACGATCACGAAGGTTAAGCAACACTGGGCGCGTTCAGTGCATGGATGGGTCGCCGTCTATGCCTAACGCTAGTGGCATTTTTCCGAGCGGTTCCGTGCTTCGCAAGGCACGTTAAGCTGTTGGTGCCGGCTGCCGTCGATAGATGTCAGTCGTTAAGCCAAGTCAGAGGCCTTAGGGCGGCTTGACAACTTCTGACAGTAGACGAGCTACTAGTCTACAAGCCTCCACCAATCCGGACTTGGCCCCCGTGGTGGAGTATGGCCTATACCTTCCTCAGGGAAGAGACCCGTGCCCCTCGGTGGGGACATAATGGGTTGATGATGATGATGGATCTCCAAAAAGACCGGTTGGAAGCGGCCTGTATCCAGCCACAAGATGGACAGATGACCTCTTCCTGCCACTTGGTGAGGTCATCTGTCCATCTTGTGGCTGGTCGTCCTACGCTGCGCTTGCCGATATGTGGTCTCCAGCCAACCAGTCCGCTAATACTTACACGTTGAAATATGGGCGGTTGAGAGCCGCGGTTATGTAATTAGTGATTAAAAATTGAGTTGAAAAATCTAGTTTCGAAAAATTCGCGAACAATAAGTGCCGTCTCATCGTCTATCAGAATAATTGAACACGGACCCTCGGCGCGCGTGCACCGCTCTGGCTGGCCACTCAACTACGCCCCTTCTCGCGAATCAGTAGAACGCTTGCCTCTCATCCATGGGGTTAGGTTAGATTCTTCCATGTGCCTGCAAATACCTAAGTCTCTTTTCAAAGTTACGTACATTTGTAAATTAGTTTAAAAACGTCGTGAGGAAACCCGAGTAACCCAGGTGGTCACTTACCTTTAAATAACCAAACCGCGGTCACGCGTGATAATGAAGCCTAAAATCAATTTTTGAGAGAAGGCTCTACAGTGGAATTAAAACATTAGCAAACGGGAAATGAATTTTCTGTGCATTCCATACTCGAAACAGAAATACGTCATCCAACCTTAAAGGAACTTTTTTGTTCTTATTACCTGAG
Organism: Yponomeuta malinellus; assembly: GCA_947308005.1. Taxonomy (NCBI): domain Eukaryota; kingdom Metazoa; phylum Arthropoda; class Insecta; order Lepidoptera; family Yponomeutidae; genus Yponomeuta; species Yponomeuta malinellus. The sequence goes on from OX370994.1 coordinate 4,531,903, forward strand.
GCCAAAAAAATCAGATACAATGTTGGTTTAATAAAACACAATGATAAAACAAACAAAATATACACTAATCTATGCTCTCAAAAAGCTATCGTTATCTCGAATTGGCATTACCACGTCTCTTATATTGCAAATAACTATTTTAATAACCGTAGTTACACGAACCAATAATGGCTGCGTATTAGGACTAAGCTCCACTCGATACAAAATTATCGAGCAGGGAACAAAGGCAGTAGTGGAACTATTAAAGCGCAAACTTGCAATATTGTATTGGCGGATTTAGACCAAACTCACAAGGGATAAATAATATAGAATAAACTTCGTATAATATGGTACTACAGGATACAAGCTTTCTCTCGTGCACGAACTACATTGTGGCTGTTCCTACGTGAAGCATGCTGTATCATTCGCACAAGTTAATAAGTTTAGTGAACGTAATAAAATGAGTAGGTATAGTCCGCACAGATCTTTTTGGCGTTAACGTGAATATAGTCACAGATCGTTTGCACATCGCTTACTGTCTTTACAGTGTATGTGTGAGTAATTGACTAATAGTAATTTACTACGCATCACGCTACATCAATTACTCGCACATACACTGTAAAGACACTAAGTGATGTGCAAACGATCTGTGACTGTATACTTTTGATAAACGTAGTCTGGGGGTTTGATGGATAATAACATTATCCTGTACTAAGTTTTTGATTGAGAACATTTGATTGCAAAATTAATAATTGTGGAAACAACTTGCCAAAATATGTTCAAAATGTTCCTATATCATTATGCATTGAACCCTCAGACCACATTTATCAAAAGTTTACTCAAATTATTACAACATAAAAAATTTATTGTGCGAGCGAGATAACATGCTCTACGTAAGAGCAGCCTCAGGGCTTGTAACTGCTAGGCAATCTCTCTCGCTCGCAATTTCTATAATTTTTAATGATTATAAAATGACAAAAAATCTATGTACTGTAACGATTCTCCTTTATAGAAGCTGGCTGGCAGAGCCTTCTCGTCTTATTTTGAATATTTTGAAGGGAATCGTTACGTTTTGTTTTAGATGTCAGTCGATCCCCAGCTAGGCTAGGGCTTCGATGAAAAAGAGTAATAAATAAACGATTCTCCTTTATAGAAGCTGGCTGGCAGAGCCTTCTCGTCTTATTTTGAATATTTTGAAGGGAATCGTTACGTTTTGTTTTAGATGTCAGTCGATCCCCAGCTAGGCTAGGGCTTCGATGAAAAAGAGTAATAAATAAACGATTCTCCTTTATAGAAGCTGGCTGGCAGAGCCTTCTCGTCTTATTTTGAATATTTTGAAGGGAATCGTTACGTTTTGTTTTAGATGTCAGTCGATCCCCAGCTAGGCTAGGGCTTCGATGAAAAAGAGTAATAAATATATAAATTGCCCCTAATCCGCGTTTTAAATAAGTAGCGTATTACAGTACATTAAAAGACTAAGCAAATAAGACATATTTGGGTTATAAGTTGGGCTTATAAGTTCTAGAGCAATTCAAACCAGTCCACCCATTGAGCTTTTGCCTACACTGACTCTACTTTATATGCACTTTGGGTGTAAATGAAACTACACTCAGTGTATGGCCGAACTAGTTGTTCGGTGGAAAATAGAACATAACTGACAGAAAACTGATCAAAGTAGAGGTATAAAATAATCGACATTACCGTAGTTGAGTCGAAATAAGATTGAGATGAAATTGCTTTGATAACTAAAAGGACATAAAAAACTTGCCATTTTTTAAATGTCTTTTTCGTGTGCACACGTTATGTTTTGTTTTTTAACGTACATAGTTTTTTTTAATCATATAACCATAAAAAAATATAGAAATTGGGAGCGAGAGAGAATGCCGAGCAGTTACATACACAGACACACACACACACACACACACACACACACACACACACACACACACAGAGAGAGACACACACAGAGACATACACAAACACACACAAACACACACACACACACACACACCACACACGCGCACGCACGCACGCACACACGCACGCACACGCACACACAAACACCTAGCGCTAAGTTTTTGTCAAGTTGTAAAGTTTTTCGTGTTACTAATTTGCATGCTTAATAACACAAAATTTATAGTACTTAAAGTTTTTCTTTTTTGTCAGTAGCAACAGAGAATATTTGAAAGTATTATATCAGCTGAACGTAGTCGAGCGTCTGCGATACAGGATTTCCTAGTGCAGGGCTCATTTTTTTATTTCATTTTATTGGAAGGTGAAGAAACAGATACAAGTACAATTAAACATTTGAAAACAAACAGGTACAAATAAAACATGGCTGATTGTATGTTATTCTCCGTATTCTGCAATAAATATGTTGTATTTTGTTACAATCGCTTAGGCTGTTCTTACGTGGAGCATGCTGTCTCGCTTCCACAATTTTTTTTTTTAAATATTGTTGTAATTTGAGTAAACTTTTGATGAATGTTGTCTGAGGTTTTGATGCATAAATAAATTACGGAAATTTTAAATATATTTTGGTATCATTATACGTAGTTTTTAATAAAGAAAAGTGGTTTCGAAAAGAATTAACTTTTGTAATCAAATTTTCTCAATCAAAAACTCGGTACAAACAACAAGACGTGGGATTTTTATCTACAATTTTACATTATTTTGGCACCGTTATTTTACATTTTATGTTTCTAGGTCAACGTATAGTGTTCATCTTGAAGAGGGATAGATTTCGATTTTTATAACTTTAATTTGATGGCAAATACGTACATAAATAAACTCACGCCCGTATCCCGGAGGGGTAGACAGAGACCAGTATATGCCACTTGACCTTATCCGGACAAATAGCTTTCGCTTTATCAACATTCATCAGTCGAAAAATGTAAAATTGCAAACATTTGACACAACAATACGTAATTACGAAACAAAAATATTGTATTTGTAAATCATATTTTTTATAGTATTCATTTGGAGTTCGAATATTTGTACATTTGAGGGACCGTGGTGAGTCTTAATATTTGACATGAATGCTAACTTCATCACTAACATTTGTAAAGGTCGTCGGGAAGAGATCGCTCTAAGCGATAAGACCGCCGATTGCCTAATATTAAGTAGATTTATAAGAAATCAAATTTTGTATTTCTTTTAATCTGGTTGTGCATTGAAGTGTTGTTTATCACGTCTCGTTGTTTGTTATCCATCACTAGGCTGTTTGTCAATCTCTCTATGTTTCTTGAGAAACGTGCTCTTAACAGATGAACGAACGTACGTCATCATCATCATCATCAGCCATTTGAAGCCCACTGCAGGACATAGGCCTCCTTCATGGTTTTCCAAGCTTCCCGGTGTTGTGCCGCCCGCATCCAGCGACTCCCCGCCACCGCAACCAGGACGTCAGACCATTGGGTGGGGGCCTGCCCACATTGCGTCTTGCAGTCACTAGGTCAGAACTTTTTCGCCCCAACGGCCATCAGTTCTCCGAGCTATATGCCCCGCCCACTGCCACTTCTACTGAGCAATTCTTCGGACGGACGGATGTATAACAAAGTGATGTTATAAGGATTTTTCGTTATGAGGTGCGTACCGTAAAAATGAAATATGTTGAAAATGTTATATGTATACCTGGGTTATTAAATTATTGCCGATGACAGCTTTCAACATTCATTTCCTAATAACGTTGTTAATTTACACTTAGTTTTGTATTTGCATTTTTAATTCGCAAATTCTATTGGATTTTTGTTATCGTGGCAAGTGGCAAATCATGGTCTCTGCCTACCGCTCCGGGATACAGGCGTGAGTGTATGTAATGTAATGTTTTTGTAATTGAAATCAAATCTCATAGGCATTCTCAGGGTGACTGAACCGTAGGCTCTGTACAGCATACATTATACAGCCCCACGCCCGTATCCCAGAGGAGTAAATCTAAATTCAAAAATTTTATTCAAAATTACACAAAACTGTGACTCATTAACGTTACAAGTAAAACTAGGTCTCCTTTTCAAAATCTAGACCATTTTGGAGAAACACCGGCCAAGTGCGGATCAGACCCGCTCACGAAGGGTTCCGTACCATTATCTATACGAGCAAAAATTTTCGAAATTTTCAACTGTCTGACTATCACGGTTCATGAGATACAGCCTGGTGACAGACGGACGGCTGGACGGAAAACGGAGTCTTAATAATAGGGTAACCTTTGGGTAAAGAACCCTAAAAACGGACAAAAACACTCCAAACTCAGTCTTTTCAAATATATTCCTTAATTAACAGAGTTTATATGTTATTCTAAAACCTAGTACTAATGCATTGAACTGGCTTTCATTTCATCTATATAATGTTTCAATTCAATTCAAATATTTTTATTCATTATAAAAACAGAATGTTTACTTAATGAACGTCAAAGTTGTTAGTTTCACAATTAATGGATTATGTGGAGAAGAAGCTAACAAAGAAACTACACATTTATTCTTTTCAAAATACGTTTCAACTTAATTAACAGAGTTTTCAACTTAAAATATTAGTCATGAATGTGTTGAACACTAGTCACAATCGTCATGTAATTAATATTAATCTACTATTTAATGCCAAACATCTTTGTCTTCTAAATAATCCTTGATGTTATAGTAAGCCTTTTTGCACAGAATGTGCTTAACACATTTTTTAAACCACGTTGGAGGTAACTCTAATATATCTTGAGGAATTTTGTTGTAGAACCTTATACAGTGCCCCATAAATGATGTGTTAACTTTTGCAAGTCTAAATCGTGGAAATAACAATTTATGTTTATTTCTAGTATTAACATTATGGTGGCCACCAACATTTTCGAAGTCTTTGATATTTTTTCTAACGTACATAATATTTTCATAAATGTATTGACATGCAACTGTTAAGATGTTGGTTTCTTTGAAGACATCTCTTAGCGAATCCCTACTACCTAACTTGTAAATAAATCGGATGGCTCTCTTCTGCAAGATGAAGATAGTCTCAATGTCTGCTGCCCGGCCCCATAGTAGTATACCGTAGGACATAATGCTATAGAATTAACTAAAATAAACAAGGCTAGCAGTTGCAACTTAATGTTTAATGTTAAGGTTTAATGTTATGCTAGCCTTTTTGACACTAAGGTGTGCTTTACACACTTTAGTAGACAGAGACCAGGGTACGGCGTTCTGTGATATTACATTTCTGTGGTAAACCTTACTGTGCAAGACTATTAATTTTCACGCCACAAACAACTTGGTTCACCTGGATGCTACACCCGTAGTTTTGTTATTGATGACGCATGGCTAGTGTTTGGTTAGAAAAATTTGAGTTATCAAACTTGTATAAGTTTTAGCAATTTTATAGTTCAAAAGATATAATTAAGAAAGAAGAAAAGAAAAAGAAAAAATGTGTTTATTTGACGACACAATACTAAAAAACATACAGTTACACAAAATACAACAGTCAACAGAAAACACAATATCAGCCGAAATGTGGGTGATGGCAAAAAAATATAAAAAACACGAAAACCATTAATAATTCGGGATGTATTATGTATAAGAGGCTATCGTTCAATATGTTATATTACAGCTCTATGTCCTATAGAAGACATTCTTCTATAGGGCGTCTTTGAGGTGAAACCATTCATATGAAGATTAGTAAGGATTGGTACCACATGAATGAAACCTCGTCACTGATTAATTAAAACACATTTTTTCATTTCAGCAGCTTTCGGCAGGATTATGTCAAGAAATTCAAATTTCCGCCACATCGCCGGCGATTCATTTTGCAGTTTCCGCTTTGGCACAGATGCGCGTCGAAATTAAATAACACTCAATTTTGTCGCTGTAAAAAAGTCACGCGAATTAAGCGCCTAAGTGCTGGGCTTGTCAAATCAAACCAAATCACATTTGTTTAATTCAACACTACACAAAAACCATGACTTATTGAATGTTACAAGTTAAACTAAAAAAAAATGGACAAAAAAATTCCAAACATACTCTTTTCAGAGTCTTTTGATGCTAAATTAACAGAGATTACTGTCTTGACTTTTTTATTTTTAACCGACTTCAAAAAAGGAGGAACCTCAATTCGACGCGTTTGTTTTTATTTTTTTGTTGCTATTTTCTTGGGACCTGGGTCTCCCGCTTCAGAGTTCAATGTTCTACCCACTAGGCTACCACCGCCTTGCTAATAACCTTACTTATTTACTTAAATTATCAATCTGCTATAATATAAATAATTTACACAAATAAAATTAAAATTATAAATACATACATTTATAAGTTAAGCCTACTCAACAGAATATACATATTGACAGGACATATTAAGTAAAACTTATCTAACAACAGAACAATATTACAAATAACAGAAACAGTATTACAGTAAACTAGCGAGATAGTACGCCTTTACCATAGCTTTAAATTGGGCAGGGACTTGGCATTCCGCACCCCCACCGATACAGTATTCCATAATCCAACGGAGCGGCTTTAGAAAGTGGTGTAATGGGATGGGTTTTTTAGGAGTAGGTTTTGGAAAGAGCGAAGAGTGAAGAAACTCGAAGCGCTCTTTTAGATAGGAAGGAGTTGCTGGATTAAACAGTACGCAATATAGAAGAGAGAGTATGTGCGTATTCCGGCGGAGACGGATTGGGAGCCACTTGAGCTGTGAACGAAATTCAGAAACATGGTCATATTTGCCTAAATTGGTTCCTAAAAGCATGAGTCGCAGTATGTTTGCTAATTATGAATATATATTTATTTGTTGGAATAGTTTTCAGCAGTTAGTGAACGAAATTTGTCTACATCACCATGATTCTTAATCCTTTATACCTAGTTGATATTATACGGTTCCGGTGTGACCGGACATTGTGACGGGTGAGCCGAACACAGAATGTACCTTAAAAAATATTCATTTAGTCTTAGATATATTTATTTTTCAAAGATATCAACTGAATATATAAATTTATGAAAAATCCTATCGCCTTTCATAACTAAAAAAAAGGTGTAGGTAGGAGATTTAAAGTTGATGTCATGTAGCAGGTTTTTTTTTCCAGTTATAGGTTAAATTATGAAATTTCGGTAATTATTATAGATAATAGAATGTATTCACTGTTGCTTAGTATGTATACTATAATCAAATTTAATTAAGAAAATATTGTAAAATATTATGGTGTCGATTACCATAGAGTGAGCCACTTATATTTTCTCGTCACGTTATTCTTCAAAATTTGCAAGTGGTATTGCTACTACAAATTCACATACCTACGAGTATGTAAGGTAGAAGACATAGTATGCATACCGGAATTGGAATCCACGACCTTTTCTCCTGTGCACCTTCCCATTAAGGGTCTCCAGGGAGTAACACTGGCGCTTACTGATCGAATTTGCAAAAAGTGTCTGTACAATCTCTCACTCATGTGAAAAGTGATCATTAGGACCCATGGCCTTGAACCTAAGGTAAAAAACCTAGGGGTATATATCAATAATTCCAAAAACGGCCGTTTTCGGCATTAGTGCTGTCTAGCTCCAGGTGCGTGATCCTAGGTTCTTTGTCGTGGGTCCTAAAAATCACTGTTAACGTGATTGACCGATTGTACAGACACTTTTTTGCAAATACGATCTGTAAAAAGAAAATAATATGGTTTTTTTTCGTTGATAGCGCTACTTAGCCCACTGGAGATAAGTGGCTAAGTCTGAAACCTTCCAAGATACACTTAAAGCTCGACGAGTCGATCTCTTTTGGCTGTCACAGCGCGTGATAACATCCAGTTCCAGAGTCCCGAGTGACAAATGAACGAGCCGGAGTCACGATTTATTTCCCGACCTACATATTCAGGGGAATCAGACCTCTTGATTCGGCCGAGACAATCTCTCTTCCCCAATCCCGCTCCGAGATGACATCGCGTCAAATGTTATTCACACCGCGTCTGGCTACATGATAACACGCGGCGCTAGGGCTGAGCGACTTTATGAATATGCTTAGGTGGACGGGTCGTTGCAGACAGGTTAAGGGCTCCATAGAGTACCTGGAATCGTTCAGGATTTGGTGCGCATAATACAGGAACTGGTCACATCTGTTGAAGAACCTATAATCAATATAGTTAAACGGGCCAAGTGGAAAGAGGGGGTTTTATCCGCTTTATCGAACTAACAACTTCATCATCGTAATTTTCAATGGATTTTGTACGAAGTTTTCCTTTTATATGTTGTTCACCTATTACTCGTTAACCTGTAAAGTCAACTTAGCCGTAATAGTTTTTCTTTTAATTTCATAACATATGTGCTACTACCCTGAATTTTTTCACATTTCTACAATCCTTACTAATATTATAAACGCGAAAGTTTGTATGTATGGATGGATGTTTCTTACTCTTTCACGCAAAAACGGCTGGACGGGTCCGGATGAAATTTTGCACAGAGATAGATTACAGTCTGGATTATCACATAGACAATTTTTTATATCGGAAAAATACATATCAAAATTACCACGCGAACGAAGTCGCGGGCAACAGCTAGTACCTTAATAAAAAAAATCTTCCTACACCAACAATATTTTTAAACGACCAACCTAACAATACCCCACACTATGGTGTAGACGAGAAAAAAAATTTAAACAATCACAAAAATATGGTGCAGAAAGGGTGCCCTAAAAAAAATAAAGGTTTTATTTTACTATTTTGTCGGCGTGATTAATATATATGTCTGTGCCAAATTTCAGCTTCTTCTTACTAATCGTCTCTGCGCTAGGCCGCGGACAGACAGACGAATAGACGGAAAGACTAACAGACGGATAGACGAACAGACAGACAGACAGACAGACAGATGGACAGATATGGTGAAACTATAAAAGTTCCTTGTCGACAATGGAACCCTAAATTGTGTGAAAAGTAAAGAGCGGAAAGACAACATGATTAATTCAAACCAGTTGTAAAAAAAAAGAAGAAGAAGAAAGACATTTATTATACCAACAAGAAAAATACAACGAAAATAATTTTCAATGTAATAAAAATGCAAACGGGGAGATTGTGATAACCCTGCAATGCTACGTCGGAACGTCAAACGTTCCTTTAATCAAATTATGCAAATATCAAAGAATACTCGCGGTTCGAGCCATACCTTATTGTGTAACATGTACCCTGAACGTGTTAAACACAGACTGCTACTAGCCGCGACTCTAGCTTCTATTGTAGTTGAAATTGTTTATTCAGAATAGAAAAACACATACTAGCTTTACAGCGGTCGCCACACTAGGCGAAAAACCTGTATAGTGGTGACCGAAGGAAAATAAATCTGTTAACACTTTGACATGTCGTATGATAAACACTATTACAGTAATATTGATTATATTCTTTTTGTTGCTCTAAGCCGTGCTGAGGACAATTTTAAAAACCTATTTAGAGGCTAAAAATTCCACCCATGCCGGGACTTGAACCCGCAACCTCTGGTTAACCGTGCCAGCGCTCTCCCAACTGAGCAAATGGCGGTTCAAGTCCCGGCACGGGTAAAATACTTAGCTTCTAAATAGGTTTTTAAAACAATATTAATTGCATTTGTATACATGAGCTTAAAATTAGTATAACATTTTTAAAATTAAAAAGCTATAATATTATTGTTTATGAAATAACGCAAACCGTACATATAGTCCACCTTTACGTTTTGGAATTTAGACTGCATATTTTGTATAGGTTTAAAATTAAATTCAGGTTGTGTAAAAATCAATGTGCAAGTTACCTTACGAGGGATTTAGCAATAAAAATGTGGAATTCTTGCCTCACATCCGACAGGACTTGGGTTTCATGCCGGCATGAACCACTCATGAAGTTATAGTAGAAATACCATTCGCTAACGGTGAAGGAAACCATCGCGAGGAAATCTGGGTGTCTGAGCTATTAACATACCTTAGCGCTTGAAATTGCCAATCCTCGGTGGGCACGCGTGGTGATTAAGCCCATACTCTCTCTCTGAGAGAAGGCCTGTGCCCTACAGTGGGACGTATATAGGCTGCTTATGAACCACTCCAGAGTCATCATCAGCCCCTTGACGTCCACTGCAGGACACAGGCCTCCCTCATGGTTTTCATAACCACGAGGGCTCTTGCCATAATCGCCACGCTTGGCAGGCGGGTTGGCGATCGCAGTATGGGGTTGGAATCTCAGGAAGACGCTGCTGCCCGTCTCCTGGTAATATATTTCCTTAGTCGCCTTCTACGACATCCACGGGAGGAAATGGAGTGACGCCACACGGATTCTTAATCTGCTACTTAAATTGTAACTCATAAATACTCCAGAGTATTTATGAGTTACAATTTAAGTAGCAGATTTTCTTAAACATACGTCGTAATTACACGAAATTAGAAAGACAAACAAAAAAATATATGTTAAAAGTAATTAATATCAGCAAGAGTCATTTCTCATTTTGATTTGAAGAAATGATTGCTTCACTGAAAATAGGGCGGGAATTACAGATCTTTTATTTTTGTGTCACGCGGTTTCAGCGCTTTTTGGAGATCTAAATGATCTGCCAAGTGCGTGTCGGATGTCGGATCCATGGTTCAAGGGCACCTTTTGGAGAATCATTCTTAAATGTTCATGAGGAAGGTGTTTGAAAGAGGAACTTTCAATACGAGATCTAATCTTAAATCGTGAAGAAATAACCAGCTCTTCCGTTCTAAAGTTCCATTCACCTGATACCAACCGGGGGGTTAGAAAAGCTTAACTGCAATTCTTGACCAAGCTTGCTGTGTGCATGTTTCGCCATCTTGAAAAAAGGATTAAATCCAGTTTTTTCCCAAAAACTCGGCTCTCCGATGAGGCACGAAAATTTTGATGCAATATTTTTTGTTGCATTTTCACGATCTTCATTTAAGGTTTTCACATTTTTCACCGTTAGTCTAAGACTAAGGGGTTCTTTTATACATCGTATTTCCAAAAAGTGTCTGTATAATCCCTCTATCATGTTAACAGTGATTTTTAGGGCCCACGAAAAATAACTTAGGATCACGAACCTGGGACTAGATAGTATTTATGCCAAGGACGCCCGTTTTTGGAATTGATGCTATGTAGTCCTAGATTTTTTGGCTTATTTTGGAGTGCTTGTAGGACTGAGGGGCTGTCCAAGATTATGCGTATTACTTCATGTTTCTCATGTTAAGTAAAGCGGCTGCGCTTGTCATGCCACTTCATTCAGATGAAAGATGGTATTCAGGGTGCTAAGGGTAATGGACGTTCGGTACTTTATATCTTGTATTTGTTAAGTGAAATACTTAATTCAGAAATCGGCGGTAAGTTCAGTGTTGCCGGAACCCCGAAAAGAATAAAATACAAACAATAACGTCTTTAAAGGCCGATGTTGGGTTTTAATGTCTCTCTTGGCCAGAATGGCCGGTTTATTGTAGACCTTTTTATTTTTGCTCTCAGAACACTACGAAAATACCTAACAATTTCGGGAACAATGAAAGTGCTTATTGACTATTTGGTACTACGCAGGAACTAGGCCAATTAAAGTTTGTAGTATAGAGATACATGAACGATTCTTTTGGACACAGAATAAAGTATAATAGGAAACGATCGAGCACAGAAATTAAACAGGTTTTGGTTTCGGAACGTTATACTCCAGGAACGGTGGGGCGCGACTGGTTGGCGTGAACTAAACTACTGACAAAGCAAAACGTGACTCTTAAAACAATGCAACAATTGACATTTCTTTACTGTACCGGAAGCATGAAATAGCCTTTAATAAAACCGAAAATATGCAGTACAAATTACCTTAAGTGAGCACGTGGAGTTGAGTTAACAAACGAAATACATTCCAATTTACATTACAATAGAAGATAATAAATATTTAAGTCAATGGATGCGAAGAAATAAACGCATCATAACGTGGAGCTTCGTGAACTGTTATATGAAACATATTATCGAGGCACTGAGTCAGCGAAGTCAATAAAAAAGTACCTACGTTGAAAAATATAAACACTACAGTGTTAATTCCTTTACTATTGGAGACTATTATAAGTAAGTACAAGTATGTCAAGTAAATTGTAAACACTTTTATTTAAATGCTTAATTTTGATACTTCATGCATAATTTATAATGATTATCATGCTGTGTAAACTGCTATTGGGTAGCAGACTAGTCCAAGACTGAAATTTGTAAAAAAACTTGTACCTGTCGATACTTGTAAGTTTACCGTTTCAGTAACTTTTATAATAACTTACACATCACACAATCACTAGACCTGGGCCTCGATTCTGTTAGTGCATTGTAGTATAATGACAGGTACACTGTCGGGTCACGTGACGTGTTTTTTCGTACCATTGACGCCTAGAAGGTTTGATGGGTGTGCCCGCGTAGACTTAAAGCAGCCATGAAATGAAAACCGCCATGTTTATGCAGTTGTCATGTTACTACAATGCATTAACAGAATCTAGGCCCTGGTCCCAAACAAACAAACAGGATCCCCTGTGCTGTTGTAACCAGGTAAAGACATCACAAACTCTGACAGAGGCCGTTTGCACAAATGTACGCCATCCCCCAGTGGGAATCAAACCCACAACCTCCGGCACTGTGATCAGACGTAATACCGCTAGATCCTTTACCCTATACTACTTTTATAAAGAGGAAAAGTTTTTAAGTTGTATATTTTTAAGTTTGTATGTAGGAGGTAATCTCCGAAATTACTGAACCGATTTCCAAAATTCTTCACCAGTATTAAAAATGGAACATCAGGATGGACATGGGCTTTAAGCTTATTCATTACCACGGCATTGAAATCGTGGACACTGTTAGTAAATAGGTAAAAGTGAATAGTCCGAACGTATGCGCGTTCATCTCCAAAATTGCACGGCAGTAACGAGGCCGCCTCTCTATCATCATTAAAAAGGCCTCCAGCCACGGATCCGCGAAGAGCGGTTGTCGGCCGTCCATCACGGCACAGGGACATTATTCAGCGGTGATAAGTCGGGGATAAACCTGCGGTAGCGACACCTAGCGCGGGAGATATCGCACTGCGCGTGGGGACTGCAAGGTAAAAGATTTGAGCGGATTCATAAACTTGTTTATTAGCTGCTAACCTGTTGCCAGCAACTTCAATCAATCAGCTTGTAGGTACTGATCTACTGCTGGACATAGGCCTCCCCCAAGGCACGCCACGTCTTTCTGTCCTCGGCCATCCTCATCCAGCCACTGTCAGTAATCTGTCTTAGATCGTCGGTTCAGCGAACTGGTGGGCCCTTCGCTGCGTTTGCCAGCAGCTTTACTAGCGTAGAAATTTTGATGCGTATTTTTCCGGGATAAAAAGAAACCTGCTATAAGTCTGTAGCAAATTTAATTCAGATCCGATTACCCGTTCTGCGGGAATTTTTTTTTCCCGCTGCCTTTTTCTCCACTACAAATACGGCCCGAAGGCGGCAGCTAACATACATAGTATATTGATATTCAGCAAAGAAAATGTAAATTATTTATGTTGACATAAATTATTGATTTCTCATGGAATAATAAGGTTTTCCATACAAACTCTTGCATTTATAATTTTAGTGACTTTGGCAGAAAGTTTCAACATTTGAAAAACAACAAGGAACACATTTCGGGAATGCAAAATAACCTCTTTTGGTTCCTCCGTGCCAAATACGGTGACTAATTTTAAGATCATAAGAATTCTTTGTTGCACACAAGAAACACCAATAAAAGTTACAATAAAAGAAAAGCTCATATTTTCCATAACTTTAGCAATTACCGCTAAAAACCGTGTTAAAAAAGTGATATTGTCTCTGAGATTGCTCTTGATCGTGCCCATGTTAAGATAGTTGTTGAAACCAAACAGCAACTTGATAACTGACGAAAGATCTAGGAGGTAAGAAAGAGCGTTTTTTTATTATTTTTTGTTGCGTGAAGCATGCTGTCTCGCTGGAACAATTTAACATTTTTAATTATTCTAATAACATGAGGAAACTTTTGATAAATGTAGTCTGCGGGTTTGATGCATAAATTACGAATTTTGGAATCAAATTTTCTTAATCAAAAGTTTTGTACCGGATAAGAAAAATGTGCCTTGAATATCCGCAATTTAATTACCATTGAAACCCTCAGACCACATTCATCAAAAGCATATTTTATTACAATCATTAAAAATATTAAATTTTGCGAGCGAGACAGCATGCTCCACGTAAGAGCTACAGCTCCTATATTCCTCGTACCAAATCCTGAAAGATTCCAATAATCTAACTGTTAGGTAAATTCCATACTAATAGCAAACGTCAGGATTCCAACGGCATTTGGTGGGCAGAATTGGGCATCTGATCTAAAGTCTGTATGGTTACTTCAGTCGGTCAGCCTCGTAAGAACCCTTCAGAAATAGCTGTAGCGCAGGAACTGTTTCATAGAACGATAATTCATGGTTTATTGTGACAATTCGATATACATTACAAAGTAGATTAACCCGCAGGATTAACAAATAGGAAGCCTAGTCTACGCAATGTACATCCAATCGTCACAATAAACTATGAAATTTAGTTTAAGCAAATGCGGCCCAGATGTTTATCCCATTATATTAATATTGAATGTGAAAGTTTGTGAAGATGTTTGGATGTTTGGAGGTTTGGATGTTTCGATGTTTGTTACTCAATCACGCAATAACGGCTGAACGGATTTACATGAAACTTGGCGTACGGATAGACAAATACCTGAATTGAGACATAGCATACTTGATATCTCTGTAATGCGTTCCCGCGGGAATATTCTTATTTTAAGTTTAAAATAGATAGCATTGTGCGAGCGAAAGTTGTGTTTTAAAAATAGATGGCGTTGTGCAAGAATCGTATAAACGAATTTTGTGGCGGTGCAAAGGTCGCCGGGTCAACTACTACGTTATAATATATAGAACGGGTCTAATCGCGATTGTTTCGATAACACTTGTTAAATCTAAAACTAGTGACAGTAGCGACACCGTTTCTAGAGTAAATCCCGTTGACGAAACTCTCCGCTTGAGCCAAGTCCGCGGATATGTCTGAAGGCGACTCGAGATGCGGATGCGAGTGCGAGAGATTGGTGTATAAATCTGGCTTTGAGTTCGTGTGTCACCACACTCACCGCCCCCTGAAGCGACCCACCGCAAAGCTCCCATTATAAACGAGACGTACTAAATATTGCAGTGTGCATTCGGATCTGCACTATGAGATAGTTGGTTTTAAAATGTTTTTGGCACTTTATCTTCAAGAATAGGTAACTATAGGTTACCTATTCGTTCCCACAATTATAAAATATAGAACATGGCATGTCTATACCTACCAAATTATTTTCTATAATGAGCTGCGTGTCCTTGTATCCTCGGTGGGCTACAACTGAAAATCACTGCTTTGCCCTTGCCAAATACGAACACTGAGATGTGGCCTTTTAGTATACCTATGTATACGAACATTATAGCACACGTAGTCAAATTAAGCAAGTCGTTGTCATATTTCATCTGACCATCTAAGAACTAAATAATTGTATTGCTATTCATGTGTAATGAAACTGTGCCATGTTTCTGTTTCTTTCTTTCTTATTACAAAATAGATAGATAGATAGAGAACCAAAGTTTAAAGTGTTAAGTGAATAAAGTGTTCTGTATCTCTACTTATGTGTCTACAAAAGGCTGCATTTCACTTTTCGTCAGACTTACGCTTTTAGTAAATCAAAAAAGCTATATACTTTATAACGAAGACGAACCTACTCAGCTCAGCTATGACGTAGAAAAAAACTGATAAGCTGTAAGAAAGTAGCTAAATAAGGCTTACACCAACAATACAAGCAGCTTAGTATAAAGCTTGCCTTTGTACATATTGCTGCAATAAAGATTTTTTCGATTGAGTTCAAAATATTTTTGGGTAAATGATTTGTGAATTTTCCTGATGTATTTCTAGTGATCGTTTTTATTATTGATACATTTTCGTTCCCAATAAATTACTAACTAGAATGTTTGGAATGCAGAATTTAAAAAGTCCAGATCGTTTTACATGCTTTGAAGTCACGGACTATCTATAGGACAGGAACAAGTCTAAATACTAACATTACTATTACTTCTATGCCTACAGTTTTGATCTTTTAGCCAGAGATATGACAACTGTTAGTAAGTAATAGTAAGCGAATAGAGATAGGGAACAGGGATTACGACGTAAGGCAATAATTTGCCAAATGAACTATTTAGGCCGTTCTTGCTCTTAATGACAAGTATGAGTTAGAAAAGAGGATGTTGACACGATAGAAACGAAAAACTACGACGTCGATGACTGATGGGAGCCTGCTCGTATCACGCGCACGGGAAGAACCAAGTTCTTAACGATTCCAGTCTTGAACTATCAAACTCCATATTACTTGCTACCGCAAACGTCAGAATTCCGACCAGGTTTGGTGCGCATAATTTGATTAGACTGGATTAGAATTCTTAATTAGGCCTCTGACCGTCTATAATTGGGCGTCACTGGCGCCAAGAAAAGTCACGTTGCTAGAAGGAATATAAACGTAAACATTTACATACAGGCACGTACATTGCTTCTGGCCCCACACTAGGTTACCCTGTGTCGTGGGAACCAGAAACCACGACATCACAAACATGTAAACATCCAAGATCTGGGGTTTTTTTTTGTCCCCAGCCGGGATTTGAACCCGGGACCTCTCGCATGTTATGCAGATGCACTACCGCTGCGCCACGAGGTTGTCTACACTACACAGCATTAAGATATCGAAATAAATTCAAACTATTTATTTTTTCAATCAAAAAATAAATAGTCGAACTAGAGTCCGTGCCTTCATTAAAACCGGGCATTGAGTTAGGACATTTTCGTCCTTATTCCAATTAATACCAGGGTTTCAACTTGGGAACTAAGGAAAGACACGGGCCCTGGGCTACTAAGAAGGATACATTAAATGATTGTTGTCATGTTAAATTTGAGACGTGGTCCGTTCCAATAAACTTAACAGTTTCTCTCCCAATCTCTGACTTTAGTAATAACTAAGCTTCAGCAGACCGTTACACACACCAGATTCGATAGAATATTAACCTCAACAAAGTTTCTTCCTATTCAATTTCCATTTAAAGATGACTGGACGGAAAGTTCTCATTGATTTCAAAGGCGAGTAAGTAAACAAAACTTTAACAATACAAATTAATCACGGAAAATCAATGATTACTTTGAGATTAAAGGAACGCTCGAGCTTTTGATCTATGTTGGGGTAATAACAGATGAAATTGGACTACTCCAATAATCAAATTGGAACACTGGAGGTTTTTTCTGTTTTAAAATATTTTGACAATAATCAAAACGCGTTTACTCCCTAAAAAGTTAGATCTACACTTGAACAATCTATAAAGTGATACCAGTTATCTAACGTAATAAATAGCATAACGAAACGTTTTACTCTTGAAATAACTGTACTAATTGTAACATAATAGCAACAACTTGTAAAATAATCGTAAATTCTTAAACTGAAGAAAGTTAGCCCTACATTTCATTTCCGAACCGAAGCCAGTTTATTCCTCTTTTAAATGTATGTTTTCCATCACGCTCTCACAATATATAATATTATTTTATTACCTTCCTGCTTTACTTTATTCCAATATTCAATGGAATTTGTACGAAGTTTTCTTTTCATAAATTAGTCGACTTACTAACTTGTTAGCTGTGATAGTTTTTTAATACCTTATAATACTGCCCTTATTTTTGCCAGTTTCTATAAACAAACAAAAGGGGGAGGGGGTAGGCTCATCTAGATGTTTTATCTTAGTGTTTTAGCGTAATTAATATGTACATCTAAACATAATTTCAGCTTTCTAGCAATAATCATCTTTGAGCTAAGCCGCCGACAGGAGGTCAGACAGACAGATACGGCGAAACTAAATGGGTTCCTTGTTGAGTACGGAACCCTAAAAATGATAGAATTTACGGGCAAAAGTGAATGCCGATATCAAACATGCTTTTAAATAAATAAATAACTCCCACACACCACAATCAATTGTCTTGGTCTCAAACTAGGATACCCTCTACTATGTTAACAAGGCAAGGACATCACATACATGGAAATATACCCTGAGGCCCTTTGTCCAAATGTACGGCGGCCCCCAGTGGTAATCGAACTCACGACCTCCGGCATGATAAGCAGACGTGATACCGCTACACCAAAGAGGCAGTCAAAAAAGGCAGAGAGAGTATAAAATGTCTCTTTTAACATTCCTGTGCTCTGCAGCGAGACGGGGGTATAAGGTGCCTTACTATAAAGTTAGTGGCAACAAAAGCCACCAAACAGCCACAATGGCAAGACCCGGCTGGTCTTGAAGATAGGAAGGAAAATTAAAAATATATATTTTTCGGCACCCTGCGAGCGCTAACGAGGTGAATGTTCATTTTTCACCAATTTGCATTTTCTCCGCGACAAAATTCAATTTGGTTCCTTTTTTATTTTATTAATTCGTTGTACTGAGCTGGAACAGGGTTTTTGTGTAATAGTTTATTTCAGGGTAATTTGAGGTGGACATTTCCCGTCTCAGTTTCATTTAACTAAGTATGTTCACGTCTTTGTTTGTATGTAATTCAAATAAAGGGAAGAAATCTGTCTGTCCGTCAAGTTTCTCGCGTTGAAACGACAAATGCACCACATCATCACGAATATTTACTCCGTGTCATAAGAGCGCTATCAATTACGCGTCCATCGCAAGCCAACATTTTTGATACTTTGGCAACGCGAGAAAATTAATTGATTTTCTACGCGAGAAAATTAATTGATTTCCAGCAAGATTTTAGAAATAAAGTAGTTTAAAGTATGCGTAGCTTTCGGTTCGGGCGTCAGTATTTTATCAACCTATATGTATTGCAAAATATCAGTACAGTTTCCAATTTGCAATTCAACACCTTTTTCCAGGGCTGCAAAAGCAATACATAGACGAAACATTTTTGTGTGCATGCACCTAGTATATATTTAAAAAACTAAAAGGTCACATTTTCGTACAAAATGAAACATGTTCCAATTAAGCGTATCGCTTTTCAAACATCCAACTAGACACACGACCCAGCTATAAAGTTTTGTCCTCGGAACAGTTACACAAATAACAAATAGATTTTCCGACAACACCGTTCGCCCATAGAGATTTCAATCTAGATAATATTCCCTATTCCCTGTACATCTAGTAGGACAGGACGATAGAGATATTCGCTATGTGCAGGAGTTGTATAGCTATTGTACAGCTGTACATGTGCGTAGTTAAGTAGTCGTATAGTATGGACGTTGACATATATAGGAATGTGAGGGGGGAGGGATGGGGGGGTTCCAGAATAGTCTAGTGATCACACTAGGATGTTGGGTGACTAGGATGTATTAGGATTTGGTGTGGCCAGACATCGCTTTTCAGCCGCACACTCTCCCCTATAAAACAACCCGAGATGCATCATTGAAACTATGCTTTATATTCACGCAGTTATCCCACTTCTGCACACAGACGTGCATAAATACACGCCCTTATGAAAGCGTGGAAAAGCAACATACCACCATTATTGGGCAGTCGGATTTATTTAAAAATAAAAACCGACTTCAAAACACTACAGCACTAAAAAGTTAGAAATAATTTAAATAATTAGAAGTATTTATACATGTAGGTATTGTAGATGTATAATTTGGAGCCGGTGCCCAAAATATATGTGCTGGTCTTGAAACTGGGCACCGACTACAAATTATACTTCTGCAATACCTACATGTATAACTACTTCTAATCATTTAAATTATTTCTAACTTTCTAGTGCTGTAGTGTTTCGAATTCGGTTTTTATTTTTTATAAAAAAAAATATTTTTTAATTTTTAGTGGGGGAGCGGGAGAAAAATAAATAAGTCACTTATAACCATAATTTATCCTACTTAATTCGTTTCTTTAAAATTTGATGTTCTAAATTTCCATCTGCGAAAGTCTTCACCAGAACATCACCAAATTAATTTGGGACTACTTTTACGCTATTTTATGAAACATGCGGATATTACTAAAGGATGGGCCCCATTAGGGCTTATTTACTGCTGTCCATTGAAGAGTTCCGTTCTCTATCTCTGAAAGTCTCCATCAGATCTTCACCAAATTAAAATGGGACCAATGGGACGTTATACCTGTTCGAACAAAAGAAGAATTGTCGAAATCGGTTAAGATTTGACGGAGTTATGGAGGAACATAGCAAAAAAAAAAAAACCTTATTTTTTGATGTCGGTTCAAAAAAAAGATAGGCTGGCTGGAGCGATCTCAACACCCTGCGAGCTAACCAACTCATGTCTGTATCTCCGCTTACCATCCCCATAATAATAATATTATTATTATTAATTTGTTGCATACTCGTAATTCCATATTATAAAACAAAAACAGTAACAAGCCAAAAATATAAAAACCACTATCTTACAACCAAAATTTATATCGACTTCCAAAACTCTTGGTTTTGGAAAACAACAGTTTGGTCCAAAGCATGGACAAAGGACTTTCAGGCCTATCTCTCAAAAACAATACGTGAACTGTTATTTAATCTAGACATATTAGACATTGTGTTACATATTTAGGTAGAGATCGAAGCTCGCCAGTAACTACGCGCGCTGGATACACGTCAACCCGTATTATACACCTAGCCAGGTGGGAGGCAGGTTACAAAGGACCATTATTTGTAGTCAGAGCGGTATCGACGTGGCGTGCTTGCTACATTGCATACCATGCAGGGTGTATTGTGTGTAACGTCATATTGTATCGCGTGGCACATGTTACTAAATAATACTCCTGTATAGCTTAGACTTTCAGAAAACTTTTATTTCACCCAGTATCGTGATAGAGTAACGAAAGAATTAAAAACTTAGTGTCTTTACCATGCCGGAGGTCCTGTGTTCGATTTCCACTGGGGCCACCGTACATTTGTAGGTACAAATGGCCTCAGTCTAGGTGTATTTCCATGTGTGTGATGTCCTTACCTGGTGACCATAGCACAGGGTATCCTAGTTTGGGACCAGGTCAAGTATTTTCAGTTATAAGTTTTTTTTTCATCGGTAATTTCTTTTATTAAAACAGCGCCATGTGACATCTCCTACTCGCACTTATAGTAAAAAAAAATATTGACGACGCACTACGTAGCTACAATTAAAGCTGCGGGAGGGAACCTGCAAGCAGCCGCACATCTGGCGCATAATCGGTCCAAATGGAGAGCGTTGGTGGCTGAAGCTGCCCCATAGTCACTTTCCTCAGTCATGAGGACACGACCAGAAAAAAGAAGAAATAGTATGTAGCACCAAGATAAAACCAATACAGTTACTGTGTATTGTAACTAGATCCAGTATTGTAAATTATACTATCAACAAAAATAAAGCAAACAGATATCGGACAATTGGACATTGTACTATATGGGGTCTGTAACCTAAATCGCGATTGGTACATTCTAAGACCAATAATATCGGTATAAAGGCCACGGATGTTCTCAAAAAGAGTTATTGTAGCGGCACGGGCAGCTAATGGGAATTTATTGACTATAAAACCTTCCACCTAGAGTAAAAAGGTTTGAAATTACCGCTGACCGAGCCAGTAAAATGATACTTGGCTCTTAAAACCTTAATAAAAATGAAATGAACTATGTTAACTACCTTAGGCTGGATTGCGCCAGCGCCTACTAACAGTACCATCTATTTGTTTATCCAGGGGTAAGGTATATCCAGTGAATAAGTGTAAAAACCGGCCAATTGCGTGTCGGCCTACGCGCAGTGTAGAGTTCCATAGAAAGAGGGGTTTTTATCTGCTTTACAGAAGTAACAACTTCATGAAAGTAATTTTCAATGGCTTTGTACGAAGTTTTCCTTTTATAAATTGGTCGCCTACTCGTTAACTTGTAAAGCCTACTTAGCCGTGATAGTTTATATTTTAAGTTCACTATATGTGCTACATCCTTGAACTTTTTCTCGTTTCTACAATTAACCGTTTAGCCGGGAGAGGG
Organism: Yponomeuta malinellus; assembly: GCA_947308005.1. Lineage (NCBI taxonomy): Eukaryota > Metazoa > Arthropoda > Insecta > Lepidoptera > Yponomeutidae > Yponomeuta > Yponomeuta malinellus. Next base: position 4,553,833 of record OX370994.1, read on the forward strand.
GGCGACGCCCTACTCTGACAAAAATTGCGGTTTATAGATAAGATAAGAATATTCTTTATTGCGCACAAGAAGCGAGACATAAAATATTAAAAGTTACAATGAAAAAGTACAATGGGCGGCCTTTATAGCTTAAAATTTCGTATTTCGTTCCTTGTTGACTACGGAACCCTAAAAAAATTTTATACCATGACATTTGCAGAGCTAACCATAGATAAGTGGTATGATTGCCAGGCCTGTCAATCAACTATTTATTCGTTTATCCCTGGATAAGTTTTCATCTATTTACTTATACATCCAGTGACTTGGCGCAAGTCGCCCTAAGCATCGTAGAGAGTGAAATTATCGAAAAGAAGCCTGAAACTTGCGAACGACGTGACTTCAAGGTGAGTAAGGTTTGATAGACCCGTTCTTTACCGCTGCTCCGATTCACCAAGGTTTGCTGGTAGAAATTTCTTACAGGGATAAGCTCGCCTTTGTACCTGTTATTTCTTATGTAATGTCCTGTTTAGTGTTTCGTGTGCAATAAACTATATTAATGATAAGTAGTAATTTTATTACTGTTTCCATTCTAGTTATAGAGCGGTGGTAGCCTAATGGGAAGACCATTGGACTCGAAAGCGAGAGACCCAGGTTCGATTCCCAGTGCGGGCATGAACCTATGACTTTTCTTTCTAAGTTATGTACATTTGTGAAGTTATACTAGCAATACCACTCGTTAACTGTGAAGGAAAACATCGTGAGGAAGCCGGAGTATCTGAGATATTCACATACCTCACCGCTTGAAATCGCCAATCCGCGGTGGGCACGCATCGTGGCTAAGCCCATACTTTCTCCCTGAGAGAAGATCTGTGCCCTATAGTGGTGCGTATATAGGCTGCTTATGTTCTAGTTATATACGAGCGGTATCTTGTGCTACAGGTATTATTGTACTTACAAAAGTACATACCGTCCATGAATGTAGTCTATGATATAGTGGATAGCGAAATAAAGAATTTCGTATTTATCTCAAGTAAGTAAATGGATTACCAGGAGACGGGCAGCAGCGTCTTCCTGAGATTCTAACCGCATACTGCGATCGCCAACCCGCCTGCCAAGCGTGGCGATTATGGCAAAACCCTTCATGGTTAAAAACCATGATGGAGGCCTACATTCTGCAGTGGGCGTCAAATGGCTGATGATGATGATGATGATGATGAAGTAAATGGAAGCGGTGGTAGCCTAGCGGGTAGAACACTGGACTTGGAAGCGGGAGACCCAGGTTCGATTTGCAGGCATGTACCTATGACTTTGTTTTCTAAGTTATGTACGATACATACCTCAGCGCTTGAAATCGCCAATCCGCGGTGGGCACGCGTGGTGATTAAGCCCATACTCTGTCTCTGAGAGAAGGCTTATGCCCTACAGTGGGACGTATATAGGCTGCTTATGAAGTAAATAAAACTAGAACATAACTTAAACTCACACCTGTGTCGCGGAGGAGTAGGCAGAGACATTAATTAGTTGCTGCATGCACGAACGCCGGTTTCGGGTACTTTTTATGTTGCCCTTCGCTAATACATCACCTGTTTGGTTTAAATATATCCACCTGGGGCAAAAATATGTAAGTAAGCACCTAAACCTACTTGATGTTTTATTTATGCTTTATATTTTAGATTAAGGCCAGGTTCTCCGAGCCCACGGATTTGTATGCTGCGCGAGCGAAAAGCTGGGAGAAACAAATCCTATTTATTAAATTTTGACTCCCGACGTCATTAACAAATTCAGTGATAGTCATTTTGGTATATTTTTTACTATCCAAAACTCAGTACAACTCAAATAAATCACATATATAGTTATAATTTAGAATCATGTTGCGTTTTTTCTGATGCTATAAAGTTTGAAAAAATCATAAAAATATTGAACGACGACCGTAGAGACGGCATTGGAGACTTTTTTTTTTATATCAGAATTTTAATGCTAACCGTTCGACAGTAAAATGTATATTAAAACACCAGATTTAGGGGTAATGTCCAAGAAACCAGCCTTAAGTACGGCATATACCACTCCCATTTTGGTAAACTTCTATATTTACATACGTTGGACTGCGGTCCAGGACACAAACAGTTTATGTCTAAGTATATTTTGTAGTGCAATCGACTTTAATCTGTTTCATAGACTTAATATAATTAGTACCATTTACGATCTTTTTTTAGGTTCTTCATATTTATTTTTAGAAGTTTTTAAGGAATATTCTTATCTTATCTCTTATCTTTATTTGAAAAGTTATAGGTAACATAATATTGATGGTAATACAGGACGTTTTGCGAGTTTGACTAGCATTTAGTCGATTTTCTTACAGTTGAGAGACTTCCCTTACTCATCCATTCATTCATAAACTCACGCCTGTATCCCAGAGGGGTAGGCTTCCTCTCCACATGTCCAAACCAACGCAACTTTCCTTTCTCCAAACATACTTCTCAAGGACCTCATTTCTACTGCATTAATCCTACTTTCTTGCTTCTTTTGCCATACCCAAGTCTCGCTACTACACATACTCGTAAGTGTTGGGACCAGCACTCCATTATGGATAGCCAATCTAGCTCTTTTGGAGATGTTTTGGCCACTCACAAAGGAGTGCAAGGCACCGTTTACACAATTTCCGGCTTTTAATCTTCTTTCTATATCACCTTCACACTTTCCATCCCTCGTAAAGAGGCTCCCCGAATAGACAAATTTCTCACCTTGCCTTCCAACTTCCAAACTTGCCTTTCCCATACAGCTTTTGTGTTTCCCGATGAAACAAGTTGGTTTGTAGCGACAAAGACAACTTTAAATTAATAAATTGCTCAAGTTTGAACATTAATTGCAGCTCAAAATAATAATGGCGTTGCGGGATTACGATACAAACTGGTCCAACCATAAGTTTATACATAGACTGGCTTTGTAGGTATGCTTACTTCTGTTAGACACAAAAATTCTCTACAAATTTATCTTAATATATATACATGTCAAGTCAAAGTCAAAAATTTTTATTCACTATAAAAACAAAATGTTTACTTAATGAACGCCAAAGCTGTTAGTTTCACAATTAATAGATTATGTGGAAAAGAAGCTAACAAAGAAACTCCACATTTATTCTTTTGAAAACAGGTTTGCTTAATTAAAAGAGTTTTCAACTTAAAGGTACACTACACTAGATACAATCGTTCCTGTTAACATTATTTAAATACCAGACATCCTTGTCTTCCAAATAGTCCTCAATGTTATAATAGGTTTTTTTGCACAGAGTATGCTTAATACATTTTTTAAACCGCGTCGGTGGTAACTCTTATATATCTTGAGGCGTAAAATTGTGTTTCGAGCGTATTCTTTCTCATGCTCGAAACACAATTTTTAGGGTTCCACAGTCACCAAGGAACACTTATAGATTCGCCATGTCCGTCCACCGGCCGTCTCTCAGACAGACAGTGTCTGTCCAAACCATTTCGTCCCCCGTCCGCCATCCCGTCTCCTGGTTAAGTGGTTGCTTGTAGAAACGTGGAAAAATTAAGTTTAGTAGCAAACATAATGAACATTAAAGGAAAATGGTTAAGTAGGCTTTACAAGATAACGAGTAATACGTGACCAATTTATAAATGAAAAACTTCGTAAAGTTTTTAATGAATATTACTTTGATGAAGTTGTTAGTTCTGTAAAGCAGGTAAATAGATAGCCTGACCGACAGACAGACGGACAGTGAAGTCTTATTAATAGGGTCCCGTTTGGCACCTTTTGGGTACAGACCCTATAAAAAGTTATTTACGCATCGAAAACAATAGGTATGATAAAAACTCAATTTGCACGCATATTTACTAGTTTATTTTCCATTTTACAATTTTTACAGTTTTTATTATGTCTAGTGCTCGTGTTAACCTTAGAAAATACGATAACAATAGGTATTTTCTTACTTAATGTTTAATAAAAAATATAAGCATGAGATAGGTGTAGCTTCGCGGAGGGTGCTACGCGCTACGAGCTACGAGCTACGGCGTAGCGAAATCGACGGCTGTGACGTATGCGTGTTATTTCTGTTGCCGAATAAAAACAACCAAACTTCTAATGAAACCTACAACTTCCCGAGATATTTGCGTAATTGACGTGCCTGTTTGAATAAACAACCGCTTACACTCAATACAAGTTAAAAGTAACTTGAATGTAAACATGTTTTTTTTAGTGTAACGGTTATTGTTGGGTGAAGGAACTCTTAAATTAAAGGCGAATTCTTGACAAATAAAAATCAAAATTTTACTAACAAACTTACAGCTAATATATACAGAGCTTTACAAATCCTTAGAAACTAATATCACCCGTACTTTAGGATCAACCAATAATGGGCTTGCCCCCGCGTTTCCAAAAATGTTTGTTATGGTCGCGGATGGCGCGGGTCTCGCATCGTCCGCGCATGCGCCCTCTTTGGGTATCGTCGACGGCTGGGCTGCGCACAGCCACGCTCTAGCCAGTGTGCCGCCGGCTGTCGCCGTGGGGTGACGTTCGATGCTCCTCTACAGTAGTATATTTTTCTTAAAAGGTGGAACTTCAATTCCAAAAAAAAGACCAATTTGTCTTTAATTAATAAGACTTCAAGTAAACAATTGAATAAAGTCAACGTGCGGTACATACGCATTGTGATTAAGTCTATGTTGTCTTTCTCACTCACTGAAAGAAGGCCTGTGTGCTACAGCGGGATGTGAACAAGCTGCATATTATTGCATACAAGCATATTGACATTATTCATTCCAAATTTTGATGCTATTTATAATTATTTGTTTTCATATACGGGACTTTTATTGGTACCAAGTATAGACGTCAGCGCTTATGCGTCATTACTATTTTTGGAAATAACGTTAATTCTACGCTAACAATTGGGTATTCGACAAAATATCAAATGAGTTACTTATAAAACGGAATTTTGTATGACAATACTGGTTTATGACGTCACATTTCAGAGCACTCTTTTTATGTTTAATCTATTAAAAAATTGTAATAACTAGTAATTGATTAAAAGATATACATTTTCCAAGATATTTTGTAATTTTTGTTTTATTCGAGCATATAAATAATTTAAATTTATTTAATTTTAATAATTTAACTAATCATTGCGGAAAGAGTGAATTACTCAGCAAGCAACCATTACCATGTTCAGCTATAGTAATCCTCTAAAAGATCCTCTAGAGGCAATTAAGGTTTAGTGAAAAATGTCCTGAACAAGATTAAAATTTGCAGCGCCTACAAAACCTTCACTTGAATTACATTTAACTTCCTCAGTTGACCTTGAAAATAATTATGGTTTTCAACTGTTATTTTCAAGACCAGGACTAAGGAGATTATTTATGTCAGTTTAAAAACTCTCAACACACCTTTTTGTCAAATACTGCAAAATGTAAAATAATTTACCTGCTCATTTTCACAAAATGTTATGTATAACGTTATAGGGGGCTTTGTCTCTAAATTAATAAATAATAATAATAATAATAAAATTTATTTCCTAAGTCGCCTTCTACGACATCCACGGAAGAAAATGGAGTGACGATGTTCTTAATCCGGCGCCACACGGAAATCAATTACCAGGAGCCGGGCAGCAGCGTCTTCCTGAGAATCCAACCGCATACTGCGATTGCCAACCCGCCTGCCAAGCGTGGCGATTATGGCAAAACCCCTCGTGGTTATGAAAACCACAAAGGAGGCCTATGTCCTGCAGTGGGCGTCGGATGATGATGATGATCAATAATAAAAAAAAATTATTTTAGTTAAATTACACAGTACATTAAATCAGACTTATGATTAAAAAGACTTGAAATTCATTAATCATTATATCTTAGACAGCTTCACTAGGCAACATAACTGTCTTGTAAGCGGTTAATAAATTAAAAGCCAAATACGTCCGAAAACCACCTGGTGCCGATCACTGACGTGAAACCACTAGGGCTGTTATGGGAATACCTGGAAGTTAGCGCTCAAGAACTCCTGCTGAGTGGTATTTTTTTATAAATCCTCTTTGTCCCGCATGAGAGGCTTATATAAATAAGTAAGTGATATACGGAAATAGCAGGATAATACTAAAAATAGCTTAATGCTTGGAATTTAAAAAGTAAGTATCTCAGCAGGGCTATGCCGTCGTTGAAATTATAAGCACAGTATTTTCTTAACACTTAACAAGTTAACACGAGCACTGGAAATATTAAAACTGAATTTTAACGGATATTTCCTCGTTTACTTTTCCATGACCGTGGCACTTGCAAAAGTACCGAATCGTCGGAAATTTGTAAAATGGAAAAGTGAACGAGTAAATATCTGTTAATATTCTGTTTTATTATTATAAGCATTCCCAGTTTTCACCATGCCATAGCCACACTTCACTCAACAGCGCTATACAATTATCCTTTCGCCGCAATCTCTACGAAGACGTTTTCCTTTAAAGATAATGTAATCAAGAATGTTAGGTCGACCGCAGCGTTCTGCCAATAAAGGAGTCATTATCGAAGCCCACAGGAACGTAAGGGATCCTTCGCTCATCCACTGCGTTACTCAACGAATCGGTTACTTTGGTGGTAGAGGTGAACTTGGTTTACTCCTCACTTGTCTTACGTTATTATTTAATTGGGTACGTTCGTAGAAAGTTTGACACTTGTGTGTATTACACGTTTTATGCATGGGGTCCCCTTTATTTTTATTTACCTATTTTTGGGGCAATGCATTATCGACTTACTTTTATTTAGGACAAGGTCTAAGAAATCACTTGCTTTTCAGTTATGTATGGGTTTATTATGACATCGCGCTAGATCACTACATCATAATGTGAAATAAGTAATTCATGATATAAATAATAAATAAATTCCACACAACACATTACTTGACCTGGTCCCAAACTAGGATACCCTGTGCTATGGTAACCAGGCAAGGACATCACAAACACGGAAATACACCCAGACTGAGGCCATTTGTACAAAAAATCATATCATAACTGCAAGACTTGGAAGTATTTACCTCAAAATAGATGTCAAAAGGCCCCATCTATCCATTTCACTACTATAAGACAATCCATCTGGCAAAAGCCCTGTGGATTTCAAGAAAAAGCGGTTGGTGAAACGTCTTTAAGTAAGCTTTGAACTTTAAATCAAACGAGTAAAGAGGACCTGAGTAATGGCTACTTTGCTCTACTTAACGATATGTAAACAAATTGCGCAGGAAGCGTAGTCACCGAGTTAGAGCACAGGCGACACGTTTTCGTTGCATGCGGTTTTAGCAAGTGGCCTCCTATCTACCGAACAAAAAAAAAACACGCAAAAATCTTAGTAATGAATGCGTGACTTTCGAAATAAAGAAAGAAACATAAATATATTTATTTGACGACACAATACTCAAAAACATAAAACATAATATCAGCAAGTGTGGGCAACGGTAAAAAAAATTACGTAAATTCTTCGCTAGAGAATACCTTGATCCGAATCTTGCTGGCTCTGTGATCTTAAATTCGCTACTGGAAATCTCGCAGGTCCGTTTTTTCTAGCAGATAAGTTGTTGGATGAAAGGGATGGTTTTTCTCTGTACTTAAAGACATAGTAAAAGAAAGCCTGAGGTTGAAATGGATTAGCTCGACAGCTAGTTTGTGTATTTATTCTTTTACCAATATTTTAAGCACACTAATAAAATTTGTAGTTAAAACTGCTCAAGTCCGTTTGTAGTATTTAGCAAGTTAAAGTGGCACTGTGCTAGTCACATATGCACATTATTATTATTATACTTTATTGCACACACAAGAATAGAGTACAGGAAAGGTAACAAAAGAAAGTACATGTACAAAGGCGAGCTTATCTCTGTAAGAGATTTCTTCCAGCAAACCTTGGGGAGTCGGAGCGGAGGTGTGAAACGGGTCTACGCACGTGCACATGATATAATATACTACATACATATTTACACAAATAACAAAATAATAATAATATAAATACCTACCCAAAAATACAATATATATAATGACAATAATGAAAAGAATAAACTACATAAACAATGAAAGGAAAATACGTACTTACTTAAAATATATACCTAATGACAACTTACTTATCAGGGAGTTAAGATATTGATAGGTAATGCTCTTTCAACCGTTTTTTGAAAATACTAAGTGATGGGCTAGTACGAATACTCTGCGGCAGTGCATTCCACAGCCTGGCTGAGTGCACCGTGAAGGAATCCCCATAAGCCCCAGTATTGTGGACAGGAATGTGAAGAAGATGAGAGTTTATTGATCTTACAGGTCTCACTCCAGAGTGCAATAGTTGGAAACGCTCTTTTAAGTAAAGAGGATAGGATGGGCTGTGCAGGATTTTGTAGAGAAGAGAAAGGATATGTGCATTCCGGCGAAGACGAATTGGGAGCCAATTTAACTCATGTCGAAAGCTGGATACATGATGCACATTGTTTTTTTAACTTTACTTCAAAAGATTTTGAAGTTTTGGTTTACCTAGCTTGGGACCAGGATAAGTAACGTTGTTGTGTGGGAGTTATTTATTCATTTAATTAACTTGCCGTGAAGCATAAATCGTTACGCGCCGAGTAATAGAGTCGTCTCCCGTCGACAGAATACATTAACCGCACTGATATACAATGTCTTGGCGCTTGATTTATAGGGCCAACTTGCTGGCTGTGAACTTTGGCGTAAGACGACGTACATAACGACTGCCTCGTTGCCGTTAAGGCGCTTAGCTACCAAAACAGAGGTCGTGGGTTCGATTCTCACTGGTGCCCGCCGTACATTTGTACAATTGGCCTCAGTCTGGGTGTACTTTCATGTTTGTAACGCCCTTTGCCTAGTTTTAGCTCAGGGTATACTAGTTTGGGACCAGGTCAAGTGATTGTATTGTGTGAATGTTATTATTATTACTATAAAGGTTTCCTGACTTGTTGCACTTGTTAAATACATAGAAATTCCTTTTTAATTTTAAAGTCACCGTCTTAAGGAGTTGCGCTGTGACTTAGTGATGTGGTGTTCCTGGACATTTGGGGAATATTTCCATTGTTTCTAATATCGTTCAATCAATTTAACAACGGGAATGAAATGCGTTTTTAAAAATCATTAGACTTAATTATATGTAATGGTTTTTAAAAATGCAAATGATTTCCGTTACTTTGTCTCAAGTACGTGTGAATGATATCCAGAATATGTTATTTTTTTCTGTGAGTTGGGATTATTTCCAGTTATACGCAGCTCATTAGTGGCTGTGTGACTAAGTGATACTAATTTGTTTACCGACACTTAGAAGAAAAAAATACAACAGTGAGAAATACTCTACAAAGAAGTTAAAAATATCCACTGTATGTAGTAAATTTCTATGTGTTTTCGAAGAACCATGACTGCAAGAGGAATGAAAACCGGTACATACTTGTGCCCACTTATTTTTTTTTATGTAGCCATTTCAGTATCCCACTGCTGGGCAAAGGCCTTAACTTATTTTTTCTTGGGTTTATTGTTCTAATTTTATTTATTCAGGGTCACCAACAAGGTATACAATAACACTTCCTTATGTTATTAACGTGCAACAAGGTCATAATTAAATGCTACCCTAATTATAGATATCTGTGGACATAAGAATATTATGATGAAAAACACCTATTAGGTTGGGTTTAAACAATTTAAAACAAACATTATAAATGTAAAAGAAAGAGATAGATAACATGGGTTTGGGTTACAATTGAGACTCTCCAGTAAGGGCAAAATATTATTTTTATCAACTAACTTATTTATTTACTTTGGTTTTCTGAAAGTTTACTAATAGATGCTCCTAAAGAATATGTACACTAAACGTCACTCAAGGGTAATCTCAAAAGTTAAAGCCACGCAATCAAGCTCCAAATTTTGTCATAAAGTTATATTCTATCGTTGTATTTAACGACAGTTTATATATAATAATTGTCTAATTTTAGTTCGACTGAGCCAAAGTTACTTTGGTTGATCACTGATAACAAATTTTCGTTCGAGATTCTGAACTACCTGATTGAACTAGCCTCTCAGCACTTTTAGTATAAGAAAGGAACAGGATAACTAGTTTGGTATACATTGAACGGGTTTAATGGCTATTCAATGGGTAGCGGTTCTGGCAACAGATTGGTGCAATGGTGTCATGGAGCACCTGGTTTTGTACCCTTGTGTACCCTTCAATGGCCAAGTCACACAACATTAACTATAATAACAAAGAAATCGCAGTAAGGAACCTTAGACTTGGCACGTCTAGATTTCATTACTTTTTAGAGATAAACAAGCAGCTCCATCGAGACTTGGCTGGTTTTTTACAGAATGTTTTTGGTGGGATCAATAATTTATTTCAAAGTAAAGAATTTAAATTCTGTTTGCTGAATGTCAATGTTCTATGTTACTGTGTTAGTCGCTGCCTTCGGGCCGTATTTGTAGTGGAGAAAAAGGCTGCGGGAAAAAAAATAACTCCACTCTGACCATCTTTTCTCAAATCATCTTACATGTAATACATCAAAGCCTATCATTCCATGATAGCCATCAATAACTTTAAAAGCCAAAATAATACTTGTTACAAAAGAAGGAAAAACATTAATGCTGCGGCCAGGACACACCCCTTCACGAGCATAACGCAGGGGTCAGCCGTCACCAGTATCAGCCATTTTAGAGGGAGATAGGTGACCCAGCCATCCCGCCGCCATTCAAATGACCTTTAGCAAACCTGCAGATTGAGTTATTCGCCAGCTATAACATGTATGATATAGTTATTAATATGCAATCACGTCGTCAGTACACTAAATAAATTATAACATTAACAATTAAATGACAATGAAATCGCAGCGAAATTGGTTTACTACCAAGGGCTTACATCGTTCATATACTCGTTTATTCTATAATAGGCTTTTTTACATTTTAATGAATGTTTTAAATTTATTTTCAGACAAGGATAGAACAATGTAATGGAATTCTGTTGTAAAAACGAACGCCTACAAACGATGTATTTACCTTGGCTAAACGAAATTTAGAAAAAGCAAGCTTATTTATATTTCCAGTGTTTACGTCATGGACGTCCCTATTTAATCTTGTTAACATTGTTATATTTTTACGGATATGCATTAATAAATGTAGATAGATAAATAGAGAACACTTTATTGCATAACCAGGTGAAAGAATTACACATAGTTTCTTATATCTAAGTAGTGGTATATATTCTATATCATCGAATTTACCTATATTGGCAAGCCAGTGTATGAATGCCTATTTGTTTGAAACGCTCCCTTAGCGATTCCCTACTGCTTAAGTTTTAGAGTTAATATTATAACAAAAAAACTTATTACATTACAATGCGGCTAGTAAGGCCTGGAGATCCACCATACATTACATTCCTAGTCTGGACTCCAGCCTCTCACATGGGAATAGGTCCTGATTACTCAAAGCGTCACTCCATTTCCTTCTGTGGATGTCGTAAAAGGCGACTAAGGAAATCAATTACCAGGAGACGGGCAGCGTCTTCCTGAGATTACTACCGCATACTGCGATCGCCAACCCGCCTGCCCAGCGTGGCGTTTATGGCAAAACCCCTCATGGTTATGAAAACCACGAAGGTGGCCTGTGTCCTGCAGTGGGCGTCAAATGGCTGATGATGATGATGATGATGATGATTATGATGACTCAAGTTGTACCTTCCATGACTTGTCCTGGTATCTCTCTCTGTGAGAAGGAAATAAATAATTTACCTACTTTTCAATACCCTATAGTGTATCTGCAATTATAAAAATTCAGTGAGTTATCGAATGAAGGCTCTTCATAAAATTCATTTTATACTGATAACGCGCCGCCATTGGCAATTAATTGAATCAATTAAAGTAAGTAATTGTGCAAAACTGAATCTCGGCCGGTATGCGAAATGAACTTTAAAATTGAATTGAAGCGTTATTGTATCGCCTGCAAATATTTGACGCCATATTTTTTATTATCTGTCTATTATACTCGTATACCAGATTCCGTCAGAAATAAAAAAGGAAGACAGAAATTTACTGTTACAATACGACACATCACACATTCACAATAATAAAAAAAACATATAACATAGATAACATATAAGTCACATACATTTGTGAAGTTGTAGTAGTAATACCACTCGCTAACCGTGAAGGAAAACATCGTGAGGAAACCTGAGGGCCTGTGGTGTTCGCACGCCTCAGCGCTTGAAATGGCCAATCCGCGGTGGACACGTGTGGTAACTAAGGCCATACTCTCTCTCCAAGAGAAGGCCTGTGCTCTGCAGTTAGACGTATATTCGCTACATAACAAAAACCCCATGGTTGGCTTTTTTATGCAGCGTATATACGTCCCACTGCAGAGCATAGGCCTTAATGAATGATTACGCCAGATAACGACCGTTTTTACTTCCTTCTGCATAAAAACATACAAAAGTACCTAATTAGGTCTCAGCAGCTGCGTGGTTCCTAATTTCGACCATGCAAGCAACGCGGGACTTTCATTACGAGGTTTCTTTTCGCACACGTTTTGGTTTATCTTTTGCTGTTTTTCAACTCTTTTTCTAGGAAATGTTCTCGGTTGACTGCGGAAAAGAGAGACGTGGCCAATATTTTTACAAACTTGGACTTATGTTTAGCCCGCGGTAGTGAGTTCGAAAAGTTATGTAGTGAGATCGAATTGTTATAATGTGTACTTATAAGATACGAGTACATGCAAAAAAACTCATACCTGTACCCGGAGGGGTATGCCTCTGACTACCCTTCCGGGATACAATCGTGGTCTCTACCAGAGTTTGCCACTTTCGCTTCAATAACAATCATTAGTCACTGCATGCAAATGGATTCCAAAATGAAATTTGCTAAACGAACTTCGCACTGACATTATTGAACATATATTTTAACATACCTACTGACATACTGAATTTTTTCTTGCCGAAGAAGTATTCGAACCCGCTATTTAAAGCTATAAATATGGTCATGAATATTGAGCTCGCTTATAATTTTTAGGTCAAGTCAAGTAAACTCTTGTGACCGTATTTATCTGTCGGGGAGGCCCCTTTAGAATATAGGCGTAAATGTAAATATAAGTGAAAACCTGTAATTAGCTTACAGTTATTACTTAGAAGTTACTAAGAAAGTTTAAAGCTGTTGGTTTTCCATGTATTCGTAAATAAATAAATGAATGAAAAACACATCAAACATCTTAAACTCTTTCCGAGCACACTTTGTACTAAATATCTGTAGAGGGACAGCTACAACTTATGCGAATACAAACGTCTTTGTGAATTTGTGCTACAAATAAGATCAATAAGAAAGAGACTCAGACTTAATAACCTCAGAAAAGGTACTCGTATAAATCGTTCTCCTTGATCTAGTTTTCACGGTCATGTAGTGGAATACCCAGTATTTGCGTGCCACTAAAGAACGTAGTAGACTATAATCAGAAACGTAGACGACATAAATTACCTTACAAAAGCGATTTTCTGATTATGTAGTCCTTTGTTCACTTCTGCTGAAGTAAAATACTTAGTTGGATTTTTATACTATTATTAGAGTTCGGTACACAAAGGGTCTCAAATGGACCTAAATATTATGCATCCGTCCGTTAGCCTGCGTGTTTTGAACCGTAGTATAGGAAATTGTTAAAATCTGGAAAACAGTTGCTTTCTCGTGTTAAGTCATTCATTTCATTCTTTCAAGAAATGTCAATCCTTGTAACAAGTTATTTAATATTATCTTATTAAAAAGAAAAATGGTTTACTCTCAGACAAAAGCAGAAAAATATGAACAAACATTTGAGTGCTACAGTACCTGGCTAACTCATATTTTGTCAGATAATTTCCAGCTTACTTGCAAATAGTAGTATATGGCTAAAAAGGAGAATGAAAGATTAGTCATATTGGCAGAAGTGTATTGAAATTTTGTTCTACAATTATTACTGTAATATGGTCAGGGGCTGATCTTTCATTACACAATCGAAACTAGAATTTAAAGAGAGGCAATACCTCTTTATTGCTTAATTGCCCGCACCGTCGGTCTGTGACGCTCGCGGCGTAGCTCTTGGCACTGACAGAAAATCAGCGCTGAAGGCTTGATCCTCAGCATACTGCTGAGTCAGTTGCCATTTGTAGCAATAGTGACACACCGTGATCTTTCGTTTTCCTTTCTTTTTTGTAAAATTTATGTACAAAATTTCTCTTGGTTGGTTTTCGTTTTATTTTTGTGGCGTGTGTACTGTTTTTATAATAAATGTTTTTTCTTCTATTTCTAATACTAATGTTTAAAGTGTAACTGGAACCTATGTAGGTATCTATTATTTCAAAAAGGTAATTAAGTTCGTAAAAAACATCATCAAAGAACCGGCCACCAAGACATTACTTGGGTAATCTTTTTAAAGTTGGATTTTGCTCATACAAGACCAACGTTGAATCCATAAAAATCGGCCAAGTGCGTGTCAGGACACAGGAAGTATAGGATTCCGTAGAAGGACGAGTTGTTTTACCTTTGCAGAAATAACAACTTCATCAAAGTAATATTTATTGCAATTTGTACGAAGTTTTCATTTTATAAGTTGGTCGCCTATTACTCGTTAACTTGTAAAGCCTACTTGGCCGTAATAGATTTCCTTTTTAGTTTATTATATGTGCTAAGGCCCTGAATTTTCTCACGTTTTTACAATCAATCATTTAGCCGGCAGAGGGAAGGGACTCTGACAATAAAATGTGCTTTAAAGCGTAGTACTTTGCAAACGAAAAACGGTTTTTCTACACTACACTCGCAACATTTCAAAACGACCAATCCAAAGATCCCCCATATTATGTGTGGGCAAGAAAATACAATTGTATCCATCTAATTTGGGTATATTATTATTATTATTTATGTATTTCAGATGAAACATCCATAAATAATTATATGTAGATGGCTTAGACTAATGGTTGGCGAGATTATTATGTATGTATAATTATGCCAAATTTCGGCTTTCTAGTACTTGTCATCTCTTGCTAAGCCGCGTACAGACAAATGAACTGACAGATAGACCGACGCGAAACTACAAGGGTTCCTTGACGATTAAAGAACCCTAAAAAATGCAGAAATATAATTGTTCTTACATATGAAATTAAATTATTTGGAAGCTAAGTATCAATTTAACTTTGTAAAACCTACCTTCAAGTACTACATCAAGTATAATTGCAGACTCAAGTCAATAAACTGGTGAGCTTATTATAAAACGGAAAAGGAGTGTTTCCATCGTACAGGTTAAAGCCTACTTAAGTTCTTTGTTCAAATAACCCAAGGCACTACACCAACTAGACTACTCCAAATTCAGCTTTGTCTGACGGTCATTATCGAAATTATCCGCCTCTTCAAGAGTTGCGGGGGATTATCCCAAATTACTGAAATGTAAAATGAGCTGCCAGGAGCTATTTGCATAGAGACAAAGGAGATATTATTATAGCCTTGTGATTTTTAGTTTTATAGTCTCGCCGGTCGGCATTGTTCTGCTTAAAATATATTCGAGGCCATGGAAATGATTAAAACGCGGAAGTGCAAGCGGAAACGCACGTAAACTGTGGTAGCGTAACTGTAGAATCGTGTTGTTGTCTAATTTATCGATAAATCGCAAATCGTTGACCTTTAATGATATCATGGGGAGAAAAACATTTGCTGTTTACATTTTGAGTTTCAAAAGGATTCGTTGAACTAAGCCCGTTACATAAGCAGCCTATATATATACCCAACGCAGGGCACGGGCCTTCTCTCAGAGAGAGAGAGTATGGGGTTAATCACCACGCGTGCCCACTGCGAATTGGCGATTTCAAGCGCTGAGGTACCTATGTGAATAGCTCAGACACCCAAGTTTCCTCAAAATGTTTTCCTTCACGGTTAGAGAGTGGTATTTCTACTATAACTTTACAAATGTACATAAATTAGAAAATAAAGCCATAGGTACATGCCCGCACTGGGAATCGAACCTGGGTCTCTCGCGTCTCTCGCGAGTCCAATGTTCTAACCAGTAGGCTACCACCGCAAAAAGCCCATTAAATAATAAGAATATGATGTAGATTTTCTTGTATTCTGTCTTCTGAAATTTAATTGAATTTGAATTTAATAATTATTTGTCCTTCCGTGGTACAATTAGTTTTGTTTTTACTACTGTGACTGCTTATGATATATAAATTTCAATTTATCACGTTGTCGTAAAAAGAGTCGCGCCGGTTTCGGCTTAGAAAAAAGACGGCCGTTGGTTTAACGTGAAAAGTCTATATGGAAGCGTTAATTTTTATCTCCAACTGCGCAATGTATTACGCAGCATTGGCGCTATCTAGCGGCACAAATCAGTACGATCTATGTAATGGCTACTTTCTTGTACTCAGCAATATATAAATGAATAAAACACGTCATGTAGTTACAGAGCTACAGACATCGCCGAGGCGACATGTTTGCGTTGCAAGCGGTTTTGGAAAGTGACTCCCTACTACCGAACTGAAATACTTTTCACGTCAAAAAGCTATCGTAAAGACACCGAAAAATTACTCTAAATGAATGGCGTAAAAGCCGGAATGCATGAAATGTGACCGCTCATTGCTCCTCCCAACAGAGCAAGGCTCTAAAGCTTATTCTGTTTGCTGCAGTGGCGTGATATGTCTGCGGATTAAATGTAAATAAGTTTATATCCGTGCCCGTGGTTTCGGTACGCAAGGCCTTAATTTGGACTTTAGAACGTTTTTATCGCAAAGCCATAGAGTTGAATTCACATTGTCTGTGTTAAGATCGATCGGTCGTATGTACGCGCCAATAAATATTAAGTTTGTGGAGGTAAAGTCTACGGTTTATGTCGGCTATATTTTTGTCTCGAGCTGTAATGGAATTAGACTATTGTTACAAAGTCTAGCCGAGTTGGCAAGGCTAGAATATATAGGGATACCTTTAAAATACGCAGTTCTTGAAACATGTAAATTCTGAGTTTGTATTTCAAAACAGGTTTAATTTATATATTTTTATCATTTATATATTAGTTAAGTCCAGTTTTGTATTTCAATTTGTATTCTTTTTATTGTATTATGAATAAAGTTATCTATATAATTAAATGGAAAATTTAAAAAAACAGGTTTTGTTCTATGATGTTTTTTTTCAGAGTGGTATTTTTCATTACCTAAGTATTAGTTTTTAATGAATTACTAGACCGGAAAGCTTGGAAAACCATCAGGGAGGCCTATGTGTCCTGCAGTGGGCGTCAAATCGCTGATGATGATGATTAGTTTATTGAATATAATAATACCCTGTAGTCCTTTTAGGGTTCTTTAGTCAACAAGGAACCCTTATAGTTTCGCCATGTCCGTCCGTCTTCTGTCTGTCCATCTGTCCGCTGTTTAGAATAGAGACAACTAGAAACCTGGCACAGGTATACTACACATTAATCACGCTGACAAAACAGTAAGATAAATACTTAAAAAAAAAATTACGGTACATCCGCTACACCTAAATGGGATGCATTTTTTTTTCTCACCTAAATCATAGTGTGGGGTACCGTTGGATTGGTCGTTTAAAAATATTGTTAGTGTAGGAAAACCATTTGACACTGTGTGAAAACTATTATGATGGGCGAGGTGGAAGGAAAGAGAAGGCAGGGACGGAGAAGGAGTGGACCGGTGTTAACATCGCGGAGGAGCTGTTTAGAATTGCGCTGAATTGTAAAGAGCTGACTGCAGTGATGGAGAGGCACTTTTAGAAGAAGAAGCTTTGTTCTTGTGTCAAGTACCAGGCACTTTCAAAAGTACTCATAAACAGCAGTAAAGTAAGGACATCACAACTTTATAAGTTTATCACTCATTAATATATTAACTGACATTGTAGTTAGAAAATAAAGTTCCTCATCCAAGCAACTCTGATGAAGTAAATTAAGAGACACACTTTCTACTTTGCTGGTAATAAGAACTGAAACTCAGTGCTCGGTGGAGTCTTTAGGAAATACAACATAATATTTTATGAATCATTACCAAGTTACGTACATTGGTGAATTTGTAGTAGAATTTGTGATAAAGCCCATAATCTCTCTCTTTGAGAGAAGGCCTGTGCCCTAGAATGGTACGTAAATTTTGTGAGCTACATTTTGGTTTCATTAAATCATCATCATCGTCATCATTCAGCCACAAGAAGTCCACTGCTGAACATAGGCCTCCTCCATGGATTTCCAAAAAGACCGGTTGGTAGCGGCTTGCATCCAGCGTCTTCCTGCCACTTGGATGAGGTCATCGGTCCATCTTGTGGCTGGTCGTGCTACACTGCGCTTGCTGATATGTGGTCTCCATTCGAGAACTTTTCGGCCCCATCGGCCATCAGTTCTGCGTGCTATGTGCCCCGCTCACTTCCACTTCAACTTACTAATCCGCTGGGCTATTTCGACGACTTTCGTTCGTCTACGGATCTCATCATTTCTGATTCGATCTCGTAGAGAGACAACGAGCATAGCCCTTTCCATAGCTCGTTGCGTGACCTTGAGCTTTATTATGAGGTCCATAGTGAGAGACCACGTTTCAGTGCCATAAGTCATCACTGGTAACACACACTGGTTGTATAATTTTGTCTTGAGGGATTGAGGTATATTAGACGAAAAGACTTTTCTAAGTTTTTCGTTAAAAGTATAATCCGTTTAATTAAATAGTTTTTGTTATTCTGTTTAAACTAATGAATGTTGATGAAGCAAAATATTTTTTATGTATCATGGCACGTTGTAATCCCTGGTCCCTGGCAACTCTACCGGTATACAGGCGTGAGTTTATGTTTGTCTGTATGTCTGTCTGTTTAAGCCATAGTAGTTTCCAATTAACAGCAGGTTAGTTGCAAACTCACCAAAAGATGTAACATGGAGGTTTTTATGCACGTAAAAGACTAAAGCACGTCACTAAGGGGTTTGTCCTTTTGTCTGGCAATGCAGTGTAGAGTTGACAACATAATATAAACGTTTTTTTTTTTAGATTCAAAGTCGCATGAACAAAAAAAGTGCTAATATGAACTTTATGTCTCCGACCGAATTACGAATTAAGTGGTTGCCTAGGTCACGTATTTCTGTCGGATTATACTTTTAACTATTGCTTTGGACCTTATGTGGACCGCCTTCGCCGGCCGAGCCAGCCGCCCGAAAGTTGTCGCAGGCGGTGCGTATTTTAATTCGGCGTCTGCTCTGTCACGTAAGTTAATTGTTGCCAATTTAATTTAATTTGTTCAATGTTTTATAGATTGATTGCTATTTTGTGAATCTTGCATTTGGACAGCCATTTTTGTGGATTCGTTGATGAATAAAATAGTAACAATCGTGTTCATTAATATTTGACACCTCTGTCACACTACACTTCGGTCACGCCAGGCGTAACGGAGTGGTAAATCATGTGACGGAATGATAGGTTTTGTATGAAATTTTAACGTGATAGTGTTTTTTATAAAAAAAATGTCGTGTTTTTAGTTTTTTGAGTGATACTACGGGCTGTATTTTTTGTTATGGCTATGACTACCTAGTGATGGTTTTGCATGCCTGCAAGTGTAGTAGTCGGGTTTTTATTGTGTTCTTTTTGCTAATTTGCAGTCAGATTTTTGTTTCATATCGTAATGCCATATAACCAGTGATATTTATGTCATCAATAGTTTTCAATTGACACCTCATTTATCAAAATTCAGCAAGCCGTTTAGCACAGAGGTCACAAAGACGCATAAATGCATACACACGAAAACCCTACCTTCCTGTTTTGGTGTCGAAGTCCGGCATTTTTGGTCACAACTCGCTGGTAACCGGATGGGCAAGTAAACTCAGTTGAGAAAACATTTGTACACCGGTACAGAGGAAATTCGATGTAGTAAAATAAACAGTGCGCCTTTGAGCGCGAACGCGTATCAATTGGACCTTTTTACCGTTGACGGTTCAACAGATACAGATACTTTATTTGTCAAACTTTACTTGTGTCTATATTCTTTTTGTTGCACTAACCCGTGCTGAGGACAATTTTAAAAACCTAATTCTATTTATCCTCAGCACGGGTTAGTGCAACAAAAATAATGTAATCATGTAGGTACAGCGCTGCGATATCATTCCGATGTAAAAACCTAACCGCAAAATGGGTTACTCGGGGCTGCAAGTGATGTAAATTCCTTCGGCCAGATGTTGCTGCCTGTACGTAATACAGAGAAGTTTGTAAAGAGGCTCGAAATTTCGCCGATGCACTTGCCCATTAGCTCAGTTGGGAGAGCGCTGGCATGATTAGCCAGAGGTCGCGTTTTATTCCAGGTCGTTCAATTCCCGGCATGAGTGGAATTTTTAGCCTCTAAATAGGTTTTTAAAACTGTCTTCAGGACAGGTTAGTGCAACAAAAATAATATTATAATAAAAGCACGTTTTAATTTAATATTAAAGACAACATAACATAAAATAACATAAACTCACGCCTGTATCCCATTATTAAAGACAAATGGGCCAAGATTGTTAACAGTATGGAAATGTCTATGACATAACTGTGACAACAGTTCAAGAGTTTCTCAAAACAAAATTTAAAAAAAAAGCTTCCTTTTTAGTCAAAAATAAAAACCTTTTTCTTACAAGCCGCATGCAAGTCAAACAAAATTCGAATATGAAATCGCAAAAATAGAAGAAATCATTAATTATTTGTTAATCACTACTCGTACATTATACCTCGTAATTATTTATAATTTGGGTCCTATTACGGTGGTGGAGAGTCGCTAGTCGCCGGCGGCACAACACCGGGAAGCTTGGAAAACCATGAGGGAGGCCTATGTCCTGCAGAGGGCGTCAAATGGCTGATGATGATGATGATTCAACAAAAAGAATGTAAATTCTTTACGTTGAAATAAATTTTTGATTTCTGATTATAACATAAAATAAGTCGGGCAAGTGGCCTACCCACTACCGAATTATTAATTAATTTTAAATTTTATGTATTGCGAACAATTTCTAATTAAGACCGATCCAGTCGAATCACCTTTCTTCGGCCTTAATAATATTAATTTTGTGAAGGTAATAGAGAAGTTTCGATTATACGAATAGGGCTTCGTATAAAGTTTTCAATTAAAATACGTACAACCAAAAGGTCAGACTTTGCTATGGCTTTGTCTACCTGGCTTTGATTTAACCAACAATGCAAAAAACATGTTTAAATTTTAATTATGTTATAAAAACTGAATGTGCACGGATAATTACTCGTTTATTTATAAATTCACTTTTTATTACGTCTAGTGCTCGTGTTAACCTTAGAAAATACTATTTACCTAATTATGTTTCGGATACTTCTGCTTCTATTTATTTTGTCCATCCTCGCTGCTTCATTGGTGCTTAATAGCACAACTTCTAATGAAGAAATTCTGAGAAATATATTTAATTTAAATTGTTTTCACCCTTCTTTGGAAAATGTAGTACAAACGTCTTATTGTATTGAACAATAAGGTGGCGATAACTAGAATTTTACTTTATAATTAAATTAACTGTTTTATTAAAGTTATTACTTTAGTGTTAACTCTAATAATATACCCATAATATGTAATTGTCCATAATATCTTTAGATAATGTCGCTTATGTCAGTAATGTCGGTCAGTTCGTCGGGTGATCGGTCGGTCGTTCAGTCGTCTGCCTCTAAGATATTTGGTTATTTTCCACTTCGGACAAAAATCAGAAACAAAAAAATTATTTTCACGTAAAGAATTTACATTATGTTTGCTGAATGTCAATAAACAGTGTTAGCCACTGTCTTTGGGCCGTAGGTATTTGTGGTGGAGGAAAAGGACGCGGAAAAATAAACTACATTCTGACTCTTTTCGCAAATAATCTTAAACCAAATGCGTCAGTACATAATACACCAAATACATAACTATTAAGATCTCTGGCAAGACCCTTCCGCCATCGTGTTCTCGGCCCTTGAATATAAGAAACGAATGTCATGTCCTGAGTTTGGTGACGACTCCAAACTGCTTATAATATTTGACTCAACCCAACCTACATCTCAAGTCATATTAAAAAAATATTTCATCATCAGCCATTTGGCGCCCACTGCAAGACATAGGCCTCCTTCGTACTTTTCATAATCGCCACGCTTGGCAGGCGGGTTGGCGATCGCAGTATGCGGTTGGAATCTCAGAAAGACGCTGCTGCCCATCTTCTGGTAATTGATTTCCTTAGTCGCCTTCTACGACAACCGTGGAAGGAAATGGAGTGACGCTATTCTTAATCCGGCGCCACAAGGATTAAGAATAGGAAGAAGAAAAAACATTTACCCGTCCTATTTTCTCAGCTAGTAAGGGTAAATTCACTGTCTCAACCCAAACATCCGAAGCAAACAAGATAAAGAAGAAGGCGAGATAAGCGCACCAATCTCAGCGAAAGTATTTTAAATTCATATTCTAACTCCAGCAATTCTATGAAAGAGAAAAACAGCGAGTTTTCCCACCCTTACTTAGCCTAAGATCTGATAAAGTCTTTAATTTACACCCCTGCGCGGTGAAGATGAATTTCGCGGGAAATATAAAGAGGTCGGATGACTTCGAAGATAGTGCTACTGGTTACTTTATTGCAACAGGATAGGGATTTTAGCTTAAACTGTGCAGTGTGTTACGTGAATATACGATATATAAATGAATAGCAAATGACAGAGTTACAGCCCTCGACGAGGCGACATGTTTTCGTTGCATGCGATTTTAGCAAGTGAGCTCCTACTGCCGAACTGAAAGACGATTCACGTCAAATATCGATAAATATATTATCTATGTTTCCACAAGGTTCATTACAGATTTAACATCCAAAATGCTCAAGGCCCAAAAAAAATGTACAGATAATATTAATAAAAATATTTACATCCTTTAACTTAAAAGCATGCAAGAAAGTTGTATGTGTTTTCATCAAATTACGAGCGAGCATGGATGCAGCAACTAGAAGTATTGTTGAAGAGAATAAGGTTTGTTAGAATCAAAGCAAGTGGCAAACCTACCACTGCTGGTGTCTGCCTACCACTCCAGGACATAAGCGTGAGTTTTAATTGAATATTGTAATGATCGATTGAAATATCCAATGTATTATAATCTAATTTGCATATGTTAATCGATCTTTATAATATCGATATTATAATACTTCTATATATTTGCCCAATCCTGCAAGAGGGTAATAATAGTAGATTATGCACTAAGGGAATAAAACCATGTATTATGTCATGGGCGGCATATTGAACCCTGAGCGGAGCGAAGGACTCCGAGTTAACTCGCGAGCGCAGCGAGGGAGTTAAATTTTAACTCCTGAGCGAAGCGAGGGAGTTATGTAGAGTCCTGAGTGAAGCGAGGGGTTCATACCGCCCGAGACTAAGACATGTTTTATTCCAGAGGTGAATACTCTACTTTTCACACCATCTGGGAGACAATAAAAAGACAGGGCTGCATACGTTGAAAATATGTATTAAAACCTGAAATTAAATATAAAGTCCACACTCTTTTACGGCTTAGCAACTTAAATTGAATATAACTTTTAAATTCGTATTTGCAATTCGCGCCTTTTTTTTTTTTTTTTGTTGGTGTTTCGCGCGGTCACAGGACACAGTATTTCAGAAAAAAAAGAAAAAAAAGAGGTGAGTTTCGAACAACAATTCGAATTTCGAATTGCAATGCGGGGCTTCTCCATAGTTTTCATGCGAATTTTGACATTCTAAATTCAAATCACTTTATTCCCTAGGGAAATTCTTCATTATTATTGCCCTCGAGAGACAAGGATATTGATATTTGACGGTACGTAATAAGGCATTGTCGAGCAGGAGGTGTGAAAAAATTTATGTCGTAGCTTTGTTTCTCAAAAGTTTCGGTCTAATTTATTGTCATTAGACTCCCCCGTTGGTAACACGCTAATTTTTAACTCATGGGCCGTCGGTTCGCTTCCACTGGAGGCTGCCGTGGTCTGACTGATGTAGAAAATTAAATAGTTGCCATAGCTCGGCATATTTCATAGAATGTGACTAGAACTCTATATAACAATAAGAAAGTTTCTAACAGTCCTTGTTTTTGAGTACATTTAGGTTTTGCATTAAAATAAAATAAAATGAGATGAGATGAGATGAGATGAGACGAGGTGAGGTGAGATGAGATGAGATGAGATAATTTCGAAATGGTAATTTATTATTTAAATTTCAATTATTAGATATAATTATTTACATATTTTAAATTTTAATTCATAAATTTGTTGCAAATAATTAAGGGGCATCCAGTGCTCGGTGTAGGCCTCCTCTATCTCCTTCAATCTTTCCCTGTCTTGGGCTTCACGATTCCATGTTCTGCCTGCCATCGCCACGATGTTGTCTCTCCATCGTCAGCTTGGACAGCCAAGTCCTCTGTTCTCATCTCGTGGGTACCAATGGAGGATCTTTTAGCTCCACCTGTTATCTTTTTGCCGCGCACTGTACCTAGCCCATTTCCATTTTAGCTTGGCCATAGTTGTGAGACCGTCTGTGATTTTAGTATGGACCTGTATGTTGCTGCTGCGGGTTTGTCATTTAGTTTGAGCCCCAGCAGGCTTCTTTCAGTAAACCTTTGAAAGTTGAAAGGTTCTGATCTTTTCCAAAGTTTCTAACGCTGGGCTCATGTTTGACATCCGTAGGTAAGACTAGGTACGTGCGAGTCCATGACTTTGAGTACACAATAGTACAGGACGTTTTACATTACTTATGTCTAACCCATTTCTAATACATCTCATCTTTGGTCGACGCATGTTCGCCTGGGACGTTCCTTACCAGCCCTGGAAGGGCCAGTGGAGGGCCCACATTCGCTCAATATATTTCATAGGTTTTAGTCGAGCGAGAGGTTTACCAACAAAGTTCAATACAGCATCTATGTAGTCATAGAGCTAAGACGATCAAGTAAGCATCATATGAGAACCGGACCAGTAACCTCTTCACTGCTATATAATCTAAGTTAAGTACCTTGTGGTTAAGAGGGTTTGTTTTTTTGTTACTCTTTATTGCACAAATACAAAATTTAGCACTTAACAGGATTTTCTTAGATTCTCAGCAAAGCCATTCATTCCCATTTAGCACTTATTAGTGAAAAAACCTATCTGTCTATACTCTCAGTCTGAGAACAAATAATGTTATCGTACGATTTGTAGACTATGAGGGTATGTACCGTTTGAAATTGTCGTCTCAAAGGCGTTTCATTCCACAAAGGATGAGATAACAGCGGTTTGTTATTATACAGCGTATTTTCGCTGTATAATAAACACACAGCCAAAATAATAATTACATAATTATTTACTCATACTAAGCCCCAGTTTCTCGTACACTAACACGCTGTTAATCTACTGTTAACAGCTGTCAATTGGCCAAAGTGCATAAAAAAACCACTGACAGCTGTTAACAGTAGATCAACAGCTTGTTAATGTACGGGAAACCGGGGGTAAGTGTGTTGTGAAGAAAAGGAACGGTCTTTTAAGAAGAAAGAAAGAAAGAATAGTACAGATCTCGAACTTTCTCGAACAGAAATAGAAGTTTCTCCCGAGTAGTGCTTTATACTACACCTACGAGGAAAATAAAATTATTTAGAATAATTAAAAGCGTATTGTCCATCATCAGCCATTTGACGCCCACTGCAGGACATAGGCCTTTTTCGTGTTTTTCATAACCATGAAGGGTTTTGCCATAATCGTCACGCTTGGCAGGCGGGTTGGCGATCGCAGTATGCGGTTGGAATCTCAGGAAAACGCTGCTGCCCGTCTCCTGGTAATTGATTTACTTAGTCGCCTTCTACGACATCCACGGAAGGAAATGGAGTGCCGTTATTCTGAATCTGGCGCCACACGGAGCGTATTAACAAAGCGTATGTATTGTTAAATTATCATTTTAGTAAAGAACAAAATTTATCAAAACTTTCTGAGTGACTAAGTCTAGTCTAGTCTTTCTCTTCATTCTTACACGTACACATACACACACACACATACACACACACACACACACACACACACATACACACACACACACACACACACACACACGCGTGCTAAACTTTGCAAGATTTACGTTAGTTTTGCTTTTTTATTTTGTTTATGTCTGGCTGTATAATTTATAACTGTGCATTGTAAATAAGATAAGTTTAAAAAATATTAGCCGTAATTGGCCTATGTTTCGTCTACATTATTACCTATCTTTTGTAACTTTGTGCTGGGGACTTTGTGAAATGAATAAAATAAAATAGAAAATAAATTATGAGTTAGTTATGGAACGATTCGTGAACTGAATCACATTCCTATTGAGATTAGGCTGTCAACATTATTTTACGGAATCACATTTTGAAACGTCATTTTACTACATCTAATAAAAAGTTATAAAATTAATTTGTTGCATTTTTTTAAATTTTTGTATGATCCTGAAGCATCTATATTGATGTAAAAAGCCTCATTATTGCCAAGAAAGCCACAATTTTCTTTTCATGGCTACATTTTTTTCATCCAAGAAAAAAGGCCCCAATTAGTCAAATCCGGTTTCACGAATATAACTACCAGGATTCACCTTTCCTTTAACTTAGGTATAATTATCACAATTCACCGATAAAGAGACATCTAATTGTAGATCGTTCGGCATTGTACAAATGTACCTTATCATTAAAAGGCCATTAGTAGTGACCCATAAAATTTATTAGTCTCCGAATACGATTATCATTGCAACCCTTGCCGACTATTCGAGAGCTAATCGCTTAAATAATGACTTCTGAAGTTATGATTTCCTAAGTAATGAGAGTTTTAGTGATATTCCAAAAGTGCCTCGAGTTAATCGTTCGAAGGTAGGTTTCGTCGAATGTACTGTAGTAAAAACTACAAGGCACAAATACGATTACAATCGATTTCCAATTCAATTGCTAAAGTAGCGCCTATCAAAAAATATTGTTTCTCTATTTACATGTAATTGCACTATTATACTACGGCGTTACATCCTCGGGATTTATATAATTCACTAGGTAGTACACTCTCTAATGTACCAGGCATCGCACAATATTTTAGAGTAATAAGAAAGACAAAGGTACTTCCGCGGCACTATGTAGGTAGGTACGTCTATACATACCCTGCCGGCCTCCCGCGCACAAACTTCATTCGCTTTCTTTGTGCGGGCATCGCGACACCTTTGCTTAAGTTAAAGTGTATCGGTTAGTGTTTATAGATTGTTTCTTGTGTTTTTTATTATTCCCAAGTGGTATTATGGGAAAGAGAAAACGTGAGGATGAAGATCGCATAAGACGGAAGATTAGACGGCTACAAAATCGCCTTGGACATCGCTATTCTTCCAGCAGTGACGAAGGTTGGTTTTTTTCTTTTTTGTTTTGTTACATTATGCAGGTTTCAGTTGATACGGAAAAATAGCTCAACGTAGCAACTTTTTCGTTATTCACCATGACGTGATCATGCGCTGATAACGAGTACCTAGTCCCGTGACGTAACGTGATTATGTCCAGCGACTTTAAACTTAAATAGTTATTCTTCTTGACGGGATCATGCATAGATAACTATAACCACTAAGTCCCGTGGCGTGATGCAATTACGCCCAGAGACGTTAAACATGAATACATAGGAACGTAAACCTATTGTATATTTTGGTTTAATGTACCTATATACATATTTATATTATTATAAATGGCCTTTTGCAGGGGGCTACCATTACGAAAACGAATATATGTCCAGGAGTCCGTCTCCAGGGTCAAGGCCTTACTATGAGCAAGTCGACATCACGGAATCTGACCAATCAGAAACAGACAGGATTCAGTCTCGGGTTACTATCCCCCCAAAACCTTCAGCAGCAGGTCGAAGCCCTGACCTATATTCGGCCCCTGGTCCCAGTTCTGCTCCACACGTAGCTCCTCCAGCGGCCCCGGCTCACACTGTAGAAGTTACAACTCCGACTGATTGTTCAATTGCTACGACTTCTACTGTCGCAAACACCTGCCTATCGGCAGATATTCTAGAAGCGCTAGGGGACCCGAAAAGCAAAGAGGAAGTCTTCGGGAAAAAGATACCAGATGAGCTCTCTAAACGTTGGGGTCGTATCCTAGTAGATGGTCTTACCAAGGAACAAAAACAGGAGGCGTTAGACAGGGCACTCATACCTGACAATTTCCGACTAGCTAAAGCTCCGGTATTAAATTCCGAAATATCTTTAACCCTGAGCGATTCTGTAAGAAGCAGGGATAAATTGCTTGAAAAAGGTCAAAACCATCTCGGATATGGTATCGCCGGCTTAACGAATCTCACCGCTACCTTAATAGAAGGAGATTTAGACAAGCTCGAAATAATAAAGAAACTGTCAGAGGTCAGCCAAATTTTTCTCGACTTACATTTTGAAAATACAAAAACCAGACGAAAATTGGTAACGTCATCACTTGACAAGAAATTCTCGACGTTGGTTCTTAATGCTAAAAGAGATGTTTTCCTATTTGGCGAAAACCTGGGTGAGAAAATAAAGGCCACAAAGACTGCAGAGAGATCGGGTTTTCAAATTAGGAGAAGTGATGGCGCAACTTCTTCGTCGTTTAAACGTTACCCTCAGAGCCAGGGAAACTGGAGGGGCCCACCCAGGCAATATACTCAAAGGGCACCCAGACAGGGTGGGCCCAGGAACCGATACCAACAGCATCACTCGAAAAGACCTTTGCAGACGATGGACAGATTCCCGCCATCATCCTCCAAGCCCAATCTCAAACCGAACAAGCAGTAGAGATATGTGCCCCTGCTGGCCGGCTACAGTATTTTGTACAAGCTTGGCAAGCTGTCACAAATGATCAGACCGTTTTAAATTATGTAAAAGGTCTTAAGATCCCATTTAATGATATTGTTACACAGGACAGTGAGCCTCGTAATAGTAAGTTTACAAAAATCGAAATCGATAACTTAGAGACTGCAATCTCAAAATTATGTAATCTAGGCGCCGTTAAAATATGTACTGAAATATCAGGACAGTTTTTATCAAGTTACTTTTTAACACCAAAGAATGACGGTACTTACAGATTTATTTTAAATTTGAAAAAACTTAATCAATTCATCGATCCAGTACATTTTAAAATGGAGGATATTCGCACTGCCATAAAGCTTATTACTAAAGGTTGCTACTTAGCTTGCATAGATATGAAAGATGCGTATTTTTTACTACCAGTCCATGAAAGTAGTAAAAAGTACTTGCGATTTAAATTTCAGCGAAACACTTATGAATTCCAATGCCTGCCATTCGGTTTATCTATAGCGCCTTTTGTGTTTACAAAACTGATGAAGCCCGTCGTTACAGTTCTTAGAAACAAGGGCCTTTTGTTAGTTGTATACCTAGACGATATACTGTGTATTGGTAGTAGTTATGAAGATTGTTCTAACTGTGTCACACAAACGTTAGCGTTATTGCAAAGTTTAGGTCTTCTAGTTAATTATTCTAAAAGTTGTTTGGTCCCTAATCAAGTGCAAACATTTCTTGGTTTTGATTTAGATTCGCGAGAAATGTGCTTAAACTTACCGTTTACAAAACGAACAAAAATATTTGAACTACTTGAACGGACCTCGAAGAAAAAAGTTCTTTCTATTAGAGAATTTGCACAATTCTTAGGAACAATAAGCTCTGCTTGTCCTGCAGTTTGTTATGGCTGGTTATATACAAAAAAATTTGAACGAGAAAAGTTTTTAGCTTTGCAAAACTCCGAAGATAATTATGACTCCATGATGCTGTTAAATCCTTCCTTACAACCTGATTTTACGTGGTGGAAAACTAATATTATGACCAGTAAAAACTCAATCCGGAATAGACATTACGAGCTAGAAATCTTTTCAGATGCTTCCTTGACAGGTTGGGGAGTGTCGTGTAAGAGTGAACGCGCGGGTGGATTCTGGAATAATGAAGAACGTGAAAGTCATATTAATTATTTGGAGTTGAAGGCTGCTTTCATGGGCCTCAAGTGTTTTGCCGATGATTTACGAAATAAAGATATCTTGTTACGCATTGATAATACTACCGCCATTGCATACATAAACAGAATGGGTGGTGTTCAGTTTGAACATCTAAATAATATAACGCGCAAGATATGGCAATGGTGCGAGCACAGACAAATATTTATTTTTGCTTCTTATATTCGATCTAAAGATAATATCGAGGCAGACGCTGAATCAAGGAATGTCAATGTTGACACCGAGTGGAGCCTTTCTTCCGGAGCTTTTAAGAGAATAACTGATCTATTCGGTTACCCTCAAATCGATCTTTTTGCCACTAGATTAAATGCGAAGTGTCAAAAATATGTTTCTTGGAAGAGAGATCCGCACGCTATCAATATTGACGCCTTCACCTTAGACTGGGGCAATCTATTGTTTTATGCGTTCCCTCCTTTCTCACTAATTTTGAAATGCCTAAGAAAAATTATTGATGACAAGGCAGAAGGAATAATGGTTGTTCCTTATTGGCCTAGCCAGCCTTGGTACCCTCTATTTACATCAATGGTACAATTCGAACCCCTTTACTTAGAGCCAAGTGCTGAACTTCTTTTGTCTCCTTTCAGGACACGACACCCCCTTTGGAAACGGCTTACCCTGGTGGTAGCAATATTATCAGGGAAGCATTTGCAAGACAATCTCTAACACCCAATACTATAGACATCATGGTCCCATCCCTAGCAGCAAGCTCACTAAAACAGTATGATTGTGCTTACAAAAAATGGTGGCAATATTGTATGGAAAATGAAATTGATTGTTATTACGTGAATATTCCACATATTCTCAAATTCCTTACCGTTCAGTATGAATTAGGGGCAAGTTATTCTACTTTAAATACCTACCGGTCCGCTCTATCCTTGGTACTAGGAAAAAGCTTCAGTAAAAATGAAAGTGTATTAAGATTCTTAAAAGGAGTATTTAGAACAAAACCTTGCTTTCCTAAATACCATATAACCTGGGACCCTAACCTGGTTCTAGACTACCTCTCGGAATATTACCCAAATGAAAATTTGCCGCTAGACTTACTAACCAGAAAATTGGTAGCTCTCCTTGCGTTGTCGTCTGCACAACGAGTACAGACGCTATCCTTAATCCGGCTATCGAATGTAAAAATTAATGTCACCGAAATAGACATCATTATAGACGATTTAACTAAAACATCAGCGCCAGTTAAAGTAACACCTAGGTTGATTGTACCTTTTTTTCCTCATAAAGATGAGATATGTCCGGCGAGAACTTTAGTGTGTTACATAGAACGGACTAAATCCTATAGGGAACTTTGCCGTACTGAGAGGTTGATCCTTACAACAAAGAAGCCTTTTCACAATGCCACTGCGTCCACGATCAGTCGATGGATCAAACAGGTGCTATCAGATAGTGGTATTGACACATCCGTATTCACGGCACATAGCACTAGACATGCTGCGACATCTGCGGCTGATCGTGAAGGCGTATCTATCGAAACAATTAAAAAAACTGCAGGTTGGTCTGGCAAATCGAAAGTTTTTGGCCGGTTCTATAAAAGGCCACTGTTAAATACAAATAATGATTTAGCTGATGCCATATTTAATTTATGAGTAAAATATACAAAATTATGTACTTACGTTGATTTTTATGATTTCTTACGTTGATTTTTATGTTTATTTGTTTGCATTTCATGAAATAAAGTTGATTCTTAAATAACTATGATGCTTCAGTTTCATTGTTATACTTTTCTAATCTATTTCGCTAAGCTCTAAACATCTACCTAGTGAATTATATAAATCCCGAGGATGTAACGCCGTAGTATAATTTGTGGTTAAACGAACTTACCTGAAGTGAAGTTTGACCATAATTATACGAGGCGTTACATCCGAGGAGATTTATATACCCTCCCTGCCCTGAGCTTTCGCCCCTGTTTAAACATGCGAAATAGATATTCTCTAAAATAATGAAGTTTGTGCGCGGGAGGCCGGCAGGGTATGTATAGACGTACCTACCTACATAGTGCCGCGGAAGTACCTTTGTCTTTCTTATTACTCTAAAATATTGTGCGATGCCTGGTACATTAGAGAGTGTACTACCTAGTGAATTATATAAATCTCCTCGGATGTAACGCCTCGTATAATTATGGTCAAACTTCACTTCAGGTAAGTTCGTTTAACCACAAATTATGCTGTATTTAGATTGGTTTTTTTATTTTTAAAGCGGGAAACACCTACAAATAACTTTAAACACTGGGATAACTTCAAAATAGCAATATTTGTATCATTTATATATTAGTTAAGTCCAGTTTCTTATTTCAATTGGTTTTCTTTTTGTTATGTTATGAATAAAGTCCACGCGTATAAAAAAAAAATAGCAATAAAAAAATAACTGTTCCATACAATAGCTCCCATTATGGCATTAAATCTGTGCATGCGTGTGTGTGTGTGCGCGCGTGTGTGTGTGTGTGTGTGTGTGTTTGTGTGTGTGTGTGTGTGTGTGTGTGTGTGTGTGTGTGTGTGTGTGGGTGTGTGCGCGTGTGTGTGTGTGTGTGTGTGTGTGTGTGTGTGTGTGTGTGTGTGTGTGTGTGTGTTTGTGTGTGTGTGTGTGTGTTTACCAGATATGTACTTCCATTCATTACAAAAATATCACTTCACGAGCAACATTTGTCATTTGACAAACTATTGTTTTGAAAATGACATCTAAATACAAAGATTCATTTGCGTAATCATAAGCCTAGCCCAACCTAACTTATTGTTCCCGGGCGAGCATATTTTTTTAATGCGGCTTCGCCCCCTCGCACTCCTCATGTTTACTGACTGGCGTTTACTGTATAACTTAAATCATATTAGTAGAACTTTGTCGATTTAATGCATTTATGTTATGAAAAATTTTACTTTGAAAGAATTACTTTGTAAGATTGGTTTGTGAAACATTATTATGTGGAATGTTGAGTTGTGAAATGATATTACTTTTGCATTAAGTTGCTTGTTGTCTGAAAATTTGTTTAATAACTGTCATACATTCGAAGGTTACCCAATTGGACAACACGGCACCAAAGAATTAAGCTTCGATTATGGTGCAGGAAAAGAAATATTACAGTTGTATAGTAAACAGCAACTTAATATGTACATTTTTGTTTCTCAGTCGTCCGTAACTGGGCAAAGGCACGCATGTAAACGTCGGCATTCTGTTGACTGTACTTGTTTTATTATTTCAAATAAAACGAATGGAAGTCCCTGGTCTCTGTCTACCCCTCTAGGGTACAAGCGTGAGTTTTTGTATGTGTGCATGTAATAAAATTCTCCTCAGAAAAAAGCGCAAAGGCTCTATTGGCCAATAAATCACAACTAGTAGTACATTTTTATGTTCCGAGGAATAGCTGCGCGTTTCAAAGAGCAGAACTGGACGTTTTAAATTGACCTCCCTCTGCGATAAATTTTACAGCAACGCTCCTGTACAAGACCTCACTTTATAAACAGCACCGTTATAGTGGCACGTCTCTGTTCACACCAGTTTTTGCGGAGCCAAGGGTATGCCCTTATGATCCATTGTTTTAGATACCGTTAAACGGGGTGATTAGAAACTGGAGTATGTATAGAAATAAAAGTGGAAAAAGGTTTTTGTCACCGATTTCCTAATGGTCAGATATGTCAAAAATTACACTTTATATTTAACTCATGTAAATTCTATAGGATAAATTAAATTATTCTTAACTTTAACAAAAGTGGAAAAAGGTTTTTGTCACCGATTTCCTAATAGTCAGATATGTCGATCAGATCCTGAGACGTCAATACACTGAACGTACAAAGCGGTAACAAAAATTCTTTTTCCACTTTTGTTTCTATTCATAGTCCAGTTTCTAATCACTCCAGTTACTAATCACCCCGTTTCACCGTACCTATAGTTAATTTGTTTCAAGCAATTATTGTTACGTTTGATTGCGTAGACGGGGGTCTTGGGTTTGATCCCCTTGGATTTACCTACCTCCTGGCGGCCGCCGTATTTTGATTTGTACAAGTACATACTCAGTCTGGACGTTTTTCTATGTTTTTAGGGTTCCGTAGTTTCGACATGTCCGTCAGTATGTCGGTCTGTCCGTCAGTCTGTCAAAGTATGTATAAATAAGGAAACTGTGCTCCGTAATTCAGAAGAAACCATTATAGTTTCGCCATGTCTGTCCGTCTGTCTGTCCGCGGCCTAGCTCAGAGACGATTAATACGAGAAAGCTGAAATTTAGCTCAGACATAATTTGACAGCTACAAAAACCATAGAATCTAACCTAGTTTGAGATGAAAAATATTA
This sequence comes from Yponomeuta malinellus, assembly GCA_947308005.1. Lineage (NCBI taxonomy): Eukaryota > Metazoa > Arthropoda > Insecta > Lepidoptera > Yponomeutidae > Yponomeuta > Yponomeuta malinellus. Next base: position 4,588,052 of record OX370994.1, read on the forward strand.
AAAATCCAAACTATGAGTAACTTTTCGAGCCACAAAATCTGTTTTTTCTTGTCTTTGTCTTTGTATTTGTTCGAGTAAATCCAAAGTAAAATGCATTTTTGTATAGCTGTCAAAACGGGCTTCTTACATTTCGACAATGTAATATTGTAGTTTGGGACGAGGAATTTGTGCTGTTCTTTAATGTTTTGATATTTTTGTCGTGTGTTTGAATCCCGGCAATTGTTTTCTAATTTACCTAAATTTGTGAATTCGTAGTAGTATGTGTCTATGTGAATGTAGTAGTATGTATTTCATCATCATCATCAGCCATTTGACGTCCACTGCAGGACATAGGCCTCCTTTGCAGTTTTCATAGCCATGAGGGGTTTTGCCATAATCGCCGCGCTTGGCAGGCGGGTTGGCGATCGCAGTATGTGGTTGTAATCTCGGGAAGACGCTGCTGCCCGTCTCCTAGTAATTGATTTCCTTAGTCGCCCTCTACGACATCCACGGAAGGAACTGGAGTGACGTTATTCTTAATCCGGCGCCACACGGAGCAATCCGGCCCCACACGGCGCAATTCAGCGCCACACGAAGCGTGTTGTTTAGCAATGGCAAATACGCCGAAATAGAAATCTAATAATTGTATTTTTTATTCCTCGTTATATATTAGTTAACGGTTAGTGTTACTTATTACTAACCATAGTAGTATGGCCTATACCTTCCTCAGGGAAGAGACCCATGTCCCTTGGTGAGGACATAATGGGTTGATGATGATGATTACTAACCAATCCAATTAGTTGTATTCTTACATACAAGCTCTTTATTGCAAATCATAGATTAGAAAATTTATTTCTTATTTGAGATGGACCGACGACCTGGTCCAAGTGGCAGGAAAATACTGGATGCGTGAATCCCAAGACCGAAGTAAAGGGCGTGCATTAAAAGAGACCTACATTCATCATAAAGTGGCTATAGGTTGAAGAAGAAGGACAACCTGATGTTTCGCATGTTTGAGACGTGTAGTCCTGAAAAAAAAGTTTTAAGTTTATCTAATATATTGAACATTAGTTAATATAATTTTAATTCAACTACCGTATTGCACAAACATCAGCAAGACAGGAGTGGAGTTACCCAAAATATAAAACAAAATACAGCAGCGTAGCAACGTTTAGTTTGTAGACATTCAGCACCGCGCGCAAACTTACAAAATACAACGCCGTGTGTTTTCACTGGAGCGATGGTATCCGACCGAGCGTACACTAGATTCATGTGCCGGCGAAATGTTTTCAGTTCAAAATATCTGAGAGCATTGTTGCTGGGTGGTTGATCTTTTGGCTGGTTCGCACTTCGTGCGAGTTCACTAAGAGAGTGCATTAGGAGAGTGGTGTGAACCGTCTTAGTCAGAAGTTTTTTTAAATTTATTTAAGGTCACCAACAAGGTACGCATTACATTACAACATTATTGTAATTAACATGCACCAAGGTCATAACTAAATGCTACCTTAGTAGTAGGTATCCACATTATGCGAAAATTTTACTGGAAAACCCCTACGTGAACCAAAATACCGAAAAATATACTTAGGTGCTAAAAATACAAAAAATATCATCATCGTCATCGACCTACGCTTGTCCACTGCTGGACATATGCCTCTCCTATTGCACGCCACTGAGCACGGTCCACGGCTACTCTCAACCAGCTGTTGCCAGCCGCCCTGCGAAGATCACGCTCCACCGAGTCTGAGGCCGTCCTACACTACGTTTACCGATCCGCGGTCTCCACTCAAGAACTCGTCTACCCCATCGGTTATCAGTTCTAAAATACATTAAGTACCTATTATCATTGCAAAAAAGAAAGAGATAACTTGGTGGAAGGATGTGTTCGTGTATTCTACATTCTCCAATTAAATGGCTCTACAGATTCATTCGCTTTTAAATCTTGTGAGCCGGGTCTTCACGATTTATGTTAGTCCACGTTTCCTTGCGACGTATTCCTTCACAGCTAGCGAATGGTATTGCTACTACAAATTCACATATGGGTGTAAATGCATTGCACAGGCCGGGATTAGAACCCAGATCCTTTCGAAGTAAATGAAAAGTAAAAATGATTTTTTTATTAATTAAAAGTTTAACAGCAGAATCGCTTGTACTACGGTTTACCACAGTAGGTCAAGCCTGTGTTGTGGTTTTCTTCGTCATGAAATTAGTGAGTAACGCATATGACATGTATGACTGACAAAGGCGCTTAACTGCCAATGGTTGTGGATTCGATTTCCACTGGGGGCGCCAAACATTCGTACAAATGGCCTCAGTTTGAATATATTTCCATGTTGGTTATGTCCTTGCCTGATCACCACAGCGCGGGATATCCTATTTTGGGACTAGGACAAGTAGTTTTAATGTGTGAAAGTTATTGATGGGAGGAATTTAACCAAAATTGTATTTTCTAGTATATCACAAACTATTGGGCTTAAAGATAAAGATTCATTTATTCCTATAAACATGTGTCAATAGTACAGTGGCATGCATTACTATGGTCTTAAATATAATATGTCGTGTTAATTTTGTTAAAATGTTTTTCCAGAAGGTGGCGTGCAAATAAGAGAGGTTTGCCATCACAGTAATTATTAATCAGTCATAAAAGGGTTATAAAAGTATGTCAAGACAAAAATTACACTTTATATTTAGCTCATGTATCTTCTATAGGATAAATTAAATTATTCTTAACTTTGAAATCGTTTGTTCGGAGCCCTAAGGGCGCGAGCCCTATATGCACTCGTCCGGTATCTTTTGTTGAAAATTGTATGCGGGAAAATGTCTGCAGTAAATACAGACATTTTCCTGCGTACGATTTTCCTTCTTCTTCTTAAAACTCAATCTATCGGAACCTTTTCAGCCAATTTACCTAACAATCCTGTGGCTGTTCGGCTGCCGTTGATATGGGCTCAAAGATACAGTTCCCGCATTTTGAATAACGGGAAGTTTCATTAGACCCACCTCGCGTACCGTCAACGTTTCGCTAACATTTGATAAAGGTCTAATCGAATTCGAAACCCGTATTTCTTAAATTGAAATAACCTGTCCAAGTTTACTCCAGCAGCACTTATTGCGCGCCCTCTAGCAAAAAAAAAACATGCAAACATACTTTGGATTTATTTTTCCAAATTACCGTCCGGATCAAACGAAGTCACATACAATGCCAAAATCGAACCGCCAGCCGACCACTCAAATGTGAGGCAAGCGTTCTACCGATGCACAAACACAGCTACCGCGAAATATAATCTCTTATCATATACTAGAATATCCCTATGAGACAACACTCGTAATATTCTTCTTCTTCCTAATATGTCGACGGCAAAGTAAATTTTATTAGTCTTTATTGACCGGTTGCGGCCCAGAACTTTGCGACGCTGACTGCGTTATCACTTGCAATCATTAGGTTGTCCTAAGTGCAGGTGCTAGGGCACGCAGGGCATGATGAAAGATGGCCCATCATCTGAGAAGCGCCGCACACACAGTTCAAATTATCGCTGTCGGGGTTCTCAAACCCCCACCTGGACAGTATTCTACTGGATCGTTCTATTTGTTAGAGTATGCAGGACAAGAGGAAAGGTACCTGAAAACGGTGAGTGTAGATAAAGCGAAAGCGGTTTGTCCGGACTCTGCCTACAATCATTTGAACAATCGTTTTAGAAGAATCTTTCGGAAATACCGTTGTTAGCACAATAGTTTTTCGTTCGTGCGTTCAACATTGTGTCAAAAGAACTAAAGTCGCGGACCCAGTTTTTAAATTATTATGTGTGTTTTCCATCTATTCTTCGGTTAATTAGCAAGTTTACGCCGTTTCTGAGTGACGAACTGTGGGAAGAATTATTCTTCGGATACAATACTAAAATCACTTTTTGTATTTATTTTCAACTTGCCAAATACTCCAAATTAACTCCAAAGTAAATAAAAAAATAAAATAGATAATAATAAAATAGATTATAAATACGAATTAACAGTGTGTAACGTAAATAATGACCTGAAAACACGATTAGCGATTCAGTTAATGCAAAAGTATATGAAAAAGAAAGACAGTATCTTGGTACTGGTGGAAGATAATGTCTTTGGCAAATATTTTTACTGCATTGCTGCTTTAAATTAGCTCTCTTGAGCGCGGCAAGTCTTGGCATTAATATTTTTTTAAAGCTGTGCTTTTCTACAGATTTTGTAAACGTTTGTCTTAGCAGAACAAACCCCCAGTCTACATCAAAATAATTCTCTAGCCAATCTTTCAGGATTTCTTCCTTCGTATTGTGACTCCATGTTTACAATATAATAGTGGTAGTATTCACATTGCAGCGATATTTACTCCAGCTGAGTGCCGGGTGCAAGTCTTCTCTTGTTACGTAATACAAGGCACAAGCTGAGGTGAAGACGATATATGAATACTATAGAAAGACCACTCAGGAATTTTGGTAAAATATAGTTATAACAATAGATATTCTCTTATATTAGTCTAATCTATCAGAACTAATTACCGATGATTTGTAAAGGTTTTCGAATGGAGACCGTGTACTGGCCGAAGAGCTAATAACTGAAGGGTTGAAAAGATTCTCGAGTAGATAGTCAGTACCATACTGCACTGAAAAGTGTAGCGTAGAACGCCCACCGGCTCGTTTTATTTTCTAGACCGACAATAAAATTCGAAGAAGATTGCAAGTGGCGGCTGGATAAATACAAATACAAATATCTTTATTGAGAAATACAATTTGCCACTGTGCAATTTGAAACCCTTGCTTCCAAACTAGGATAAGGACGGCCAAGGACAGAACGAGGACAAAAAGAAATGGCTTACCTTGGTGGACCCCTATGACTAGCAGAGTATGAATGCCGGCATCAAAACAAAACTCTAGCTTAAAACCTGACAACATACAGCGTAATCTCTGAAAAAAATGTGTTTTCCGTTTTTGTCTACCTGCAATAAAATATTCTCTATCAAAATATTCAAATAAACTCAATGTTCATTGAAAATAAAGATAGATTTATAGCTCGCCTTTGAACAAACACCTTTTTGTGCAATAAAGATTTTTTCCAATTTCAAAATATAATAAAATTTTATTTATGCATTGATTCCTTCTTTCATCCATTTCTGTCAACCACTTATTCAATAAAGTTTCAACTTCCTTTTTTTCAGAAATTTTCAAAGATTTACTGCGTTGGTACAATCTGGGTGGTACTCTCTTTAGGTTTCAGTAGAAACTACCAAATCAGAAACCGGTCAATGTTCATATTGTACGTCTACCTAAATATTATGATCGATAACAAACGAGGTTAGCCACTTCAGCAAAAAGATTTGTCCAATAGCGTCAAGAGGCATTTATTGTATATTTAAATTGTGTAATATGTTCAAGGTTACCATTGTATCTTAGCTTTAAGTGTCATTCATTGTACTGTGTTACATTAATTTGTCAATAAAACTTTTTCTATTCTGTTCTGTTCAATTGTAATGTTTTTCCGGCTCTCAAAGGTTTTCTTAATATCCGTTATTTCAACAACACGTTGTACATAATAACTTTCGTAAGCACTACACACTATTAGCTTAATTCCGGATTCACTTACTTGATTTTCAGTCGGAAGAGTCCGACCACCTGCGGTTTCACTTATGGTCTTACGTCGTCGGTGGCTGGCTGGCAATTAAGCTAAAAAAGTAGCATAAACGCATTTTTTCTGGTGAGCACAATAAAGAGTTCTAATCTAATCTAATCATAACTGAGTGGAACACATGCATGTAGAGGTCGATCTGCTATTGGTTATCCATCCATAAGATGCAGAGGATAGGGCTCTGACGCCAATTGTAAAGAGAAAATAAATCCGCAGCCCGAGTTGAGAGTTGTTTCATGTGATTTTTGTTTTGACTGTCTGGTTAAGAAATGTTGTGTCATGTGTATTGATCTGATGGCTCTTACATAATACATGCTTAAAATTATTCCAACAACAAACCTCGGTTAAAAAGAAAAGTTACACAATTTTTTTTTTTTTTCATTTTATTCTGCAAGAGTACCTATGTTATGAACTACTCAAACTACTCAAACGGAATCGAACCCGGTCAGAAAGAATCAAACTATACCAGATGCATCTACCATAAAATATACCTCCTTATTGCCCGCAGGAATTTCACCAAGACACGTCAAACGTGTGCAAAGTGAAGGTATTTTACCTTCAATCTGCGGCAAAGTGTGACAGGCAAATTTCAACTAGTCGTCAATATACGATATTTTTTTTTCAAATCGTTAACAATAATGTCATTTCGGTCCTGATATGAAACAATTTCCAAAAACCAAAAAGTAGTTGGAAAAGATGAAACTTACCAATTCCCATCCAGCGCTTCACATTCGTCACGTTCCCGCATTAATTATATTAAAATGTCGAGTCAGCGAATTAATAAAATTAAAATTCTCCGCATTGCCGCACGGGGTTAAGCCGCCCTATCTAGTGATCCTCAACATCAAATCTACACTATCGCTGTACGGTACTTTCCTACGCGATTTGAAAGAGACGCAGCTGAAATTCCTGGGATTTGTACGAGTCGAACAGGAAAAATAAGACCTCCAGCTATGATTTATGCCTTTGAAAGAGCAGTTTCATTCTGAAGACACACCGCGGGCTCAAGAGTGAAGATTTCTTATAAATGAGTTAGCAGAAATAACTCATCGGGGCCCGTTGGAATATTTTACGACGGAGAAGTGTTTTATGCGGTTTTGCGCTTCTTCAGTGCTTGAGATACTGTGATTTTAATAGAATTCGAGTGCCCAAGAGAAAGCCAGAAGTGGAAATATTATACCTTTGAAATACTCGTATAATCAGCCGGAGAAAGCTTTGTCGAGACGAAGCGAATATTTACAAAAAAGGAAACTGTACTTTTAGGGTTCCGTAGTCGAGAAGGAACCCTCACAGTTTCTGTCTGTCTGTCTGTCTGTCTAACCGCGGCCTAGCTCAGAGACGATTAGCACTACAAAGCTGAAATTTTGCATAGACATACATAGTAATCACGCCGACAAAATGGTAGAATAAAATCTTTAAAAAAATATACTTAGGGGGTACCCTACACCTAAATTAGGGATGCATTTTTTTCTCTTCTATACCATAGTGAAGGGGATTCATTTCTGTTTGCGAAATATTAAGCATTAAAGCGCAATTTTTTGTCCGAGTAGTCAACCCTCTGCTGGCTAAACGCTTGATTGTAGAAACTTGAAAAAATTCAGGTCAGTACCACATAATAATGAACCTAAAAGGAAAACTATCATAGCTGAGTAGACTTTGTCTTAGCACGACATAATGGAGTTATTGAAACGCAAGAAAATGTAGATATAAGACTTTAATTCGGTCTTTTATTACTTATTTAATAAAATTAAGGCGCCTTCGGCGGTGGTCGATCGACAAGTGGTTTTGTAGGTAGATTCCTATACAGCTATACAAAAGAATAAAATTAAAGCAACACTACGGAACAGAAACTTCTTGCGCATGACATCATCACAGGCACTTGGGCCTGAACAGACTTTACTATATGCAACCAACTCATAAAAGGAAAATTCCGTACAATCTATTAAAAATTACTTCGATGAAGTTGTTAGTGCTGTACAGCAGATAAAAAACCCTCTTTCTACGGAGCCCTACATTGCGCGTGGCCTGACACGCACTTGGCCGGTTTTTACATTACAAAGAAATGAGACTTTATTGGAAATCAAGATCCTCGTGGACATGTATCCCTGGTATTTGTGCAAGTTTATGTGACGCCCTGGCTAAAGAAACGGATTTTATTACCAGATAATTAATATAAATTTTTACTTTCCAACATCCCATCGATTTCCTAGCTAGTCGTATCTCCAACAAAATGTCACGATTTCTCTTCAAATCAAAATCAAACCGGACGGCTGGGCCGGACAGCTGCCATAAAGAGTTATGTATAGGTCGATATTACAGTACCAACATAATTTTTATTTTATTTTATTCAAAAAAACAACAGCGTTACTTACAAAGTTTTATAACTTAAAGTAATGTCTAATAAGTAAGGCCAATAACAGGTTCAACTATTTAAACTGATAGTAAACATATCGTAAGCTTAGCGCTAAACGTGAGTAAGCTTCGGGCCGACCCCACCAAACCCGTGCGAGTCTCAGACCGGGTACGAAATTAACCCCTCACCAAGTAAGAGGTCAATACTTACTCACCCGGGCCAATACCACGCAATCCCGGTAGTATCGGCCCCAAACCCATTAAACTTTAACATTAAACTATTGTTATTTTGCCATTATATAACGTACATTCTTTTTTTTATCCGGGCGGACTCAAATGATAATATATGATATTGTAATATAATAATAGTAGTAATTTATTTTAAATGAGAAAATATAATGACATTGCCAAATATGTGATAAAAAAAGGAAACGGAAATAAATAGAATAAGAAATAAATTTAATCTTAATAGCAGCGTGTATAGAAGAAACTGAATATTTATATACTCTGGTATAGACATACATAAATGGAATATAATAATAATGTACACTATAATGTACACTATCTTTCTATCCTTTTGTACACCATCTCTTACTCTGTAACTCTTGTTGGTGATCCTTATTAAAATAATCAATAATAATAGTAATAATAATAGCTTACTACAAATACGCGCCGCAGGCTGGGATAGGACCATCAGTGATTGATTGAAAGCTTGAATTGACACTGATCATCACTCAAAACCGTACTGTACAACTGACGAGACATAACACTACACGACAAAAACAACAAAACGGTATACCTAATAGACATAGCCATACCAAATACACATAATCTTACATCAACACATACCCAAACATTCACAAAATACACTGATCTTGCCATAGAAATAAAAACTGAATGGCAGATGCAAACCGTCAAAACGATTCCAATAATCCTTTCTTCCACATGAGTTATAACTTACACTCTGCACACAAGCCTAAAAGCGCTAGACATACACCGATCAAACTACCAACTACTGCAAAAAGCTGCTATACTAAACACTTGAACACTTGTCGTATCGTCCGAAAATTCTTCGGCAAAAACAATGGGCTCTAACATATTGGCGATCAATGCACTTGGCCCGTGCCAACTTGTACCTATTAAAAGAGTGAAAACTTAAAGAAAAACATAACAATAGTAACATTACGTATTTAGCAAAAATATGTTCCCAGTTCGGGATCTTGATGGGAATCCAACTTACACTTGTTCAGGTTTTACTATTTACATATTGTTATGCTGTATAAACAGAGTAATTACACCATGTTTCATACCTGTGTGTTCCATAAATAACATTAAAAAAAAGTTTTATGTTTAGGGATCCCCCTTATTTGTACTTTTTATTATTTGTTGGGCAATCGGCCATAATGACATTTAATTAGAGATGGGCCGACTGTGACTTTGGCCGACTGGCCGACAGGCCGACCAGTCGGCTACAAATTAGCCGACATGTCGGCCGGGCCGACATTGTTTTCGGGGGAGTTCGGGTGACCTCGGCAACGCTCGTGATCACGTCGCGACATGATTTTTTGTTTATATATAATGTTTTAGTAGATAAGATCTTTCAGATTCCTAATCGAGACTTATAAATAAGACTGATTAAATACGTTATGATTAAGCCTGAGAGCATAGAGGCCAGCTTAGATCTAGGGTTTGACTGTTGATTACTTTTATACGTATATAATTTTATGACTGATCTGATCTCGTAAGAAGAGTATCTTAGAAGTGGAATATATTTAATATGGTACAAACTAATAAACGATTACATAACAGTTAAAATAAATACGTATTTCAGTTACCCTAATCCGTCGGCAGTTTTGGCCGACTGTTCGCCGACCAGTCGCCGACTGCAAATATGGCCGACTAGTCGGCTTAACCGACTGGTCGGCGAACAGTCGGTGCATCCCTACATTTAATATTTCGACTGGTTACCTGAGTACCCATTTACAATTCAAGCAAAACATTATGAATGCCTCGATGGTCTAGGAGTACTATTATTACCATAACAGGGGTAACGGATTCGACTCCTATTATATGCCGCCGCACATTTTTACAGATTTCCTTAGCCATGATTTTTCATGTATTCTTGCCTGGCTACCATAGTGCAGGATATCCAAGTTTGGGACAAATAAATGATTGTATTAAGGGGTAGTTTATTATTATTTACAAGTCAAAAGGATAGAGAAACAGATGTAATCATTGTAATATCATCATCAGCCATTTGACGCCCATAAGGCCTTCTTCGTGGTTTTCATAGCCATAAGGTGTTTTGCCGTAATCGCCACGCTTGGCAGGCGGGTTGGCGATGGCAGTATGATGACGGTGCTGCCCGTCTCTTGGTAATTGATATCCTTAGTCGCCTTCTACGACATCCACGGAAGGAAATGGAGTGACGCTATTCTGGCGCCACACGGAACATTGTAATATTCACCAATTCACACCCTTCGGCACAGAGAACAAAAAGGGTCAACTATCAAATTAAAAACGGGTCAACTATCAAATTAATTGGAGCCAATAGCCTCTAGCAAACATTATAAAGCCGGCGCCTCCCTCGGCCACTCGTATTTGGCAAATATTAACCACCCATAGCCGGCTTTTCTGACGAATCTTTGGCTCTGCTTTTGTAAAACCGGCAATGTATTATAATTCGTCGGCAAATACGCAAATACGAAAAGCCAAGTGAACCGGCAGCATAACACAGATAAGCACCAGATTTGAATAGATGATAAGCCATAGATTAGTATTTACTTATTAAACAACAGTTACAATAAAATAATAATAAAATAATAAAATAATAATCTTTGTAGCAACTTGAGACATATTATGTGTCTAACCCTAAAAATGGTACATCATTAGAAAGGTCTTTAAAAACACATATTTTTAGGGTTCTGTACCTCAAAAGGAAAAACGGAACCCTTCTAGGATCACTTTGTTGTCCGTCCGTCCATCCGTCCGTCTGTCTGTCAAGACCTTTTATCTCGGGAACGCGTGAAAATATCAGGTTGAAATTAAAAGCGTATACTCAAGTCTATAGTCCCTTGAAGCTGTGAAAAAACCAAACTTCTAAGTAAAATAAAGATACGGTCGTTTTTGCTGCAAAAAACGTATATTTTGACACTCAAAGGAATCAAAATACTTTGTGAATCCATCCTCGCACGATCCACGCACGCACTCTGATGCAAAAATAAAGTAGTCAGTCAAATCTACTCGAATTGTCGCCAATTAATATTTTTTCTCAACAAGCTCTCACAGTTCTCAGCACAACAGAAATGTACTAAAAATACAGTTATTGTTGTAACAATATGTAAAAATGTCAATCAAATCCCACTAACGTAGAAAAAAATTATTTTTTAAATACAATCATGATGCGCTGACAACAAGAAATTGTGGCAATTACGAAGATAATAACGGCGACAATTTCGAGTAGATTTATCCAATCGTGACTTCTTTCTCAAATGCATTCGTTCGTTCTTGAATTTTTGAGTGTTTCAATTCAAACATTATCATCAGCCATTTGACGCCCAATGCAGAGCATAGGCCTCCCTCGTGGTTTTCCAAGCTTCCCGGTCGTGTCGCCCGCATCCAACGACTCCCCGCCACCGTAACCAGGTCGTTAGACCATCTGGTGGGGGGCCTGCCCACGCTGCGTCATCCGGTCCGCGGTCGCCAGGTCAGAACTTTTCCGCCCCAACGGCCATCAGTTCGCCGAGCTATGTGCACCGCCCATTGCTACTTCAACTGAGCAATTCTTCGAGCTATATTAGTAACTCGGGTTCTTCCGTGGATCTCCTCATTCGTGATTCAATCACGCAGTGAGACTCTCAACATAGCTCTCTCCATTGCTCGTTGGGTGACCTTGAGGCTTCTTATGAGGTTCTTAGTCAGCGACCAGGTCTCACATCCATAAGTCATTACTGGCAACACATATGCGTCTTTTAAATGTCACCTAGTATATAATACCGCAAGGATGGGTACGGCGTGCAAACAAAATTACCCATTGTTCTTTCTGAGCTTAAAGCTCTTGCAAATACGAAACAACAAAAAGTTTACTTAATGAACGTCAAAGCTGGTAACAAGCTAACAAAAATCTTCACATTTATTCTTTTCAGAACAGGTTTGCTTAGTCAACATAGTTTTCAATTTAAAGTTACACTCCACCAAACAACGTCCCCGTTAATACTATTTAAGTAGGTAAATATTATGCAAAGTTGCAGGTAATATTCCTAAAAGGTGCAACTGAACTTTGTTCAAAGTCCGTCAATGACAAACTTACAAAGCAGTACTTCCAAGGTTTTGGCACGAAACACTTGCGTCATGCTTTCCCGAATTATTAAGTTTTCTTACGCTGCTGGACTTACTTGTTCATACATACGAAATTCCAACTTACAGCCTTATAACAACAGCAACAGAGTTTGTATTTGCTTGACTAACATTGTACAAGACAACGCTGCACTACATTTGGATACAGCTCAAGGCATTTCTTATGAATGAAACTTTCCATATAAGGTTGCGCTGCTGGAGTTAGAACCTTAATGTATTAGATTACCTACTTTAGTCTTCAAGACTTCATATTTTCCTGAAGGATTTAGGACAGTTTATAATTCCTTAACTTTTAATAATTTGGATGGTTAGACGTTCAGGTTTGGGCCATGACCTATTGGAACATAGGACGGTCGTAGATTGATATTAGCACGAGTATTGCTGTTATTTGAAAGAATATGTTTAGGGTTCCGTAGTCAAAAAGAAACCCTTATAGTTTTCCCATGTCCGTCCGTCTGTCTGTCTGTCTGTCCGCGGCTTAAAACATATAGGTACGACAAGTTGTAAAAAGCTGAAATTTGGCATAGATAGACATATTAATCACGCCGACAAAACGGTAGGATAAAATCTTGTGAAAAAACGCGTACCTTCCCTACACCTAGATTAGAGATGCAATTTTTTGTCTCACCTACACCATAATGTTAGGTATCGTTGGATTGGTCGTTTAAAAATATCATTAGCGTAGAAAAGCTATTTTCGGATTAAGGCATCCGTTTTGCGAAAAATTAAGCATTAAAGCGCAATTTTTTGTTCGAGTAGGACATCCCCCTCTCTCCTCTCACGGCCCGAGCGTTGGTAGCCTAGTGGGTAGAACATCGGACTCGGAAGCGAGAGACCCAAGTTCGATCCCAAGTGCGGGCATGTACCTATGACTTGGTTTTCTAAGTTATGTACATTGTGAAGTTATAGTAGCAATACCACACGCTAACGGTGAAGGAAAACATCGTGAGGAAACCTGAGTGTCCGTCTATTCACATACCTCAGCGCTTGAAATCGCCAATCCGCGGTGGGCACGCGAGGTGATTAAGCCCATACTCTCTCCTTAAGAGGCCTGTGCCCTACAGTGGGACGCATATAGGCTGATTATGCTCTCCCAGCTAAACGGTTGATTGTAGAAACGTGAAAAAAATCAGGGCAGTAGCACATTTAATGAACTTAAAAGGAAAACTGTCATGGCTAAGTAAGCTTTACAAGTTATCGAACAATAGGCCACCAACTAATAAAAGGAAAACTTCGTACAAATCCATTGAAAATTACTTTGATGATGTTGTTAGTCCGGTAAAGTAAGTAAGACACCCCTCATTCTACGGGACTTAATACTGATAGCCCAACTCAGTAGACTTCTAGCAAGGTTCGGTATAGATGAAGGATTCTCGATGTAAATTATAAGATAATGTAATGTAGAACTTCAATAACTGTGGTTTTATTTCAGAAAACTGGAGGTAAGTGGTGGTAGGCGGTGGTAGCCTCGTGGGTAGAACATTGGACTCGGAAGCGGGAGACCCAGGTTCGATTCCCAGTGCGGGCATATACCTTGTTTTCGAAGTTATGTACATTTGTGAAGTTATAGTAGCAATACCACTCGCTAACGGTGAAGGAAAACATCGTGAGGAAACCTGAGTGTCTGAGCTATTCATATACCTCAGCGCTTGAAATCGCCAATCCGCGGTGGGCACGCGTGGTGAATAAGTCCATACTGTCTCCCTGAGAGAAGGCATGTGCCCTTCAGTGGGACGTAAATAAACTGCTTATGTTAAGTGATGGTAAACAGAAAACTTCGATCAAAACCTCAAATCAAAATCTATACCTGCAGCCTGTGGGTAGACTATACTCGTAAATCCTGGAATGCTCTGCGCATCCAGTACAATAATGCTTTCAGGATGCTGTTGGGGTTGCCTCGGTACTGTAGTGCGTCGGGCATGTTTGCGGGCGCGCGTGTTGACGATTTCCACGCTATCCTCCGCAACAGATGCGCATCGTCGCTATACAGACTCCGGGCTAGCACTAACAGTATCCTGAAAGTTATAGCAGAGAGGATGGACAGTCCAATAATTAGACACTGGGACGTCACTCACATAAGCTAACTGTACCATCCCTCTAGCCCATACTTACGTAAACCTATTTTAAGTAAGTTTAAATTCAATTTTATATTAGATCTCACTAACATACTTAGTTTTATTATTAAATGTAATTTTACTAACAACCTATGGATTCTTTTTTATCTGAAATAAAGTGATACAATACAATACAAAACAAAATAAAAATAGAAAAATAAGCGATTCACAAGCAGATAATTGTCAGAGATAATCTGTAGTTAAAGCTACTTCAGTAGCAATGATTATCCGAAACAAATTTAGAATGGGTGACGTCATCAAATCTTGAGTTTAAGATGATAGACAAAATGAAAGAAAATAACAGAAATGGTGTAAGACGGTTTGCACGGTTACAGACTGTTACATGAAATGGATACAAGGCCTAGAGTCTGCTAAACTTAAAGCGTAATAGCACGCCAATGGATGTCATTCGACGCTATTTTGTAGTCTACTAAACATTCCATTATAATTTCAGTCAAATGACCCAGCTCGCGGAAGGAGATCGCAACGCATAACTGCGGGGTAAAGGAATTCGAATTAGAATTGGTTGGTAGACTACAAACAGTTTCAATGAAACAGCTGCCGATTAATATCACTCTAATGAACATCCATGTATTTAGTAGACGCGAGAAACCAGTCTGCACTCTGTAAAAATGTACAACTAGTTAGGTTTTATAGTTTAATGAATTATAAAAGTACATATTTTATATTCCATGGGTTGCGTTGCGTATATGTACGTCTAATAAATTAGTTAACTTATTCCAACCGACAATTTTACAATAACAGGCACAGAAATAGTATCTTGTAATCATCATCAACCCATTCTGTCCCCACCGAGGGGCACGGGTCTCTTCCCTGAGGAAGGTATAGGCCATACTCCACCACGGGGGCCAAGTCCGGATTGGTGGAGGCTTGTAGACTAGTGGCTCGTCTACTGTCAGAAGTTGTCAAGCCGCCCTAAGGCCTCTGACTTGGCTTAACGACTGCCATCTATCGACGGCAGCCGGCACCAACAGCTTAACGTGCCTTGCGAAGCACGGAACCGCTCGGAAAAATGCCACTAGCGTTAGGCATAGACGGCGACCCATCCATGCACTGAACGCTGATCTTGTAATATAATAATAATAACTTCCACACAATACAATCACTTGACCTGGTCCCAAACTAGGATACCCTGTGTTATATTATATGGTAACCAGGCAAGGACGTCACAAACATGGAAATACACCCAGACTAAGGCATTTGTACAAATGTACGGCGACCCCCAGTTGGAATCGAACCCACGATCTCTGTCTTAGTAGAAAGCGCCTTAACAGCTAGTCCAACGAGGCACTATTCACTGATATGTTCCGTTCTTATTTTATACTATGTAAAATAATCGCTGCGTTAAATACGCATTTCTCTACTCGCTTTCTTACATCAGTTTAAAGACGGTATTGAAATAAATGCGCTGCATTCTTATCCTGATGATCATGCGCTGCTTCCGCGGGCTTCGGGCCATTCCTTTGTTTTTATTCCTACCTTTGAAATAGTAGAAAAGGAGTGTCATGTTTTTTATATGTATGTTAGTACGTTATGTTTACCTATTTATGTTTATTTATGAACACTTTAAGGCTAAACGGTATGACCATACGTCAAACGACACTTAAAAATATGTTTTTATTTACCATTTCGCTATTTAATTTTGTAATTAGGTATCTAATTTGTGTCGATTTTTATCCACGTTTATTTTAGATTATTAACCTAAAGCAATCTTTCAGTTCCTGTTATGATTTGTGATCTATTTGATTTCTACTGGAGACCTACTCGATTTGTACAAATTGCCTCAATCTGGGTGTATTCCATGTTTGTAGTCCTTGCCTGCTTACCATATTACAGGGTATCCTAGTTTAGGACCAGTACAAGTGATTGCGTTGTATAGAAGTTGTTTATTTATTTATACGTCCGTCAAGTACCTTCTTGCTATCCAGTAACGACTATTATTTAAATAAAATTACAAAATTGATTCTTTGTTGTAACTTACTTTATTTCACAGTTGACGGGCCATTAGGCCCGCCATTTGACTCACTTTTTGCACTTCAAGGCAAGAGCCCACCCAATTTTCAGCAGTCGGGTTTTTTGTTTTCACCATAAGTATTTTCCTTTTTCTCTTTGAAACGAAAGAAAGTCTAAACGACTTTGTACACGTGAGCGTAATTATACGGCCACGCTTTTTCTTTTTGTACTCGGCTTCTTGCCGGAAATGTTATGTTTTTTACTGCATTCGGATTGGTTGTACGCCGCCGTCGGCAGCGCACTGGGTAGGTGAGATCACGATTTAAATACCTCGGGTTTCATTCCGAAATACATCGGTTTTCATTGCAGAGCGATGCATTTCATTTAATTTAATTTTGGAAACCTTTACTTACTGTTATTTATTAGTTGACATCTGATTATAGCAGCAGCCTATTTATTTACGTCCTACTGAAGGGCACAGACATTCTCAGAGAAGCGCGCCCACCGTGGATTGGCCATTTTAAGCGCTAAGGTATGTGGATACCGTTTTCTCACATTGTTTTCCTTCACAGTTAGCAAGTGGTATTGCTACTATAACTTCACAAATGTATGTAACATAGGAAACAAAGTCATTAGCGCATGCCAGAATTCGAACCCACGACCTCCCGAATGAGAAGCCGGCGTTCTACCGCTCCACTCCGCTTTCATCTGATTACTACGCCTAAATTAATTATGTAAGTGAAATTACACAACACAAATCGCCAAAGATATATTACTCAACAAAACTTTCCACTCCCAGATAAAGACGCTTTACCCTTTTTAACCGACTTCGAAAAAGGAGGGGTTATCAATTCCATGCGTATATTTATTTTTTATTTTTATTTTTTTGGGTTATGTTCTCGCATAACTCCGTCAAATCTTAACTGAATTAATTCTTTTTTTGTTCGGATAGATATAACGTCCCACACTGGTCCCGTTTTAACTTGATGAAGATCTGATAACTGAAGACTTTCTGAGATGGAGAACGGAACTCTTCAATGGACGGCCGTAAATAACGCCTAATGGGGCCCATTCTTTAGTAATATCCCTATGTTTCATAAAATAAGGTAATTAATTAATTATCTGGTGTAGACTTTCGGAGATGTAAATTGGGAACTTCAAATTTTAAAGCAACGAATTAAGCAAGGTAAATTATGGTTATAAAGGACTTGTTTATTATTCTCCCGCTCACCACTAAAAATAAAAAAATAAAAATTAAATAAAAAATAAAAACTGACTTTAAAACGAAGTCAGAAATAATACCTTTAAAATAAAGAATACCTTTAAATTAGAAGTATGTATACATGTCGGTATTGTAGAAGTATAATTTGTAGTCGGTGCCCAGTTTCATGACCAAGATATTATATATATTTTGGGCACCGACTGCAAATTATAATTTAACAATAACTACATGTATACATACTTCTGATTTAGGTAAAGTAATTCTTTAAAAAAAATCAAACTTTTTAGAAGTCGGATTTATTTTTATTAAAATTTTTTTTATTGCGATTATAGGCTTATTACCACACTTGATAGATACTCAGCGCGGATTGGCAATTTCAAGCGCTGAGGTATGTGAACACCTCAGTCCCTGGGGTTTCCTCAAGACGTTTTTCTTCGCTTTACAACGAAAGAAAGTATTTACTCAAATACTTTCTTTCGTTTAATATGTACTGGCATTCCACGAAAGGGCTTAAATATTTAATGCTTTTCCAATCTAAGAAATTTCCAAGCTTTCGATTAGAGCTTTATGAAAGGCGATTAAGGTCACATTGATGTGTTTTACCCAGAATAGCACAATCGATTTAGAGTTTACTTACCTTTGCTTCTTGTTGTGGAAGTTTATTCGTTCGTAGCAGCCCTGTCACACTAGCGATTTGCGAGCGATTTGAAAGCGATGCAATTGCGCAGCGAGCTCGCCGTGCGATCGCGGCGTGCCATCCGAGTGTTGGACACTCAGTAGCAAAACGGATTGATCGGACGAGGAAACACTACCGCTACCTTTGTTACTTCGAAGACTCAGGAAACGAAAGCAGCTACAAGTCAACGACGAATCTGGGAGGATTTATTATCAAGTAATCGACTGGGAGAGAGTGATTACTATGTATCCCGTATAACGGGACGATTTTGAATTTTAGTTATAAATTACTTTTTATAGAACCTCTGAACGACGCTATGTCCGCCTACATACGTATCTTCCATGTGACTCAAGTGCGGCGGGGTGGACTGTTGAACGCGATTGTACAAAATGGCGTCGAAAACATCGCCGCGACAGCGCAGCATCATCGCGGCGTCATCCCGGCGTGTTCAGCGTCATCGCTGCGCAATCGCATCGCTTTCAAATCGCTCGCAAATCGCTAGTGTGATAAGGCTGTAAGTCTGCTTTCTTAACTAAAGACTTAACTTTTCACATACTTGTTCTTTGTATTTAAGAGTAAAATCTGTATATACAAAAGGCAACCGTTACTGACTGACTGATCTATTAACACACAGCTCAAATCACTGAACGGATTGCGCTGAAATTTGGCACGCAGATAGTTATTATGACCTAGGCATCCACCAAGAAAGGATTTTTCAAAAGTTACTTCCTAATCGGATGAAACGAGGGTCCAAAATATTTATGGAAAATTAGACAGACAATCTCACCTCCTACCTCGGCTCACTTATCTGCAATGATGGCAGCTGCGACAAGGAAATCATCCGCAGGATATATCTCAAAGGTAGCAATAGCCTAGCCTAGAAAAAGTATGGAAGGAAAGGTCTTTTATATCCAGAGGAAAAGCAAAGTAAGATTGGTACAGGCATTAGTTTTCTCCATCTTCCTGTATAGTTCAGAAACCTGGACCATCAACTCAAATATGCTGAGCAGGATAGATGTATTTAGGATCTTCCTTACACTGCTACGAGAACCAACACCTCTATACTCAAGGAGCTCAAGATCCGAACACGTCTATCGATTATATGCCAAAAACGTATTCTGTCTTTCTTTGGGCAAATCGCACGTCGACCTAATAGCCTCGAATATAATATAATGATGGGCAAAGTGGAGGGGAAGAGAGCTCGAGGCGGACCATCCGCTAAATGGAGTGACCAGATCACCAGGGAACCAAAACTCAAGTTTCACCACACAGCTAACGACAGGTCCAGATGGAGAGCACTCTACACTCATCCTCGTCATAGCGGCTACGATCCTCAGCATTGAGGGACCGACTGATTGGATTGGAGATAGACAGTTTTATATGTTTTATACCAATAACTTCACTAGGAACTTTATTAGGGACGGAGTGACCTATTTTTGGCAAATAAATTGTCTTTCCTATGGTTTTGTACTAAAACTTTCATAAGCACTGTTGTTATTGTTAATTCTTGTTAATTTAATATTATTCATATGATTAAATAATTGTACAATACAGAAACCCCCGGAGCGCTAAAAGCGCTTTTAGTTACAATAGTATTTTCAGTTTTAATTCAGACTTTAGAACAATGTTGTTTGTATACCTATTACGCTGACTGTGATGTCATCGCCAGAACTACAAAGGGAACGGCGGACACTTTTCAGATTAAGTTTTCTGACATAACAACTAATATTTCGTTCTTTTTGAAATGATATGCGAACCAGCGTTCAATGAAAAAAAGTATTAGACTGGTTTCTTTCTATTAAAATTTTACTGTAGGGTTGTTTTCGGGGAATTTCACTTATTTATCAACTTGAGTTAACAAATTGTCTCAGACTAAGCTTAGGAAGTTCATTTTTCCAATGACTCAGCTTAATTTAGACCTACCTGATTAAACCCCACCCGAAAGTAACTTTTTTTAAATGATGCGAAGACGATTTTAAATTTACTTTCAGAAATACAAATTATTAAGAAAGAAAGAGAGAAGACATTACTTGACTTGCCGCACTTTCTTGAGGTATTCACATACCTCAATGCTTGAAATGGCCAATCCGCAGTTGGCACGCCTGGTAATTAACGGGCTCCAGGCGGTACACAAGCGCCAATCATGAAAAAAAAAAGTATTTTTTGGACATAATTTTTGCAGGATGTCTTTGAATTTGTTCACCGTATTTTCAGGGAATGTTTTCTTCATTTTGAAAAACAGCACCACAAAGTACCTTGGCTCATTTTTTGAAGGATTATCATTCTCAGCCCGTTGATACCCCTTGCTGGACAAGGGCCACTTCATGCAAGCGCCAGTTGCTTCTGCTTTGCGCTGTTCTTCTCCAGGTCTTCCCTACTGCCTTGTCGATGTCGTCGCGCCACCTGGCTGGGGGTCGGCCCACACTTCTACGTCCGGTCCTCGGTTGCCATTCCAGTAGTTTGCGACTCCATCTTTCATCCTCTCTGCAACAAACATGACCTGCCCATCTCCACTTCAGAGTAGCGACCCTTCTGGCTATGTCGGTTACTTTTGCTCGCCTCCTAATCTCGGTGTTCTGCATGCGATACCGAGCTTCGCTTTCTCCATTGCTCTCTGGGCGATTTTTTGAAGGATGCAAAGATGACTTTAAGGTTACTTTCAGACGTACAGATTATTACTTGACACGCCGCACTTTCTTGAGGTGTTCACATGCCTCAGTGCTTGAAATTGCCAATCCGCAGTTGGCACACGTGGTGATTAACGGGCTCCAGGCAGTACACAAGCATCAATTATGAAAAAAAAATGTATTTTTTGGACATAATTTTTGCAAAAGGTGTCAGATCAGTCTCTCAATCATGTTAATAGTGATTTCTAGGAACCACGACCGAGATCCTTGTATCATGGACTGGGACTAGGCTGTCTTTAAATTTGTTCACCGTATTTTGTGGGAATGTTATCCTTATTGTGAAAAACAGTATTAGTAATGATTTATTAGTAACGGTATAACATATTTGTAAATATTCGTGATTTCCTTGCCTCTTGCCTTTGCCTCCAAACTGTTAATCCAAATTAGAAGTGGTAGAAGTACCCTAACGTTAAATATGTTTTCTAACATATTAGATGCTTAAGGCTATTTTTTCCTAAAAATCACAATTAACATGATTGAGAGTTCGATCTGACACTTTTTTGCAAAAACGATTTGTAAAAGATGTTTTTTTCTTCTTTGGTGGGGCTAGTAAACTTCATGGATCCCTTTAAGCCCATACTCTCTCTCTCTGAGAGAAGGCCTGTGCCCTATACTGGGACTTATATTGACTTTTTTACGCCGCACTTCATATGTACGTCTACTATGTTCAAAGAGAAAACGGTGTCGACATCACATTTTTTTTTAATTTTGTACAGAAATAAAAAAAAAAAACTTACCTAAAAAATTATGCACGTTTTTGGCACGTACGCAAAAAACGGCCGTTTTGGGTCCTAAAATTACTATTCAGTAATATGATTGAGAGATTGTGCAGACACTTTTTCAAATACGATCTATAAGAGATGTGTTTTTTTTAATTGGTGGCGCTAGTTAGCCCACTGGGTCCCCTTAATACATAACTAGCTATAGAACTATTACGAAAAACATAATTACGAGGCCGCGAAGAACTCTGTTTGAACGCACCTTAAGATAAATACATGATTGCGACTACTTACCATTACCACGATCAATAACTATGAGACTAATATAGGAAAGGATACAGGAATGTAAATACTAGTAAAGGTAGTAAAGAACTAGGTAAGTCCATACATAATAAATGCAGATTTCTTCAATGGTTAAAATAATTTATATTATTAAGGTAGTTTCTTAAGCTGTCTTTTGTGTTTTTGCTCAAAGAGCTCAACGACGTCTTAAAATATTTCTATAAGTGGAAACTTATAACTGGCCTTCTGTATTTCTAAAGTTTCTGTTTTTCATTGTTATGTGCTGTTACTCTTCCTAATATAAAATAAATAAATAATTCTGGTGGACAGTTCATACAACTGTTGTGAAAGAGCTAGATGAATAAAGATAGTCAGACAGACAGACAGACATACAATATGAAAGAAAGAAAATCTACATACATACATACATTAACTCACGCCGAGAGGGGTAGGCAGAGACCACGTACTGCCACTTGCCACGATCCTGACAGATCACTTTCGCTTCCTCAACAAAGAAAAAGAATCTCAAGAGAGAAAAAGGAAAAAAAAGTCACAAAATTATATATTAAATTAAAATTTTAGACGTAACGTCAAGTCTATTTTATGCCAATTGTAGTATGTATACTCGCCTTTGTACATGATCTTTCTTATGTAATGTCCTGTTTAATGTTTAGTAAAGTATAATAATAATAATTAATTATGTTTGTGCTTGTATTTTAGGACCAGATGCCAATAAATAAAAGCATTGTTACAAAGCTCATATTATTGCTGCTGGAAAAAAAATTCCTCCATCCGAAAGAAAATCAAAGCGCATATAAACAAAGAACAAAGTTACATTGCGTAGTTATGACAGTGTTATTCGGAATGAAAATTCACTTGTGACTTTGTTCTCCTGAGACCTGTGAAAATACTTAACCTGTAAAAATTACTATTCGATGGAAGGTCTAACATCACATGTAACCTTGTTCTACTCACAAGTTGAGCTGTCCCCAACTGGCTCGATGAGCAACAACAAAGATGATTGATGCCAGTTGTTAGCCGGGCGCTAACAAGCGACGGAGATGTTCCAGCGTTTTTTGCCCCTTAACTGTGGCGTGTCACCACAGACGTTTTTGTTAGTCTTTACTGGGGCAGCGTACTAACTTAATAACTCTTAGTGGCTACATGAATATATGCACCACGGTTTATGCGTGAATTTTGAAAAGTCGGTCAATTTTGAAACATAAATGTAAATGTTAAGTTGCTGTTGCGGTGCTATGTTGTCCAATGGGTTCGAACTACATATCTGGTAAACAAACACACACACACACACACACACACACACACACGCACGCACGCACGCACGCACGCACGCACGCACGCACGCACGCACGCACGCACGCACGCACGCACGCACGCACGCACGCACGCACGCACGCACGCACGCACGCACGCACGCACGCACGCACGCACGCACGCACGCACGCGCACACGCAAACACACACACACATTTTCTTTATAATATATTTTCGTTTATTAATTGGGACAGGTAAACAAACACTTGACTCTAGTCACGCCTCATAGTAAAAGAACACTGGGTCGTCTAAGATGTTATGTGCTTGCGTGTTAAATGCCGGTTTTCTCTACATACTTTTAAAGATGCCCAGGTTATATATATAAAAGGAAAAACCGGCCAAGTGCGAGTCGAACTCGTGCACAAAGGGTTCCGTACCATTATCTATACAACATTAGACACAAAGATCGACAAAACGGCAAAAAAACACGTTTTTTGTATGGGAGCCCCCTTAAATATTTATTTTATTTTAATTTAATTATTAATTTTTGAAGCGAATAGAACTAAATATTTTGTGAATATTTCAAGCATCTACCTCTTACCGTTAATAATATCGAGCAAAAATTACGTTTTTTGTATGGGAGCCCCGCTTAAATATTTATTTAATTCTGTTTCTAGTATTTGTTGTTATAGCGGCAACAAAAATACATCATCTAGTGAAAATTTCAACTGCCTAGCTACCACGGTTCATGAGATAGAGCCTGGCGACAGACAGACAGATAGACAGACGGACACTGAAGTCTTAGTAATAGGGTCCCGTTTGGCACCCTTCGGGTACGGAACCCTAAAACCGACAATGGTAACGCATTCCACAAATTTGCCCTTATTACAAACAAATTCCTACTAAATTTCACTAAAATTAAAATTCTTACTAATTACTAAAATTCCTCCCAAACTAAATTTACTGATATTATATACATTCAATTGAATATTGAAGGATTAAACAGGGTTCTGAATTGAGAATTTTCAATTAAATCCATATAGCCTGCTAATTTGCAGATGCATGGAATAGCATCATGATAGCAGATGATATTTTTTGTGATTCAGCCGTCGACCCTGCAATAAAAGATGTTCGTCCTGGAAAGTAAAATCGCTTCGTTTTGGGAAGACACGAAAACGCGCAATCGAGGAGCAGCATGCAGTGACTAACAAATGTTAGTGAAGTAGAAGCTGTAAGTCAGTGAACTTAGGTCTCTACTTACCCCGCCCAGTGCCTGTAGGCACGAGTATATTCAACAATTTAGCTCCAGCCAGTGTCAGGTGGTCCTTCTGTCACGTGAAGTTTGTACGAAGCATGCACCGTCGGTTATTCAATTTGCTTTTATTGTTTAAAAGGAGATTGTGAACTTGGATAACGGTTCTGCCTTCGAGGAGACTCGGGAACGGACCCAAATTTCTTTTCTTTGAATTAATGCACTGAATGGGCCACTCAATTCCGCGAGGAATTTGCTGGGCCCGTTTTGTTTCCAATCTGGGCGGGCGCTTTGTATTGTTCGTTTGATTTGATTATTTTAAAAGACAGTAGTCGCGAGCAATGGAAGATTTCAATTTGTTATGAACGTTACCACAAGTTCAGGGGAGCCGCCTTACTTTATGCAATTATTGTCGTTCCAACCGTTTATTTAACTTGAGATAGCTAAATTTAGTGATGTTCTTGTTGTAGATACTTTTTGTGTTCACTTAAATCTCTTTTTATATTTGAATTTGAAGGTTCGCTAGTTCTGTTTATTTTAGGTATTGTCACTCACAAAATAAAATCTCAACAAGCAAGTCATATATTTTTATTTAAAATTTCCAACATACGTTATCAGCACGAAATATAGATTTAAAATATACCCAATAACTTGCGGATAAAAGTGTGATAAATAAAATATTATATTTTTTGTGAAGTCATTTTTTTTTGAGATGTCTAGCGGTGATTCTGGTTCGACCAGATGGTCGTCCTCTTCATCTGTTCCATCGCTCATATTGTCTAACAGAGAAGGCTATCTAACATGGAAATTCAAAATGAGAAATTATCTTATTCATGAAGACTTATGGTGCACAATAGAAGGATATGATGCAGAAGATAAAACCGTTCAGGTAATTAGATCTCGAAACGATAAAAAGTTACTTGCAAAAATATGTCTGACCGTGGACGGGTCAGCTATAACGCATATTAGAAGTGCCAAGACTGCTCTAGAGGCTTGGAAGGCTCTCCAAGATGCGTATGAAGATAAAGGTGTGGGAAGAAAATTAGCCTTAGAAAGAAAGCTCTATAGACTGTCGTTAGATGTATTTACAAATATTGAAATGTATATTAATGCTGTGTTGAGTACAGCGCAAGACTTGGCTGATATCGGAAAGGTAATCGAGGATACTTCTATTGCTGCAATATTGTTAGGAGGTCTCACTTCTAGATATGAACCCCTCATAATGGCATTAGAAAATAGCAATATAGAAGTTAGTACCGAGCTAGTCAAGAATAAGCTACTAAATGAAATGTCAAAGAATGAAACTACAGGAAGTGATGCAGCATTTCGATCAAATAATAGCTCAAATTACAATAAGAATAAATCCAAGAAGAAAACAACTGTCTGCTATAAATGCAACAAACCCGGACACAAACGGCCTGACTGTCCTCTACTTAACAAGAAAAGGAAAGATGTTTGTTCGTCGGAAAAGGAGACTTCATTTAGCGCTATTGGTTTAGCTTCATTATATTCGGAGAAATGGTATGTTGACTCTGGTGCGTCAAAACATATGACTTCGAGACGGGATTGGTTCAAAAACATTAAACCATTACTAGGTAGCACAGTTACTGTTGCTAATGGTGAGAAGATCGACTGTGGTGGCATAGGCGACATATCTATTAATACTGCGTTTGGTATGGTAGATAGAATAGAAGATGTAGTGTACGTACCTGAACTGAAAAGTAATCTTATTTCTGTCAAAAAGGTAGTAGACAAAGGTTTTGTAGTTCTTTTTGATGTAAATGGATGTAACTTTTATAGAGGTACTGATTTTTCTTTTAAAGGTGAGGCGATTTTACATGGTTCGGCTGATGGTGGACTGTACTCTCTTGATTGTTCTACCAATTCCCCGATTTGCCAGAATGTGGCGAATGATGCTGTGCACTCTGACTCGTTGAACAGGTACCAACTATGGCACAAACGGTTAGGTCACTTATGCCGCATTGGTATGAACCAATTAAAAAACTCTCATGTAGGTATCGATTATACTCAAGTCGATAAATCAAGTTGCGTTGCTTGTGTAGAAGGCAAGCAAGCGAGAAAACCTTTTAAGGCGATTAAGTATAAGAAAGCTACCGCAATGCTGGAATTGATCCATTCAGATATATGTGGACCAATGTCTGAGACATCATTTGAAGGTAATAAGTATTTTTTATTTTTCATTGATGATTTTTCCCGGATGATTTATCCTTACTTCATTGCTTCTAAAGCAGAGGTCAAAGAAAAGTTTTGTGCTTTTCAAGCTTTAGTAGAAAGACAAACAGGCGCTCAAGTTAAAAGATTGAGAACTGACTGTGGTAAGGAGTACATCAACAAGGAGTTTGCCGACTATTTATCATCAAAAGGCGTGATACATGAGACTACAGTAGGTTATAGTCCTCAGTCGAATGGTGTAGCAGAGCGGACCAATCGCTCTATTGTAGAGAAAGTGCGATCCATGTTAGCTGGATGTTTACTGTCGAAAGCATATTGGGAAGATGCTGTCAAGGTAGCAGTTTATCTGAAAAATAGGTCGCCACATCGTGCTCTTGAAAGGAAAACACCATTTGAGAAATGGAACGGTCATAAAAGTAACCTGAGCCATTTACGTGTGTTTGGCTGTAGGGCACTTATACAAGTTCCCAATCTTCAACGGAAGAAGTGGGATGTGAAGACTAAAGAAGTAATATTTGTAGGATACTCAGAAGATCCAAATGGTTATTACTTTAGAGATGCTTCAAATCCAAGACGTATACAGAAGTCTAGAGATGTGACATTCTTTGAAGATTGTTATATACATCTGAAAGATTATGAGAAAGAATCCAAAAATTCTGAACCCATAATTATAATGGATAAGGATGAGAAGAAGCAGGTTGAGACTCAGGAAGAAATTAGTAGAGAATCCGAACAAGAAGTTGCTAAAAGTCCTGAAAGGGTGGAGCCGGCTATGGAGCACCAAGTAAGCGAGTCAGTGAGATATCCCAGTAGGACTCATAAACAACCGGACTTCTATACTTCTATGGTGAATTCTGAAGATATTATCGAACCAAAGAACTATCTAGAAGCAGTGAATGCAGAAGACGCTACAAAATGGCATCTAGCAATGGCTGATGAATATAATTCTTTGATGAAATTGAAAACATGGAAGCTTGTGGATCGGCCTGATGGAAATAAAAAGATAATTCCTTGCAAATGGGTCTATAAGTTAAAGACAGATGCTGATGGAAATATTGTGAAGTATAAGGCTAGATTAGTAGCAAAAGGTTTCAAACAGGTAGAAGGCGTTGACTATAATGAAACGTTTGCCCCTGTGATTCGGCACTCTTCACTCCGTACATTGTTTGCTTTAGCGGCGGAGATGGACCTAAAGATGAGACATTTGGATGTTGACACCGCTTTCCTCTACGGAGACTTGGAAGAGGAAGTGTTTATGGAACAACCTCAAGGTTTCGTGAAGGAAGAACGGGAAGGTCAAGTCTGTTTATTGCAAAAATCATTGTATGGGCTCAAGCAAGCTCCGCGAGCATGGAATAAGATGTTAGATAAAACTCTTTTGAAATTAGGTTTTGCGAAAACTCCTTCGGAACCATGCGTGTATAAAAAACTTTTTGGTAGAGAAATAGTCATTATGGCAGTATATGTCGATGATCTTATTGTCTTTTATCAGAATGATCTGACACTTGACAGCGTCAAACGAGATTTGCAAAATATTTTTTCCTTAAAAGATCTTGGAGATTTGCAATATTATCTTGGTTTAAATATCCAAAAAGGCAAAGATGACATTAAGGTAAATCAGAAAACCTTTATTTTAAGTTTGCTGAAAAGATTTAATATGGATTTATGTAAGACTGTTGAAACACCGTCAAGTCTAAAGAAGCTGAGTATTGAAACTGGTAAGAAGATTATCCATTTCAAAGTCTTATAGGTTCTTTAATGTTCCTGGCTGTAAACACTCGTCCAGACATAGCATACATGACGAGCTATCTCAGCCAGTATAACACAAAATATGGGAAAGAACATTGGATAGCGGCAAAAAGAGTATTGCAGTATTTGAGAGGTACTATCGATTATGCTCTTACTTTCAGAAAGACTGGGGAGTTTCTGAAGGGATACACGGACGCAGATTGGGCTAATTGTACAATTGATAGAAAATCGTACACTGGGTACTATTTTGTTCTGGCAGGAGGCCCTGTAGCGTGGCAAGCTAAGAAGCAGCAGACAATAGCTTTGTCTTCTACTGAGGCGGAGTACATGGCGCTTACTGCTGCAGCTAAAGAGGCTATATATTTAAGGCGTTTTATAATGGAAATTTGTGGTAAGTCTGATTGTGTTACGTTGTACAGTGACAGTCAGAGTGCACAAAGTCTAGTACATAACCCTGTTCACCATGAGCGAACCAAACACATAGACACGAAGTATCATTTTATTAGGGAAACTGTGTCTGATGGGATTATTGACATTAAATTCGTCAGATCGGAAGAAATGTTTGCTGACGTACTGACAAAGCCACTAGGTCGTAATTTACATAAAATATGTGTAGGCGGTTTAGGCTTAGCATGATTTTATGGTAGTTTTTAATTTAGTTTTTGTCTAGTTTTTTTTTGTTTTCCTTATAATAATGTCTGGGTTTAAGAGAGTTTTAATTGAGGGTGGATGTTGTAGATACTTTTTGTGTTCACTTAAATCTCTTTTTATATTTGAATTTGAAGGTTCGCTAGTTCTGTTTATTTTAGGTATTGTCACTCACAAAATAAAATCTCAACAAGCAAGTCATATATTTTTATTTAAAATTTCCAACAGTTCTATTAAGTTACCGATTCAATTTTATGTGATAATCGATTTTAATTGCATTACTATCTTGTTTTGATATTTTTGTAGTTCGTCTACCTGAATGTGATAAACTAAAAACTACCCAATGGGTTTTCATATTAATTTATTACTTATAATATTTAAACCGATTTTTTTATAGTATAGATCTTTGTAATAAGATAGTTTTATATTTTTAAAGAAAATCAACTTGAATAGTGTTCGCTTCATAATCTACTCGTAATAATATTGTAGCGAAAGACGTCGCATCACTATTGTGAAAAAATAAAGGTGTCCATGAAGTACTGCATTTTTCGCCTGTGGTTTCCTGTAAAATAAATAAGGAGCTTCATGGGTGTACATCTCTCAAAAGATAAATAAACGACTGGACCGATAATAGGCTGAATCTGGGTGTCCTTGAGGGTTCCGCAGTCAACAAGGAAATCTTATAGTTTCGCCATGTCCGTTCGTATGCTCAAAGACAGTATTTTAAGGAAAATATTTTATGGTACTTCGCCTGCATTTAAATGAAGGATTTTTTCCCGTTTACTCCAGAATATGTAGTGTGAGGTATCGTACAATTATCGGTTGTTTAAAAATGTTGTGGGTCGGATAACCATTTTTTGATTCAGGGATCTGTTTGCGAAAGATTAAGCTTTAACATGCAAATTTTTGTGAGGCTTCCTCCTCTCCCGCTTAAGCGGGTGGTTTGTATAAGCATGAAAAGTACCACTTTATATCAAAATGAAAAACATCACAGCCGTGTAAGCTTTACAAGTCAAGGAGTAATAGATAGTCGACCAACTTATATAAAATGTATAAAAGGAATATGTACAACTTCCAAAGAAAATTAATTTGTTGAAGTTGTTATTTATGTGAAGCAGGTAGTTAGTATAAGTACCACAAGATCCCCAACTATAAAACATTACTAAAATAAGAATGGTTATGTTCGATAAGGCCGTCACAATATAACGCGATAGAGTGGGTGACGACGTTTGGCGTACTGTGGCTTCGCGGTGCAGTGCATTTTAACATTGGAATAGTATATTTCATTACGAATGCGGAAAGCCTGTCATTGCAAAGAGTTCCGACAAATGTCTATCTGTTTGCGCCTGTTAAATATTAATAGTCTTAAGTTTGCCTTTGCTACAACTTTTGGTTCAGGCGTTTTTATACAATTGATGCGCCTCCTAGCAGCAACTTTGTAACCTAATCAATCTTCCACGTACGTGTTATCGCAAGCATTATAACTTACATTTAAACCCTAATTAAACCTAAGTTTCTATACAAAAGTCGTTGTATCACTGCACACCTATCTTGAGGACTTACGAAAGACAAATAATCTTCACTACCCGAGCCGAGGGGACCCGATAGTCGGAACAAGTTGCAATGACGGTTCCGCACGTGTACTGAACAACTATTTTTAATACAGTTGCAAAAAAAGGAAGCAATTTAATAAAGATTGTTTTTGGAAAATGGCTCCAACCGTAAAAGAATACAAGCAGATTTTTTTTCTTCATGCATTCTGGGTGGGCAAAGGGAAAATTCTTCAGTAGAATTTTTTTATTGATATGAAATGAATATGAAATTTAACGAGATAAAATAACATGAAAACTAACCTAACTCATTGAATCAAACTATTAAATCTGATGTTGAAACAAATTAGTAGCTTCTTTTTAGAAATATTTGCATGAATATTAAAAATTTCTTTGAATTTTTTTTAGTAAAAACTTCGTGGTTGGTTTTTTCTTTTTAATAGACATTATTTTGACAGTTGGGAAAGAGAACGCAAGAGTTCGGAAAAGGTAAAAAAAAAGCTTAAGTATGTAATAGCCCACATCCCGAACGCTATACGTCCTTGATATACGCCACTTTTTGAGCAACTGTAATAAAAGAATCGCTCGTAGCACCGGCTGCCTGAGTGATCTTAAACGATTACAAAGGTTAAGCAACACAGGGCGCGTTCAGTGCATGGATGGGTCGCCGTCTATGCCTAACGCTAGTGGCATTTTTCTGAGCGGTTCCGTGCTTCGCAAGGCACGTTAAGCTGTTGGTGCCAGCTGCCGTCGATAGATGGCAGTCGTTAAGCTAAGTCAGAGGCCTTAGGGCGGCTTGACAACTTCTGACAGTAGACGAGCCACTAGTCTACAAGCCTCCACCAATCCGGACTTGGCCCCCGTGGTGGAGTATGGCCTATACCTTCCTCAGGGAAGAGACCCGTGCCCCTCGGTGGGGACATAATGGGTTGATGATGATGATAATGATTAAAAATGTCTTTTCGTTCGTTACAGTGTAGGCTGCGATTTCACGAAAAATCCCCCTTATATCTCGGAGAGTTGTGTAGATATGTTATTAAAAAAGGCGTATTCGAGAGCTATAAGGTTGAAAAATAATTATTAACGAAAGTCAAAAACAAAAAAAAGTTATGGGCGAAATAGTGAAAAGAAAAAGTCATTTTTTTCCGAATTTTTAATTGTGGCGCTCGATATTTTGGAAATGAAGAATGATATCAAAAAATTGAGAAAAAAAAACTCTGGAAAATTTAGTCAGCTACAATTTGAGCCTAATACAAAGACAATCGGGTTAAGGGTTTGCCCTGTAGCCTAACCTTTTTGATTAAGGTCAAAAAGCCAGAACAACATTTTTCACATGACATTTATGACTTTCCAATGGGCTCGATAGTCGTGTGAGGCACGGAATCTGTCTTTTTTTTTCAAATAACATTTTATTCTGAACTAGTGCCATTGAGTTTCTAAATCGTGGTCAAAAAGCTCTCTATGAATTTTGTTAAAGAATTCAATGTCATGTCACCATGTATTTGTAGGTATAAATTGATAGATATAGAACACTTTACAGTAAAAACTTACTTTAAAAACGGAATAGGGATAGAAAAAAAGGACACAGCTCGTGGCAAAAGCTCGAATTGGCTTTCGGTAAAATGTAAACCAGTCAACTCGGCGGGATCAATTTTCCTCCCCAGAGAAACGTCCCAAATAACCCTTTCACTGTAGAGTGGATAGAATTTAATTTTATTACAATGTTTGCGACATATTTTAGGTTCGTAATTCGCTTTGAAGCCCTTTTATCGCACTGAATTACACCAGAAAAGGGTTCGTGTTGTGGAAATCGAAGTTGCGTATTTTCGTTAAAGATTTGGCAATCTGGTTATGGAGTGTTTGCCGTGCATAAAATATTTACTGCGAAATATGTCGTCTCACAACACTAACCGAAATATATGACAGCCCTATTCTGCGTCACTGGGTTAAAATACTTGTTTTTCAGCCGTAACATAGATTCTGTCAAAATAAGACATTATTTTAATGAGCTGTACTTACCTACCACAAATATTTTTTATAGCGAACACCAAATTTAATTTTACGTTATTTTATTTATTCATTAATATAATATTAAACAAAATTGGGCCTTATTTGTCAGTAAAGAATTGAATGTTTAATAATTAAAACAATAAAGTACTAAACTTATCGAAGGTAGTTATGATGTAAATATATTCCACTGTAGGATCAGGCTTCCTTCCAGAGCGTCTTTAGAGAAGAAGAAGAATAAGTACATTTATTTATCAACACACATACAACATACTACAAGGCATAGGAAACAGGGCAAAACACTAGTGTTTCACAAAAAATATAAACAACAAGAAAGAGACACAGGGGCTATGTACAAAGGGGCTATGTGCAGTGCAGTGAAGTGCATTGCAGTGCAGTGCAGTGTAGTGCAGTGCAGTGCAGTGCAGTGCATTACAGTGAAGTGCAGTGCAGTGCAGTGCAGTGCAGTGCAGTGCAGTGCAGTGCAGTGCAGTGTAGTGCAGTGCAGTGTAGTGCAGTACAGTATAGTATTTTGTATACAATAATATACAAAACGACCTCCAGTTGTGTAGGGGCAGGATAGACAAAGAAGGAGTAGCATCCATTGTTGGTACAAGAAATAAAAGGTTTAGGTTTTTTTGTACATAAAAAATAGCCCTTAAGTTTTACCATGAATTCTGCTATGAATTTGAAGGCGTAAAACTACCTTTAGATGTAGCATCGACTGTTTAGCTATTTCTCAGTTTTTTTTTTGTTTTTTTATTTCGTAAGTATATGGTCCTTAGTGGCACGCACTCTGATTGCCTCAGGAAGTTTTTATCCACTGTTTACACTATTGTTACTTGTGGCATTAACACTAGGCCTGCATCACAGAGGGGCAGGCAGAGATCAAGGTTAGCCACTTGCCACGATCGACGATCTTGACAAAATATTTTTGCTTCATCAAAATTCATTAGATCCTGAATGCACGGTTTTTCTCGCTCTCCACTAAAATGTCGTCGCCTATTTTGTCGACGCATTTTCGCAATTGCCGTGTGGCGCCGGATTAAGAATAGCGTCACTCCATTTCCTTCCGTGGATGTCGTATAAGGCGACTAAGGAAATAAATTACCAGGAGACGGGCAGCGCCTTCTTGAGATTCCAACTGCATACTGCGATCGCCAACCGGCCTGCCAAGCGTGGCGATTATGGCAAAACCCCTCATGGTTATGAAAACCACGAGGGAGGCCTCTGCCCTGCAGTGGGCGTCAAATGGCTGATGATGATGATGATCATTTTCGCAATAAATAAAAGTTGAATAAAAGTCAAAACTTTTATTCACTACAAAAACAAAATGTTTACTTAATCAACGTCAAAGCTGTTAGTTTCATAATTAATAGATAATGCGGAGAAGAAGCTAACAAAGAAACTCCAGATTTATTCTTTTCGAAACAGGTTTGCTTAGTTAACAGAGTTATGAACTTAAAGTTACTCTACACTAGATAAAATGTAAATTATTTTAGCAATATTGCGACTACTATTCATTAATAATTTTTACCCAACAACGCGGTGAAGAACAATGACAAATACAGGCAAAAAAGCCTCCTAATATAACTAACCGAAAAAGCTCCGAGAGAGGTGTCATGATTTATGATGTTCAATAAAGGTACACAATTTCCTGGGCCAGGCCACGTGCCGAAAATAAATGAACCCGCACCCTGTTTACTCAAGTTAATGCGGAGATTCTCATTATAGATCCAAAAATGTATACTCTAGTTTCAAAGCGTACTACGAGTTCACGAGAGAAACCACTGACAAAGAGATGTCTTGGAATTTCCGGAAAAAATATCAACTAACCTTTTTGGGGCTTACGAACTTTTTTTCTGTTTTTTTTATATCTTTCTTTTTTTGTTTTGTAAAATTGAAATTCATTCTCACCCCAATATTACTCGTATTGATTTTGTTGAACCAAGTTTATTTATATTTTTATTTATTCAATAGAAACATAAGGAAATTTTTGTAAATCCCCATGTTTGTGATAAATCCCCATATATTTTAGATTTTTTATTTAAATGTCACAGTGAAACATTCGACTCCTCATGACGGCATATTGGTTAAGTTAAGCACTACTGTTTATACTTAGCTAGTTTTCCAGTAATTTTCGTTCACTGGGATAGCGAATCACGAAGCTATGAGTGATAAGTTATTACCGCCCACTTATTTTCTAACGCCTCCACCCACATGAATGGGGACACCCATATGAATAAAAGACTGATCAGGCATGACATTATACAACCGGGCTGATATTACTTCAACTCATGGTAGGGGTCTTGTTTGTACGATAGGCTAAGCCCTTATGTCTTCCCAAATCCCGGCCTTCTTCACCCATACGGATAGCGTCAATATTAAATTTATTAGGACTAATCGTTATAAAAAAAAGTTTAGCTTTTTAGGGTTCCGTAAGCGAACGGTGCCCAGTTTCAAGACCAGCACATATATTTTGGGCACCGGCTCCAAATTATACTTCTACAATACCTACATGTATAAATACTTCTACCTCTAATTATTTAAATTATTTCTAACTTTTTTGTGCTGTAGTGCTTCGAAGTCGGTTTTTATTTATTTATTTATTTTTTTATTAATTTTTATTTTTATTTAATTTTTAAAAAAATATACGCGTCGAATTGATAACCTCCTCCTTTTTTGAAGTCGGTCAAAAACAGAATAAAATAAATATTTAAGGGGGGTTCCCATACAAAAATCGTAATTTTTTGCCGTTTTTTGCTCGATATTAATAACGGCAACAGGTGGACGCTTGAAATATTCACTGAATATTTAGGTCTATATTCGCTTTAAAAATAAATAATTAAATTTAAATAAAAGAAATATTTCATGGGGGCTCCCATACAACCAACGTGATTTTATGCCGTTTTACTCGATCTTTGTTGTATAGATAATGGTACGGAACCCTTGGTGCGCAAGTCCGACTCGCGCCCGGCGGGTTTTTGTATTCCTACAATAACTCTTTAGTGATAGTGAACTTTTCATCGTAGACTTTATTGAACCAAACACGAACAGGAGTTCATTTTGTTTGGTTTATAAGGGAAGCCTACAAATCAAGTCCGAAATTTATGAGCGTCGTAATATCATATATACCTAGTCCGCACAGATCTTTTTGGCGGTAACGTGAACATAGCCACAGATCGTTTGCACACCGCTTACTGTCTTTACAGTGAGAGTGTGAGTAATTATCGTAGTGCAATTACTAAGGCATTCAATTACTCACACATACACTGTAAAGACAGTAAGCGATGTGCAAACGATCCGTGACTATGTTCACGTTACCGCCAAAAAGATTTGTGCGGACTTGCAAATAGTAATAAATAACGTCCACATAAAATACAAACACTTTTCGCAAGTCTAAGCTGGACAAGTGATTGTGCTGCGAGGAAGTTATTTAAAGAGAACACTAGAAAACACTTATAGGGCACTTACAAATAAGTGAATTGATTAAACAACTACGATTAAACAACTACGATTAAATAACTACGATTAAACAACTACGATTAAACAATTACAACTACGTCCTTCCCGCCAAAAAAAAGATAAGCTAAGGTAGAGTCTCCCTTTCTTTTTTTACAGTGACGTCATCACATGAAGGTGTCATACCTTCATGTTTTTCTAGAAGGTCAAGCAAATTTCCGTACTAATAAATTAGTCAAATTGAATACTTTTAAGTTGTTATGAATACAATAAAGTTCCACTTTTAATAGGTAAACATACTATAAGTGCACTTTGTACAGCTGTTGGTTTAGGTATAGCTTATGAATGTTGACGAAGCGAAAGTGATGTCAAGCGAAAGTCAGGATCATGACAAGTACCTGGTCACTGCCTACCCCTCTGGGATGTAGGTGTGAGTTTATGTATGTGTGTGTGTATGTGTATGTTTGTTTTTTCAACAAATAAAAGTAAAACTTTAGTCACTGCCTTCTCTACATTTATTTTTATGTATTTAAGGCGCTGATTTAGGCTGATTGAGCTAATTGAGCCCGCTTACTACTCAAAGCTGCTTAAATGAGTTTTTGGCGAAACATGGTCTTGAGAATATTTCTCACAACATCCCTGTCTCTGACAAACTTTATAATCGGAATAGCTTAAAAAACAATGCCAACCCCTTGATATAACCATAAGGCACTGTTATTTATACCATGTCGCAATAATATACTCATCACAATATACTTACAAACATTGTTGATTATTTTTTAATCACTCGACTTAATTAATTAAGTTAGCCCCTTGGATCTCAACACAAGCCTCAGCCATCACTGTCGGTAGAACGCCGGCTTCTCATTACACCATATGATACACACCATAAACACCCTAAATTACATAATCCCGGACCACATTTCTGAACATTCACACCATATACACCTTAAACAACACGAGCGATTTTTGAATTACTTACCTTCTCGAAAGTGAAATTAAGTTTTCAATCGATAAGAATGTAGGTTGCACGCGCACGAAGTTAATTCCTTCGGGTAATCCTTCACTTGAAGATGAAATATTTCAATGAAAAATAGCGATGAATCAATTTATAGTATTTAATATCTGTTTCAATGTGTTGTGTTTTCTAGTGTAATCATATTCTTGTTCTCTCTATACAGCAAATTTTTCATTTCAATCATCATCATCATCATCGGCCGTTCGACGCCCACTGCAGGACATAGGCCTCCTTCGTGGTTTTCATAACCATGAAAGGTTTTGCCAAAATCGAAACGCTTGGCAGGCGGGTTGGCGATCGCAGTAGGTATGTGGTTGGAATCTCAAGAAGACGCTGCTGCCCGTCTCCTGGTAATTGATTTCCTTAGTCGCCTTGTACGACATGCACGGAAGGAAATGGAGTGACGCTATTCTTAATCCGGCGCCATACGGAACAATTCATTTTAATAAATTAGATTAAACCAATCTCGCTTAGCATGCAATGTATTCTATACTGGGATATCAGGTAATCTTGCTGAACATTGTAGAGATGACAATACATGACTATGCTTTTTAAAACTTTTGCTGATAATAAATGTGTGTCATAAAGAAAAAATACTAGCAATTATGAATAAAAATTGTAATATATGAAAAATTTAATGTATTTTTGATAACACAACTAATGATAAAAAAAACAAAGTTAAGTTTAACTGAAACAAATTCGCAAGTAAACGATTAACGGTGTTGCTTATAAAACACGATTTCCTTAAAACACTACTTAACCGCAGTATAAATAGTCTGAGGTGAAGTAGTTTCATTGTAAAGTGTTGACCACAGACTCTTTATACGTCTTTTATGGAGTGAATCCTAATTTTATAAATATTTCTGTAAGTGATTAAGTGAACAATTGAAATAGAATCGATTCGATTTTTTACCCGACGGTGGCGGAGCCCAAAAGTAGGGTGATGAGTTTGGCTCGTATGTATGTATGTATGTGTGTTGCCTTATAACTCTAAGGAGTTCTATTAAGACTGGATTTTTAATAGTCAGATAAAACTTAACTGGAGAATAAAAATGATGTTAACACTGTCTTGTCGTATGATTTAGACAGTAATAGCATGCAATTTATTCTCCAGTTAAATTTTATCTGACTGTTAAAAAAATGGTCCTTAGATTGAAATATCCATTCTATTTCAATATTTGAATCTAACTATCGGTTAAGACCAATAGGCAGATTTTGACAAATAATATCTCAAACGATTCGTAGTCTTTGTGTGAGTGTCATAGGCTATATGAAATCAGCATAAATCCAACAAAAAATAAAAAATGCTCTGGGTGTCAATCTAGCTTAAAACTAGAACATACTACAATATTATGTTATATTAAGTTTTTTTTTTTATTTTACATGTAAATAAAATAAAAAAAATGCATTTGTGCTTTAAAAAAATATTTTTCTGGCGAATAATTCCATTAAGTACTTATAATAAACGTGTGCAAAAAGTTTAAAATGTAGGAAGAAAAGGACGCTAGAAAGTATTGTTTTAAATTCTATTCTAAATATTAAGAGTATTCCTCGTTCTCAGTGTGATATGAACCTGAGTAACGTAATGTACGTTGTGAAACTCGCCGGATATTACATGTCTGATCTTCTGGGCTTGTTTGAGGTTCAAATTTTATAATTTAGCAGGAAGTTCAAAATTTATCCTCATCTGCCTATCGAACAATAAATTACCGTTTGAAACGCACGTTACTTTGTTGTCTTTTTTAGGTTTCCGTACCCAAAGGGTAAAAGACCCTATTACTAAGACTCCGCTGTCTGTCCCTCCATCCGTCCGTTGGTCACCAGGCTGTATCTCATGAACCATGATAGTTAGACAGTTGTAAAAATACAACAAACATGTTTTTTCCGGTTTTTGCTCGATAATAATAACGGCACCAGGAAGACGCTTGAAATATTCAAATGTTGTATAAATAATACAGATAAAAATAATTTATTGGATAAAAAAAATGCGGTTTACAATGAGATATGTTACGGAACCCTTCGTGCGTGAGTCCGACTCGCACTTGGCTGGTTTTTTCTATGTTTTCTCCTCTCAATTTTTTCGTGGGTTTAGATATGATGATGGTATTGATTCTTTCCAACCGAGTTCGGTCACAGCGACCAGCCGTGTTCTGGGGAGAGAGCAACGGTCATGTGCTCTCATATGACTGAAGTAGCCTATCTTGACTTTAAAAGTGCGGTTGCACCGACTACAAGTAATATTTAGATAATAAAATTATATGGAGAGAATGAAAAAAGGAATTGACGAAAGTAATACATCGAGCAAATGTGGGTGGAAGGTCCGGTAAGGAACGTCTCAAGTGCACATACGTAGACGAAATAGGGGGAGGATTAGCAAATGGCACCATAAAAAGTACCTGAAACTGGTGTGTTGATGACGCGAAAGAAGTTTGTCAAGACCGTGGCAAGTGGCAAACCCTGGTCTTTGCCGACCCCTCCGAGATGGACGCGTAAGTTTATGTATGTATAACACGGTCACATTACCTAGAGACTTGACCTTGACCTTGACCAAATACCAAAATGATAGAAAACTAAGCAAATTATCGACACACGTATTGGTTACAAAGATACTGACCATACTATCGATAATTTGCTTAGTTTTCTATCATTTTGGTATTTGTTTTGGACATTATTGTATCAAGGTCAAGTCTCTAGATAATGTGACCGAGTTGTACGTATTTTCTCTAGTCTAAGGAGAGCCCTCTGCCTAGCAGTACTTTTAACCGCCTTTAATTTTTTCATGAACATCTTCGGTCTGTCAATATCCACTGCAGCACAAAAGGCACTTTATTTATACGAAGCATAGAAATTACAATAGATTTTCAGTCATACCACTGAGTCTGGTCGGAAAGTAAAAAGAGCTTTAAAGGACTATGAAATCGCCGACGTTTTTTTTTCTATAAGCCGAAAAGGCATCGTAAAGTCAGTCTTGAGTCAGTTTTAGTGTGATTGTCTCAGATTTGATGCACCTTCAAGCTTCTGAACTAAAAACAAAAATCAATGGCCCTTTTTTTGTATAGTATAAATTCTTTTTTTTTTTTTTTTGCAAGAACATACTTATGTATTCAATATTGTGAATTCATAGGTTTACTCTTTGAGTATTTAGTAAAGGTTTACCAAATACTATAGAATTACCAAATACTAGAGTAATTATTAGCAAAAAAGGGTAGGGTAGGTGTAAAAAGAAATCCGCTTTAAAATTTATTTATAAAGTGAGCCAGCACAACTGAGAAGTCAGCATATGTTTTTATTATTATGTATGTTGTATGTATGTATTACGTATGTTGCGACCGCCAAGTTAAAGTGGGACTGGGCAGGGCATGTCTGACGCATGAGAGATTGTACATACATTTTTCGCAATGTCGATCTGTAAAAAAATCGCATTATTTCCTCGGTGACGCTAGTGTTACTTCCTGGAGCCCCTTAAGCTATTTGACGTCATTAGAAACAACATAACGGCGGACGTCAATTGTCATATCGTCAGTAAAAAGCCATAAAATAACTAATTATATTGGGGAATGATAAACTAGACCTTGTAGAAGAAACTGTATTTCTGGGTATCACAATTGATGCAAAGCTTCAATGGGGTCCTCATATAGGAAAATTGGCAAATAGGCTCAGTTCTGCAGCATACGCAGTTAAAAGAATCCGGGAACTAACTGATGTCGCAACTGCTAGGCTTGTTTATTTTAGTTACTTCCATAGTATTATGTCCTATGGTATACTACTGTGGGGTCGGGCAGCAGACATTGAGACCATCTTCGTCCTGCAGAAGAGAGCGATCAGATTCCTATATAAGCTAGGTAATAGAGATTCGTTAAGAGATTTTTTTAAAGAAACTAACATCCTAACAGTTGCTAGTCAGTATATCTATGAAAATATTATGTATATTAGGAAAAATATCAGTGACTTTAAAACTGTAGGTAGCCAACACAATGTAAATACTAGAAATAGACATAAACTTTCGTTCCCAAAATTTAGGCTGGCAAAGGTTAATACATCCTTTATGGGGCATTGTATACGTTTCTACAATAAGATCCCTGAGGATATAATAAGCTTGCCAGAAACGCGGTTCAAAAAATGTGTGAAGCGCACTTTGTGCCAAAAAAGCTACTATAACATTAAAGATTATTTAGATGACAATGATGTCTGGAATTAAAGCCAGTTCAATGCATGAGTTTTAGAACATTTATATAAATCCTGTAAATTAAGGACTTGAAAAGACTAAGTTTGGAGTTTTTTTTGTCCATTTTTTCTCCAAATTGATCTAGATTTTGAAATGGACACCTAGTTTAACTTGTAACGTTCATTAAGTCGCAGTTTCTGTGCTACTTTGAATAAAAAAATTTGATTTTGATTTTGATTTTGAGTTTAAACTCGTAAATAATATTATGTACGTCTAAGCCAAAAAAAGCAAAACATATGTTTCAAATCCACGATCGGCTGTGTTCTGTTTATACGAAAACGTGAAAAAATCGTAAGTTATCGTATCTGAGCTGAGGGCCGGTTTCTGAATTAAGAAATTCACTAAGTAAATACTTAAGTGTTGTCCTGTCAGGCTCTTTTCCGAGAAATTCGAAGAGACAGCACCGCAGTTAACTATTAACTTAGCGAAATTCCCAATTTAGAAACTGGCCCTTAGTCAATTAACTTACTCTATCAAGGACATAAATGGATTTTTATAATAATTATAGATTTGTACTGTACGATTGTACTGTGTTGTGCATCATTACAAATTTTTATGTCATGTGCAATGGTGCACATTAAAGCATATCTTATCTTGTCTTATACTCTTTTTGTCGCACTAACCCGTGCTGAGGAAAATTTAAAAACCTATGTAGAGGCTAAAAATTCCACCCATGCCGGGACTTGAACCCGCGACCTCTGGCTCACCGTGCCAGCGCTCTCCCAACTGAGCTAATGGGCAAGTATTTGCCCCATTTCAAGACTGAAGGAAAAAAAAAATGCTTCCCTCAAATCAAAAATATTTGTGGCAGATGAACGGCAAGATTCTGTACCTTCTTTTAGTTGGTTATAAGAGGTGAATATTGTATATTCAGCAAGCAC
Source organism: Yponomeuta malinellus (assembly GCA_947308005.1). NCBI lineage: Eukaryota > Metazoa > Arthropoda > Insecta > Lepidoptera > Yponomeutidae > Yponomeuta > Yponomeuta malinellus. The sequence goes on from OX370994.1 coordinate 4,630,318, forward strand.
AGCCCTGACGCCTTCCAATTACTTAGCCGAGCCGTCAACGAAAAACAAGCTTGTTTTGCTACAAAAATATAATAAAAGCTTATCCTGTAAAACTGCTTGTGGCAGTTCTGGGATCTCCGGTAAGATAGTGTTGAATTTGTCTTTCGAATTTCGAAATTTGACTATAAATTTCTCTGTCATAATTGGAAATTAAATTAAAGCAGTCAAAGGAAGCATTACATTAGATTAGATTAGATCACTTTATCGTATACACTAGAAAACAAAAAAAAACATTAAAAGGCTTACATATCTAAGTAGAGCAGATAACACGTATTTTTTTATGTCAATTTGTACTTATAGTACCTATATTATATTAATATAGGTACTTATAGTACCTATGTTATATTAATATACGCAATTATAAGTTCTACTACGCACGGAAAATGCCTTGTTTCAAAGAGAGAGCTTGGGCTTAATTACCACGCGTGCCCACCATGGATTGGCAATGTCAAGCGCTGAAGCATGTGAACACCTCAGATACTCAGTTTTCATCACGATGTTTTCCCTTCACAGTTAGCGGGTGTTATTGCTACAGCAATTATCGAATTTCAATTTGCTAACGCCTTTCCCGTTCTCTGCATAATTACGATATTTTTTTTCTAAAATAATCATGCCGGATAGCTAGTGATATCTGGGGATATCAATAGCTATATGAATCTGTTAGTTAATTTATAAAGACAAGAGCATCCCTAAGCCAGTCTCTTGGTTTCAAATGTATTCTCGCCATCACATTACTGCAAACTTAAGTTATTATAATTTGTATTATTGATTTAAATTGTAGGTAACTTCTGTTATTCCCACCATTAACTGATGCACAAGAAACCTTATAAAAAATTTCAAGTCTTCCTTTACAAAACGAATTCAAAATTTAAGCGTATCTCGCGCAACGAGATATTGCGATGAGGGTGCTGTCACTTTTCTTTAAGCGGCGCTTCTTTTGCTGTCTTTGAAAGATCCGTACCTAAAATGAAAAACGAACCCTTTTTTATTGGTTCCGTTCTTATGAACACTTTATCGTTCATCCTGCCAAGACCGTTTGTCTCAGCAATAGACAGAGCGATTAAATTAATAAACAATAACGAAGGCCTACGGTCAAGGAACACTATCAACAAAATAAAGTGATGTAATATTTTGGATAGTTCTAACTAACTTTAAAAAATAGGGTACAGTTGACCTAGAATACTGAAATTTGGCAAAGCAAATTCGAATTTTTTGTGGAAGAAATAATCCGAATGTTTTGGTTCTGTTATGAATATATGGAATGAATGGAAGTAGTTACATACTTTTTCACTGCAAATTAAGTTTGTAATCGTTTGTTCCGAACTCCGAGGGGGCTAGGCATACTGACATTGTAAAGTTGTTGTAAGTTCTTATGGTATTATAAATAAATCAAATCAAATTAATTGCTTAACAGTGAACCAAAAACAACTATGTGAAGTGCTAGAGCTCTTTGTATCGGCGCGATAAGGCTAACCCAGACTTTCTTACTTATGGAACACGGATCAAAGACCAATAAATTCGCAATCATACTTGCTACTCCAACAGATATGCAGCGCAAAATTCGCTCCTGAAAAGGGAAACAAATCCAATTTTCCGGCTGACATGCCAGCGATGACGTCACAGCATAGCGCAGGTAATGCCGACGCACAGAGAGTACATTCCACAGCGATCCAGACCTTATAAATTATTAGTTCTTAGTAGATGCTGAGAAAAGGGGTCGTTCAAAACCCCAAAAAACCGGCCAAGTGCGAGTCGGACTCGTGCAAGAAGTGTACTGTACCATTCATTATCTTTACAACATTTTAATATTTCAAGCGACTACCTATTGCCATTATTAATATCGAGCCAAAAACTGCAAAAAACACGTTTATTGTATGGGAGCCTTAAATATTTATTTTATTATATTTTTAGTATTTGTTGTTATAGCGGCAACAGAAATACATCATCTGTAAAAATGACAATTGTCTAACTATCACGGTTCATGAGATACAGACTGGCGATACACAGACAGACAGACAGACAGACAGACAGACAGACAGACAGACAGATAGACGGACGGACGGACGGACGGACGGACGGACGGACGGACGGACGGACGGACGGACGGACGGACGAACGGACGGACGGACGGACGGACGGACGGACGGACGGACGGACGGACGGACGGACGAACGGACGGAATAGGATCATTTGAATCAAATCTGAATAAAATACGCTGATAGCAGTGATACAAAATACATTTACTCAATGTCTGCGGAGCATTTAAATACCCATTATGGATGTACTCTTTGACGGTTGCGTTGTAATCTGCGTATTTTTGGTACAACATTTAACTTCTTTTCTAACGACCGCAAGCACGTCTTAGCGGGTGTATCAGAGCGATCGAGTTCGGCGGGATCAGGTTTAAGGGGAAGAGTCACTATATAACGTCCGGTCTCATTGCGTGAAAAACTATTCAAAAAGATCATCGTTTCATAACCATGAGGGGTTTTGCCATAATCGCCACAATCGCAGTATGTGGTTGGAATCTTAAGAAGACGCTGCTGCCCGTCTCCTGGTAATGGATTTCCTTCACAAAGAAGAAGAAGAAGAAAAAACATTTATTATAAAAACACTTATTATAGTGCACACGCCACAATAACAAAACAAAAAATCAACCAAGAAAACATTTCAACAGAAATTTTATAAAAAAGAAAGGCCACGACGTGTCACTGCTGCTATAAATGGCAACTGACTCAGCAGTATGCTGAGGGTCAAGCCTTCAGCGCTTATTTTCAGTCCGTGCTAGGAGTTACCCCGCGAGCGTCACATACCGCGGTGTGGTACAACCGTGAGCAATACTAGAGTAAAATACTATGTAATACAGAATGATAATTATATACAATAGGATACGTATTATGTATACAGTATGAAACATATACTTAAATTGTTTTTATTAAGTCACTGAATAAACTACGATATACTCAAATAAATACATACATAAATGAATAAAAAACATACTTTCGTCGATGTAAGTCATCAGGGCTAAGAGGTTTTTTAACCGGCACGTTTTCCGGCGCGTGTGGAAGTCATCATCTACTAAATGTTGCAATTCGTCAGTATTAATAAAAGCGTTCGGTATTTTAACCGAAATTGTATCAATTACTCGGGCTTTAATTGATTACATGCAGCGTGAATCAAACCATGAGCAAATCGTGAGCTTGGCGTTACCTATCACCGATTTTTCTGCGTTTCCTATACCGCGTACCTTAGAAGGCGTCTCGGAAACTTCAAGAATTAAGCGATCACAACATTCCTTTGTGATAAAATGACTCGTCGAGCTACTGTCTAAGAAAGCTCCGACTTTCATGCATCCTCCAGCGTTAATAAAAACATGCACAATTGCTCTTGGCAGCAGAAAAATTTAATTGTTTGCATTATTAAGCATGGCAAAAGCCCTAACAATATTGTCGCCTTGCGTGGAAGGCGGCGGACTCGAAGTAATGACAAGGGCCGGCGACATGCAACCTCTGGTATTAACAGTGGATAACACCAATATCGAGGATGAATACAAAGGGCGTTTCAGTAGGCTGTGGACACGAATATAATATCAATTTTCTTGGCATTGAATGATTTTTTTGCGAATCGAGACTTGAACTTACCCCGTTTCAGGTATACAAGATAAATTTCACAAGTAAATCTAATTATGCCACATTTACAGCATAAGTAAAGTAATTCTTATAATTGATTTAATTGCAAGGAGACCCTTTTGCTGTGATCTAGCAAGAGGGTCTCCTTGAAGGGTTTTTGATGTAAGACAAATAAAAATGTGTGCGACTTAAAAGAACTGTGGTTTTATTTCAATGATAAACAGAAAAAAAGAATAAAAGATAATTTGCAGTGTAAAAGTTGTCAGTGACAATGTCTCGTCAAAAGGTAAAGTAGCTGGAAGCTTGTTAGTATTAAGCTCGCCTATGCACTAATGTTTTTTATTGTGAAATAAAGGATTTTCAATCAATCAATCAATCCTTTTTCCTTTCGATTCGTTATAGTGCCAATTGTATTTAACGATTCAACTATCCCTTGAAATAAATTTTCGATTTCTTGATGAGGTCTCGATAAAACTAGTAATGCCATCTATTGATGGCTTGTGGCATTACAGATAACTGAAATCGTTATTACAACTGAGGGGTATAGCAGCAAACTCAACTCTTTTCAATTTATTTTTATTGACTTATGAATGCAATTTACTCTATGGTTGTTACTCTATATCAGGATAAGTAAGGTGCAAACGTATCAAAATTCCGTAGTAAATAAAAATAAAAAAGTAAAGAAAATTTTATCTCATATTATATTATACGGAAAATCAACTCTTTACGGACAAGAAAAGATGCAAACTTGGGCAACGTTTCATTGCGATCTGGCATCTCGCTTGTACATAAAAACCAAACTACGTTTGTGTAAGAATTGCTCCTTGAAGGAGCCTCTTAAGGGGTAAAGTCTAATTGTATTGTCTCCAGGATAGTGCATTTTGAAAATAATTCTATATATAACAGGAAAGTGTTTTATTGTACCGACCATAAGATAGAAATTCTAATAGAGAGAAAGAGACAGACGCTGGCATAATTATGTTTTTAGAGGCAAAATAAATTTATATCTGTAATTATAATTTCCGCATGACACCTTCACTTATTCTACCCCCAAAGTAGAATGCCTTATGGTTTGTTAATTAAAATATATGTATAAATCAGGAATATATAATAGCTATCGGATACATTGGCTTGTTTTTTTTTAAAGCCACTTTCCAAAAATATCTCGACACAAATTCGAGTCTTTGAGAACTATCAGTAGCCAGCCAGAGGAGTGCATGCGGGCCAAGGGTCCGCGGGTCATTGTTTTAATAGAATGAGAGGCTGTACTAAATGTTCGCGAATTTTAAAACTAAATTTCTCAACTCAATTTTTATTTTATTTTAAGTCTGTACTCAAAAGTAATAGTCCAAAATATATGGCATTCTCAATCACTAATATCACAGCGTGGTCTACGCTGAAATCTGAGTGATTTGAACGCCGCGGTCATGTAATTAGTGATTGAGAATGCCATATATTTTGGACTATTACTTTTGAGTACAGACTTAAAATAAAATAAAAATTGAGTTGAGAAATTTAGTTTTAAAATTCGCGAACATTCCATATCTTCTCATTGTGTGAAACATGACGCGAGATCGATGTGGACTGAAACTGATTTATTTATTTGATTGAGGACGCTTCAAAACGCTTAATATGTCAGTGGCTGAACGTGCACGTTTTGACTGATCGAGCTGTACCACAGCTGCCCTTTTCCGAGTCCAAATTACGTTAAAAAAAGTTATGTGGACACATGTTGTAAAACAAATAATATCATATCTATAACGGTCAGATTGCACAGTAGGTAACCCTACTCCGTCCATTTTTTTCTTAATGGATACGAACAATTCGTAATAAGTAGTTACATGAATCTCGGCCGAATTGTAGTTTTATTAATCTTGGTTCAGGGTGTTAGAGAATCGATTTTGACCTGTGATAACAAAAATTTCTACGCCGAAATGGCAAAACACGAAGGAACTCATTTTTATGTAATATCTGCATGTATCAATACTCATGTTTATGCAAATAAAGTAATTTGATTTGAATTGAAAATTGTTTACTTCGGTACTTCAGCACTTGAAATCCATATTTAGTCCATATTCTCTAAGATGCATACCGATCAGGAAGGAACGAAATATGTAAAACCGGCCAACTGCGAGTCGGACTCACGCACAAAGGGTTCCGTACCATTATCTATACAACATTTGAATATTTTAAGCATCTACCTGATGCCCTTATTAAGATCGAGCAAAAAACGGCAAAAAAATCACGTGTGTTGTATAGGAGCCCCCTTTATATCATTCTGTTTTTAGTATTTGTTGAAAATTTCAAATGTCTAACTATCACGGTTCATTGGATACAGCCTGGTGACAGACGGGCGGACGGACGGACAGTGGAGTCTGAGTAATAGGGTAAGGGACCCTTTGGGTACGGAACCCTAAAAAAACAAAACTGTACAGGACTCCTTGAACATTACATACTTACCAACTAAAACTAACTTGTTATCTTATCTTAGTCAAGTTATAACTAACCACATACCTTATAACAATAAAAAAACAATAAGTTTGGAACAAATAAGTTCGGGTTTAAATAGACGGCTACCAATTTTGCTAATCTGTGGAAACCTATTATTATTATTAATTGCACAAAAGAAAGCACTAAAGGTGGCTTTTCTTAATCCGGCGCCACACGGCTTAATGCTGATAGCAGTTGCTACCAGTAACCCACAGGAGGTTCAGGTGTGTTATTGGCTTCTGAAAATTGTTACTGCACTGCATTTAAGATTCTATTGTTATTTAAGCTGTTTATTCCCCAAATCATCGTAAACTAAATAAAAATCATCTCGGCATAAGACCTTATAGTTTGCGAGGAATAAAAATCTCCGTTCTCCTTTACCATCGGAAGTTCGAGAGCTTCGATTTTAATGAGAGACTCTTTGAAACTGTAAGCGGGCACAGAGGGAGGCACAAATTGAAATGCAAACAGAAGGCCCGTATCAGAGAAATTATGCATCAACATTAAAATGATAATAAAAAAAAATCAATTAAAAGGGAGTATAATATTGTACACTGAGCTCAAATCTAACATTGGTAAAAAAAAAAACATTTTTTGCTTGAACTAGCTTAAAAAAAATAACTTGTATCTCAAATTGACAATAAAACAATGACAATAAATTGTAGCGAAAGCTATTATCAAATAAAATTTTGAAAAAGAAGCTATAATAAGCATAGGGGTGGATAATTACTAATTTACACACATACATAAACTCACGCCTGTATCCCAGAGGGGTAGGCAGAGACCAGGGATTGCCACTTGCCACGATCCTGACAGATCACTTTCGCTTCCTCAACATTCATTAGCCGTTGCATGCATGGCCGGTTTCGGGTACTTTTTATCTTGCCCTTTGCTAATGCATCCCCTATTTGGTCGAAGTATGTCCACCTGGGTCGTCCCTTACCAGCCCTTCCACCCACATAATATTTGTTTCGTCAATCTTTCTTCCTTCACCCTCCCCACATGTCCAAACCAACGCAATATTCCTTTCTCAAATTAATTTACAATTGTTAATATCTTCTCTGCAACTCCATGCGTGATGTTTTGCAAAAAATCTTGTAATTTATTATGTTTGCATAGTAGGGACATTAATGGAAACAAACATCGGTTCATTCGAGACGGTTAATAAAATTTTTTTTTACTTAAACGCATTTGTCTTTGTCCTCAAATCGTAGTCACCATGCACGTTGCACGAGGAACAAATTTAATACAATGCATGTAATGGAATGGAGTTCATTTCCATCGAATACATTACTGTTGAGCAATAAAGAGCTATCTATCTATTTCACAATTTGCCTTCGAGCGTTTGCAATTAACTACGCCATTTGTAAACAAATTCGACTAATTGGCATACACATTTAATCTATTAGGATTCACCTTAATTGTTTTTGTTTATTGTTTTTTGGGTGATTTTACAATGTCTTCATGCATCCACGAAGGTTTCAAAAAGTATGTTTGGAACAAGGTCTAGATCAGCGGTTTCTAACCTTTTTCAGCCGCGGACCCTTGCCAAGGAAGTCAAGCATAATGCCAAGGACCCCTGAGTGAAAAACGGGTGCAATTTTCAGACAATACTATATTTTAGTATTCCTTCATTAAATTAAAAGACAAAAACCAAACTTTTTCGTAGAAAAACAGAAATGAGAAGGTTGGTGCTGCTTTTTTGCAACTAAGTCAGACATGTTCGGGTTGATGTTATTACTCAATTGCAATCTCAAATCAGATTCCACATGTAACCTGTTCCTGTATTTGTTTTTCAAGTATACAAGAGTAGAGAATGATATTTCACATAGGTAGTACGTGGTGGAGAAAAGCAGCAAATGTTTCAGTGCTTCTTCTGAGACTTCCTTATAATATTTTTTTATATTCACCTAGAAACTACACAAGGAGCGTTCTTTGAAATTACATTTCAAGACATAATTAGGAGATGTTAATGCTCTAAGACTTAGAGTCTATAAGATAGATGCGTATGGGACCGCGGACCCCTAAACATATGCTCGCGAACCCCCAGGGGTCTGCGAACCACAGGTTAGGAAACAATGGTCTAGATGACTCTGTTGATTTTTTAACCTCAGAAGGGAGGACCTCTCATTTATTTCAACTAAATTAATTTATTATCGCCGATGCTGAAATTTCAACAGACTCATGAAAGCCTTGTCTAAGAATCGTTGCCAGGCGTATTTTTTATATTTAAAAATTAGTTTTTTTTTTATTTTACTTTGGACAAATGTTCAAACAAAAAGTTCAGAAGTTTAGTCAAGGTGATTAATCTATCAGACCGATACTTTAAGAGTGGTTATTCTGTTCCTGACAAGTCGCTTTAACCGGGTGGGAGGCAGAGTTGTGTTCCTTTGTAGCAGTTTCGCTAATTAACGATCTGATCAGATGCTCGGGAGTACTTGTCTAAGTACAAGGCTGGGGGACAAGTAAGACCCTCTGATGGACCATAATTCATTAGCTTTACTTAAGGGGCTCCAGGGAGTAACAGTAGCGCCACGGAGGAAAAAATCATATCTTTTTTACATATTGAATTTGCAAAAAGTGTTTGTACAATCTCTTAATCATCAATGATTTTTAGGACTTATGGCCATAAAAAACTAGTCCCAGGTTTGAGATCCAAGGTTCTTTGTCGTGGGTCCTAAAAATCTATGTTAACATGATTGAGAGATTATACAGACACTTTTTGCAAATACGACCTGTAGAAGATGATATGATTTTTTTTTTATTGGTAGCGCTAGTCTGCCCACTAGATCCTCTTAAGCGTGAGTGCTAACAATCTTAAACAAGACAAGTCTGTTGGTATAAGGTGGGAACTCTCATTTGATTTCTTGTAAGTTTCTTTGATTCCATACGCTGAAGTTGGAAATTCAACAGTCTTAAACAAGGCCTCGATGGCCTTGATAAAGATTTTTTAGTTGTCGGGATTGTCTATTTTAACTCGCTTCAAAAAGGGGAGTTTCTCAATTGGTCCATATATTTTTATGTTTGTTCCGTTATATTAATTCTTCTTTCCGTGTGGCGCCGGATTAAGAATAGCGTCACTCCATTTCCTTCCGTGGATGTCGTAGAAGGCGACTAAGGAAATACATTGCCAGGAGACGGACAGCAGCGTCTTCCTGAGATTCCAACAGCATAATGCGATCGCCAACCCGCCTGCCAAGCGTGGCGATTATGACAAAACCCTTCATGGTTAGGAAAACCATGAAGGAGGCCTGTGTCCTGCAGTGCGCATCGAGTGGCTGATGATAATTAATTCTTCGACACGTTGTTTTTTTTTTTTTTTTTTTTTTTTTTAAAAGAGGTGTAGAGGTAACTCCACCTAAAAATATGGAAATAATATCCATGAGTAAATTACTAAACTCTTCTTTTTAGTGCGTGTTTTTCTCGAAATCGGTTTTAATTAAAACGTTTTTTGTTTGTTATGTTTTCTTATTTCATACTTTTGAGTAACTTTTTAGGGAAAGGGACCTGTCATTTCACGTCTGATTCATCCAAATCTGTCAAGACATTTGGAGTTCTGTATTAACAGACAAAGAGACATACATACATACATTTACACATTAAAAACATAATCCACCTTTGTTTTCGCATTCGGGGAAAAGATTGGTTATATTTATACCAAAGGTCCACAGAGATAAGACGAAGCAAACATCTGCAGCACTTTCGCTTAATTTAAAATTAAACACGGGAAAAAGAAATCCGCCCGCTTCATTGAGCCGAGAAACAACTGTCCGTATTTCATAAAATGAATTAATTAAAACTTCCCATCGCGGACAAGAATATGGTGCTAATTAATAAATTATTTTAAAAGTTCCCTGATTTAGAATTGCGCGTCATACTGGGAAATTTATTTTAATTAAGGACGGCCTTGGAGCCGCGTAACAGTTGTGGGCCAAAGAGTAGCTCGGTTACTTTTCACTCGACGTCAAGACTGCAACATTAGGCTTCCATTAAATGCATTTATTTTACATGAGTCAAGCTTGCTGATTCAGTGAGGCCAGAGCCAATGGACGAGATTGGCAGGAGACTGGTGAGGTGGGCGTCACGGTGAAGAGGCCTATGCCCAACAGTTGGTGTATTTCATGGGATGTATAGAAGATAAAATATTGTTAAACAGTAAAAACAGTACTGCCTTACAAAAACAAATCTTATTGTAAAAAAACTGCAGCATAAGCAGCCTATATACGTCCCACTGTAGGGCACAGGCCTTCTCTCAGGGAGAGAGTATGGGCTTAATCACCACGCGTGCCCACCGCGGATTGGCGATTTCAAGCGCTAAGGTATATGAATAGCTCAGACCCTCAGGTTTCCTCACGATGTTTTCCTTCACCGTTAGCGAGTGGTATTGCTACTATAACTTCACAAATGTACATAACTTAGAAAACAAAGTCATAGGTACATGCCCGCACTGGGAATCGAACCTGGGTCTCCCGCTTCCGAGTCCAATGTTCTACCCACTAGGCTACCACCGCAAAAAAAAAACTGCAGAACAGGCCTTAATGAGTACATTGAATTTTCAACAGGTAACCTTTTCAACCTTTCATTAGATTTCTTGCAGGTTAGCATGTTAATTTGGTTCCGTCAGGTTAGGTAGAAAATTCAATGAACTCTTTTAAAGGCGCTTTCGATTATTTGTTTTTTTTTTTAATTAGCTTTTTTATTTGAATCTTTAAAGCAGCTTTCTTTTATCAGCTGCAGAGGCCACAGGACTCTCACCTCTGGCTTGCCTAAACCAACTGCCCAGCACTCTGTCTGACGTCCAATCAGAGCTATGCTCGCAGGGTGGTAATGAAATTTGCGTAAACGCGAGTGATGAGTGTAGGTCCATTTTGTGAGTGGCATGTCACATATCTGCCGATGATGAACCCCTTGAAACATTTTCCGTGGCAAACGCTAGGTGTCTCTAACCATAACCCGGTAAACGGATTAACAGTTTATTTAACATGGCACTACCGTAGCCCAATTTTTTACTTTCCAACACGGATGTCTTTTTTGCTATTATAGTTCTTGTATCTGTGGGAGATTTTATTGGGGTAGATCTTCAATATTTATCCAAAGATAACATCTGGCAGATGCACTTTCCACATTAACTTTTGATTATTAGGGCTATGATTTTTTTTTTTGTTAGAATTGCAGTCACAGTGGAAGACTTTATAATCCACACTATTTTTTTCATATTTCTTGGTAGTACAGGAATCAGTAGTCCCTGCAGTTTAATTGATTTATCGCCGTCGATCCTGCAAAAACAATATTTTCCGGCTAACAAAACGGTCCGAGCTAGTCGTAGCCAATATGTCTCGCTACGCAACACGCAGGTAATGCCATCAGTTATTTTTATGGATTGACCCAGATCGCCACAGCGGGGTTGTAGCAACAAACACAAGTTGGTTCCTTCTTAACACTGTGTATACAAACAGGGTATTATATTTCCTATGTATCACTCTATCGTCAATCTAGAACTATAAACGGTATATTATAGTTAGTTTTGTTAAAAAATGCACAATAAGGTCACAAAATAATATGTTACTCATTTGATCTGTGATTTGAGTCAAACTTTACTTAGGTGAGGTGCCGCTCCTGAGAATGCCGGCATTTGATACTCGTATGCACTTAGGAGTCCTTTATTATTTAGCGATCAACTTGAGATGATCAACTTGAGATAAATTCAAATTGAGAGTGACTTAAGTACCGCGTAATGCTCTTTTGAGCGTTATTGAGGTTCGGCTGTAAATGCGGCTCCTACACAAGGGTGTAGGAGTTTCCAATATAACAATTCTATAAAACGTCTAGCTAAGATGAGAAAAAGCAATGAAACCGTCAATTGTACTTTGTTAAATAGACAGATAGAGAAAATTTTATTGCAAATTTAGAAAAAAGAATGTATATGTTCCTTTCTAAATGTTTTATTACTGCTATAACTTCACAAACGTACATAGCTTTAGCAAACAAAGTCATTGTTACATGCCGGGATTCGAACCCATAACCTCTCAAACGTGAAGCCGGCATTCTACCGCTTCGCTACCACCGCTCAATGCCATTCGCTAACGGTTTCCATCGTGAGGAAACCTGAGTGTCTGAGACATCGTGAGGAAACCCGAGTGTCTGAGGTGTTGACATACCTCGACGATTGAAATTGCCAATCCACTGTGGGCACGCTTGGTGATTAAGCCCATACTCTCTCTCTGAAAGAAGGCGTGTACCCTACTGTACTGTACCGGACATATTATATAGGCTGAATACACAATACACATAAATGTTTTATAGTTATGTTTTTTGTACAATATTCTTGTATTATCTTAAAAGCTTTCCGTGGATATCGTAGAAGGCGACTAATGATATCAATTACCCGGAGACGGGCAGCAACAAAACCCAATCTCGTTAGATTGTTATCTGCGGTTGAAGCCCTATGCTCCCCTAGGACTTAAGAAATCGAAGAAGAACAGACTAAAAAAATCTTTGAGCAAGTGAAGATCTCGTTTAGCATTTGCAAGACAACCCATTCTTTTACCGAACCACTTCTTATAACTTGAGTCGAGTGTCCGTAAGAGGCAAATATTTGCCAAAGGATCGTATACATGTGCATGGGTAAGGCCGTGGCGTCCTTCTGGTGGTGACAATATCAATCTAATTGAAGTGAGACTGGGTCGACAGAGCGTCAATCTCTATATCCGTTTCCCACGCAGTTAGCGTAAGGCGCGAGATTGCAACAAAAATGTAAAGGTTCATGTGCAAAAGATAAATAAATTAAACAAAAGATCTTCCTACACCCACAATATTTTTACATGACCACTCCAACGATACCCCAAGCCTTAAAAAAAATTAGATTTTATTTTACCGTTTTGTCGGCATGATTTGTATGTCGGTTATGTATGTCTATGCAAAATTTCACCTTTCTCGTACTAATCGTCTCTGAGTCAGGCCGCGGATAGACAGACGAACCGACGGACGGACATGGCGAAACTATAAGGGTTCCTCGTCGACTACGGAACCCCAAAATCGACTCTGTCTCTGTCTGTCTGACTCGTGTCGTTAAGGTTATCGTCCAAGGTGAAGCTGGCAACAGGAGCAGTAGGCTTAGCACACTAGCATGCGAGAAAATGACAGGCGCCGCGGCATAAACTTTGCCGCTTTATTAGTTTTGTCGCAACAGCGAACATGATGTGAGTGGAAGAGAAATTTAAACACTGTTTAAATTCTTTCTCGCAGGCGGCAAAATGGAGATGTCAGTTAAAAAAAAGGCTTCAATTATAATATTTTTTTGGGTTGGTCACACTGAATCGGTCCACTTCGACTGTATGACAACACTATTCATTTGTTCATTTAGCTCTTCTGCGTTTCGTTCACAATTTTTTTCCCCTAAGAACAGTCTATAACCTAAGTGTTTTGTCTGAAGTGTGAACAGACTATGAAGGTAAATATATGAATGGAATATCGAAACGTTTTTGTTCTTCTTTCCAACAACCGACACCTAACCTAACAAAACAAAGAGGTAACAGTTTTCTAAAGTTCCAGAGAAAATGGAGCGAAACTGTATACGACAGTTACATGTGTATTTGTTCATAATTATATGTAGTTTCGAACTTGTACAATAACGCCGTCATCTAATTTCACACAATTCATTTGCCATACTTACTTGACCTCTCGTGGCTGGTAAGTGAAGTGAAGACCTAGTAGTAAAGCCATCCTCATATCCTCATAGGGTATGCTCGTCATCCTCACATGACATAAATCAACACGAAAACTAAGAAACGTAAATATGTAAGAGTATGACAGCAAAGATAAATTATAACCTAAAAGCCTTGTCTTTACCTCGACACAAACAGAGAAAATTCTCTTAGTTAAGCTGTCATTTTGCGAGAAAAAAACACCTTCATGTTCGCGGTTGCGGCAAACGGTATTAAACTGACAGAAGGAGGCGCGTTGAGACAGCTCACGCGGTCTTCATGTTCGCACCGGCGAGATATCTCTCTGTGACGTCATCTTAATACTGTTTAGTGTTTAATGTGACAGTTGAGAGCAGGCAAAATGTTCAGCGTGCTAAGCCTACAGGATAGGTAGTCCGACGACGGGAACCGCTCGTTTTAAATGTCAAAAGTTGCGACTTTCCAGTACATTACTATCAAATTCTGACATTATAGCACCACAAAACGCGTGACCCGTGCCGCCATACTACCGAAGCTATTTATTATTGCTTTGCCAAGTAATAAGTTATTAAAAGAGGTTTTGAACCTCAGTTATTCGATCGGTAAAATTTTATTAACATTTGTAGCACTTTGGAAAAAAAAAACAAAACAACTGAAATATGTACTTCAACAGTTTATTTACGGATCGGAAACTGAGGGTAATATTTTTAACTTCGCTCTTCAGTAGGTAAACAGTCTTATTTATAAAAACACGATTCCTAAAAACACTCCTCAGGTGGTATTTTTTAATGACACGCGATGCTCATACATAGTAATATATTAAACGGGTCATTATTTATTAGGTAAAATTTAATTACCTTTGATTCTCGAGTCTACCCGTGACCACGGCAGCTGCAACGTTGCCGAAACGTCGGGAATCAAAATTTTACCTAATAAACCGTTCAATATATTACTCCTCAGATGTATTTTAAATAGACCTTGGTAGAGGGAAACTACAGACTATTTAGACTGCCTCCGAGGAGTGTTTTAGAGATAATAATAATAATAACTTCCACACTATATAATCACTTGACCTCGGTCCCATACTAGGATACTTTGTACAGTGGTAACCAGGCAAGGACAGAGATATCGTGTTATTTCGAGCGAGCAAAGCTCGGTCATCCAGGTATTTATTTTAATAATAGTAACATTCACGCAACACAATCACTTCTGCTGGTCCCAAACTAAAATACAATGAGCTGTGGTAACCGGATAAAGAGATAATAATATTATATAAAACCGTAAATGTTTGCCAAATGGTTAGCCACTGTGTGCCGCGAGGATAATAAATTCTGAGGGATCGTAATCTCAGAATCTATATCACCTTCCACGTAATACCAGCTCCGGGCAGTCCCATTGTTAGAGTCTTAAATAGGAATTAAATTAAGTGTTAAATTCACAAATGTACGTAATAAAGAGAAGTTTGTAAAGATGCCCGAAGTTTCGCTGATGCCTGCACTTGCCCATTAGCTCAGTTAGGAGAGCGTTGGCACGGTTAGCCAGAGGTCGCGGGTCCGAGTCCCGGTTTAGGTGGAATTTTTTGCCTCTAAATAGGTTTTTCACAAATTCAGTTAAGGCTGCTGTAGCGTCTGGCATGCCGTCTGAAGTTATCATATTGAAATCGCCAATCAGCGTTGGGAATGCGTGGTGATTAAGCCCGTACCGTTCCTTCTGCCCCCTACATCCGGCCATGGGATTTTCCACTCGTCAATACGAACTACTTTTACCAAAGAGAAACCTTCGAAATCGCGAACAAATATCATATCTGTTCCATACTAAAGTTACCACCTGCGGCATTAACCTCCTCAGTCCTGACCTTGAAAATAACAATTATCTTCAATTGTTATTTTCAAGGTCAGGACTGAGGAGATTAAAATATATATAACAGCTTATGCTTTTTGTACCAAAAAATCTATTTTAGGTGTGTCTGAATGCCGTTGAGTGACGAACGCTGATAGGACACCACCGCTCTGTCTACTTTGTAAACTAGATTGTGTCGCAAGCCGGAGTTGCTATTAGGGAAAAATAAAAGCCTTGCCTCGTCATCAAAAGGCTATGGCTTAAAGTGCTCCTAGCGAATGCTGGTCATAATGGTCACCTTCAGTTCCTTTTTCAAACATGAACGCAAGAGATCACCAGAAAAGTTATCTAGGAGTTAGCTCCAGTACGGTTTTGTGACCTGCAGGGCAGTAATAGTGAAGTGGGGCGATGGGTCTTCAAAGGCAGTTTTAAAAGTGGTTGCATATTAAAAGAATGGGGGTTTGAAACAGGTCGCCTCGTTATAAAGAACGGTCACAAGGTAGACATGTCTAAAAGGTTCATTGGACTGCTTGATGGTCTATCTGGGTTCAATTCCCACAGAAGGTCACCGTAATTGATGTGTAGAAATGACCTCAGTCTGGGTGTATTTCTATCTTGGTGATCTCTTTATCCGGTTACCTTAGCTCATTGTATCCTAGTTTGGGACCAGGAGAAGTAATTGTGTTGCGTGGATGTTATTATTATTAAAATAAGTACCTGGATGACCGAGCTTTGGTTGGTATTTTTATTTTTTTGGTTAATCGTGTTTTTTGGAAATTATGTTTAGATACGACGAAGAAAAAGTACAAAAATAATCGAACTGGATACATCTTGGTCTGGACTCGAACCGGGGTCTTCTGGTTTCGGGACCGCCCGATATCCCACCTGAACTCTCCCAACCTTGCAGATGGTGGCGAAAAATGATATTGTAGCAGTTTTTCATTGCTGTAAACACGGATTAAACGATGTTTTATAAAAATTACCTGAATTGAAAATAACCTAGCTAGATCGATTTATCGCCCCCGAAATTCCCTGCATACTAAATTTCATGGAAATCGTTCGAGCCGTTTCCAAGATTCAGATTATATATCGAGGGGTGAAAGGCTAATTGCTTTAAGCGACATTTTGTGAACTTTAGAGGAGAGCGTTTTAAAGTTTTGAAAAAAGAAAAAAAAATCGTAGTAAATCAGGTTTTTGTTTAATTTAGATTCTAAGTATACAGTTCTTTTGGAAATTAAATTTTTCATCAGATATTGTAGTTTTAAATCAAATAGATCAACGGGTTACAGAAATAAATGTCGCTTGAGTCCAAAATGCTCGTATGCTTTTTTTTAGGGTAAGGCAAAAAGACTTAAGCGACGGTTGCCCTTGTTTTTGGAGTAAGACCAAATGCTTTAAGATACAACAACTATCATGATTAGTGGAGGACTAAATAAGTCAAGGAGCTCATAGTCGTGGTTTTCGAGTAGAGCTAATTGATTGAACTACCTAGCTATAGGTGAAATAGATTACATCTAATTAGTTGAAATACCAGTTCCATTCTTATTTAGAAACAGGAAAAATGACTTAAGCAATGATCACTATTCTAATCTCGTTGACTTAAATCATCATAATTTTGAACTTTGGTTGAATTTGGCGGTTGAATCCATAACCAAAATGTAACCGCATCAAAATTGGAGCAGCATTCATTATGAGATTTATGAGTTTTCGTTGATGTTTGGCGAGAATAAAACAAAAAGTTAAAGGAACAAAGTGTTTATTTATTAAATCATCAAAATTAGATAAACATTGAAGTTAAAGAAATTTCTTAACCATTTCTAATTGGAGTTATCACTCACTACTATTATTTTTAATAATTATAACCTACTAATACTGTAACAATCAGTCAGTTATGTTCTTAATAAGAAATCACAGAAAACTATCAGGTCGATAAATGCTTTGCACAAATATCGTTTAACAATAAATTATGCTTAATGTTCATAAAGTCAGCCTCAAAAATTTAACATCTTAATTGAGGATACTTAATTAAACCGAAATACATGAGTTACACAGGTTTAAAAGCTTACTTACCAATAATCTTCTTGCGCGTGACTCAAAAAAACGCGCGCGTCCGGCCTCCGTCACGGTGCGGCGATGACTGAAGCGCCCCCCGCGCGTGCGCCCCTTTATTCCCGAGAAGTTCTAAGCGCAACGCAAAGATTATACCTACGTCTTAAAGGACATCGTTCAACTAGTGTCATAGAAAAATGAATTTGCTGAACAGACGTTCGTTACTAATTGTAAAACAGGATAATTGATTCAAGTACAAACACTATTAATAATTTTTGAATTAAGCGACTGTTTATTGTAAAAAATGTAGGCCATAATTATCTCAAACGACCTGCTCTCTTGAATTTTCGAAGGGGGTAAATACTTTAAATGACTGCTCTTAACATAAAATAGAGCAAATCTAATTGATTCAAAGGCCATACTTTATTTCTTTTTGGGGAGGGCTATTTGATTCAAACGACATTTCCCATATGTTTTTGTGGAGAGATAATTGCCTCAAGCGACAAGCTTATATTTTTTTTGTGGCAGGCTAATTGCTTTAAATAACAAGGGTTTGTGTATTCTGGGGCAAGCTAAATGATTCAACCTACTATCTTCTTTTAGTATAGAAACAGCAAAAAAGCGTTAACAACCATTTGAGTTTAAATACGAGAAAGGCAAAATGAGTTAACCAACTACCTACAGTATCTTAACATAGCTCAAGTCAACCATGTTTTAAAAAAAGGCACTTTTTGTGTCAGTTGAGTCAGTAGCGGTGTAAAAATCAACGTCAAATCTAATTGCCTCAAGCGCCAAAAAAGTGCTCAGATCGGCATGAAACCCGGCTCAAAAGACGTAGAAAAATTTGCTGATTCCAAATATATATATAACTCAATATCGCCCATGGTGTCGCTTAAAGCAATTAGCCTTTCACCCCTCGATATATATATAAGTTGTGTAGGTACAGTCGACATTACATGAACTTTTACACCCGTGCACTCTACTCAATTACGTTTCGGGTGACTTTGTAACCAAAATATAAAGGTTGATCTGCTGTCGACAGTACAATTTAAATATAACCGGTCAAGTGCGTGTCGGGCCACGCAAAGTGTAGGGTTCCGTAGAAAGAGGGGGTTTTATCTGCTTTACAGAACTAACAACTTCATCAACGCAGTTTTCAATGGATTTTGTACAAAGTTATCCTTTTATAAGTTGGTCGCCTATTACTCGTTAACTTGTAAAGCCTTAATAGATTTCCTCTTAAATTCATTATTATGTGCTACGACAAAAAATTATGCTTTAAAGCTTCATATTTCGAAACAAACGGTACCCTTAGTCAAAAATCATCTTATTACACCCACAGTATTTTTAAATAACCAATCCAACGATACCCCAATAGTGTAGGCGAGAAAAAAAATGCATGCCTAATTTAGGTGTAAGCTAAAAAAAATATTTTTATAAGATTTTGTTTTAGTGTTTTGTGAGCGTGATTAATATATACCAATCGTCTCTGAGCTAGGCCGTGGACAGACAGACGGACAGATAGGCGGATGGACATTGCAAAACTATGAGGGCTCCTTGACGACTACGTCACCCTAAAAGCCTACGGGTGGTTCGGCACGCTAGATCCCTAGCATAGTAATAGTAATATGGTAATAGTTTATAGACTAAGGATGTTACAAGGATTTACAAGTTAGAATAGATGCCTGCGTTGACTTAGATAATAATATATAGATTAGCCTCTGTTGCCGAGCTAGGCACAAAGCCTGTATTACGGCATCCAGCGCCAAGTCCCCACGGAATATTACAAGGTAGTATATTCTAAGCAATATAATGTTTAAAAACCAGTGTCGGGGTTCCGTAGTTGGTCGTCAAAATGTACGGACTTAGAAGGAGGGGTTTTTGTTTGATGTTACGATTTTTATTTACTTACATTAACGCTGGCAGGCGAGTATTCTACCACTGCACCACCGATGCTTCCGTGTGGCGCCGGATTAAGAATAGCGTCACTCCATTTCCTTCCGTGGATGTCGTAGAAGGCGACTAAGGAAATAAATTACCAGGAGACGGGCAGCAGCGTCTTCCTGCGATTCCAACCGCATACTGCGATCGCCAACCCGCCTGCCAAGCGTGGCGATTATGGCAAAACCCTTCGTGGTTAGAATACCATGAGCTGCAGTGCACGTCAAATAGCTGATGATGACTTCCTTCCGTGGATGTCGTAGAAGGTGACTAAGGAAATCCATTACCAGAAGATGGGCAGCAGCGTCTTCCTGAGATTCCAACCGCATACTGCGATCGCCAACCCGCCTGCCAAGCGTGGCGATTATGACAAAACCCCTCATGGTTATGAAAACCACGTACGAGGCCTATGTCCTGCAGTGAGCGTCAAATGGCTGATGATGATGAAATCATTACATACGTAGTTATACTGTACACGGTTCTACAAAAAGACTGCCTAGATATAGGTACTAGAGTTACCACCGACGCGGTTTATAAAATGTGTAAGACACACTCTGTGCAAAAAAGCCGATTACAACATTAAGGATTACCTCAGTCTACCGAGACCACGGGACTTGCAAAAGTGCTGAATTCGGGCAGTATATTTTTTATTTTGATCTTATTTTATATTTTTTTCTTAAAGCAGAAGTAATTTCTAGAGACTAATTTCATTTTTTCAGCGATTTGTTAAGTTTATTATTATAAATTATTTATTTAAAATATTTGAAAGCGTGACGTCATATTTTTCGAGTACACACGCCGAAACGTCGCGCAAACTGTCACACTTTGTTTCTGTGATTTGCTGTCACAGACGTTTTTTTCACAGACAAGGAAATGATATGCATATGACAGTTATGACAGCAAGTCCTTTTTTTAAGTAACGTAGTGTTGCCATATGTTATGTTTATTTTAAAATGTGACGTCATCAGAAGGTCAAATGAAGGTTATTGTTTTTTGGCAAAAATAACGCTCATCTTCCTTAATATTTATCTTAAATATAGAAAATATGGTTACTTAGATGTTAATCTCGAAATGGTTTTTGATTCAGCCCTCAAGAAAAAAAATAGTCTTTGCGAATTGTCGGAAAATTGTAAAATGAAAAAATAAACGAGTAAATATCCGTGCAAAGTCAGTTTTTATTATGTCTAGTGCTCGTGTTAACCTTAGAAAATACTATTAAGGATTATTTAAAAGTCGAAGGTGGCTGGTATTTAAATAATATTAGCGGGTACGATTGTGTCTCGCGTAGTGTAACTTTGAGTACCACCCAAAGGGTATATTTCGGCTGAAATTGTGTTTTCTGTGGTTCGTTGTATTTTGTTGTGTGATTTTATGTATAGAACTCTGTTAATTAAGTTAAATCGTGTTTTGAAAACAATAAAATGTTAAGTTTCTTTGTTAGCTTCTTCTCCACATAATCTATTAATTGTAAAACTTACAGCTTTGACGTTAATAATGACTTAATGAACGTCAAAGCTGTTAGTTTAGTATAGTCCACACAAAATTTTTCGGCGGTTGGATGAACCTTTGCACAGCGCTTACTGTATTTACAGTTTATGTATGATTTATTAACGTAGTGATGTACAAAGTAGAATATATTTACTGGATCGATTAAGATCAAGATTCTTCCATGTAATAGGAAATTATCCTATTAGATGCAAGAATAAAAGATGAAATTTGTTATATACTTCGACATAAGACGGCATATGATATATAATAACTCTTAGGTAATTTACCTTGTAATTGGCCTTTGCAGTCTCATTTAAAAAAAAAAGCATACTTTATATACCATATGTCTGACCGCTTAGCACTGTTTCACGTCGTCGCATAATGCACGACTCGATGACAAATATGAATTCACCAAATGAAGGAGAAAATAAAAACATACGATGCCGAGAATTTTCACACACGCAAAAATTTCGAGAAATTATATAAAGTGGCTAAAGCGTGGCGGGTATTTTACGTATTTTTTTTCTTTTTTTGGATCTAAACTGCGATATTGACCAACAAAATACGCGGCGGTATATATATATATGCCCCCCTAAACAAAACAGCATTATTTTCTGTTAAAGATATTTCAGCCTATGCAACAAATTAGCTTAACTATTCTTGTTGACTTGTTTAGAATCATAGAAATCATCATCATCATTTAGCCACAAGAAGTCCACTGCTGGACATAGGCCTCCTCCATGGATATCCAAAAAGGCGCAGCGTAGGACGACCAGCCACAAGATGGACAGATGACCTCATCCAAGTGGCAAGAAGGCGCTGGATGCAGGCCGCTTCCAATCATAGGAATAATACTGTTTTATTGCAGCGAGTACTTTATAGTCAAACAAAAATATTTTAAACTTGGCTGTTTTAGGTGTGCAAGGGCCTAAGAAAATATCTATTCAACCAGTTGTACGTCCTCAGTGACCCCCGGGCAGGTTCCCTTTGACACCTACAATTAGTCATTGCGCAGGAATTAGCAACCGTCACTCAACCGCCAAAAAGATTTTTGTGGTGCAGAAACATTTTGTTTTCTGTACATAATATTGTTTTATGTAGCCTATATTCGTCCCACACTGCAGGACGCGAGCCTTCTCTCAGATATATAATGATTATCGATAGTCACATAGCGAGATTTGTAGTGAATAAAATGTTAAGGCAACTAGGCGAAGCGTTCTGTGGTCTCCTACTCTAGTAGCAGTCGTGCGAGGCCGACCGGAATGGGGGATACTCCGCCAAATTGCTACTTTAACATTAGCTCGATCGCTGTTTCTATGGGGCTGTGGTTGGGATGTAGACCTTTGGATTCGTTTGGGTTGAGCACAAATGCTCGGGATAGTCTACACTTTGGTGCGGATTCGTTTTTAATTTAAATTTGAGGATACTCGAAGCGGCCTGAAAGAAAATTTTCAAGAGATATCAATAGAATAGAGTATTGTAGATGAGAAGAAAAGGATATTCTCTATTGTACACCAGGAGACATGACACAAAACATTGCGAAGATATAATTTGCGGCCTTATTGCTTATAGCTATGTACATTTGTGAAGTTATAGTAGCAATAACTCTCGCAAACCGTTAAGGAAGTGTCTTACGAAATCGAGCTTTTATAAATAAGACAGTTAAAGACCTAAGTATAAAATCACGATTCCGTTCAAAACTCCCCAAAAGCGGTTTAAATTGTCGTTGGTAGTCTGAAAGTCCGTGGACTATCACTACCACTGTAGTGGCAGTCTATAGTGTTAGTGGTAATCAACAGACTATTTAAACTGCATTTGAGGAGTGTTTTAGAGGAATCGTGAAATCTTAAAGAAATATATATTGTGAATTTGAATTGGTATAATTTTCGATACCCATCCCAGCAACAGGTTGTAAAATTCAAGATATTTAAATGACATGCCGTACCTGTACATTGAGACTTCATCGGGGTCAAACCTAACTGCCTGACTGACTCAAATTAAAACTATTATCACAGAATTAAATCGTAAACGTAAAATTGTTTTTGGTTGTTTTCAATTATTTTCTTAATTTCCGCACAATCTTTGAGACTGTATAATTAAGGTAACAGACAAATCAACATTTATACGATGACATATCACGAATGTAAAAAAGCTCTGTCACCTTATGGCTGAGAACTCTGACTTATGCGCAGACAGAATAATTACTTAACTAAACTAAAATGTTTGCATGTTAATTACTAGTTTTACATATTAATTCCTTATTAGTATTCAAACCTGAAACTAAATCCTAGATGTATTAAATTATCATTGACTTAGTATTAGCTTACACCTGGTAAGACAGGTATAAATTTATATATTATTATGTTGAAAGAGCGGGCTTCTCCTAACACCGGTTTTTTAACTTAACAGGAGAGTCCCAACCCCTGTCAAATGCAACCTTGTTCATGAAATAAAAAAAAAATTGTATTTTTTTTTATAAAATCACATTTGAACAGGCTGAAAGCATTTGATGGAAATTTGGCACAGAAATAGACATTATTGAATAGTAACACAGATGTTTATAGCTAAAAATAAACGAATTCATTGTTAGCCAGAGGTCGCGGGTTCAAGTCCCAGCATGGGTGGAATTTTTAGCCTCTAAATAGGTTTTTAAAATGGTCCTTAGCACGGATTAGTGCAACGAAAAGAATATAAACGAATTTAATAAACAAAAATAAAGATAAGATAAGAATATTGTTTATTGCGGACCGGACGACGCATTGTGGGAAGGCCCCCCACCAGATGGTTTGACGACCTCGTTACGGTGGCGGGGAGTCGCTGGATAGGGGCGGCACAACACCGGGAAGCTTCGAAAACCATGTGGGAGGCCTGTGTCCTGCAGTGGGCGTCAAATGGCTGATGATGATGATGATGATACCGGAAATAATGTTACAGAATCAGCAATGACAAAAGAAAAGATCCAATTGGCGGCCTTATTTTATTATTATACTAGCTGTTGCCCGCGACTTCGTTCGCGTGGTAATTTTAATGTGTATTTTTCCGGGATAAAAATAGTCTATGTGCTAATTCAGACTATAATCTATCTCTGTGCAAAATTTCATCCAGATCTGTTCAGCCGTTTTTGCGTGACATAGTAACAAACATCCATCTATATATGCAAACTTTCGCGTTTATAATATTAGTGAGGATAAAGTCTCGGTAAAGTCCAATAGCTTGCCTTCTGAATAGACCCACAGTTCACAGATGTACACAAGGATAAGGTAAGATTTATTACAGCCGCTAACTCCCCAGTGATCCAATACTCCCATGTTTTTATTTTCCGCTCTCTTCTTTCGATTCCGTTTTAAATGGCCTCTATGAGAGCAAAGCAGGAAGCTGCAAGCCCCAGAGGATTTCCAGCTACACTGTCTTGGAGTTAGATATTAGTTTTGTTTGACAATGGAAACTATGGACGTAGGTTATTTCACTGTGAGCGAGCATAGTTTACCGTGAATGAGTTATTTGTTTGTTGATTATGATTTTTTATCTGACACAACATCCACATTCCACAAAACACAATCAATTGTACTGATAAGGTATTATTTATTTGTTTTACATTCATATTCATTGGTATGAGGAGTTATGAAATATTAATTGATCCAGCAGGTTCTACCACTGATGCGTACAAATATTTGAATATGCTAAATTAAATTGTAGGCAATACGGTAGTTGACACGATCAACAATAAATTATTTCATATGCTCTATTAAAACAAAAGTGACAAAATATCTCGGAAAATGTACCTCTTTTAGTCAATTACTAGTCATTACAATTTTTAAATAGAAAGAGTGCTCTGAAATGTGACGTCAAAAGCCAGTATTTCCGTTTTAAAAGTAACTCATTTGATATTTTGTCAAATATTGGGTATTGCAGCAGTTATGTACAATTTCACTGCTAGAATATTTTTACTTACATAAATCTGTCAACTCATTGTAGTGGAAAAACAATTGCATTAATGTGTCTATTACCAATGCCGATTTAATTCCAAGTCTACGTCCTCACACAACCTTATGTGCGGTAGTGAAACGAAAATACATGCCCATGACTCGACCGTCATCAATCTAATACATAAAGGCAAATCTGTCATATTTAGAGGTAACCTGTGATATAAAACACTGAGATAATTTGAACAGAAGGGCCTGGTCCCAAACAAAGATATTCTGTTGTATGGTAATCAGACCAGCTTATTACAAGCAATACGCAAAAGTTGTGAAAATATCAAACTTCTATGTTATCGTAAAAAACCGGGCAAGTACGAGTCGGACGAAAGGTTCCGTACGATTACCATCTATAACACATTAGACAAAGATTGAATTTGAGAATGGCGCCATCTATAGAAACCAACAAGAAGCGTTTAACATTGACATATTTTAACGAGATGATATCGGCAATGCACGATATATACTTATAGTATGTATCGTGCATTGCCCAAGCTACACTATCCACAAACCCAAGGTTGACTGGAAGAAAAAGCTATTTAGCATTAAGTACGCCTTTGTAAGAAAATTGTTTTCTATGCAATAAAGAATTTAATAATAATATCGGCGCTGTGAAGGTTGTATAGATGACCGCTAGATGGCGAGCACTGTCTTTAGACAACGTTTGTTGTATGGGAGCCCGCCCTAAATATTTATTTTATTCTGTTTTTAGAATTTTTGGTATAGCGGCAACAGAAATACATCATCTGTGAAAATTTCAACTGCCTAGCTATCACGGTTTATCAGATACAGCCTGGTGACAAACAGACAGACGGACAGACAGACAGACAGATAGACGGACATTGAAGTCTTAGTAATAGGGTCCCGTTTGGCACCCTTCGGGTACGGAACCCTAAAAAGATACGGCCGTTTATGCTGCAAAAAACGTAGACACTCAAGGGAATAAAAATTTATAGGGTACTTAAGAACTATGAAATTTGGCAAGTACCTAATATCGTAAGACGACTACAAGGACAGAGAAAAAGATTAAAAGTACCCGAAACCGGCGTGCGTGCATGCAACGACTAATGAATATTGAGGAAGCGATCGTCTGTCAGGATCGTGGCAAGAGGCAGTCCCTGGTCTCTGCCTACCCCTCTGGGATACAGGCGTGAGTTTATATATGTATGTATGTATGTACAAGGAAAAAATCTGAAACTGTGCATTTGTAATTAAATCATAAAAAATTGTTTTTGAAGCTCAAAAAAAACTGCGCGACTCTATTCCGGAACTATTTATAATATATATTTAAGTACCTACAAATTTGTACGGTTTTGCCATAACCGTCTGTAAGTATGTCTGTCTGTCCGTGGCTTAGCTAAGATTTGACATAGATATACATATTTATCACGTCAAAAAAACAGTAGAAATAATCTTAAAAAAGATATTTGCGTCCCCTACACCCAAATTAGATTTCACCTAAAATAAATCAAATTTTGTTGTGGCTACCTGGTTTATAGAACAGCCTATTAACAACTTAAGACCTATTTAAAAAGATGCATTAGCGTATTAACTTTACAGTTAAATATTAATGTTAACAATATAGATTGATTCGACTCACAAGAAAGGCGGATTTGCGGTTAATGTTACATTTAAAATAATTTATTTCCGACATCAGACAACATTGTTCCTTGAGTAAATACGCATTCTCTTTAAACAAACGAAGCTACGATATACTTCGCTCAGATGCATCTCCCATGAATTACTGGGACCTAATTATGCTCATCAAATCGTGTGGGAATCCTGACGTTTGCGATAGAAATTAGAACAAAGTTTGACAGTTACATGATTGGAATAGTTCAGGTTTTGGTGCGCTCAATACAGGAGCTGTAGTGAAAACGGTTCATGCCACCAGTTATTCCATCCAGAAGCCCGTCGGCCTGTCTTGTCAGGGGCAAGCAAGGGGAAAGTTCCCCGACATGCCACGATAAACTCGTACGAACAGTTTACTAGTTCTTAGCTATGCTAATTTTGCCTCCGTTAATTCATGATAATGGCAAATGATAATTATTATGCTTGCAGACACAATGTCGTATTTGGTATTCAAATGACGCAACACTTGAAAACTGTTTCTTCAGTGTCGATAGTCACAGGTACTACTACCAGAAAACAAAACTTGAAACTTAATAAAAAACATTTGAAAAATAAAAAAACCTCGCGTGAGTTTTGTACAAATATCATTTTAAAGTTTTGCTTGTGGAAGTGGTTTAATTAGCGATACAAAAGAAACGGATTTTAGGTTTGTCATCGTGTTTTTTTATGACAATTGGTCTTCAATGCGCAAAACATTGATTTTAATGGGGAAGTTGCGTCTAACATAAATTGGAGTGGCATTGGTTTTATACCATAGAAATCATATAAAATCCTAAGAAAAATAATCCAATAAAAATATTTTTTTCGGGGTTTTCGGGATCACAAAATATGCGAAAAAAAAGTTACTCTAAAAATATACAACTTATTAGATTTCGTTTTGTCATTGAATTCTGAACGTTTTCTTATAAGGGTGTACATGCATAAAACATTATTTTACGAGATAGGTAACTCAAATATTGATAAACGCTTCATACATTATAGGCGTCATAGTCTAAGGTCGATTTGTGTGGCGCATTTTAGTACCACGTGACTATATACTTTTCGATTGGTTATATTATAAAAAGTATTAGTCGCAGAGAAAAAAAAATACCGCGTTTATTTATCTATTAACTTATCCTCTCCTATTCTATACAAACATTTTATTGTGAAAGTTCTCCATTTTGATGTGACACCACGTGAAACATTTTTGGTTCATATGCTTCATTATTATTTATATACTTTACTGCAAACAAGACATATAACAGGACAAGTGTTCTATCTATGTTGTTTTATATTTTCAATTAAATGTCGCTGAATTCGTTTGAATCTCACGAATTAGATAATAAATGCTTCTTTGTCCATGAATAAACATGCAATTTATTAGCATTTCGCGAATAAAAAAATCCCTGTTATTTTTATCTATCGTAAAGAACACGAAATATTGCTCAATGTGATTAAGTATCAAATAACCTGTCCAGCAATGCTGACGTGACTAGCTTAATAATAAATATGAAAAACAGTGGTCGATTAGCTTGCTATTGATTCAAAGTTTCCCCTGTGCTTTAAGTTGAATCCTTAACTAAACTCTGTTATTAAGGGGATCTAGTGCGCTAATCAGCGCCACCAATGAAAAAGAATCATATCTTCATTTACAGATTCCATTTGCAAAAAGTGTCTGTCTCAATCATGTCATCAGTGCTTTTTAGGGCCTACAACAAACAACTTAGGATCACGAACCTAGGAATGAACAGCCTTTATCCTAAAAATGCCTTAGGTTCACGCCCATGGATCCCAAAAATCACTATTAACAAGATTGAGAGAATTTACAGACACTTTTTCCAAATTCGAACTGTAAAAAAGATGTGATTTTTTTATCGTCGGTGGCGCATGGCGTTAGTGTTGACGTCACAAATGATCACTTATCATTCAATCGACTTGAATTTATTAAACCTAAAATAAGATTCGTATTAAAAATGGATTAAAATTTTTTTTTGCTTCAAAAGTTTGTGTAGACCATTTTTATATGTTTTACAAGTTAGGGGAACAACAATTTTGACCATATAATAAAGCAAATTGAACAATGGAGCGACGTAGCCTACCCCTCCACGCTTGTCGCTATTGCGTTCAAATTTTGTCAATTAAATGCAATAAGTCATCAACGACTTCGTAAACGAGTTGTTGTATGAAATGGCATTAAAATTGTTGAAACTTCAGAGCGCATCGGAAACTGAAAGAATATTTTGACTAAATAAATGCACTGAATTGTAACGCAAGTTGGCTAAATTAGCGTCGAGAGTAGAGGAGCTTTTTGACTGGCCACTAAAGGTAGGTCAGGGTCGGGACTTTATTTCATTTTATATTGTTTTTGGACGGAATCGAAATGTTGTCGTTTGGTCACGGCATCTTTACACTAGACGATAATAATTGCAAAACGCTACTTGACTCACATTAAAATTGATTAAAAATATTAATTTGCTATAACACTAATGCAACCAATTGAACATATAGATTAGAATACATAAACTTAGAATATGGCTGTAGAAATTAAACTTAAAAGTATTCTTTTTAATCCTTGATTATTATCTGTGGCGATTCAAACTTTCGCCAACTTCACGAATTTGCAAATTATGTATCGTCGTGGCAGAGGTAATCTTAGAACATTACGAAATATTGGAACCTTAGAAAATTTGCAGAGGTTATCAGGCTGGACAAGAATGAAACAGGATGTAGTGACTTGAATTGAGTAAGGCATGTTGTGTTGGTTTGGACATGTGGAGAGGATGAAGTAAGAAAGATTGACGAAACAAACATATCGAGTGAATATGGGTGGGCGGGCCGTGTGAGCCGGTAAGGGATGATCCAGGCGGACTTACTTTGACCAAATAGGGGATGTATTAGCGAAGTACAAGATAAAAAGTACCCGAAACCGGCGTACGTGCATGCAACGACTAAGCGAAAGTGATCTACCAGGATCATGGCAAATGGCAGTCCCTGGTATCTGCCTATCCCTCTAGGATACAGGCGTGAGTTTATGTATGTACAAGACTGGTTAAAGACAGAAAAAAGTGACGTATCTGAAAGACGTTGCCAAGCATTAGACGTAGACGGATGATTGATAAAAGAAAGATAAGCAACATAAGACAGTCGAGAATACTATTTTTGTTTATTTATTGCTTTTATAAATGCACTTTAACAAATCGTACAATGTGGCGGACTCAATACCACAAGCATTTTCTACCAGTCAACCGCAGGAGGTAAAGGAAAGAGTTGGTAGGTGTGCAAAACAAAAATAAATTTAAAAACATACTTTTTTTTTTATTAGTATAGACTTATACATAAAAATTTAAAAACATACTTTTATAAGGTGCAATTAAATAAACTTACACATTAGTACAGACTAGATTAGTATAATATGTATAAGTCTATACTAATGTGTAAGTTTATTTAATTGCACCTTATAAAAGTATGTTTTTAATTTTTTTTTTTAATAATACAATAAGCTTATATATAATTAAAAATACATATTATATCCACACACTATAGGAAGCCAAGGGAATACATGTAATTCACCATACACACAAAAAATTAATATGATTAATAGTAGAGGACATACAACTGAAAGTCCCTTATCACTATAGCAATTTTTTGGATGTCCTAGACGGACATACTTTGATTATTCTATTTAAGTTTTATTCACTTACCTACAATGGCCCAAATATAAAGTAATCTACCGCACGGGTTGAGAAATAATCAATTTTCCGATCCAGTGCTGCAGAATTAGGCTATCAAATTTTTCAGACAGGGTTGCTGCTGCATTGATAAGTTTTTACATAGGAATGATATCGCTGTACCTACATGATTATATTCTTTTTGTTGCACTAAACCGTGCTGAGGACAATTTTTTAAAAACCTATTTTTAGCCTCTAAATAGGTTTTTAAAAGCGGAAGATGTTTGTCAGGATCGTGGCAATTAGAAAACCCTACCCCTCTGTAACACAAGCGTGAGTTAATGTAGTGTATGTTCGTGCCGTTGTCGTATCATCTGATGTAAAAGGGACCAGCGCACGGACGTTTGGTTCTTTGGCTGCTTTCCAACTAAACGGATCGCCCCATACGATTTAAGATTGTGCTCGCTTGCTGCATTGTACCAAAATTATGTCAATGTCGCGTCGCCAATATTTCTTCTTTCTTATCTCCATTTTGTGCATATTACTATATTTTTCTACACTGTTTGCATTGAGAGGTCTTAAGCGAAATGTGCAGAAAAATTGGTAGCTGTTTTGGGTTGTATACTCAGTCTCAGGGCACAGGGAAGTATATCGTTTATGTAGCCTCTATAATATGGGTGTCCCACTGCAGGGTAAAGGCTTCCCCTATCATTTATTTATTCATTTTATTTACTGAGGGCATCAACAGCAAAAACAATAAATTTTATTAGAATGAAATAAAAATCGACTTCAAAATACTACGGCACTAGAAACAGAGAAATAATTTAAACAAATATGACCTTTAAATTCGATGTAGGTATTGTAAAAGTATAGTTTGGAGCCGGTGCCAAGTTACAAGACCAGTAGGTATATACATTTTGGGTACCGACTCCAAAACATATTTCTACAATACCTACACCGAATTTAAAGGTCATATTCATTTAAATTATTTCTCTCTTTTTAGTGCTGTTATGTAGTGTTTTGAAGTTGGTTTCATTTTTATTTAAAAAAAAAATTCACGATTTTTTGTGAAATCACTACGACTCTGACAAATTCTGTTTTCCAAAAGTAAATACACGAGTCACTACAAAAAACACCCAAGTCGCTTTAAGTGTGCCTTTGACATTTAAAGAGTTCCTTCCATTTATCCAGGATTCCATCATCAGATCCTGACTTGGTAACTATGGAATTACCTGTGAATACTACCCTTTAAAAAAAAATATTTCTTTATCTGTCCACGCGTCTTCGAGTAATCGGTGAACATGCATAAAAAAAAGATCACGTCGCATTGGAAACCTCCTTCTTTTTTTTTAAGTAGGTTAAAAATAAAAATAATAAAAATTACATTGATAGAATGCCTTGTTTGACAGCGTAGTGTGACTATAATATGTATATATAGTATGGCAGCTAAATTTAAAAACTTTTGAGGAGTGTTTGGAGCAATTTCTGTCAGAAGTCAAGATAACCCGGCCTCAGAACTCAAAAGCATTTTCTATACTGCCGTATTTCCTCCAATTTCTGCAAAGTTATCATAAATCGATGAACATTATCATACTGTTAGAGAGGGTATTCATCTCCCGCCATTCCTTTGGCATTCACGATTCTTTTTATTGAATCTCCCCAAAGTTTACGGACAGAATTGTAATATTCAATATTCATTCTTGCTAATTCTTAAGTCGGATTATGCCGCTAGTACAACAGATGTCCGACGAAATTTAATTTGATACCGTGCTCGTTTTACTTTCCTTTAATTTTATAACGTTTGAAGGTTGCTCCGGTCCTAAAATAAGTAGAAGCAAAAGTCAATACTTGGCTTAAAATTTAAACAGAGCTACGTTGGGTTGTTTGGTTAGCTTGAGGGTGAAACTAATGCCTGAAGGTTTTGAAGTAATAAAGGTAGTCTTAAAAGCGGTGGAAGCGCTTCAGTAGAACACTGACCTCACATCCGTGAGCTCCTGATTTCTTTTCCATCGTTTACTTTGTTGACTATGTTAACAAAGTTACGTGCATTTGTGAATATATGCAGTAGTTTTCTAAGTTGTGAAGTTGTAGTAGCAATACCGAGTGGTATTGCTCAGCTAACACTGAAGGAAAATATCGTGAGAAACCGCCATCACGAACCAATGCCTTGCAATGACTTCGGTATGTTCATGTTTGTAATATCCTTATCAAGTTACCGTAGTATGGGGTATCCTAGTTTGCATCCAGCACATATGATTTGGTTCTTTGAACGTTATTGATTGTTTATTCCTTCGATGTGCAACCAAATTCAAGTAGCCGCCCCACCTCATTTGATTTCACTTAACTGCATATAAATCTGTAAAAATTGATATGCTGTAAAGTGTAATCAAATGAGGTGGGCTTTTTGTGCCAATATTTTGTTCCGAAGGCCGCCGACGCCCTCCCGAACGGTTCCGTTTTATCTTTCGAGACGATCTGATGTAAATTCAATTTGCCTAATCCGGGCTTGCCTTGATGATGAGGCACGGCGTGGTTGTTGAATAGCAAAATGCCCCGGTTGTAGATTCTAAGTAGGTGATGGGTCTTGGTAAATATGACATGGGATTGGCACTATAGCTTCGTTGATTCTTAGGAAGAAAACAACGTGTTCAGCTTGTAGGGCGTCCACTACATAACTCGCAATTGTTTCTTGGGAAGAACATGACATTTTCAACTCGTAGACTACACAACCAGCAAAGTTGATTGTTGGCAATGTTCAATTTTACCATCCCAAATCGATCCTGGCTTCTCCTAAAACGACTATCCCCTGTCTTTAGTAAAATGACATTGGCTCGTAAATTTTACGTAAAGCGCCCACTGTATGATTGTAGTTGGGTAAGGCACAGTATTACATTTTCCCTTGAAAACAGTAATTTCTATAAGATTAACCCCTGGTTTTTCGTACACTAACAGTCTGTTAATGTTAATAGCTAACAGTTGGCCAATGCGCATACAAAAATCGGGGGTTAGTCTCATAAAAATTACAGTTTTCAAGGGGAAATTTAATACTGTGCCACGCCCAACTACGAAAATATAAACAGATAGATAGATAGATATAGATAGAGAACACTTCATGGCACCACCAGTAGAAAGAATTAAAAATAAAAATCATATAGTGGTCGCTTTATGTTGTAAAATTTACGAGCTAATGTTATTTAAGTAGAAAGGGAAAAGTAATTTTAAAAGTTTCTGTGTGCACAGATACATGAATAAAAACATATTAAAAATAAAAATAACCCTAACTCCAATTACGATTGCTAAATGTTCAGCGTACTGTCTCAGCAGACGGGATCAGCCCCTTTACTATCGACGAAATTGTGTTCCAATTACGTCGCAATTTATTAGTCATATCATTTAAACACAAAATCTTGAATAACAAAATTAATTGTCCTCCTCTACTATCGAAACATAATTTGAGAGTTCCCCGTAATTATCCTCACAAACCTATAACACTGTTTTCCTCTCCCCTGGGCAACACTGTACTCGGCGCCAACTCCAGCGTTCCTAGGTTATGCAAAGTACTAAATCAATTCAGAAATATATTTGTTGTATTTTCAGATAGAATACTCAAAATAAAGAAATATATTCACACTGAAGGATATAGCGAGCAAGTAGTTTGTGTGTTTAGATTTAAGTTGTGTCATATCTTCATTTAAATGTATTAATATACAAGCTATGAGTAATCCAAATAAACAAAAACAAAACAATTGAATGCAATAAGTCGGAAATAGGTAATGACTTAGTAAACGTTTTAGTTGTAAGAAATTGCATTAAACCTATTGAAACTTCAGAGCACACAGACACTGAAAGCATAGTTTGGCTAAATACGAGTATAATGCACTCAATTGTAACGCAAGCATTGAGAGTAGAGGGGTTGTAATTATTTGACTGGTTGGCTTTATTAACAAAGTTTACTTACCTGATTCGATTAAGGGTACTCCGCCGCCCGTGTTTTTTGGTTGAACCAAATTATTTTGTTAAGGAGAAATATTAATTTAATAATCTGACCACTTCTATCGCAACGAGCTAAAGTTATTAAAGTTGAAAATGAGTGGGTAAAGTTAGACTGAAGTACATTAAAATAAAATTGTAAGTTAAAAAGTTTATAAAGCCAAACATTTACAGCAATCAAGTATAATAGAGTCCAATCGATTCCACCTCCTTCCTTGCCCAAATGCCGAAGGCAATTTTTTTTATTTGAGCGATTAAGACTATTCAAGCGGTCGCGACGTGACCAGAATCTCGCAAACAAACTTAGAACCCTTTAGCATAAAATATTAACTATAGAATTTTAACTAATCAACCTGGTACAAACGCGTTAATTGAAACAATGAGTTTTAATCAATCTTGTTGCCTCAATAAAAACAAATACTAAAAACAGAATAAAATAAGTATTTAAGGGGGGCTCCCACACAACAAACGTAATTTTTTTGCCGTTTTTTGCTCGATATTAACAATACCAACAGATAGACGCTTGAAATACGCACAGAATATTTAGTTCTATATTCGATTCAAAAATAAATCATCATCAACTCAAAAATAAATAATTAAATTAAAATAAAATAAATATCCGTTCTGTGTGTGGCGCCGGATTAAGAATAGCGTCACTCCATTTCCTTCCGTGGATGTCGTAGAAAGCGACTAAGGACATAAATAACCAGGAGACGGGCAGCAGCGTCTTCCTGAGATTCCAACTGCATACTGCGATCGCCAACCCGCCTGCGAAGCGTGGCGATTATGGCAAAACCCCTCATGGTTATAAAAACCACGAGGGAGGCCGGTGCTCAGCAGTGGGCGTGAAGTGGCTGATGATGATGATGAAAATAAATATTTAAGGGAGGCTTCCATACAGCCGTTTTTTCTCGACCTTTGTGTTTAATGTTGTATAGATAATGGTGCGGAACCCTTCGTGAGTCCGACTCGCGCTTGGCTGTTTTTTTCATATCATAAGAAGTTTGTACTTAACTATATTATTTTAAAATATTGGAGACCGTTTTTTTACTAAACTTGGCTACCATATCACGGATTGGAGCCATTTGTATAAAACACGACGGCCCCCAGTAGGAATATTATTTTATTTTATTTATTTAACATAAATCCACAGCAATACAATTATACTGTAGGAACTAAATAATAGGAATTAAACACACAACCTCTGTTTTATGTCGAAGCTCCATTAGTTCTCCATGTCTAATAGTCTAATATTACTAAGGTAACCACCTTTTGTTAACATTTAGTGCCTTTAGGATCACCTTTCGCTGAATGGGCCTCGGGACCGCAATTTGGACCGACCTTCGGCCTCTTAAAGCAAATTGTGAAAAATTGCGTTACGCCCATCTCAAAGGCAAGGTGAACCTCTTCAAATTTTTGTATGTAGCTACCTTGTTACACGAAACGGTAGAGGGTCTTGAATATTGCCGCGAAAACTAACTTATATAATTAAAAATCTGGACGAGTGTGAGTCGAACCCGCCCACAGAGGGTTCCGTAAAAATTTCTAGGTACGTACGAATTAATAGTTCAGGGATCCAGAAGCAGGACCAGCGCCCTTGTCCAGAACATCTTGGAATGATGCCATCTTTGCACCAAACAAGTTTGACAACTCCGTGATAGATTGCTCGATATCATCCATGGTGTCAATCCAAGAATAAATTCACTGCTGTGTATGACTGTGTTGACTTTAATGTGATACAGCCGCAGGTATTTATGTCACTATTTAATCACAATTCATATAGTTATTTGGTCTATAAAACTTATTTTTGATTAATTAAACTTTAGCTCCAGCGTCTTCCTGCCACTTGGATAAGGTCATCTGTACATCTTGTGGCTGGTCGTCGCTGGATGCAAGCCGCTTCCAACCGGTCTTTTTGGAAATCCATGGAGGAGGCCTATGTTCAGCAGTGGACTTCTTGTGGCTGAATGATGATGATGAAACTTTAGCTAAAACAACAGCTACTTAGTTCTTTGACTACCCGCCACCGAAAAAAAGGGTACTTGTTTTCTTGCCCTTCGCTAATACATTATCTTACGTATTTAGCAAACATACAAGTATTGGTACTGCAGCGATAGAACGGCGGCCTCGCTTTCGGGAGATCGTGGGTTCGAACCCCGTGCATGTACCAATTACTTTGTTTTCTAAGTTCATAAATTTGTGAATTTGTAGTAGCAATAAAACTCGCTAACGGCGTAGGAAAACATCGTGAGGATACCAAAGCTAATATACCTCAGCATACTTAATAAGGTTTCATTTAATTTCGTTTGGTAGGTAAAACGACGACATTGTGAAAATAAAAGAACTAAAGAAAAACACTTTATTGTACAAAAAAAATGGAAATTACACAGATATGTCAAATGATGCAGAAATTTGTGTTTTTACGTCGACTGTACATACTAAACAGTATGTGTGCCTAGGTGAATATTACCACTGAATGTATTTTCACAGCTACCCACTCTCTATTACCTTTATGTGGCGGGTTTCTGGCACGACGTGACGAACCCTAGACAATTAATTAAATCATCAGCGTCAGCATCAGCGGAAGATACTTACAATTATAACAGTTGTAATTATAATACATAAGCAGCCTATATACGTTCCACTGTAAGGCACAGGCCTTCTCTCAGGGAGAGAGTATGGGCTTAATCACCACGCGTGCCCACCGCGGATTGGCGATTTCAAGCACTGAAGTATGTGAATATCTCAGACACTCGAGTTTCCTCACGTTTTTTTCCTTCACCGTTAGCGAGTGGTATTGCCACTATAACTTCACAAATGTACATAACTTAGAAAACAAAGTCATAGTTACATGCCCGCACTGGGAATCGAACCTGGATCTCTCGCTTCCTAGTCCGATGTTCTTACCACTAGGCTACCACTGCTATGTAATTACCGGGCGGCATTTTAGTCACCTGACAAACTTTGAGGGATCTTTCTATTCGTCAGTACAAACAACTTTTACTACGGGACCAAACAAATCAGAGCAAAGAATAAATCAGCTGTTTCATACATTTGGCGCGGTACTGCTTCTATCTTATGTATGAAACAGCTCATTTATTTTTTACTCTGGTTTGTTTGGCCCATAGTAAAAGTTGTTTATATTTATAAGTAAAAAGCCCCTGTAAAGTTTGGCACTTTACTAAAATTCCACCCGGTATGATCATAATAGACTAACCCCCGGTTTCTCGTGCACTAACAAGCTGTTAATCTACTGTTAACAGCTGTCAGTGGTTTTTTTGTATGCACTTTGGTCGATTGACAGCTGTTAACAGTAGATTAACAGTGTGTTAGTGTACGAGAAACTGGAGGTCATAGTCCAATGTGCGACACTCTTTTTAGTTTTCATGGTTATTGCACGTTGTAATATGCCGGTGTTATTAATAAACACACGATTCCTTAAGACACTCCATTAACACCGTATAATAGACTGTGGTAGAGACTTTACAAGGGAAAGAATTTGTTACAGACTATTTGGTTTTTGTTGGGTTTTAAAAATATATGGAGTTGTGCAAGAATCGTATGGATCCTGTGGCGGTACGAAGTTTGCCGGGACAGCTAGTTAAACATTAATATCATCATCATCATCATCATCATCATCATCAGCAGCCTATGCTTGTCCACTGCCTATATCCAATAGGCCTCTCCTTTTGCACTTGCCAACCGCCCTGCGAAGATCATCGCTCCACCGAGTCTGAGGACGTCCTACACTACGTTTACCGATCCGCGGTCTCCACTCAAGATCTCGTCTACCCCATCGGTTATCAGTTCTTCGGATTAATATAACATTAATATAGTACAGTACAATAGAGCATTTAAAGGTTGCAGTATTTACTCGCGGGATTTTCTGTTCAGGCATCATTTACGGTGCGCTGTTTCTCTCTACTTACCAATTTTTTGCGCCGTGTCATTAGTATATGAGAGAAGGCTCGCCGCGGGCGACTGATAAGTTCCGGACGTGACGCAGAATACATCGCGCCACTTCGATCGCTCGCGTGATCGGAATAATTTTTGGTTTGTGGCTTCTGAACCCGAGTTCAGATTCAATGACGCAGGTTATATTTGAGGAGAGGGTTCAGTACCCAAAAAGAATGCCTAAACAAAAAATAGGTAGCAGTCGGGTAGCAGGTGTTTCAAGTTTTGAATGGGCTGTGGTCATGACCGCGCCAGTTTGCTTGCTGACTTTATCTTTTCCGCCAAAAACATGGCAGAAAATGTCTACGGCAATAAGTCCATCGCATTGCACGATTACTTTAAGTGCACTAAATAAATAATTTTTAATAATATAATATAGCAGATTGTTACCCTAGGGGTGAAAGTAACTTATTTAGTCCCGAGACGGGGACTCTACGCTTGGGCGCCAATAGTTCGAGGGATTAAATAAGTCCTTAACCCGAGGTAAACACTGTGCTTTTCATTCCAAATATAAGGAAAGTAAAAACAAAATCATGTATTAGCTAAAGAACACACAAAATTCTACAACTCGTAAAAACAAATGAAGATCGGACTGCCGCTATAGCACCTAATTTTTTTTCTATGGCCGGCCAGCTCTTTTAGTCATTATTTTTCATTTTCATCATGGAAAAATCGTAAATATTTTGCCCAAATCTATGCTATTTTAAAGAAGTTGTTAAAAGAAAATTACAAAATAGTCATTTAAAAAATATATTAATGAATCAATGGGTACTTCCTGCTATTTCAATTTTACAACGCGTTGTAATCGAGTGGCTGTATAGAAAGTTGGAACATAGTTGAACAGAAACATGAAAATAGATCAGTTTTTTTCATAACTTGACAGCTGTCAGTTGAAAACAATTTTCCCTAGGGCTTATAAGTATTAATTTCAACCCGCTCCTCAGACAACTTCCGACCTACTTTCCGAGTATAAGTAATGAGATAGTAGATGGCTTACCCGGGGAGCAAACCACAATTTTTAAGGCGAGAGTGTTTCTTTGAATCCAGAGTGGAACGAAGGATTCTAGAGTAGCATTCCGAGCGTTGCGACGGATATCACCCTCAATTAAAAAATAAGTAAGTTCAACTTACGAATAAGAATTGAATAGAACGTTTGTACTACATTTTTAGAGGCCGGTGCAATGTTATCTGGTGTTAATGAATACTTTCATTCTCACGACTTCAAGGCACACTATTTTTTTATAAAAACTTAGTAAAATCCGTATTTGAGTATGTAAACAATTACGCAACGTGGGCAGGCCCCCCACCAGATGGTCTGACGACCTGGTTACGGTGGCGGAGAGTCGCTGGATGCGGGCGGCACAAGACCGGGAAGCTTGGAAACCATGAGGAAGGCCTATGTCCTGCAGTGGGCGTCAAATGGCCGATGATGTTGATGACTAAGACTCGTATCGTGTATACCGGCAATTGTAGTACACTCTAACGAAATTTATACTAAGATCCCTGGTGTACATGACACGAGTAGCTTCGGAGTAGCTAAAATAGGTCACTTGGTCCGAGCCTACTAAGATCGCAAAAAGGGGCCTTATTTTAATTTTTTCAGAATTATAAGTTTATTTTCAGGTACGATTCTTTTTGTCGTAATTATTATTTTCTTAGTATGCGTCGATTATTGTTTTCCATTTTTGTTGTTATCATTTCACTAATAAATCATTTGAACCATGTAACTTTTATTGTTTCAGAAAGTTGATTATCCAACTTGCTTCTTAGGACTTCCCATATAATGCCTGCTACACACGTAACGATCATTGCGATTTCAGACTGTGCAGATAATTGGAACGTTCGTAGTGTCTCCACACGTCCCCGATATCGGCGTCGGTTGTCAGTTCTCCGCAGAAGCTCACGCAAGAAACATGTCATCTACGACGGAAGACGATTACGCACTTGCTATATTAGGCCTAGTTATGTGTTTAAAGAAAAACCGTAGGTATTAACTGGCTGGTTATAAAAAATCTATTTATAACCAGCCAGTTTTACATTACAAAGATACATACATAAACTCACACCTGTACCCTACTCATAAACTTACACCTGTATCCTACAGGGGTAGGCAGAGTCCTGACAGAACTCTTTCGATCCATCAATGTTTATTACCTGATGCATGCACAATCACAGCTCATTGAGATTCAGATGTTTACGAATGTTAAGGATAAAAATATTTAATTATGATTCTCATACCTGTTGGTCTGCAGATAGGGGTTGTTTCTTTGTCATTTGCCTTCATTCTCAATTAAGAACTGCCGAAATCAGCGACCGCCATCCACACGCGATGTTAAAACTGTGCAAAGGCAATCGACAATGATTTATCTGGTATAAATTGAAACTGCTACTGACGATCGATAATCTGCAACGATTTGTTATACAGATGATCGACAAATCTGCGCAAACCGGCTTGCAAAGTTTAATCGCTACGATACATTGTTACATTGTGTAGCAGGTTTTAGAGAAGTCATTTACGAAATGGATGTTGAAACAAAGATTCTTACATAGAAACATTTACTTTGTTAAAAATATAACTTAAATACCTACGCCATAAAATAAGTAAAGTGACGTCAGTAATATTTTCCACATTTTTTTCATTTCATGTAGCTGGATGTGATAGATAAAGCTTGAATAGACTGAACATTTTCTCTGTAGGAAAACTTAACGGAGCCTGCAAGTTAGATAACAAACACTGTGACACGAGATTTTTACTCGTATAGCCCTGATATTTAAGAACAAAACTTGGTTGTTGGAGTTCACTTGGAATTCTATGGGTGTCTGGAAGAAATTACTTTTTAGTAATAACGCCGCCAATTATACTGTACTTTGTAATTGTTCAAGTTTCAAATGTAATTCCTGGTATACTTACGATAAATAATATTCTACCTTAATAAAAGTTGTTTCCATAAATCAAAAACTCTAAGGCCGACTTGGATCACTTTCTTAAAATTCTTTATAAAGAAATCGATTAAAATGGCGACTTAAGTGATGTTTAATAAGAGGCGCATTTTAGAGGTGATCCCTGTAAGTAATCCATCTAGAGGACTTATATTTTCGTTTGAATTTCTGTGCCCGTGCAGGCCCCTCCCGTTGTAATGCAAAAAGACCTTTAGACGTGCCGTCGCTCATACATTTGTTTGCGCAATCCAAAAAGTATTTAACCTCTTTGCTAGTTTTCACTTATTATTTTTCTGTCATTCGTCTTTTGTTTTTACCCCAGCTTTTGTTCTGCAGGAACATTGTTTTTAATTAAGTTTTAGTTTTTTTACATCTCCTATACATACATACATACATCTCCTATTTGGTCGAAGTATGTCCGCCTGCGACGTCCCTTACCGGCCCTTCCAACATCATTCGCTCGATATATTTGTTTCGTCAATCTTTCTTCCTTCATCCTCTCCACCAGACAGAGTCACCACCAGACTTCTGTCAAACCAATGCTACATTCCTTTCTCATTTCTAATCACAACGTCCTCTTTCAGTCCACAACGTTCTCTAATCAAACTATTGCGTATCCCGCCATTCAAAGTAACACCAGACATTGTGAAGTCTCAAGGACCTCATTTCTACTGCATTATTCCTACTTTCTTGCTTCTTTTGCCATACCCAAGCCTTGCT
This sequence comes from Yponomeuta malinellus, assembly GCA_947308005.1. NCBI lineage: Eukaryota > Metazoa > Arthropoda > Insecta > Lepidoptera > Yponomeutidae > Yponomeuta > Yponomeuta malinellus. The sequence continues at coordinate 4,672,335 of OX370994.1, forward strand.
ACCATACATAAGTGCTGGGACCAGCACTCCATTATGTGGATCTGTCAGGATCGTGGCAAGTGGCAGTCTCTGGTCACTGCCTACCCCTCTGTGATGCAGGCGTGATAACAACAATTGCATGTTTTGTCTTTACATTTTAAAAGGTGTGCTCATAATATGACTCTCTTTAACATAACCATTTTGGGCGTCGGCGATGAACGCGTTCGCTCATGTATAAATGATTCTTAGGCATCAAATATTTAAGAAAGAAAGAAAAGATATTTTGTATAACAACGAGACACATCACAGAAAAAATAAATAAACAGCTAAGTGTATTGTACTGTTCTTGATAAAAATATTAACACTAGTAACAGGTTTATTGTTAAAGCCCTTGAATGCTATTGAAAAGTCGATACGTATTTTTTGCACGACGAGATAAATCTCACAAACATTTATACACACGCGAGGTACGGGCATGATTTTAATTCTATTCCCCAGCCACGGTTACCTGCCAGTTACAAATGGTACTTCGTCCGGCTAGCGGCAGCCAGTGCTCTTTGTCTCGGGGCCACTCGCCGTCACATCGAGTGGCACAGTCCTTTTTGTTCCCTGACACTGACAGATGCTACGCCGCGAAGAAAGCTGCGAAGCGGCTAGATCTCTTATGAGTTATGTAGGTAGTTGGATTGCAAAGAGTGGAGCTCTGGCAGCTGATGGCTTTTTAGGGTAACTGCCAAATGGCTGGCTGTAAAAGAATATGGCGGTCGGAGGGATATTGTCATAGTGAATTATCTATTAAACAAGGAAAAAACTTCAGTAATATGTCGAGCAAACGTTGGTAAGGGACATCCTAGGCGGACGATTGTCGAGCAAATAGACCAAATAGGATGTATTAGCAAAGGGCAAGATAAAAAGTACCTGAAACCATCATGTGTCCATGCAGCGACTAATGAATGTTGATAAAGCAAAAACGGTTTGTAAGCATGCCTACCCCTAGGCGACGGTTTATGTATGTATGTACTTATCTTTTATTTTAAGTAGCGACAAATGCGATATGGTACCGAAGCATGAATTCGTGAAAATAAAACGAGATTAGAGCGTGCATCGTAAAATTTTAAATACTTAGAAACTCTGTACATTTTTTGTTGATTCTATCTTCATAGCGTATTATCTGTGGTTCTAATTGACTTTTAGTCACTGGTTCGTTTCGAAGAATTGAAAATCCAAAAACGGCAAGAGGTGGCCCTAACTATAGAGCTAACTAACTATAGAGTTGCCACGTTCTAATAGTTAAGCAATACATACTTGTAAGGTTGAGAAATATATATGTCTACCGAGACCACGGGACTTGCAAAAGTACCGAAACGGCGGAAAATTGTAAAATGAAAAAATAAAAGAGTTAATATCCGTGCAAATTTAATTTTTATTATGTCTGGTGTCCGTGTTAACCTTAGAAAATACTATACATGTAAAGAACCAAATTTAGGCATTTTATTAGTCATTTCATTTCTCAAAACAGGAACTGAGAATCCCTTTGTTAAACTCTGAAGATGTTCGTTAGTTTGTAACACCATATATATCCGAAAATGGAGAGTTATACTCGTCAATACGAAAATTTACTTTGGGAAAACATACAAATACTAAGTGAGATATATTTTTCATGCATGCCTAAAATATGTATTTTATCATCTAACTGGCATGTTTCTGTAATATCTCCGTATTAAATAAATAAATAAAAAATATCAATCGTGCTACTTGCGGCATTAAAATGTATGAGACATCCGATATTCTTTTCAAAATTTTAAAGTATTCTTCATAGTAAAAGTTTTTATTAAAGAGAAGAGTAGTGTATACGCAATGGAGAATTTGCATTAAAAATTATTTAATATATATATAATATAGCCATGTTGACAAATAAATGTACCTAGTATTTTCTACGACTTAAGACGGAAAGTGGTACCTGGTACAAAAACGCACCATATAGATCAAACTATGATGTCACAATTTGGATCACAATTTTTTACGCACTCTGTGCGACTTGACATATAACCTTTCGAAAAATCAATGTGGTCACGTGGTATAAAAACGGGCCATATAAATCAGGCTCGAACTATGAGGTCACAACTTGCACACAACGCCTTATAATGTATGAAGCGTCTATCGATATTTGAGCTATCTCGTAAAATGTACACTCTTCGTTTAGAATTCAATAAAAAACTAAATCTAATAAAAGTTTTAAAAACCTATTTAGAGGCTAAAAATTTCACCCATGCCGGGACTTGAACACACGACCTCTGACTAACCGTGCCAGCGCTCTCCCAACTGAGCTAACGGGCAAGTGCAAGCATCGGCAAAATTTCAAGCCTCTTTACAAACTTCTTTGTATAATGTACAGGCAGCGACATCTGGCAGGTGATGTAAATTGCTTCGGTCAATCTATTTATTTAAAACATAAAAGATTTTTAATATCGATATGGTCACTATAAGATGTTGTTAGGTTAGCTAATTACATAATGACTTAAGACAGAAGCACCCTTAAATAGGGACTGAATAAAAGAACCGACTTGGTATTTGTAGTGGACGCCGAGACGGGTTAGGTTGAATTAGGTTCGCAGTTAGCTGTAGGCTGAACCAGGCATTTTTATATTGTGTAAATGTAGCGAAGCCCTAAATGTGTTAGTCTAAGTTAGGTTCGCAGATAGCTGTATGCTGAATGAGGCCCTTTAAATATTATGTAACATGTGTAAATATTGTGTAAGACCAGTGGAATATTCCAGAAACATCTGTGATTGGTCGAACGGCTGGCCCGAATAGTATATAAGCCGCAAAATTCTCTGTATTAGCATGAGCTTTCAGTTAGCTACTACACCACCCTGAACCTGGAAGAAATAAACAGCTACCAAGAACAACTGGAAGTTTGCATCATCACCTTATACAGTCCACACCCCACTTAGTATTATACGGACCTGACAACTTTTTACTCTAGAAGAACTGAGTTGCGAAACTTGGTTTTTCACAAGTTATGTTTTTAATGGCTCTATTTTTACAGATCGATTTTTGCAAAAAGTGTTAGTAAAATCACTCAATCAAGTTGATAGTGATTATTAGGACCCATGTCCGTGAACTTGAGGCAAAAAACCTAGGATTATATCTGATAGCATTAACGCTAAAAACGGCCGTTTTTGGCATATAATAGTAATAACTTCCACACAACACAATCCCTTGAGTGATTGTCAATCAACCGAGTAACTTTGCAATGTACCACATCTGCCTTTATGTAATTGTGTGCAAATTATTAAAAATAAAATCAATTCTATTCTATTCTATTCTTGTCCTTGGACGCTACTATTTAAGTCGAAACTATCAATAACTTACACTATTTTGATACTTTGGAGTTGTCAAAATCGGTTAACCCGATAGAGTGGATAGTTACGTGATAGAAGGGCTGGTTCCAAACTAGAATACCCTGTGCTATGGTAACCAGGCAAGGACATCACAAACATGGAAACACACCCAAACTGGTGTGTTTCCATATTTGGCCTATTTATATAAATGAGAGTGGATGAGTGGATGAGAGTAGCCGAGGACCGTGCTCAGTGGCGTGCTATAGGAGAGGCCTATGTCCAGCAGTGGACAAGCATAGGCTGATGATGATGATATAAATGTATGGCGGCCCCCAATAGGAATCAAATCCACGTCATCCGGCATGGTAATCAGACGTGATACCGCTAGACAAAAATTAACACTGGATTTCATGAAACTTGAAAGTCACAGTTGAATAACCCATGTCATTATCGACTGACATTAATGGTACAGAACTTGTGGCAAAAGTTATTACCTAAGTAAAGTCTGAGTAAGTAATAGACTTTAGATAAATAACTTTCACTATAACGACTCTGACAATTGAGAGTGTATTCGAGTGAAACGAAATAAGTTCTGGGAATTGGGAAATCTTGTTTTTTGTTCAATCGTAATAGACATTTATGTTACAATTTTGTAAAAAAAATGGAGATCCAGACTTTATTTCGCGTATGGAAACATCTATAATATAATATTATGTTTAAATTTTTTTTATGAAACTGTGGAATTCGAATAAAGAATATCATTGTCATTATCAATCTGCGTATTTGCGCTTATTTACAGGTTTTTTTAGCCATTATACGTCATAAGATCCTCGGTAGTACGACGACGCTGATCCCGCGTTTCAAATGTCAATGTCTTTCCAGTTATTTGTCAAATACTTACATTTTAGTGCCACAAAACGCATGCAGGGCGCAGGTCTTCTCTCAGAGAGAGTATGGGCTTAATGTCTACTTTTTTCCAAATCTAGACAAACTTTTGATAGATATCATAAAAATACGGTAAGAAATCATGACTATCAAGTGGTTCTAGGTTCTATCTACCTTTTGTAATCGTGCATACAAATTATGCTCTGCTCTGCTCTCGACGCTCAACTTGCGTTACATTTGAGTGCATTTTTTTACCAATTTAGCTAAAATATGCTTTCAGTTTCCAATTCGCTATGAAGTTTCAATAAACTTAATGCCATTTCTTACAACAGAACCGTTTACTAAGTCGTTATTTCTGATTGAATGCATTTAATTGTGACGCAATTTCAATACAACAGCGTCGAGAGTAGAGGGACTGATGCTTCGCTCTATGCTGTTCTATTCTTAGCTTAAGAATTATCAACTTCTAGTAACAATTTCTTGATTTATATTTAAGAAAAAAATCTTTGAAAATATGTAGGTGAAAGCTGATTGTAACTCAATATAATGTAATATGTACCTACCTGTGTTTTTCGGGAAAATAATAGTAGATTCTACAAGTGCACAAAACAGTTTTGTAGACGAGTTATAAACTCTGCTTTTCACTTCGATTGCGAGGAAATAAATCAGTAGTATCATTTAGCGAATTGAAGAAATTAATTAAGAAATTAATAAACTAATAAATTAATAACGAAAAAACAAGAGCTGTTTCCCGCCGCTTTATTTTTTTTTTAATCTTACGACATTGATATTACGCTTGGGCTGCAGACCTATACAGCCTACTGTTAAATTAAAAAAATTATAAATATAAATTATAATTTTCTTAAAAAAGTTATTAAATAACCTACCGTACTTGAATTTAAATTTTAATACCTTTAATGTCTTAAAAAACACATAAGGCAAACAAATTTAAGTAAATATTATAAAATAACAAATTCTATCTATGAACTTTTTATTGTGTTTGGCTGTATGGCTCATTTTCTTTGCTTTAATACAGATACATTTATGAGTAGATACGTTAATGCACTTGTGTACAAAATACGAATACAAATACAGCCTATATCCTGCACAAATAAGCACTTTGAGAGCATGAGAAGTGAAAATAATAATACTGCAGCCTATATTATGTCACACTGTGGGGCACAGGGCTATTCTCAGAGAGGCAGTATGGGCAGTACGGGCTTAGGGCCCGTACACAAAACTGCGATGCGAAGTCGCATCGTAAAAATCTGCTAGCTCGCGCGACGCATCGCAAGAACTTGCGAATTGATTCGCATCGGCGTTCATAATAGTGATAAATGGATGAACCCAAAATCTTTGTTTCTTTCTCCTGTATCTTCTTAGCAATGAAAGAAGTGAGCACTTCTTTTTACGATCCATGTCACGACATAGCTTACAAAATAATTTCACTACGGCCGGTTGACGATCGTCGAAGGAGTGGTCACCCGGATCGTTGAAGGGAGATGCTTTGCCGCACGAAATTGCACTTCTTCTTCTTTGCGAATACGCATCGCGGCGGTTTGCAGTTTTGTGTATGGAGACTATATCACCACACGAGCCCACCGCCGATTTCAAACGCTGAGATATGCGAACACCTTAGGCAGGTCTCCTTCACCATAAACGAGTGGTATTGATATAACCGATTCACAAATGTACGTAACTTACAAAAAAAAGTCATTGGTACTTACCCTAGGTTAAAATCCAAGACCTACTAAATGTGAGGCAAGTGTTGCACCGACGACCGCGCTACTACCGCATTAAAAAAGAAAAACGGAAGTACCTACATAGCTTGTATTTAATTAAAGTAACATTGCACTAGTTGTTAGATTTCCCCTCTTTGTCATGTTCATTGCCTGCAAGTACTAGTACAACCGTTATGAAAGTTGTAACTTAATTAAACCACCCGAGATTAAAACGAAAGTAATAAAAGCCTTAATAAGGCTGCGTAATAAGTCCTCGTTAATGAACCTTTATTAAAGAAAAATATGTTTCTCTCTTTCTTTTTCTTCAGTGGGATCCTCGTAATTTTACAAATTTCATCTTCTTTTTAAGCGCTTTTTCTTTTTAGGGATTTGTAACTGAAGAGTGATATGGAATTTGGTCTTTATCTTGAAGGTTTGAACCTGTCCATGGAACTGTAAAGCCACGTTCTCACAATCTTAGTACACTCATAATTCATAACTTTATTGCGACCCTGTAATTGTTTAGATGTTACATTTAGGGTTTGTCTCATACATGATACCCACTTAGGGCACAGCAATTCTTAAGCAGTATGCAGTATCAAAAGCAAAACCCTTTTTTGATTGATGCTTATATTCATTGATTCTTACATCGTGTACTTACTGTTCCTTCTTTACAGTGGACAGCCTAGCACTCTTGCCATCTGTTGCCGGCGTCAGCGTCACGTGATGCTTATCAAACTTCAGTGGCCAAACTTCTTCGTAGAGTGCTTTAGTCTATTTTTTGCAAGAAGGTTTTTACAAGAAACGCTCGCGGGATTCAAGATACTTCTTCGAATTTATCATTAGAAGATATAAAATACCATTAAGAAATAACATTAACATTAATAACATTATGTAATAATGGCTATGCCTTATATTCTGTGTACGGCTTTTCTAGCGGGTAATTAAGCAGTACTATAATATTAATTTACGTAATCGAAGGAGTAGTTTCAGTTTTTACATTCAAAATTCCAGATTTTATTTCTATTACGTGCGTGCATGCAAGGAATAACGAATTTTGATGAAGCGAAGCAGGTCTGTCAGGATCGTGGCAAGTGGCAAACCCTGGTGTCTGTGCACCCCTTCGCGATGCAGGCGTGAGTTTATGTTACGCTTTATATCACATTTGATATCTAATATGTAAGAAACTCGTGTCACAGTGTTTGTTATCGAACTCCTCCGAAACGGCTTCACCGATTCTTATGATTTTTTTTGTATATTTGGTAGGTTCAGACCTATAGTTCAGACGAATGGGTCGCAGGCTAACTAATTTGGCAAAACAGTGTTGGCGAGTCAGCGTGTAATAAACTAAGTATTATTATGTAGGTGACTCAGTTACGTAGGCTATAAATCTTCTTTTGTAAATTAGTTCTCAAAGGTAAATAATACAGACAGCCAGCGTCACTGACAAACTTTTTTTTCCTTCCATTCGCGGTCTCACCTGCGGGACTTCTGGCGGGCGAAAGGGGCGGGAGTATTTTTGGTGACCGAAAATTCTCTTAACGAACAGGGGCCTATTCCATAAAACTACAATTCTTGGTTTACTATTACAATTCTACATAAGTACATTGCAAAGTTTATTAAACCACAGATTAACAAGTAGACCCTGGTACGCGATGTGCGCCAAATTGTAATATTAAACTACGCATTGTAGTCTTGAAACGCGGCCTTGGACTACAAAGCTTTTGACACGACCAATTTTTGAGGTAGTCCAAAATTTGGATTTTATGCCAGCTGTCGAACACTATTGAATGACTGGTGTTGCCAGATTTTTTGAATGAGCAAAATTATTCCATGTTTAGCTATCTGCTGTTGGCGGCAAAAATTTAACGCATTGGCAACTTCGTAAGCTTCAGGCCTGTTGTTGGGCAATCTTGGATTGAACACAAAAAAAGTAAAGTTAAGGAAAAAAAATAAGTTTGTGTTCCTACAATACAATGTGAATGCATTACAGGAATAAAATTATTCATCAAAAGTAGTTAAAAGCGTACTGTCGACAGCAGTTTTATTTTTACATTTTCGTAGCAAATTCACTCGAAACTCTTGCACTTTCTTGAATTTATAAATATCGTACGGACAAGTTAAATAGAGTGCAAACGTTTTGCGAACAACTATAAATTCTTAAGTTTTTGTTAGCCTACTATTCCAATACTGTGTGACTAAAAAGTTGGTTGATTGAAGTCCCAGTTTATAAACAACGATATAAGTATATATTTAATGTGTGGAAAAAATTTAAGTCTAGTAACGTTTGTATAAACAAATAGAAAACTCGTCTTTTTGACAAACAGAAAAATCTAAGTTATCCGATTTTAGATGTCGAGGTGCGATGTGTAAAAGACAGATGTCTGCACCTATTTATTGTCGTTTTTGTACTACTATGAACTTTCAAGGAGGCGTTCTCAGTGCTGCAGTGTAGTGTAAACTAACTTTAAACTTTTCATATACTTGCACAAATAAGCAAAATTCGAACCATCTCTCGAATTCGACATCGTATTGTTTATATGAGTTCTCTGATAATGATGTCATCATAATATCTATAGAGGAGGGTGGGATGCTGCGTCGTAGAAGCGTTAACTGCACAACACTCCAGCAACCAGTGTAAGGCTCGCTCGTATGTTGCGGTTGCTGGAATGAAAAATTATATTACCCTCATTAGGTAAGAACTCTATGGTATTCGAGATCAATAGTCTTTAAAAAATGGGGTACCGTGGCTGTGCAGGCACAACCATAATACCTGTAGCTTGGTCAGATATAACTTTTCTCAATGCTTTACGTATGATCGCAAAAGGAAGAGATGCATAGAAATACGCGTAGAAGAAATTTAATCATCATCATCATCAGCCTACGCTTGTCCAGTGCCAAACATAAGCGTCTCCTATTGCACGCCACCGAGCACGATCCCTGGCTACTCTCATCCAGCTCTTGCCCGCCGCCTTGCGGAAATCATCGCTCCATCGAGTCTGAGGACGTCCTACACTACGTTTACCCATACGCGGTCTCCACTCAAGAACTCGTCTACCCTATCGGTTATCAGTTTTTTGGATGAATGCCACTTCAGCATGCTAATTCGCTGGGCTATGTCGGTGACTTTGGTTCTCTGTCGGATCACCTCGTTTCAAATTCGATCTTTTAGAGAAACCCCGAGCATAGCCCTTTCCATAGCATGCTGAGTGACTTTAAATTTGTAATGTAATCCACACGAAACATTAAACAGGACATTCCATAAGAAATAGCATGCACAAAGGCGAGCTTATCTCTGTAAGACATAGGTCGTCTTCTAGTTTGTACATACATTGATAGGTGGGCGGGGCACATAGCTCGGAGAACTGATGGCCGTTGGGGCGAAAAAGTTCTGACCTGGCGACCGCGGACCAGACGACGCAGCCTGGGAAGGCCAGATGGTCTGACGACTTGGTTACAGTGGCGGGGAGTCGCTGGATGCGGGCGGCACAAGACCAGAAAGCTTGGAAACCATGAGAGGCCTATGTCCTGCAGTGGGCGTCAAATGGCTGAGGATGATGATACATAGATAGAGAACACTTTATTGCACAACCAGGTGAAAGAATTACAAATAATTTCTTATATCTAAGTAGTGGTATACAATTGCCTTTCTTATCGCTTAGAGCTATCTCTTCCAGACAACCTTTGTATGAAGTGGATTGCAGGAAGAATATAGTCGGTAGATGGATGTACATAAATAAGAGAATCTGAAATATAATGGTACTTGGATGAGCCAAGTGACAGGAAGGCGCTGGATGCAGGCCGCTTCCAACTGGTCTTTTTGGAAATCCATGGAAGAGGCCTATGTCCAGCAGTGGACTTCTTGTGGCTGAATGATGTTGAATGTTGATGATGAATGGTATATTATTATGTAACATGTATAGCGAAAGATTACAAGAATATAAGTACCTACTTATAATTACATATTACATAACGTACATATACTTAAATAATAATATACATACATAATGCCTATATCCCAGAGGGGTAGGCAGAGACCAGGGACTGCCACCTGCCACGATCCTGACAGATCACTTTCGCTTCTCAACATTCATTAGTCGTTGCATGTACGCACGCCGGTTTCGGGATCGTTTTTTAGTTGTAGGTAGTATTAGTATTTGTCCATTTAAAATGTAAGCTGCATGTTTCCCAATCAAATAATAATACTAATAATTTTGTAAGAACACATAAGAAGACTGAAAGTATCCAGTTTTAAAAGCGAAGTAGTGCAAAAAAGACTTGTAAATTTATGAAGAAAACTGTGACTTAAGCCAAGGAATTAATTAAGAAAAACGCTTATCTCGTAACGAATATCGTTAAAAAGGATACCAGCTCAGTTGACCCGATCAAAGGATTTAATTTTAATTGATTTCAAAAGAAGTTCTCGTTAAAGAAGCAATTTATTTACTTTTTTAGAACGAAGAGGCGCTGGATTAATTTTGATCATGTTGTTGAATATTTTCGAGTACTTTATCTTCTATCCAGCGATAAGTGCGGTTTGGCCTTGCAAACGAAGGGTTCCGTACTGCTATTAATATGTTATTACGTATATAAGCACAAATGAGTTTTTTTTTTCAATCAGATTGGGACCCTCAGCGGCAGTGTGACGGTAGGCAGTTTTTATTACAGGAATACAATAGGGACTGCACTGTAATATTACTAAGTTTGACAATTGTATGTATTACTCAAAAATAAAGTAAAACTTCATCTTCAGTCTTCATCTTGCAGAAGAGAGCCATCCGATTTATTTACAAGTTAGGTAGTAGGGATTCGCTAAGAGATTTCTTCAAAGAAACCAACATCTTAACAGTTGCGTGTCAATACATTTATGAAAATATTATGTACGTTACAAAAAATATCAAAGACTTCGAAAATGTTGGTAACCATAATGTTAATACTAGAAATTAACATAAATTGTCATTTCCACGATTTAGACTTGCAAAAGATAATACATCCTTTATGGGGCACTGTATAAGGTTCTACAACAAAATTCCTCAAGAAATATATTAGAGTTACCTCCAACGCGGTTTAAAAAATGTGTTAAGCACATTCTGTGCAAAAAGGCTTACTATACCTAACATCAAGGATTATTTAGAAGACAAAGATGTTTGGCATTAAACAGTAGATTAATATTAATTACAGGACGATTGTCACTAGTGTTCAACACATTCATGACTAATATTTTAAGTTGAAAACTCTGTTAATTAAGTTAAAACGTGTTTTGAAAAGAATAAATGTGGAGTTTCTTTGTTAGCTTCTTCTCCACATAATCCATTAATTGTGAAAGTAACAACTTTGACGTTCATTAAGTCAACATTCTGTTTTTATAATGAATAAAAATATTTGAATTGAAATGAATTGAATTGGGTATGGAGACCCTCCTTGTTTGTAGGATTCCGTAGTCAACAAGGAACCCTTATAGTTTTGCCATGTCCGTCCGCGTCCTGTATATTTGTCCGCGGCTTAGCTCAGAGACAATTATTAGGTACTAGAAATCTGAAATTTGGCACAGATAAAAGTATGAATAACGCCGAAAAAAAGGTAGAATAAAAAACATAACATAAACTCACGCCTGTATCCCAGAGGGGTAGGCAGAGATCAGGGACTGCCACTTGCTACGATCCTGACAGACCACTTTCGATTTCTCAACATTCATTAGTCGTTGCATGCACGCACGCCGGTTTCGGGTACTTTTTATCTTGCCCTTTGCTAATACATCCCCTATTTGGTCGAAGTATGTCCGTCTGGGTCGTCCCTTACCGGCCCTTCCACCCACATTCGCTCGATATATTTGTTTCGTAAATCTTTCTTCTTTCATCCTTCATCATCACAATAAAATCTCAAAAATATTTTATTTAGGGTACCTGCCCTAAATTGGGTATGGATTTTTTTCTCGTCTACCCCTTTGTTTGGTCGCCTTCTACGACATCCACGGAAGGAAATGGAAACCTACTTATAAAAGGAAAATTTTGTACAAGTTCCATTGAAAATTACTTTAATGAATATCTTATCTGTGTAAAGCAGGTAGTTTTAAAATTAAATACTGCGCTTGGCCCGACACGCCACTTTTTACTTTTTGTGTTTATTATTATTTGTTGGGCGATCTATATTAAAATAGACTAAAATAGCCATCTACTACGATAACTTACAAAAACGATTCGAACGAAATTCTTACGCACGGGCGCAGCGCTTACGTAAAAATGGAAGCAAAACATATAGTATGCTGCAGCGCGTTTCCATCGCTTCTCAAAAAGGTCACAAAATGCTCTTAGAAGCGCATACAGAATCCGTCGTGGGCGATGGTCATAACAAAATTTCAATAGCTGTCCATTACGGCACAAGCGACAGGTCAGATTGACAAACCGTCATCAGAGGTATAATAATAAATCCTTCGGGTACGGAACCCTGTAAGTAAGCTGTTAAAATTATCGAAGCAAAATGTAATAAAGCTGATCAAGGGCTTGGAAAGGCTCAAGGGCTTATGTAAACTTTGTTGACGTTTTACTTTCATGGCTCACTTTGTTGTTGAATTTGCAATACTAATACATTTTACAAGTAAACTTACTGCCGGTGAATTGAGAAGTTCACTAAGTAAATACTTACGGTCTTATTTATAAAAAACACGATTTCTTAATACCTATTTATAAGACAGGACTCCACTAAAACACTCCTCAGTTAGACTTATGGCGGTTTTAAGATAGGTCTTAACTAAATTATGATTTATAATGTAAAATGGATCTTTTTCAAAATTCAATTCAAAAAAATTCAAAAATAATTTATTGCACAAAAAGGGTGTTTATACAAAGGCGAGCTAAATACTAGTAAGTATTTTCTTCCAGCTAACCTTGGGTTATGGTATACGCCCTCCATGGCCTAAAGTCGCTTAGAAGTGTCCGATAAGTTTGCATCAGAGCATAGATTAGACTGCCAAACAAAAACCTTGTTGTTATGTGAAAGGAACACTACGGTGTCTGTTTATTTTCTGATTTTGTTTCTTGTAATCGAGGATCTATTACAGATACTATTTAATGTATTTTGTTTTCTGGTGTGTACAATATATTGTTCTAATGTAATCTATTCGTAAATCAACATTCTGTTTCTAAAAACGAGCTACATTGTGAAGAATTAAAAAAACTTGATTTGATGATATACTACAAAGAATTGATTGTCTCGTCGTTGCAGCAACAAAAGTATTTTTTGACATATACACAGGTAAAATAATGAATCTTTAAATGCATTGATCAGCGTTTCAGTGAGAACTTCTGTAAATCACAACATTAGTTATACAGCGTTTTACTGAAAGAGTCTCTAAGAGAGACATTACGTATTATTCTATAAATGTCTGACTGTTTTGCTTAGTAAAGTTCTCAATTCAGTAACCGGCGCCCGGACACAATTCCTAGAGTGAATTTTACTGTCATGTTTTTTAAAGCTAGCTTAAAGTTTCTATAAAATTGTTGGAAAATATAACTCCATTGTTTCCGGGAAACTATCCCCGAATTCCGAATACACAACAAAGCGCCAACATTTCAACCAGGGACGGCTTACAAGGCGTAGCCTGCCTCAATTTAGGGGCGACAAATTCATGCTACCCACACGGAGGCAACATTCATGAGTTTCTTGCGAGCAAAACAAGTTGCTGACTTAATATAAAGCGGGTAGACATCAATGCAATGTCGACAGCAGTTCAAACTTTCTATGTATACTTATAAAACAGTACTGTTACTGACTGACAGACTACGCACAGTCTCAGCCGGTGGACTCAGAGCATTCAAAATTGGTGGGAATATTTCTTGAGTACCTAGGTTCACTTTGGTTGGTAAAGTTTGTATGACAAAAATCATCATCTACGCGTTCAAAATTACGGGTAAAAGCTAGTTTTAATTATGCGACTGAATAAACTGCGCGTATATAACGCTCAATGTGTTACCAACTGTATAGTCGAATCGTACTATTAATATTTTCTTTAACTTTTTTTTTTACTGACCAAATTGACCTTCTTTTGTAGTCGAAGATAACTATTTGTGTTGTTATGCTCATAGATACAAACAACAATCACTTGTCCTAGGGTCATACATGGAAAAAGACTGAGGCCATTTGCACAAATCAATTACAGCGGCCTCTGGTTGAACCTACGACCTCTGTTTTGGCAGTCAGTGTTACGGCTGGTCTAGCAGTGAATAGAAACCAATCCTGAAATCGTGGAAAAATATCAGCTTTCCATAATTATTAATTTTTATACCTGTTCCAGCGAATTTATGAAACAGACTATATTTATCTCGCGATTCATCAGTTTATCTCATAATAAAAGTTGTATTATTGATGAGGAAAACGATCCACTTTTGCCGGATCTTTCCGCGACTAACTTTTATAGAGTAATACGATAAGGCTGATACTTTTTCACTTCCTTAATCTTGGCAAGAAAAAAAATTAAACAGTAATTCACCCATCAGGGCAATAAAATAATATATTAAATTTTATACATAGTATCACCCCCGGTTTCTCGTAAAGTAACAATCTGGTAATCTAGTAAATCTGTTAACAGCTCTAAGTTTAATTAACAGCTGTAACAAATTTTTCCTTTCTATTTTACGTGTTGTATGTGGCGATATAGCTGTGGTAGCCTAGTGAGTAAAACATTTGACTCGGAAGCGGGAGACCCAGGTTCGATTCCCAGTGTGGGCATGTACCTATGACTTTTCTTTCTAAGTTATGTACATTTGTGAAGTTTTAGTAGCAATACCACTCGCTAACTGTGAAGGAAAACATCGTGAGGAAATCTGGGTATCTGAGTTATTCACATAGGTACCTCAGCGCTTGAAATCGCCAATCCGCGGTGGGCACGCGTGGTGATTAAGCCCATACTCTCTCTCTCTGAGAGAAGGCCTGTGCCCTACAGTGGGACGTATATAGGGTGCTTATGATGATGTGGCGATAAATAAATGTATTTGTAAATGATAAATAAGTATTTGTTTTTCTCCTTCTTCTTCTTCTTCTTCTGTATGTTGATCAAGTAAGTGAATCCGGAATGAGGCTAGTAAATCAACGTACCTATAATACGTGACCCGTTTCGGGGGGGCGGGGGGGATGGGGGTTCTTCTAAACACCATGTTTGGTCATAGGGACGGGGGGGGTCACGTAGTCAATATACTATAGGGTAATTACGCAGTGTTCAGCGCTTTTTACTAACAAATGGCACAGCACAAATGCCGGGACGCCAGCTGATTCAAAACTAACAGTTTGTACGTAATTGTATTGAACCATTTTTTTTTCATTTATGTTTGCATAAACATATTTAAAGCTGGGTTCTCTGATATAACCCCTAAATAAGGTTTATTAAAATAAATTTTACTCTGTTATGGTCAGTATTTAAAATTAAAAAAAAATACTTTTCAAACACAAACTCGAACACATTAGAACAATTAGTAGCCATCCAGAGCAGGGCGCGCGTGTCACGGTTCCGCGAGTCATTGTTATGTTAGACGCAGAGGCGGTAATAATTATCCGCGTATTTTTTTAAACAAGTTTTCTCAAGTATTTTTTATTTTTTTATTTACATCTATACTTAAAAGTAATAGTCTAAATAGATGCAATTTTTAGTTTCGCCATGTCCGTCTGTCTGTCTGTCCGTCCGCGGCCTAGCGCAATGATCGGTGGTACCAGAAAGCTATAATTTTGTATGTGTATACATATTTATCACGCCGACAAAGTTAAAGAATAATATGTTGGATTTTTTTTTTACTGTACCTCCCTTAACATGAAAAGTGGTGATGATCTTTTTCTCGTCTAAAAATATCGCCAACCCGCCTGCCAAGCGTGGCGATTATGGCAAAACCCCTCATGGTTATGAAAACCACGAAGGAGGCCTTTGTTCTGCAGTGGGCGTCAAATGGCTGATTATGATGATGATGAAACCACTTCTATTGAGCAAACATTTTAAATTCTCAACTTTTTTTTAAACGAATTAATGTGATCCCCAGATTTATCTTCTTCTTTATGTAAAGTCTCCAGCGGCAACCAATTTGGCTATCATCTTTTCGAGGCTGCCAATACAAACAAGGATTTTATCAAAACAAAAAAAAACATTGCAAATTACTCCAAATATAAAAATACTCCACATTTTACGAAAAGTGACAAAATTTAGCTCAATATTTATGAACTTTCACTTATTGGAAATAGGTTAATTTATTCGATCGCCAAGAAACAGTTTCCAAGATTCATATATTATTTCCATTACCTGTTAACCTGGTCGGACGATCCCGGCAAAAAATTAAAAAAATGATTCCGGAATTAACTTAATAATGTGTAGCGCTTAGGAAAGTTTTAGATCCAAAACTCTTCCAATACAATTACTGGAAGGCGAAAAATAAAAAAAAACCATTTCAGTCAGTAGTTATTAACTAAGCTTATTCAACGAGCCCCACAAATTTTGGCAAAAAAATCGTGCAAGCTTATCAATTTAAAAGGATTATTTCGTTCTTTAATTAGATTAGCATGTTCTAACGACGTATTTTCATACTTTTTAAGTTTTTTTGTTTTGGAGAATAATTCAGTTTCTATTTAAGTTTAGCTACTGTACCGCCTTATTTTTAGGTAATCGAGCAAATGTTTTATCATCCCCCACGTGACAGGCTCTGACTAGTGTCGGGGTCAGCCTATTTGTAAAATGAACCTTTTATGCCAATAAATACTTTTTATTTTTGTCTTATCTTTAAGCTTATCAGTTTTAAAATTGTTCGTATACACCTTAAGATCAATTTTCATGTATTTAAAGTAATCCTTTTGATGAACTTTTAATGGATAAGCTTGCGCGTATTTTTTACCTCGTACTCGTATAAATTTTAAAATCATAAAATAGGAACGCTGCGCAAGGCATCGGACAAAAAAGTCATCCTCCGCCCCCACCCGGTGATAAATTATTTGGCAATGCCTCACCCAAAACAATGACGATCGGAAAAATAAAAAGGTGGAGAGCATTCCGGCTATTTTATAGAGTTTCGTCCCTAGTTGGCGCAGAAAAATCTAGACGTTTTTTCTCGCGTATTTCATAATAAATTACAGAAAAACAGTGTCACCAATTCCACGTATATGGCAAGTTTACAATAAACATAGTAGCATCCTAGATGTGCACTTTGACATTGCACAAAATTATCGGAAAAATATATTTATTTAATCATTTTGTGTCAAGCACTTAAGTAACATTGTTAGACTGTAGTAACTTATTATTAAGATCTAGCTGTAGGTACTTCACTACTTTTCTCATGCATGCTGACTTTATCTATAATTAGTTATACATCTAGTTCAACATAACTTCATATATAGTATTGTTTAGCTGCACCGACTACCCGTCGTTTAGCGTCATTTTGATTATGTAACTTATAACATAACTCTGCAAAAGCGAAATATCTACTGGACTTTTTCGTACAATAAGGTATGTATCCCAACGCGAATTAACGATTTCTTGGAGGTAAGAGTACAACTCAAACCACAGAATGATAATAAGTGAGGCAACAAATTGGTAGCCAACTTGGCATGCTTAGCGTGGCTGGTTGTCAGTGTTGTATTATTTATGCGAATGAGCGCGTGTCTGCGAACGTCACTTACTGTAATACGATAAGGCCACACATGTTACGTTAATGTGTGCGTGTCGAATCGCTTTTGAGGGGAATTTTGTTCGACATACTCTATCTTCGCGTGGTGTCTCTATGCCACAAACATTAGGGTTTTTCAGGATGTGTCCCTTCACTTAGTAATTATAACTAAAGTTAAAGTTGGTAAACTCCTGAAGAACTTTTGTTAGCAATCTCGAGTAGAGGCCACATGATTCAACTGAGCGGGCCTGCAGATTTATGATCTTTGTGCATCTGCTATCAATTCGGTGCCGTTACTCACAGAATTGAATATCTATTTGAATTACATACCCACTCCTGTGTAACAAAATACGCCATTCGGTATTTCCCCTTGCATAAATACATTGCGCTTACCTTTATTGAGTTAAAAACAGATCCGTTGGAGGGAAATTTGGAAATATGTAGGAGGTATGCAGGTTTGTTGGAATTGTTCATCATTCTACCTACCGCTGGACATGGGAATACAGCACAGGGAATTTTCATGTAATCACCATGCTGGTTGATAATCGCGACAGAGATTCTGTGCAGATTCACTCCATTCCACTATGCAAAATCATCACCAATAGCATTAGTTGCCCATTCATTATCCGTGATCGAGAGTGTTATATGGTTCCATA
This sequence comes from Yponomeuta malinellus, assembly GCA_947308005.1. Lineage (NCBI taxonomy): Eukaryota > Metazoa > Arthropoda > Insecta > Lepidoptera > Yponomeutidae > Yponomeuta > Yponomeuta malinellus. The sequence goes on from OX370994.1 coordinate 4,690,550, forward strand.
AAAAACGGACGGACAAAATGCACCATGAATTTTAGGTGGTTTGGAAGACAGAGCAAAATAAACGTGCCTTAACAATTGCTATCGAATACGCTAGTTAATTTTTTTCTAAAAGGCACTTTCCAAAAATATCTCGAGTCTCGACACAAACTCGAATCTATGAAAGAGAGGCAGTACTAGGTAATTTTTCGCGCATTTTTTGAACCAATAGTTCTCAACTAGTAACAAGACTGCTCAAGGATTTTTTTTATTTATTTACGTGTATTCTTAAAACTACACTAATAGTCTAAGGGGAGGTTTCTGAATTGAGAATTTCACTAAGTAAATACTTAAGTAACTACTTTAAGTAAATACTTTCTCTTATGAGAAATTCGAAGAGTTACATATACTATACCTTACTTAACCATTTACTTAGCGAAATTCTCAATTCAGAAACTGGCTATTAATAGATGCCATTTTTAACTAATAATTATATAAACGTGGCTTTCAAACCACACAGATTTCAGCGTGTGTATCAGACAGACAGATCGCAACGGTCACAGTCAGAGCAGGCGGTAATGTTATTACAATAAGGTCGTTGACTCGAAGAACTTCAGTCAGATGCTTTACGTAGCACATTAAGAACAGTTTTAGGTACGTACATAGTCGTGAAAGCTGGCCCAAATATATTTTTTGAAATGTTCATAGGCTTTGACTACAGAAATCCTTTGAAGAATAATTAAGGTACCTACGTAAAAAACAAGGTTTTGGGGAACTATCCATGTCTTATAAAGACTTCATAAAAACTTGCTCTCGTTCATTAGGATCAACTAGCAATGAAATAAACCGGTAAATTTTCCAGCTACTACCAATTTAAAAGCGTACATAGGGCCCTCTTTAGTATGTAAATTTTTTTTAATGCTCCCCATCATGCCAACAAGCTCACAGTAAAAGATGTAGAAGAACCATTCCGAGATTTTAGGCTTTATTAACAAAGCGCTCTTACCTCAGAGCTCTGCCCCTATATTACGCGCACCAAATCCTGAACAATTCCAATCGTCTAACTGTCAAATTAGTATGGAATTTGACAGTCATACTCCGTTCCGCGAGTCGAACTCCTGGGGAAACAAATACACGCATCTCATTGCCAATGCGCGCGGCTAGAGATAAGCGAAACAATAAGAAAAGATGGTCCGCTTCATAGGGCAGGTTTATTTAATGCAGTGGCTATTGAAGGTCACGCGCATTAACCAATGGGCGCACATGGATGATTTTCTTTCGGAGCTCATTTCGTGGAATGGCGTATTGACGATTGGAATCGCTCAGGATTTGGTGCGCATAGTTAGGCCACTTAGCTACGATATTTTACAGACAGGCGAGAAAATAAGGAAAGCTGAACCAAACTTGCGAAATGAAAAAATAAACGAGTAAATATCCGTTAAAATTCAGTTATTATTATGTCTAGTGCTGTAGATATCCTGTCGGAGATTGGCAACCAACTCGGCCATCTTGGTTTTCGAGGCAACCAATACAAACAAGGATAGATAAACAGATGGAGATAGAGAATACTTTATTGCACAATCAGAAATCAGAATAACAGTGAGCAGGGACAAGGAACTGGTCTTCAAACCACTGTCGTAAGTTGTACTATACGTGCCGTGATATCCTTGGTCTCCCAGGTCGCCTTCATGAAATCTTTCTTGCCTTGTATGATAAGACTATTTTTGAAGAAGACTATTTTTTTATGGTAAACTCCTAAGTCCTGACCTAAAATTGAAAACCATTGTTACGTTCAAGGTCAGGACTGAGGAGATTAAACTAAAGTCGAGAAGTGAAAAAAACCGGCTCACGCACGAAGGGTTCCCTACCATTATATAAACAATATTAGACACAGATTAAATTTGAGAACAGCGCCATCTGTAGAAACCAACGAGAAGCGTTTAACATTGCCATTTAACGACATGACATCGGCGCTGTGAAGGTTACATAGATAGTTCTATATAATCACGTAATTATTCATACGGAACCCTAAAAAGAGAGAGAGAAGGAATCAAGCCTTCTGACGGTTTTTGCTTTGGCAGCGAAAGCGCGGTGACGCTAACGGTAGTGAAATTACCCCATTAATGGGTACTAATGTGGTGGTTTGCTGGGGCTTGAGGGTGGCCTTGCACGCGCGTCGGCGGTTGCCACTCGATCGCCTGCGAGACTTGCGGTGGAAGGCAATAATGGAATGTTTACTATGAAGGCGAGTTTACACGGATCCAGTAGTAGAATCCAGTGCGTTGTATGACGCCGCACCTGATCCAGCGCCGTCTGTGCCTAGAATAATTTACGAAAATCATGCTAGGTTCCACCCAAAAACAGGATCAACTTTTACTAATTAGAATTCACAAATAAAATTGCAGATGTTCCATACTCGCAAACGAACGCGAGCAAGTACTACCGCTTGCACGACCGAGCGCGAGCACGACTAGGCGCTTGCACGACTGAGCGCTAGCACGACCGAGCGCGAGCACGACTGAGCGCTTGCGCGACCGAGCGCGGGCACGACTGAGCGCTTGCACGACCAAACGCGAGCAAGACCGAGCGCTTGCCCGACCGCGCGAGCACGAATGAGCTCTTGCACGACCGAGCACGACTGAGAGCTTGCTAATATAATAGAAAAAATGTTAACACAAAGATTTTTGGTGGCTTAAAACAGCTCTAAAGAAACTTTTGTTATATGTGTTCACCTAACTCAATAATTATAATGTACGTTTTCAATGACAACGTTTTTGAAACAACTCCAAAATTGTTTTTTTATGAACATTGAAATGACTGCTTTCCAGTGGTCCCAGGCTGCGCTGCCGATTAGACATGGCGGGTTGGGCATTCGTCGTCTGCAGGACACTGAACTGCCGGCTTTTTTGGCTTCCTCGCGGGGCGTGTTGGACCTGGTCACTCGCATTTTACGAGTTAATGGTGACGGGTTCCGCATTCTTTTTGCGGAGGAGGCTTTGGGGCTGTGGCGGGCTTTTTGTCCAAGTAGTGATTTGCCGGAGCAGCCTGATCGGCAGCGAGCTTGGGACGAAGAGATGTGTCGAGTAGCACTGGATAAACTTGTGGAGCAGTGCTCTGGTGTTGAACTTGCGCGTTTGCGGGCAGTTTCCCAGCCTGACTCCGGGCTATGGCTCCATACTTTGCCTTCACCCTTTCTGGGAACTCTTTTAGACGACAATTCCTTGCGTGTGGCGGTGGCGCTACGTTTGGGTTGTGACATCTGTCAACCGCATCGCTGTGTTTGTGGTGCGGAGGTGGATTCGCGGGGCCGACATGGGCTTTATTGCGTTCGGAGCGCGGGCAGATTCTCACGGCATCATTCCATTAATGATATCGTTCGGAGGGCTCTCATTTCGGCGGATATCCCTGCGGTTCTTGAACCACCGGGGTTGATGCGTAGTGATGGAAAGCGTCCGGACGGTCTCACTTTGATACCGTGGGAGAGGGGTCGGTGTCTGCTTTGGGATGCCACCTGCGTATGCACTTTCGCACCTTCACACGTGGGTTCTACGGCTGCCGTACCTGGGTCAGCTGCTGAAGCTGCAGCTAGACTCAAGTGTGCAAAATATAGCCAGCTGATGAGCAGCTATCTGTTTGTGCCACTCGCCGTAGAAACCACTGGAGTTTGGGGTACCCAGGGGAAAGTTTTTGTTAAGGAGATAGGGCATCGTCTCAGGAACCGTGGCTTTGACTACCGCTCAGGGGCATTTTTGATGCAAAGGATATCCCTCGCTGTGCAGCGCGGTAACGCTGCCAGTGTTATGGGTACCTTTGGGTCGGACATGTCTCGGGGCGGTTTATTTAATTGACTGTACTTGTGTGTGTGTGTGGTTTTTTTTTGTTTCCTTTATTCTTATGTTTTTTATATTTTTTAATTAATGAAGTAATGATGTAATTTATTTATATGGTGGTAATTTAATTTAGTTGTATTGTTGTAATTTATTTTGTGCTGTGACATTTCTTAATAAAAACTAGTTTATAGGATTCAGAGGTTTACAAGAAAAGTAAAAAAAATTATAAGCTATAAAAACAAAATGTTTACTTAATGAACGTCAAAGCTGTTTGTTTCACGATATATTAATAGACTATGTGGAGAAAAAGCGAACAAAGAAGAGCGAACATTTATTCTTTTCAAAACATGTTTGCTTAATTAACAGAGTTTTCAACTTAAAGTTACACTGCACTAGGTATTTAAAATGATAAAATTTGTAATATTTAAATAAATAGTAAAATAAATAATAAAATTTAATCATTATTTAAGTACCGGACATCTTTGTCTTTCAAATAATCCTTAATGGTATAATAGGCTTTTTTGCACAGAGTATGCTTAACACATTTTTTAAACCACGTCGGTGGTAACTTTAATATATGGTGAGGAATTTTATTGTAGAACCGTATACAGTACACAAAAAATTGTATACAAAAAGAAACTCATTTTCTCAGAAAACTACACTTTTTTTTTTTTTTACTTTAATCAGTGTAATATTATAATACCTAGTAGTGTACAATACCTACCTACCTATTCATCTCGCTGAAAGGCTATCTGTATTAAACCTAACTGTTTTAATAGGACAAGAGGCTTTTACCGATATCTGCCGATGTAGGTCAGCAGTCAGTCTACGTACTTGTGACCTAGCGCCGGTGCATGTAGTGGCTAATGCACATACACAATGTTAGGTTGTGTGTGTAGCAGGACGAGAGGGATGGGTGTGAAGAGGCTTGAATGCGCGCTCTCAGCTTGATGAATGAGGGCTTATTAGCAGAAATAAAGTAGCATAATTATTAGCATAAGAGGTTTGTCGACATTGTGGTAGATAGCTAACCCTGCTCTCTGCGTACCCCTCTACGTTACAGGCGTGAGTTGTGCAAAAGTAAAAATAAAATGAGTGAGTGCACGAATGAGTGCTTATTAGCGGAGAGAAAATTGCATTATGTGGATGGAACTAAAGAGGATAGCTAACTCTGCTCTCTGCCCACCCCTTTGTGTTACAGGTATGAGTTTATCCATATATTTAAAATATATCTTGACATTATTAGGCCAATACATCTAACACATTCTTGTACATTTTACGGATCCAGTCGCTATTGTATAACTATATGAGCATTGCGAATAATTAAAAACCGGCCAAGTGCGGTGGAACTCGCGCACCAAGGGTTCCGTATTCGGGCTTGGCCATTTTTTATTATTTGCCGTTATAATATACAATAAGTCCCACAATCACGCCAACTTTGATGACTGTTTGTATCGACGTTTTTACGATAGAGCATAAACAACAAAACGGCGAAAAAATACCTTTGTTGTATGTAGACCCCAGAGTGATCTCATAAAATAATGTTTTATATGTTTAATAATACTTATAAGAAAACGTCTAGAAGTCAATGAAAAAACTAAATCTGAAAAGTTTTTTATAACTAGAGTTACTTTATTTTTTGCATTTTTTGTGATCCCGAAAAACAAAAAAAAAAAAATTATCGTTTTAGTTTTGAAGTTTTAAATATCTTCTATGGTATAAAAGCAATGTCACTCCAATCTAAGACAGACTCAAGATCCCCATTGTGATAATTAAGAGCAAGGCCACACGGGCGTTGTCGATGCGTTGAGTCCGTTCAATTGCATATTTTTATTTTTTTATAAAATAATACATTAACTGCCGCTTTGGTCTAGCGGTTAACACGCTTGACGGTCAAAACAGAGGTTATGGGTTCGATACCCACTGGAGGCCACCGTACTGGGTTTGTACCAATGGCCTCAGTCTGGGAGTATTTCCACGTTTGTGATGTCCTTGCCTGGTTATCAACGCCGCTCATTACGATGTCGCAGCGTGTGTTTGGACTTTCTATCTTAGAAACATGAACGACTATACTTTGTCCATATATGAGACACACACACACACACTGGTCTCTTTTTGGTCTGATATTTTATAGTCTCTTGGCTCGCCCATCGCAATGTTTCTTGTATGACAATACTACGCTACGTGGCCGCTCCGGCGTCGCACCGTATCATGCCTCCCCGTTTCATCGCTCTCTGGGCCCCTTTTTCCGCCACTAGTGCAACGCACTGTATACCATGGGCATGTCATTCCGATTTATATGTAGAACGACGCAGCGTCACCATTCAGGTGTCGCGACGCAACGACAGCGCATCGTGTGGCCTGGCCTTTAGGACCTTTATGCACACCGAAGCCGATAAAAAAGCAAAAATAACAACCTGACCCATCTAAAAATACCGAGCCGCCGTACTTATTAACTGCACTCATTCAATCACCAGTGGAGCGCGTCGCACGATGGTCCTCTGTCGTTTTCATCTTTCATATGGAGCCCAATACCAACTTATGCACGAGTACATCGAGTCTTAATCACTACCGTACACGGTCGCTTTTCGGTCGTGTAGACTGCACAGACAAGCTTGTAGGTCTATACGAATGTCCTCGACTCAATAGAAATGCCATCACGTTCGTTCCAATAAATCCGACATTTTTATTAGTCTCTAGGCCTTATCCAAGACGCTCCCACTTGGCGTGAATCTGGTTCGAGTTGGCTGTGCATATTGACACTTTTGTCCGGAGATTGCGCGTGAATTGGTATCGTCTACGAGATAGGCTTGTTTTAAGCGATTTTTGTCGTTGTAGCCAGATGTACACAGTCAGTTTTCTCTTTTCTAAAATTCTCGCGGCTTTAATTTTTTGCCGTTTTAGAAATAACAAACCATTTTGACCTTTTACCGGTCTATAATAATTATGTTATTACGTAGTCCGTTAGTCAAAGTAAATAAAGATCATCAGCAGCCATTTGGCGGCCACTGCAATACATAGGCCTCTCATAGGCCTCATGGTTATGAAGGCCACGAGAGAGGCCTATGTCCTGCAGTGGGCGTCAGGCGGCTGATGATGATGATGAAACATAAAAAGGCGGAATCTCTTGTTTAGTTTGATGCTAGTAAACATAAAAACCCGTGTGTCGCCGGATTAAGAATAGCGTCACTCCATTTCCTTCCGTGGATGTCGTAGAAGGCGACTAAGAAAGTCAATTACCAGGAGACGGGCAGCAGCGTCTTCTTGAGATTCCAACCACATACTGCGATCGCCAACCCGCCTGCCAAGCAATAATGGGGTAGATAAATAAATAGAAGCAGTGACGTTTAAAATGACACAATTTTACTTGGGTTCACAAAAAGCCCTACACACGGTCAGTCACTTTTCGGTTGGCACGGATAGGCACTCCCCGGAAGTCGCCAGGCACGTAGCGTGATCCTCGATAGTGCGACTCGCAGGCCTGGAAGTCTCCCGTCCGGTATTACGCAGTCGAAAAGGGGAAACTGCCGCACGGAGGTAGAGAGCTGCAGCTCCAGAAATAGGTTAGACTGGGTGGTTAGCGTCCGGCGCCTGGGTACTGCGGGCGTAGCACGAGCGCTACTTTGCCTATTCTCAATTGTCATCCGAAACAAATTATGAGACAGGCGGTACCTCTACGCATGCGCACACGCTCTCTCTTCCCGTGCCTTTAAATTTTATTAAATCTAGTAAATGTTGTGTTCGATGTTAAAATCTAACTGCAAAGTGGGTTACTCGGGGCTGCAAGTGATGTAAATTGATTCGGTTCGATGTCGCTGCCTATACGTAATACAGAGAAGTTTGTAAAGAGGCTCGAAATTTCGCCGATGCTCGCACAAGTCCCGGCATGCGTGGAATTTTTATCCTCTAAATAGGTTTTTAATATAGTAGGCTAGTTCCTTTATTTAAAGTGGTGATAATCAAGATGCCAACAATTTTAGACCAGTATCGGTTCTACCCGTTTAGAGCAAAATATTCGAGAAGATAATTTTGGGTCAATTACTTACACATTTTAATAACTAACAACTTCTCCATGATCACCAATTCGGCTTCACGCAAGGGCGTTCTACGATAGACGCTGGCGTCATGTTAGTTAAACATATATTTAGTACATGGGAGGATCGCAATGATGTTATTATGTGACTTGTCGGAAGCATTTGATTGCGTAGACCATGAAACACTTCTCTTAAAATTAAAACACTAAGGAATAAATGGGAACTGCCTGAAACTTATGAGAAGAGCAGATTCAAAAAGTTGACATAAATAGAACTAAATTCTCAGGGTAAGAGGTTTTAGGGCTGTTCCTTTTCCTCGTACATGTAAATGATTTCATCATCATCATCATCATCATCAGCCATTTGACGCCCACTGCAGGACATAGGCCTCCTTCCTGGTTTGTGATTTGTGATGTAAATGATTTGCTGTTCATGATTCGAAACATTTCAGAGATAGTATTATTTGCAGATGACACGTAACTTATTTTTAAAATTAAGAGACAAGACAATGACCTCGCCGATACAAATTATGCTCTCTCTCAGGTACTTAACTGGTTCACTTCTAATAACTTATTGTTAAATAAAACTAAAACAGCCATATGCGAGTCGGACTCGCGCACGAAGAGTTTCGTATCTATACAACATTAGTCAAAGACCGAATTTGAAAATAGCGCCATATGTAGAAACCAACAAAAAGCGTTTAGCATTGACATTTAACGACATGACAACGGCGCTGTGAAGGTTACATAGATGGCTGCTAGATAGCGAGCGCTGTCCTTAGACAATGTTTTTTGTATGGGAGCCATCCCTAAATATTTATTTTATTCTATTTTTAGTATTTGTTGTTATAGCGGCAACAGAAATACATAATCTGTGTAAATTTTAAACTGCCTAGCTATCACGGTTCATGAGATATAGCCTGGTGTCAGACAGACAGACATACAGAGGGACAGACAAATATACAGACAGACAGTGAAGTCTTTTAGTAATAGGGTCCCGTTGGCACCCTTCGGATGCGGAACCACGAAAAGACAAAATGTAAAAAGATTACTCTACCAAATGTTAAAATAGTTGACAGCTACGTTATATTGGGGAATGACAAACTAAGATCTCTGGAGATATAATAAACTTGCCAGAAGCGTGGTTAAAAAAATGTTTAAAGCGCATTTTTTGCCAAAGGGGCTACTTTAGCGTTAAGCATTATTTAGGTGACAAAGATTTTTGGAATTAAAACTAATTCAATACATTAATTAGTACTAGGTTTTAAAAGATTAAAATATGCAAACTCTGTTAATTCAGGAACATATCCGAAAACACTAAGATTTTTGGCCATTTTTTCTCCAAAGATCTGAATGATTTTGAAATGGACACCCAGTTTCACCTAGTTCTACTTATAACGTTATAAAACTGAATTTTAACGGATATTTACTCGTTTACTTTTCCATTTTACAATTTTCCCACGTTTCGGTACTTTTGCAAGTGCCGTGGTCTCGGTAGAGAATTGCAAAAGTACCGAAACGTCGGAAAATTGAACAAGTAAATATCCGTTTAAATTCAGTTCTATTATGTCTAGTGCTCGTGTCAACCTCAGAAAATACTCTACTTATAACGTTTAATAAGTCACAGTTTCTTTGTTACTTTTCAATAAACATTTTTGGATTTATAAATGTTTCTTTTTTTGTTTGATTCTTCATGTTTCGTTTTTAATCGATGTTCAGAACATTATTTGTTGCCTAGTTAAATCTCAGGGAGAAGGCAATAGCTGTAAAGCGGCGGTACCCGGGACTAACCCACATCAGCACCAGCTGAGCCACTACCATTTGTCTTATTTTATCATAACCTAGTTAAGTCTTACTTTTAAATTGCATTTTGATGCAATAAATACTGTTTTATCTTGTCTTATCTTATCTTAAATTTATTTTATTTTCTGTTAATAAAACTCGTATTTTACTCGTTTTTAACGAATTAAACCACTTTGGGTCATGGGTCTGAAATAAACGTATATATATAAATCCCTAATAAGTAAAGATAAAAAAAAATATATATAATATGTGACGATTATAAAAAACGAAAATTAAAAACAGTAATTAATTGACTAAGAGTACCGTGTTCATTACACCTTATTACACTGACTAAACCATAATCGTTATGCAAATACATGGCTTATTGAAATTTTCCTGTATGCACAGTCAGGTTTAGCTTGATTATGCAAAATCAAATGATTACAGAGCTTAGGGGCCTACTCTAATTTTCAGTTGTATTATCTCTTCATACCCAAAGGGACTTCGCGAAGCGTTGCGTCTCACATAAGTTACAGGGTGACTTAAAATTAGGATACCACTTTTTAATGGGACAATCTAACTATGATTGAAAAACATACGGCTAGTATAAAAAAAAACTTGTTATCATACACTAACAGAAACGAAAATATTAAAAAAAGGGTTCGAGTGTCTTATGGCTGGCGCCGGTGAACCCAATCATTCTTTTAATTATTTATGCAAAGCAGACGACAAACTTTTAAACATTTAACATGATTAGAAAACATTTTCATAGCGTCGATATAGTAAATGCTTTCAAGATATGAAAAATAACATTACCTCAACGTATTGCTAACCACTTCCCAATCACGCTGTGTCACCATCATGTTTTTTTTCTAATTTTAACATGTTACGGTACCTACGACTACCACAAATTTTGCAGATTACTGCTTGTACAGGCTGTTGCCTTGAACTTTACATGCCTTATCTCTACTCCTTTACGTTATATGTGAAGTTGTAACGTACTTTGCAACAAAGATACGAAGATCGACCTGTTCGCGGCAGTAGTCTTACACAGAGTGTTTCAGAAAACTCCTGTTAAATTATGAGCTTGAAAAAAACAATTAAAAACCATTATTATCGTGGTCCAATTGGATCATTCAGAATTCTACAGATTACAGGGGTTAATCTTCCCACCAATACGAACAACTTTTATTACGTGAGCTACTTCCAAATGTCGAAAAAATATCAACTGTTTTATACATTCGTTAAAGCAAATATAAAAATTTGGTGTTTATGGAACAGGTTTTTGGTAAGAGTATATTAGATTATTAATACTCTTTATTGCACACATTTCACCAACCAGCCTGCCAAGCGTGGCGATTATGGCAAAACCCCTCATGGTTATGAAAACCATGAGGGAGGCCTGTGTCCTGCAGTGGACGTCAAATGGCTGATGATGATGATGATTGCACATATGAGCAGCCTATAGCAGTCCCACTGTAGGGCACAGGCCTTCTCTCAGGGAGAGAGTACGGGCCTAATCACCACGCGTGCCCACCGCGGATTGGCGCACCCCACATTATGAACGTACATGAAAAATGTTAAATATCTAAGTTATCTAGTATACCTGGAGGTCTTTTCGCTAAAAGCGATATCTTCCAGACAACCTTAGGATGGATAGGACTTAGGATAATATAAGATAAGAATATTCTTCATCGCACACCAGAGCACATGACAAAAAATTGCAAAGGTGCATAGTACGATTGGCGGCATTATTGTTAAATGCAATAAGCCTTTATTGCGATTTCTTCCAGACCACCCTGTGATGGAGAGTTGCTGAAGGAAAATATCAATATTTTTATACCAATACCAATATTTATCGATGTTTCAAAGATGGTCATGTAATAAAAGTGTATTGATGAATAGAATGAAGTCTCATCAATTTAACACAGCCCTAGCCATTTTTAGGGTTCCGTACCCGAAGGGTGCTAAACGGGACCCTATTGCTGAGACTTCACTGTCCGTCTGTCTGTCTGTCTGTCTATCACCAGGCTGTATCTCATGAACTGTGAAAGCCAGGCAGTTGACATTTTCACAGATGATGTATTTCTGTTGCCGCTATATACTAAAAACTAAAAACTGAAGAAAATAAATATTTAAAGGGGGGCTCCCATACAACAAACTTTATTTTTGCCTTTTTTCTCGATATTTGTATCTAATGTTGCATAGGTAATGGTACGGAACCCTTTGTGCGCGAGTCTGACTTGCACTTGGCCGGTTTTCTTTGCTTTCTTGGTTTCCTTTTATTACATTTATGCTATTTACTCATTTTCTAGATTTTTTTTTATGTGTCTTGTTGATATAATAAATGTATTTTCTTTCTTTATTTTTTAGTGAAATCTGACTCTACTATAAAACTTTTGTACCCTGTACAGAATTAAAAAAAAAACATGAATTCCGGCCCAGCTTAGTTATCTAGAGATAAAGAGCATATTTATGTAAATAGTATGTTATGTAAGCCCACCATTTGTATTGTCAACTTTTTGTTTAAAATAATTTGTATAATAATTTTCTTACTTCCTTTTCACAGACTTTCTCCGAGGGGTAGATAGAAAGCTTATTTCCTCTCTTCCTCTTTAAAACCTTTAAAACATTACCTGCGGAACACTTCGTTACGTTTTAATACAAAGAAACAACTGCCAACGTAAATCATTACTGTCCTTTTTACTCGCAATAAGTGCAAATGGCATTAAGATTATACCCTCAGAACACAAAAAGGTTCCTGCAAGAAAAACTACTTTAGGCCACCATGAACCTAAACCATAAAAAAACAAACTTTAAACATATCCGATATAATACGTTTGCAAATAGTGCATACCCTTTAGCTTGTCTGAGATTATACCTGACGTGTCATCTCGCTCTCACATTCTAATGTTTCTTGTGATTGTATTAAAGTGAGAATACTTTTGATAAATGATCTCTAAGGGTTTGATAGATAATAAAATCACGGACATTAAATACATATTTTTCCCTTATCGTATAAGTACTTAGGTTTTGATTCAGAAAATTCTGTATGAAAATTAAGAATTTTGGCAACAACTTTTATTTATAAAAACCTAAGTATAGGAAAACAAAAATGTACGTAAAATGTTCGTCATTTTATTATCTATTAAACCCTCAGTCCACATTCATTAAAAGTACACATTTTTACAATCACTAAAAATGTTACATTGTGCGAGCGAGATAGCATGAGAGACGTGACAGCAGCCTTAGCATGAAAGCGCAAAACGGACCCAGCCGTTTAACCAGTTATGTTCTGCGTGTAGCTCCATGAGTCTATGTTAGCCACTCAGCCTGCAACGCCCACGTGTTTCTGTAACAGCTACAAACCTGCCACGCCACAGTAAGCCTTATCGCGTTTGACATAGGCTTGGTTATCGAACAGAAAGTTAATTCCAGGTAGCGCTGAATCCGGTCCGGACATACGTCTGCTTTGTACTTGCTGCTAACTGGGTATTTCTACTCTGATAGTGACACCTTATGGTTCTTTAGTGTCTGATATTTGTTGTTGCTTTAAGATTTGAAAAAGTTCTGTTCTGTGATGGGTGTGCCATCGTCATTAGGTATATGAAACTCCTTAAAGATTTAAAAATAAAGATTAATTAAATCTTTCCAAAGAGACAACTCAAGTTACCTGAGTCAAATGAGATGCTAGAGAGAGAATGAGGTTAAGCAGGAGCGTGGCAAATGGCAATCGTTGGTAGTTTATGTAACTATGTACTTGCATGAGAGTGTATCTCAGTAACTGCATCGTGCAACGCCAATCTCTGGCGGACACGGATGAAGCCCATCACAATGACGCGCGCCCACCGCGCATTTACGTAAAATAAGAGTCAACGCAAAATATTTTTTAACTTTTCGAATTTGAATAAACTGAATTTCCTTGACTGGCATAAGTGCCATCCATAAGGTTTCATTGAAACAACGTGCTTAAAAAAACTCAAATCGCGTGTAAAAACGCCCTTCCACCCGGCGTTTTTACACGCGAAAGTCTCGAGACAATGCGCGTCAACGCGTATCTGCGCTGAAAATCGCATATTAAAAATAACGGTTTCGTGTGTAATGCGATTGCAGCGTGTATTAGTTTCGTTCTTTGCGCGTATAAAAAAGGTCATCTGCAGATTCCCTGATGGGAATTTTTCTAATCAAGGCTTCTCATTTGATGGTTTCTCATCATCAATCATCATCATCAGCCATTTGACACCCACTGCAGGACATAGGCCTCCTTCGTGGTTCTCATAACCATGAAGGGTTTTGCCATAATCGCCACGCTTGGCAGGCGGGTTGGCGATCGCAGTGCGCAGTTGGAATCTCAGGAAGACGCTGCTGCCCGTCTCCTGGTAATTGATTTCCTTAATCGCCTTCTACGCTATCCACGGAAGGAAATGGAGTGACGCTATTCTTAATCCGGTGCCACACATGGTTTCTCATTGGACAATAATGGTAATTTCTTCTATATACTAAGGCCGTTTTACGAACGTGGTGTCAACGTTACACACTAGTCCAATAATTTCGTGCAGTTACGTTTAACCGTCTAAAGACCGGAGCCGGTGGTTACTAAGCCGGCTAGTGGAATAACGCCCAATGTTAACTGAACCCTGTAATCCTAAGTTCATACCTGTGCATATAATTTTCAGTGTACAATAAAGAGTCTTCTTCTTCTTCAGTCCTTTAACTCCCAGCTGAGCATAAGGCCTCAACCAGGTTTCCTCTTTTGACGGTGGTTTGCGCCAGGTTCCGTTTCAGGCCAGCTAGTGCCCATCGACAAGAGAAGAGGATGGGTCTATGCCCAACGGTGGGCTCTCGGTGCGATCTTGTGATACGTATATTTTCCAGGTGATCCTTGGCAGCCTCTCTTTTTATCGCCCAAGGGGGTGTACGTGAGTGGTCAGGCATCCTTGTAATAAATACTAATGTAATCTAATGTTCTGATCTATTTCCCTAAAGATAACGCCTCTTCCTCTGTACTGGCCCGGCTAAACACCATCCGGTTTTGTGGGCGCTCCAGTTATGAAATATGCATGAGGCGAAATCAAAATCAAAGCCACGCGGGGCGCATTTGGGTGCGCGGATCACCTGCCCAGCTTCCTGTTTCTAGCTTCTAGGACGATAGAAAAAATACAACAACAAAATAAACATAGATTTACCAACCAGAAATGACGGTTGGTCAGAATTTTGGTTGGTATGGTTGGTAGAATCAGAAATAATGAGATCCGTAGACGAATGAAAGTTGTTGACATAGCCCAGCGAATTAGTAAGTTGAAGTGGCAATGGGCGGGGCACATAGCACGCAGAACTGATAGCCGATCGGGCCGAAAATTTCTCGAATGGAGACCACATATCTGCAAGCGCAGCGTACGATGACCAGCCTCATCCAAGTGTCAGGAAGACGCTGGATGCATGCCGCTTCCAACCGGTCTTTTTAGAAATCCATGGAGGAGGCCTATGTTCAGCAGTGGACTTTTTGTGGCTGAATGATGATGATGATACCAACCAACGTCCATTCACGTCCAAACGAGTGAAAGAAAATAAAGAAAAATAGGTGAATACGTATAATATTAGCTAAAAGATAATGACTGGTACCAACTTATATATCCGATTCATCGTCACTGAGCCGAACATAACTCTTCAGTTTCATTCTCTGTTCAGAAAAAGCAAAAGTTTAAAAACTATAATAAATCAATAATTTCCACACAACACAATCGCTTGTTTTGGTCCCAAACTAGGATACCCTGTACTATGGTAAACATGTAAGTTCATCAGAAACATGGAAGAAATCGAATAACATCTAAATAGTGGTGTGCCGTCGACTGTACTAGTACCTAAGTACAATACTTCAACGACATCCCACCGTGACTGACAACATCGTTGTGACATCGTGGCTCAATTAGCGAAATTGGCTTGTGTTGCGACTTTGTACAAAAGGGCCTACTAATGCATTACAGATTATTTAGATGACAAAGATGTCTGGCCAGTTGAAACCAGTTCAATGCACAGGTTCTACCTTTTAGAATATAACTCTTAAGGCCAGAGCACCATCGTGCTACAGTGTGGTATGCTACAAATTGTGGCATCCGGCTCCTTGGTGCATGCTACAACTGGCAACATCATGCGGCCGATGTAGCTTGCGGCAGTCTGTTTTATGCCGAGGAAACTACGCGTTCAGATACAAGCTGCGACAGTGTGCCACATGTGATACAAGGTGTTGCTATGTCGCACGATTCTTGCCACAGCGTGCGACATTTTTAATTTTATTAGCATACGCCCTTGTAGCATGCCGCAATGCCGCACAGTGTTGCCACGGCGTAAATGGGCCTTTAAGTCCGTTAATTAAGAACCAAATTTGTCAATTTTATCTCCTTAACAATTATTTAGAATGGACTTGCACCACTTCTAGGCTCTTTTACGCCAGAGCAACATTGTACTACAGTACAGCATGCGACAAATGGTGGCATCCAGCTCCTTGTTATATGCTACAATCGCCAACATCATGCGGCCGATGTAGCATGCGGCAGTCTATTTATGCCGAGGCAACATCGTGTTCAGATACAAGCTGCGACAGTCTGTCACATGACTTAATTTCCACATGACGTTTTTAATTATTCTTGCATGCGGCCTTGTGCCATGCCGCAATGCCACATAGAGCTGCTCCGGCGTAAATGAGCCTTTAAGTCCGTTAAAGTCCGTCCGGCAAGTGGCCGTCCCTGGTCTCTGCCTACCCCTCTGTTTATGTATGTATGTGTATGTCCATTAATTAAGAACCAAATTTGTCAATTTTCTTTCCTTAATAATTTAGAACCAACTTGCATCACTTTTTGAACGTTATAAGCAGCAATTTAATCTTGTGTTAGTATGTACAAAGTTAAATTATATTTTAGTGTAAGTAAAGAAAGTTAATTGAAAATACATACATATTACAAGCAATGTAAGTAAGTACATAATACCTAAATTGTAATCACTGCTGCCTAATCCCATGGGAGATAACACTACCACATAAGTATGAAAAAATAGTGCAAATTAGCCGTTGGAAATGGACACCAATTTAATTTGTTTCGCCGTTTCTGCGCTACGGTAAATAAAAGTTATTTTTTATTTGAAATAATTTAGAATATTTCCCTTTATGTCTAGGTACCTAATAAAAACAAGTTTAACGCGACATTCTTAGGCAAACTTGCCATTAATACCTATCCTATTACTAGGTAGTTACTATCTGTTTAGTCAGTATACAGAATTTTCGTTTTGACCTTCTTAACGTCAGTGATAAAGACAAAAGTTTAACTGAAATAGAACATTTAACTGTATTAATATTTATAGTTCGGGCACATCCTTAGGCAGCAAAAGATGCCTCTTTGAATTTAGAATATTTCCCTTTATGTCTAGGTACCTAATAAAAACAAGTTTAACGCGACATTCTTAGGCAAACTTGCCATTAATACCTATTCTATTACTAGGTAGTTACTATCTGTTTAGTCAGTATACAGGATTTTCGTTTTGACCTTCTTAACGTCAGTGATAAAGACAAAAGTTTAACTGAAATAGAACATTTAACTGTATTAATATTTATAGTTCGGGCACATCCTTGGGCAGCAAAAGATGCCTCTTTGGGGCGAAGCGACGTCAAAGAGACCCTCATCAAATTCTCCAACTTTTTTCTTGTCCATACAAATACGTGGAAATCGTGAAGAGGGTACATGTGGTTCATTAAAGTCATTTGACACAACTTTGCAGGAATAAAATGTCTTTCGCGAAAAGAAGAAACCGTAAGACCTTTGCATAACTTTGCCAGGCGGTACCATGGCGTACAGTCGACAGCAGAGGCCCGTTTCATAGAACTTCAATTCATGGTTTACTTGACAATTCGAGGTACGTTGCAAAATCGACTAACCCACAGATTAACAAGTAGACTGCTGCGCGTGTACCTCGAATTGTCATAATAAAATACGAAACTCGGCCCAGGTCAACATTTATATTTCTGTTGCAAAGTCGTCCTTAAAGTTACCGTTTAGAGTACACGCATGACATGTCAAGGTTGATGTGCTGACAACTGTACAGCCTAAAAATGACTCGCGATGCTCAGATACAGAAATATAGAATATTAACTGTTAATATTCTAATAGGAAAAGCGAGATTCCCACAAACAAAAGTACCTATGACTGTACCTTTCTCGTTAGCAGATAAACAATTCAACAAGGGCTCTCCGAACTTGCCACCGAAGTTAATTAAAATTTGCCCAGTAAATCCCGATCGGGCACGTAAAAGGTTCGCCTATGCTTTATTTTCGGTGCCTTTACACCGTTCAAGTAAACCGATTCTAGATTACCGAGCACTCTCAACAATCTTCACAATGGAACTGATTTTGCTCTAACGATTAATCTATGCGGTGGTACGGTGCCACGGTACAAGGCTGGCCTCACATTCGGGAGGTTACAAAAAAACCCGGGCAAGTGCGAGGCGGACTCGCCCACCGAGGGTACCGTCCAAATTTGTAGGTATTTACATATTATTATTATTATTATTATAAGAGGGTATGGGCTTAATCGCCATAAATTATTATAAATAGCTTAGGAGAAACTCCGAGAGAGTTTTGTCCGAGCTTTTTCCAAACTTCAAAGACTATTTTTTTATAATTTAATGAAAAATGTTTAGTTTCCAGATTTTTTCCTGTTATTTATTTTAATTCTTTACTGCATAAATTACATTGTAAATGTGAAAGGGCGTACTTAATGAAAGAAGCGTTCTCTTCCAGCAAACCATTGATATTGAAGAGACTGGCGACGGATAGTGCAAGAAAAAGATGAAATACAATAATAAACTTACGTAAACATAGGGAAATACATAAACTTATAGTATAAGACGATTTTCGAAATTTCATAGTTCTAGTTCAACGAAACGTACCCTATAAATTTTGTTAAAATATAAATTTTGAAGAAATATAAGTTTTTTGCGGCATAAAGGGCCGTATCGTTTTTTAACGTTAACTTAGAAGTTGTATTTTTTCTCAGCTTCAAGAGACTGTAGAGTTGAGTACATGGTTTGTATTTCAATTTGGTAAAGTCACGCGTTCCCGTGATAAAGGATCTTGACAGACAGATAGATGGACGTACGGATGGACGGATGGACGGACGGACCTGTAAAGGTTCCGTTTTTTCCTTTGAGGTACGAAACCCTAAAAACCAGCCAAGTGCGAGTCGGGCTTGCGCGCCGAGTGTTCCGTACTCGCGCTTCGCCGTTTTAAATATTTTTTCGCTAGAATATGTAATAAGTCCCATAATCACGCCAAGTTTGATGCCTGTATAATATATTACCGTTTTATAGATAGAGCAACAAAAAATGGCAAAAAAACCCGTTTGTTATATGGAGACCCTTTTTTATTAATTATTTATTATGTAATACACGGCAATCACACATTCTGTGAAAATCTTAACTGGCTACCTATTAAAGTTCCCAAGACAGAGCTCTTTAGAGGTCCGACGGACGGACAAACAGACAGCGGAGGCAGAGTAATAGGGTCCCCTTTGGCACCCATCGGGTATAGAACCCTAAAAATCATGCTCGCCCGGGAACAGTAGGTTAGGTTGGATTACGCTTGTGATCCTGCTAAGCAAGGAGAGTGAAGCGAGCGGAGCTCCCCATTCGTTACCAATAATTGCTTTTAACAAAACGAAAGTATAGTTTCTTATAGGTTACTTTAAAAAGCGAATTAATTTGGTATTGAAAAATGTATTATTTGTGATCGGTCAAATGTACGTAAGTTTGTCGTTTGCATTTTGAAAATTACTGCATACCTATCAATCTTTGTATTTAGATGTCATTGTTAAAATGAAACATTTTACAAACTATTATTTTTCCTTCGTTGTCCACGGAAATTAACTACGCTCGTGCAAACGCTCCACAACAAGCAAGTTGGTTGGAATTATTATCAAATTTACGACAGTCCCTAAACGGGAGTACGTCTCCAATGTCCAATGGGACTCCAGTCGTAGCAAACTTAGCCCGGAACTTTATCAATATTTACTTATCCAGTTAATTGGACAGCAAAGATGAAGACTTCATAAAATTGGTTTTCAATAAATTCCGACTGAGTCAGGGAGCGTCCAGGTGGCTCCTAATTTAGAGGCAGACATTAAATTTTGGCTTCACCATTCTGAGCGTCTGCTTGTTTATTATAGTACTTATAGGGCTTTGGCACACTGAGAATTTGTAGGCCAATCTTGTTGTTATTATTTGGTCCATCTCCAGAGGTTACATTATAATCATAGCTTTATGTCCCAACAATTACAGATGGATACCGCATCAGTGACACGTACATCAAAATTTGAAGTAAATGTCGACATAAAATAAGTTTAAAAACGAATTTCCATATCACCACCAAAAATTCTACGTGTGTCTAGGCCCTATTGGAATATTGACAAGAAAATATCGAAATATTCCTTGTAAAATATGATAAACTGTAAAGCAAAATAAGCCAGCCCTTAAGGCTGCTGTTACGTCTGGCCTCTGTGGTCTGGCATACTGTCTCGCTTGCACACTCTAAATTATTTGGTGATTTTAATAAAATTAGACAACTGACGCAGAACTGATGGCCGATGGGGCCGAAAAGTTCTCGAATGGAGACCACATATCGGCAAGCGCAACGTAGGCCGCTTCCAACCGGTCTTTTTGGAAATCCATGGAGGAGGCCTATGTCCAGCAGTGGACTTCTTGTGGCTGAATGATGATGATGAGACAACTTTGATAAATGTTCGAGAGGTAATAAAACTACATTTTAAATGGAAATTTTAAATACATAATAATATTGTTTTCCTTTACTTAGTTTTTGAGAAAGAAAAGTTTTTTATAAAATTATTAATTATACAGGCTCTTCAACAAGCACTAATATCCTTAAATTGTTTTAATGAATTGACTCAGACATTGGTATGGATTTTTTTTAGATACTTATAATATGTAAGCTGCTTGAGTTCAAATGTTTTTATTATTAAAAAAGAAGAATAGTTAATATAACTATTTTTATCAATTTAACAACATAATTTAAGACTACTAGTCATCCATTATTCATTGTCTCTGACTAGTTATACATTCCTTGTTTCTTACAATGTATTGTAATATGTCAGTTACAGGACATTATGGAATGAGGGTAACTATAGTATAAGGATATTGTGTGCTGAAAGCATTTTAATGGTTCCTTATAATCATTTATTATTAACCAAAAAATATAATTATGGCGGTTTATTAGATTTTAATTACCTTATCCAGCCCAGGAGTATCGAGAAAAAAATATTAAGTTTATTCCATAAACTAGGTAGACGTACCTAAGACAATGATGACGTCGCGAATAAAATCACAAATAACACACACATATCACACGTTACACACACACACACACACACAAAGATTAGATGCGTTGCATACACCGTGGTCACGGTAAAACTTCAACGAGATTTATTTGGATTTATTGAAAAGTTAAAGTGAAATCGTTTTAATATAAGTAATAAGCGGTGGTAGCCTAATGGGTAGAACATTGGACTCGGAAGCGGGAGACCCAGGTTTGATTCCCAGTGCGGGCATGTACCTATGACTTTTCTTTCTAAGTTATGCACATTTTTGAAGTTATAGTAGCAATACTACTCGCTAACGGTGAGGGAAAGCACCGTGAGGAAATCTGGGTGTCTGAGCTATTCACATAACTCAGCGCTTGAAATCGCCAATCCGCGGTGGGCACGCGTGGTGATTAAACCCATACTCTCTCTCTCTGAGAGAAGGCCTGTGTCCTACAGTGGGACCTATACAGGCTGCTTATGATAAGTACTAAATATGACATGTTTCTTTTTAGGGTTCCGTACCTCAAAAGGAAAAAACGGAACCCTTATAGGATCACTTTGTTGTCCGTCTGTCCGTCCGTCCGTCTGTCAAGACCCTTTTTCTCAGGAACGCGTGGAGGTATGAAGCTGAAATTTATATCAATTACTCAAGTCTACTGTCCCTTGAAGCTGTGAAAAAATCAAATTTCTAAGCCAACGCAATCAAAAGATACAGCCGTTTATGCCGCAAATTTTCGACACTTGCAAGGGAATCAAAACCTACAGGGTGCTTCCCGTGAACTCAGAATCTTGAAATTTGGTACGAAGCAACGTCTTATAGCATAGATAAAGGAAAAATTACGAAAACCATAAATTTTTAGTTACATCACATAATATATATTTTTTTTAATAATTTTAAACTTACTACCCATTTCCTCATAAACGCGTAGAGGTATTAAATTGAAATTCATACCAAATACTCAGGTCTATAATACCTTTAAGCTGTAACAAAATCTAACTTCTATGTCAACGCAATCAAAAGAAACAGCAATTTAAGCTGCATATTTTGAAACTCGCAAGTACTCGCAAGGGAATCAAAACCTAAAGGGTACTTCCAGTCGACCTAGAATCTTGAAATTTGGCATGAAGCAACGTTTTATAGCACACATAAAGGAAAAATTCCGAAAACCTTAAATTTTTAGTTACATTACAAAATATATATTTTTTAATAAATATAAACTTATTACTTTTTTCCTCATGAACGCGTAGAGCTATCAAGTTGAAATTCATATCAAATACTTAGATCTAATTGCCTTTAACCCGTGAAAAAATGTTGTTGACATTGCAGGTTTGTACGGAACCCTCGGTGCGCGAGTCCGACTCGCACTTGGCCGGTTTTTTAAACTTGTCACTATAATGTCACCGGGGAACAAGCTTTACTTCCGACGCAGATTTTCAATGTAACTTTAGCTAGTTTAGAGTCAGTTTCTGAATTGAGAATTTCGCTAAGTAAATATTAGGGGTTAAAGTATGAAATTGCCGTTTTATTGCAATAGGTTCTTTGAATTGACATAGAATCTTCATGGTTTGAGGTTTTCGAATGAAACTTTTTTCAAATGGTTTCTATGATGTTCTTTTTTTAAAAAATGTGAAACATTTGAATATCGACTTTCAATTGTTTTTGTTATTCAATTTAGACAAGAAAGATGGATACTGCGATAATTCGAGTGATTATGAGGCACCCATTTTTCGAATTTTTGCAATAAAACGGCAATTTCATACTTTAACCCCTATTAGTTAACTCTTCCAATTTCACAGAAAAGAGCGTGACAGAACGTTACTTAAGTATTTATTTTGTGAAATTTTCAATTCAGAAACCGGCGCTTTGGCTTACAAATTAATGGTATTATTTATAAAAACACGATTCCTTAAAATTGTCTGTGTTGGAGATTTTACAAGGAAAAGACGCAACGATAAAGTAAATAAACTACCTTTGAGAAGTGTTTTAGAGGAATCGTGTTTTTACAAATAAGGCCGTTAATTGTACAGAGTCGCTGAGCACAGAAGGCCGCCTAAACAGTGCATCTTGAGACGTTAAGTTAAGAGATGTAAGCAAAATACTTACAGAGTGGTTGAGCTACTTACATCAGCGTTCGGCTGCTTTCTCATACATTTCAGTCAAATTTCATAATGCCAGCTCGACGTCACGTGGCATGCCCTATAGGATCGGACGTCTCACTTGAATTCTAAAGTGGTGGAGCGGTCGGGTTTGAATCCGCTATTCGCCGCGTGTAGAACGTTAGAATACACAGAAGGATAGTTAATATTTGAGGCCGATTTGCACCACTTCGCTAAAAACATTTAACGACTAATGAATGTTGATGAAGCGAATGAGGTTTGTCAGGACAAAAATCATTTGCTGAAAAGTGGTACACCCTGGTCTCGTCTGCAATAAATGCGTAAGTTAATGTAATGTGATGTGATTTGTGATTTTGATTTATAATGTGATGTGTCGGGAGAAGAAAGAAGTCGTGGCTCAGAAACATCAGGGAATGCACGGATTTAGCCAGCGTCGAAGACCTGTTTCACTTAGCAATGAAGGAAGGAGAATATGTGGAGCTGACGGCCAACCTCCATTAGTGGAGAGGCACAGAAAGAAGAAGAAGAAGAATTTGATTTGAGATAATTTTATTTAAATGATTAACAACTGTCGAGCTCTGATGCTGAATGGCAAATCCGCCGCTCAGACTAGATACTCGGCGAACTTCTAAGCTGGCGATTTTTGGCGTTATCCAGGCACGACGTACATAGGGCGAAATTAAACGCTCTGACACATTTAAGGTCTTTAGTTAGTTGGTAGAGAAAATATTTATACAAAGCACGAAAAAAAAAACACGCAGAGCGGAACTCCTCTCACGTTGTAATTTTCCCAAGTGAAAGTGTGCCGTCAAGTGACACCGCCGATAGGGGCGCGACGATCGCCCGGAAGGCACCTATGTGAGTATTCAGTTTAGATCACGGATCGCTACCAGACTGAATGAACTTTTATCGTCTTCATAAGCAGCCTGTATACGTCCCACTGTAGGGCACAGGCCTTCTCTCAGAGAGAGAGAGTATGGGTTTAATCACCACGCGTGCCCACCGCGGATTGGCGATTTCAAGCGCTGAGTTATGTGAATAGCTCAGACACCCAGATTTCCTCACGATGTTTTCCTTCACCGCTAGCGAGTGGTATTGCTACTACAACGTCACAAATGTTCATAACTTAGAAAGAAAAGTCATAGGTACATGCCCGCACTGGGAATCGAACCTGGGTCTCCCGCTTCCGAGTCCAATGTTCTACCCACTAGGCTACCACCGCTTTTATCGTCTAAAACACGCGATTCATTTCAAGATCATAAAACTCGTACTACAGTACGAAACATTGGCTACATCCGTGCATTTCTTGATATTATCCTTGACTTATCAGTCAGTTTGAGTCTTCTGTCGTCAGCTAACTTGGTGCCGCCTGCACTTGATGTCTGAAACATGAGTAGACCGGGTGTCGGGAACATAGCGCCTATTGTGTATCGATTGTCAGTGACCAGTTGGAAAACTGCTTGGTATTTAGAAATCAGAAATTTATTTCACCATAAAGAATTTACATCCTGTTTGTTGAATATACAACGATAGCTGCCTTCAGGTCGAGTTTGTTTATGGACAAAAAGCTAACTGGTGATACTATAAGCAATAAAAAGGTTGCTTGTAGACTACAGAACCCTAAAAATTACCTCATGGATAATATCCATGTTTGGTATGTCGTTTTATAGGTTATCCTAGTTTGGAACCGGGACAAGTGGTTGTGCTATGACGAAGTTATTATTATTATTATTTTATGTAGGCTGCAGTACACACGCCTTCTCTCAGAGAGAGAGTTCTTATTATTATGTCAGAGCCATGGTAGCGGAGTAGTAGAACGCCGGCTTCTTATTCGGGAGGTTGTGGTTTCGAATCCTGGCATGTAACAATGACTTTGTTTTCTAAGTTACGTAGGTACATTTGTGAAGTTGTAGTAGCAATACCACTCGCTAACTGTGAAGGAAAACATGGTGAGGAAACCCTAGTGTCTTCCTGAGATTCCAACCACATACTGCGATCGCGATAGACGGCATAAGTTTACCTACCTTGCGTGGAAATAGTGTGATCTATGATCACACTCTTGCTCGGCCTAAGTCAGTCAGCTTGAGACCACTGGCATGTAAACACGCGACCATCGTGCGTAACGTCAGAACGAAAATGGTTAATTGTGCAGTGCTCTCGTGCAGAAACGCGTCGAAAGCAGTTGGCCGAGAAAATAACGGTATTTCTTTTCACAGGTAAGTACTTTTGAACACTGATAACCCCGGATTTAATATGTAAAACAATTATTAAGAATTAATTTTTGATCAGCATTACTGGTACAAAGATAATTACGGAGCTCGGACGCAGTGAACATATCGCTACGCGTATACTTCCATTGTGGGTTTTACTTGACGTGATGCCTTATGGTATGCATTCTCAGCACGCAGTGAAAATCGCAGCAAACGATACTGTTATGTCAACCGAACGTCATGGTATGAGTATTTCCTCATTACTCTGTCTGATTTTAAGAATAGTGCTGTGTATGTTCCGATCTTTTGAATCGATAAGACAGCGGAATGAGAATCGATTTTTTTGAGACAGCGGAATGAGTTTGTTTGGCGAGATAGCGAAATGAGATATTTGATCTTCTACCACGAGGTCGATTAAGTGTTCAAGAAACACATTTTTCATTGCATCCAAAGTTCAAAAGACGAGACAGCTTAAACCTACTTTTTTTGTTATCAGTAGAATCTACTTTCAGCTTTCCACAGGATCCGATAATTAAGGAAAAATGGATTGATGCGACAGGAAATGGAAAATGGTTTCCAAACAAACACAGCAGGATTTGTTCAGTTCATTTTGATCAAACCTGCTTCGACAATACCAAGAAATTGCGACGGTTGTTCAAAACCGCTTATCCGACTATAGGTGTATTGAAGTTGGTAAGACCTATGTCTTATTGTACTTATTGTACCTATGTACAATGTGTGTGTGTGTGTGTGTGTGTGTGTGCGTATGTGCGTGTGTGTGTTTATTTGTAATTAATACGACGCATCGTATGCCACAGATAAACAGTCAACCTTCTTCGGAGAAAGACGATACTAACAACACACCAAGGAAGAGAAAACTGGAAAAAGTGAGTACCTACCTATACTTACTTCTATTTTTTTCTTCATTAATGTACCTAAGCTGTCGTTTTGTATTAGATTGTAATTTTTAACATGTACCTATTACAGGACGCCGATGAACCATCCACATCAGAAGAGATCTCATTATATACGCCAAAGAAGAAAAAAATTCTAAACCAACTGAACAGAGCTAAGCGAACGATAATAGAGCAAAAAAAACACATTAAACGGCTGCAGGAACAAAACCGACGCAAAGTCAAAAAAATACTTACCCTTGTGGCATTACTGACATGCTTGAAAAAGAAAACCTTGGTCAGTGCCGAGCAAGCTGAATCGCTGAAAACATTAAATGTTACGACTAAAGAGCTTTATTCAAGACAAATGAAGAACGCAAAGGGAACGGTTACAACATCAAAATACTCACCAGCACTTCGGAGTTTTGCATTAACGTTACACTATTATTCAAGCAAAGCATACAATTACGTCAGAAAGGTTTTCAACTTAAGCTTGCCACATCCTGCCACAATCCGAAACTGGTACAAAGTGATTGATGGCAATCCTGGTTTCACTACTGAATCATTGGAAGCTTTGAAGTCGATGGCAAAAAAAAACAAAGGTCCCTTGTATTGCTGTCTAATGTTGGATGAAATGGCGATAAGGAGGAAAATTGAATGGGACGGCAAGAAATTCCAAGGCTACGTGGATTTTGGTGGTGGCTTGGATACTGACGAAGTCCCGGAAGCTAAAGAGGCCTTAGTATTTATGGTCACCGGTGTAAACGCAAACTGGAAGGTACACAACTACACCGCATTTTATTATTTCATATCAATATAGCATGTCACTATATCATTATAGTTGCCTGTTAACCTTGTGTAATTTTTTTCAGGTTCCTGTTGGGTATTTTTTGATAGATGGAGCAAACGGTCAACAAAAAGCTAAATTAGTGTTACAGTGTCTTAGACATTTAAACGAATCAAACATTACTGTAGTAGGTTTGACGTTCGACGGATGCCCATCAAATTTGACCATGGCTAAAACTTTGGGATGCAATTTAGAACCTAATGACAGTATGAAAACCACATTTGACCATCCTGTGACAAAAAAACCAATTGCTATATTCTTAGATGCTTGTCACATGATAAAACTAGTGCGGAACTGTCTTCAAGCCTATGGTAATATTACTGATGGCAATGGTGATATTATATCGTGGTCGCACCTTGAAAATTTACATAAACTTCAAAATTCAGAACATTTTCATCTGGCCAATAAATTACGAAAGCACCATATCAGTTTCCATAATCAGAAGATGAAGGTAAAGTTGGCCACCCAACTTCTCAGTAAAAGCGTTGCCACTTCCCTAGATTTTTGTAGGGAAAAATTGAAAATTGCTGCTTTCGAAAAGTCTTCCGCTACAGCCGACTTCATACGTATTTTTGACGACCTATTTGATGTCCTCAACTCAAGGAATCTAAAACTGCATGGATTTAAGAGACCACTAAATTTAAATAACAAAACTCAAGTAATGGAATTTCTAACGAAAGCGGAAAATTACATTAAGACACTGCATACGTCAGAAGGAGATTTGTTGCTCAAAAGTGGCAGGAAAACTGGATTTGTTGGTCTCTTAGTGTGTATTAAGAGTACGAAAACACTATTCGACCACTTGATTGAAGGAGAAAAAATTAAGTTCATGTCTATGTACAGATTTAGCCAAGATCACCTTGAGCTATTTTTTGGCAATATACGGGCCCATGGTGGATGTAACAATAATCCGACATCAAAACAATTTCAGTCTTTTTATAAAAAACTTCTGTGCCATGTAGAAATAAAAAACTGTGACAGTGGCAATTGCGTAGAATTAGAACAAATTTCGATACTTAACTGTTCTTCAGCAGTAAAAACAATCAATGCTACAACAACACGCGGCACTCTCACTGACGGTGACGACGATGTTGAATATAAAGATCTAAACATGAGTAGTTTACGTGATTTTGATGACTTTTGTTCTAAGATGCCGAAAATGACAGAGTTTACCGAGCAAATTATAACATACATTGCTGGGTATGTGGTACGAGCACTTGGAAAAATTATCAAATGTAATGAATGTAACAGTGCTTTATCATTACAAGAATCTAGGAACTGTCATACATATGATTTTATAACTTTCAAGGACAAAGGTGGGCTTGCATATCCATCCAAAGATACTATCCAGATATGTAAAGTGGCCGAACTAGAAATCAAAGAATTGATGAACAATTCAAAAAACTTTAGCATGAACCCGTCATTGAGCAAAGTCCAAATAACAAATAAGGTCTTACGTTACTTCATTAACAGCAATATTTTCAGCTCTATTGCTTTGCATCAATTTGATCAATCGCCGACAGAAAACCATTTAGTCAACCTAATGAAAGCAATTGCAAGCACGTACGTTGACTTACGTCTTCGATATTTGACTAAGCACTTGAAATCTGTATCAACAAAAAGACAGATATACAATAAGTTAATTCTATTCCAGGGTCAATAACAAGTGATTTCAAGTGTTAAGGCTAAGAGTGGATTTGACCAATGTCAGATAAGCTATACTGCAGTTTAATATAAGGCTGGCCTAGTAATTACCAACTCCAGTTTCATTTCAAAATGTGCAGGTTATTTGAAGATTTTTTGACACTAGTTTCACTGATGACGAAGACTTACTACGAATCAAAATGAAACGGCAAAGTACATATTCACTTATATTTTTATTTAAGAAACGACTTATGAAAAATCAATGCCTAATATCTAATTACCAAATTATCCTTTTTGCATTCATTAGGTTAGGATACTTGATAATATTATAACAGTAGGTACTTAAGGTTTTGTTAACATAAATGTGAATTTTAGCAACTAACTTAATAACCACATTAATTTTAGTGCTTTGAAAGAAAGTAAAAAAAAACACTTATATTATATATTTACTTATATTTTAAATGCTGAACGATTATAAGAATGACTAAATGCAACAATCATATAAAATATGAATAATACAATGATATAAAATTACATGTAATATAAAATATATATAATATAAAATACATATAATATAAAATATATATAATTATAGTCCACGTTCATCGCTCCAGATGTACCTACATATAAAATAAAACAAAATAAAACCACATAACTCTAAAACTAAAGACAAAACCAAAAAATCTAAAGATATTTTAAATTCTCAACGATTATGATTAAAATAATTATGTAGATCAATAATTAAGGCTGAATTCTTTGTACTTATCAAAATAAAACTTATAAACGAATGAATAAAATTGGGCACAAATACACCCACAACAAAATTACTTGGTTTTCTTTGTGTTAATGATATCATTTAATGTTTTTTTTTTTATCAAAATTGACCTTCTTTATAGATAAAATTTTTATTTTGGTTTTATTTTCCAAAGGGTCAGTCAGGTTCTCTTCTCCAGGCATGGTTTCTTGTTCCACATCTTTGATGTCACCCAGATCAACGTGGTGCACAGTCTGTTGGATCTGTCGTTTTTTTTGGTAATGTTTTCTTGAATTCTCTCTCCAATGTTCACGTTGTTTTTCTTTCTCGGTATTAGTTTTCTGATTGATGCTTAGGTTTTTTTTGATCGTTTTGCTTTGATGTAGTTTTCTTTGTCTTTTTCTTTTTGTTTTTGTCGTAATCCAGGGTCAGCTTTAATTTTTTCATACCTCTTCTTACTGGCTTTTCTTTTGGCCTCCAAAATTTCTTCTCTTGTTTTTTTCTTGCGTTGTGATGTTTCCATAGGGTCCATTACCTGGAAATCATAAAGTAGGTACCTTTGATTATATACCTTCTAGATTGAGTATCGCTGTCCCGAACGCGTAGAAAAAATTGTTGACACGCACACAAGCTTAAAAACGCTGGCCTGTTTTTAATGCAGTGTTAACAGGGCTACACTCAATCTAGATGGTATATAATCAAAGGTAGATACCTACATTAAAAGTGAATAGGTATGTACAAAAATAGATGGCTATCAACTTTTTTCAAAATAATCAAAAGCAAAAAATCGGCCATGCTCTTAATTTATCACCCAGTCATGTTTTTGTAAAAATGTTCAATGTACAGACACGCAGGTTTTATTTCATAGGTATAGAGTGTGGTCAGGTGACCAACATTTTTAAAGGGAGATCGGAATTTTTTTGACGTAATTTCAAAGTAATTCTAACCACCAACATCTATTTAGCTAACAAACAACCATGAGCATTCTCTGTTAAATCTGACTGACACTACTTCTGTTACACTCTTTATTGTCCCATAGCATACCTACTCTTTAATAATTTAAAATCGATTCTCATTCCTCTGTCGATTTTGACAGAGGAATGAGTATCGACTCGGACAAATGGAATAAGGTTTTGAATGTTGTGCTGATCGTATTCCAGAAGCTTCTAGAATCCGTCGTCATCCAGCAGGCTTCGGTTCCGACACCATAACTTTCACGCGTTGAATTCTAGAAGCTTCTGTGATGACTTAAATCACAAATAATTTGCAAAATACCTACTTTCCTATAAGAACGCGTCACGTAAGAAGTAAATTTTGACAGCTAAAAATGGTTCCATTTTCAAACCTAACAGGTTAACAGGTTTGAAAATCGAACTAGGTATTTCTAGCTGTCAAGACTTACTTCTTACGTGACGCGGTTAAATATTTACCTACCCGTTTTAGGCATACCGCATAGTAGAACAAGCCGGATTAATAAAACGTAAGTATATTTTATTAAATGACGTTAAATACTTACAAACTTGCGAGTAGGTACAATTGCCGCTGACGAAAATGTTGCAACTGATGCACTGGTAAAACGTTCTTCCACTTCAAATCCTGGCAACCTACTGCATGAAAATAAACTAGGAAGTTAGGGTGGGGAGGCGCGAGGGGTGGCGCGGAGGGAGACACGAGCAGCGACGCGGACGGCGGCGCGGCGAAAAGACACAGCGCGGTGGCTTTGAATCGGTGGCGGCACTCCTTTGAATCGGTGGCGGTATCGATTTCGCGCACCTTGTTTTCCCATCACTAAATCTCGCTCGTGACGTCACCGTAGGTACGAAAAATTCGACACGCTCGGTTCTCATACAGTTTGGAGCGCACCTTTGGTCTATCTTGATCTATGTCTGTGGCGATCGCCAACCCGCCTGCGCCGGGTGTGGCGATTATGGCAAAACCCTTCGTGGTCATGAAAACCATGAAGAAGGCCTATATCCTGCAGTGGGCGTCAAATGACTGATGATGATGAAACGACTTTAGGGTGCGTTGAAAACTTATGTCGTATTTTTAGTAAGTTATTAATTATGATGATTAACAAAAACGAACTCAGTTTTCAAGTTTGTCGAACGAATGCCATTTGGCCGAATTAATGTCGAATATACGGTCGACAGCAGGTCAATTTTTACATTTCTGTTCCAAAGTCACCCGTAACGTAACTGAGTAGAGTGCACGCTTGTAAAGGTTGATGTACTGTCGACTGTACGGAGGCTATTGTTAGATGGTAAGAAAGCAAAACATTGAAACCAATGTTTTAGAATTGCAAGTTGTAGGTTGCACTCATGTGATCTTGTTGCTCGTACCAACTTATGTATTAGACTTAAGATGATTTGAGAAAAGATGGTCAGGGTGGAGTTTTTTCTTGCTGTCTTTTTCTCTACTACAACTCGACTCGAAGACAGCGATAACATTGTAAATTGACATTCAACAATCAGGATGTAAATTCTTTATGTTGAAATAAATTTCTGATTTCATCATTCTCAGGAACATAAGTCTGTTTAGGTCCGTGGTAAACGCATTGAAATCACCAATGTGTAGTGTTTTTTTTTAATGTCTACACGACATAATCACTTGTCCAGGTCCTAAACTAGGATACCTTGTACTACAGTAACCAGGCAAGGATATCGCAAGCTTAGAAATGCATCTAGACCAAGGAAATTTGTACAAATCAAGAAAGGTGGCCGACCTCCAGTGAGAATTAAACCCACGGTCTCTGGTTTGGTAGTCAGGCACGTTACCGCTAAACCAACGAGGCATACAAATTAAACTTAAGTATACTTTTATTTTTCAGTGAAAGTATGTATGAGCATAATAAACGAAATATCACACACACACACACATACACACACACACACGATTACATAGTACTGAGACTATAGCAAACTTTTTTTATAATTATTTACTATTTTTATAATATAAATGTTCCGTTACACATTAATGTAACATTTAAATAAGGATGAGCACTGCTTACTCTCGTTCAGGGTTTTATCCCTCTTTTAGGAAGCAGAGG
The DNA here is from genome assembly GCA_947308005.1 of Yponomeuta malinellus. Taxonomy (NCBI): domain Eukaryota; kingdom Metazoa; phylum Arthropoda; class Insecta; order Lepidoptera; family Yponomeutidae; genus Yponomeuta; species Yponomeuta malinellus. The sequence goes on from OX370994.1 coordinate 4,723,040, forward strand.
ATATAAATGTTATCGTATTTCTTTCTACTAAATTAAAGCTAAATAGACGCTAAGTGTTATTGAGTCATCGCTAAGGAATAAAATTACTTACTTACTTACTTACTACGTAGTAAAGCTCTGAGTGTATAAAGTATTTTATATCAGTAAACATTATTTTTACAACAGCAATTTTGACCTAATGAAGTCGCGTGACAGAATGACCCCGCCACTTCACGCACGTTAACAAGTCAATGAAATCAAACGCCTTAGGCCCGTTTACACTTGGGCGAGTTGGATGGAAAGGCCTATGCTTGGAATTTCTCTACGAGATCGAATCAGAAATGATGAGAGGAGGCCTATGGAGGAGGCCTATGTTCAGCAGTGGACTTCTTGTGGCTGAATGATGATGATGATGATTATCTTTTCCAGAGGTGCCCAGCCAACTGCTTTTTGCTTATCTTAGTTTTCGAGGTCCACCTGTGTTCTGGAGGGGTAGGCAGAGACAAGAGGTTGCCACTTGCCACAATCCTAACACACCTCTTTCGCTTCATCAACGTTAATGAGACGTTATTTCGAGGTCCATTCAATGGAAAACGGATTTACTATTTTTGGTGAAATTGGAAAGTAAAATTGGCACTTACTTACTCCGCTGGCTCCGCGACCTGAAGTGGGTCCTGGCCTCCGACACAAGAAGTGGCCACTTGTCTCTGTCCTGCGTGGTCTCTTGCCAGTCGCCCTCCTGAAGCTCACGCAGGTCCTTAGCCACTTCATCCTTCCAGCAATATCTGGGGCGGCCACCCGGTCTTTGACCGCTTGACAGCCCCAGGCATGCCCTCTTCACCGCCTGATCCTCTCCCATCCTTTCTATGTGACCGAGCCAACGGATTCGGTGGGATTTCGTTTCTCCGAGTTGGCGAATAATTGCCCTTTGGCCATATTTACACGTTACGCAGGTAAGTGTAAATAGGACCAAAGGGCGATCGATTATTGTCGTAGCTCACGAATGAACGTGCTCCTTAAAGTAAATTCAATATGCGTCGTAAAGTCTCATAGAACTTTATAAAACCAACATTTCATTATGATCGTCGAATACCTTCATGAGAGCCCAAATGTGTAATGTACAGTTGACAGCACGTCAACCTTTTCACGCCTGCAGCTTACTCGCTTGCTTTCAGGGGACTTTGCAACGAAAATGTAAAGGTTGTTGTGTTGGCGACTGTACCTCGTGATATGAATAACCAGACAACCTTGCGACAGCTCTGTTAGATTTCTTAGAAGATGTCTTTAAAAATATTTAAAAATCTTAGTAATCGCGTTGAAAGAACAAATAATTACCTAACGGGCACAAGAATTTTCATCATCATCAACCCATTATGTCCCCACCGAGGGGCACGGGTCTCTTCCCTGAGGAAGGTATAGGCCATACTCCACCACGGGGGCCAAGTCCGGATTGGTGGAGTTTTAGATTTACAAGAATTTTAGAGGGTTTTAATGTCATAACTTATGCAGGTTATGCTTGCCTAATAGTCTTGAACAGAGAGACTGTTAATCATTAAAATAATAAAATAAATAAAATGAATTTGATATAAGCGGTGGTAGCCTAGTGGGTAGAACATTGTACTTGGAAGCGAGAGAACCAGGTTCGATTCCCAGCGCGCGCATGTACCTATGACTTTGTTTCTAAGTTATGTACATTAATTTGTGAAGTTATAGTAGCAATTATAATACCACTCGCTAACTGTGAAGGAAAGCATAGTGAGGAAACCTGAGTGTCTCAGCTATTCACATACCTCAGCGCTTGAAATCGCCAATCCGCGGTGGGCACGCGTGGTGATTAAGCCCACACTCTCTCTCTCTGAGAGAAGGCCTGTGCCCTACAGTGAGACGTATATAGGCTGCTTGAGAAATTTGATATGAGCATTGAATTTATTCAATAAAGATGCAAATTAAAGAAAAAAGTAGGTAGGTTTGCGATGCAACGACTAATGAATGTTGATGAAGCGAAAGTGATCTGTCAGGATCGTGGCAAGTGGCAGTCCCTGGTCTCTGCCTACCCCTCTGGGATGCAGACGTGAGGTAATATATGCATGTATATATTATGTTTGCGATCACAGGATGTACGCTCTGAATTTGCCTTGTCCTATCTTGCATGTATGTGAGTTGTTTTTCTTTTTATTACTTGTAACGATGAGTGGTATGCCTTTTCTTTCTTGTAATGTGTTGTTCCGATAAATGTCTTTCCTTCTTTGTCTTAAATTTTTGCTTCTATTTTAAAAATGGCGCTTTTTCTAGGTATAACCGAAATTTTTCGTTTGTTTTTTTAATTATGTTTGACAGTAATTTATACAGGGTGTAACAAAATCTCCATATTTATACGAAAAGGGATTCTACTCGTCTACTCAAAAAAATGTAACTAGTGTGATAACTTCCAAATAGGAAAAAAAGCTGATCCATACTAAAGTTATAAAGTTACATTCTAAATAGAAAAAAACTGTTCCATACGGCATTGAATGTATAGAACAGCTGATATGTGTTTTCCGACTTCGAAGTTTTCCGCTTGGTAAAAGTTTATTGTCTTGAGGACTTGCAGTCGGATGTATGAGGAAATTATGGTACTACTGCGAATGAAGGAATTTTATTACACCCTGCATAGTTTGTAGTACAGTCGACAGCACGTAAACCTTCACATTTCTCTTTAAATTGGAGCGCACATATGAAAAGGTTGATGTGTTTTCGACAATACGCACAAGTCTTTCTGATAGGTAAACTCAAACTCAAATATTTTTACTCATCATAGCATAATACATCGTGACTTAATTAACGTCAATATCTCGTAACTTTAGTATTGTAGATAAAGATAAAAAAGTATTTCATAAGCAGCCTATATACGTCCCACTGTAGGGCACAGGCCTTCTCTCAGAGAGAGAGTATGGGCTTAATCACCACGCGTGCCCACCGCGGATTGGCGATTTCAAGCGCTGAGGCATGTGAATAGCTCAGACACCCAGGTTTCCTCACGATGTTTTCCTTCACCGCTAGCGAGTGGTATTGCTACTATAACAAAGTATAAAAAAGTATTTATGGCCTCATTATTGTCAATTATTGTTACCTATTTAGTATTAGTACGGTTTCAGGGACGTGTAATAAAGTTGATCTTATATTCTTTTTATTGCACTAACCCGTGCTACCTGTACTACATACTACAGAGAAGTTTGTAAAGAGGCTCGAAATTTCGCCGATGCTTGCACTTGCCCATTACCTCAGTTGGGAGAGCGCTGGCACGGTTAGCCAGAGGTCGCGGGTTCAAGTTCCAGCATTTTTTTAAAGTTGACCTTACGTGGCCGGTTTTTTTTTGTGATTTGGTTGCAGACCTCATAGAAAATTTTATTTGCCAGTGTGAGCACTTAGAACCCCAACTTATCAGAAGATATCGCAGGCAATAAAGGCGGAATTACTGCACGGTTCCATTTCGTGACAGCTTAAACAAAGTAAGTTATCCCGTTAAACGTTAACTGTGGCGTAGGAGACAACAATAATATTAATGGCAGTGCAGGCTCCTCTAATAAATCTTCGTTACAAGTGACGCGTTACATGACAGTGACATGATGGCACCGTGATCGGTGTTTGTAATGTGATCCTGTCATGTTTATAGTATGGGGTCAACTATTAGAGCTTTGACCCTAGAGTTTTCAGAAATAATTTATTTATTTATTTATTTAAGGAGAAAAAACAGAATTGACAAACTTATAGCATAAAAAATATTACAGTCAATATAGTACATTTTGCCAATTCCTCAGCATTCCCCACAGATAGGTAATATTTAATATAATAAATAAGTAAGAGGCGCAATACAGGACTCTAGATTCAGTTCTAAGATTAAAATGAACAAACACTAAAGAAACTGTGTTAGAAAGCGATACATATACAAACAATCATTAATATTATACATTGGAAGAAGTAAACGCAACAAAATATATGAAAAAACCCGAAACGGGCGTGCGTGCATGCAGCTACTAATGTATGTTTATGAAGCGAGCAGTGTGTCGGGATCATGGCAACTACCGACAGAACTACTCAACAGAACAGGTGGGAATAGAGGATTGGTACGCCCTGGCCCCTGTCCACCCCCTGTCTATATCTTCGGGATACAGGCGTGAGTTTATGTAATGTTACGTATGTATTAGAAAAAATCTCTCTTATTATTCTCCTGGCCCTATCACTCTCCACTTGATACGTTATCATAATACATTTATAAAGGCTGAGAAGGATCTTCATCAGACATTTTCAATCAAACACAGGCTTTATTACCAAATACATATAACAAAAATTAAGCAGATGAACTGCGAACTGCGATCCGCCGGTTGAGAGCGCTTTTTTTTTAAATAGGTTTAACGGCTCTGGATACAAGTCCTTTTGAGCCTTTTCGTTAAGTTTATTACTTTGACACTTTCATTATTCACTTTTTTTTTTTTTTTTTTTTTTTTTTTTTTTAAAGTGAATAATGAAAGTGTCAAAGTAATAAACTTAACGAAAAGGCTCAAAAGGACTTGTATCCAGAGCCGTTAAACCTATTTAAAAAAAAGCGCTCTCAACCGGCGGATCGCAGTTCGCAGTTCATCTGCTTCATTTTTGTTATATGTATTTGGTAATAAACGGTCTTCACAGATTAACGCGGATGTGTCAATTTTACTATTCTGTTCCTGCCACAGATAACAGTCTTAAATCCGCGCACTGTGTTCCGTCTACACGCACGAGCGTTCCGCAAGAGCTTCAACTATTTCATCTGCTGAGAGACACCCGCGACAATGCGCCGTCACATAGATAAGCTCACGCCTGTATCTGGAAGAGTAGGCAAAGACCCGGGTTTGCCAATTGCCACGATCCTGACAATACCTCTTTCGTTTTACCAACGTTCATTAGTCGCAGTACTCGCAGTTGCTTAATAATACGAATATTTGCTTTATGCACGGTGGTACTGCATCAATAGAACGATGACCTCACTCACATTTGAGAGCTCGTGGATTCGATTCCCGTCGTGTACCAATGACTTTGTTTTCAAACTTACATATAAGCATAAGGATAGCATAAGCAGCCTATATACGTCCCACTGTAGGGCGCAGGCCTTCTCTCAGGGAGAGAGTATGGGCTTAATCACCACGCGTGCCCATCGCGGATTGGCGATTTCAAGCGCTGAGGTATATGAATAGCTCAGACACTCAGGTTTCCTCACTAACTTACGTACTTTTGATAATTTGTAGTAGCAATACGACTCGCTAAGGGTGATGGAAAACATCGTGAGGAAACCCAAGTGCCTGAGCTGTTTACATGCAAATGATCAATTTCTGATAACAAACATGCACAGAGTATAACAAAAAAAAATCTCGTCATATAAATGCTAATAATAATTTACACCATGCGGGTTTATAGCGAAGAAAAAGCGCTAAATACAACTCCATATTACAATGTCGAGTCATCAGCTTAGAACGTTTCTACTCTGACAAGAAATTGCGCTTTAAAGCTTAACATTTTCCGGAAACGGAACCCTAAATCGAGAAATGGTAACCTACACCAACAATATTTTAACGACCAATCCAACAATACCCCACACTATGGTGTCGACGAGAAAAAAAAATCCATCCCTAATTTAGGTGCAGGCGAGATTAATTATGTATATTGATGCCAAATTTCAGCTTTCTAGTCCTTGTCATCTCTGTGCTAAGCCACGGACAGACAGACACGTTGACTACGGAACCCTAAAAATGCTAATAATCACTAACAAGATGCAGGTTGATATCGAACAAAGAACACTAACTACAGCTAAATCTATGCTATGATGTAGAGTAAAGAGATAATCTGTATTGCAGCCCAGCACAGAAGAGATGTTTTTTTTTTTTTTTGCCTTATCGTATAAATGCTAATAATCACTCACTTACTCCATTCGGGTTCCTAGCGATACATAAAGAGCGCTAACTACAACTTCATATTACAATATCGAGTCAGCAGCTTAGAGGTAATCTGCACTGCAGCCCAGCACAGATGGGCTTAATGCGTGACACGCGGCCACACGACCGCTCTGCGTGCCTGAGGTCTGGGGACGGACGAGCCTTGAAAATTCTCCACGAAATTTTCGAAATTCTGAACATAAAGGTTTACTTCCAAAATGCACAATTTCTAATTATTATTTACCAACACCGTAATTATTATTTTTTTATTTAATAACACAGGCAAGAGAGGTAAGGTTAGAAAAATATTACAGACACATTATAGAACTTATAATCTAGCCTAACACTCATTTACAGGCGTGCAACAGCACTCTATACTGACAGCTACTTACAAAACTAATTATTATCTGGCTTATAAACTAAAAAGAGATCAATTAACGAATTATCACAAGTTTTTGAAGTTAAATCTAAATAGACTACAGAAAAAAACAGCATTTAAAAAGTAAACAAAAATCAAATTGACTTCGGTTGCAACATTTTTGATCTCTACAAAATCTTCACGATTAACATGATTGAGACATTGTACTGACACTTTTTGCAAATTTGATCTGTAATAAAAGATATGATTTTGTTTCCTCAGTGGCGCTAGAGTTACTTCCTGGACCCGCTTAATATTAGGGTTTACACGATTTTATAAAACTCGCGCTTTACGCGCTCTACCAAGTAATGTTGCAGTTTTCAATAAATTTGTCCTTCATAAAAAATGTTCTTTATGTAAAACATAAACGGAACACACAAATTACTAAAAGTGGTAGAACGAAAAAAATGTAAATGACACTCCATGCTTCAAGAATTGAGCATTTAAGAAATAACCCTGGACAGAAAGAGTTCGTCTGATATGACTTAACTATGATAAGAGAGCGGAAGTAACGCAATGGACTCTACACGCTATAATTCTACAATACCTAAATCTTGGTAAAAAAAATATGACCTGGGCCGAGTTTCATAAAAATAAAAATTCGTAGTCATCATCATCATTCAGCCACAAGAAGTCCACTGCTGGACATAGGCCTCCTCCATGGATTTCCAAAAAGACCGGTTGGAAGCGGCCTGCATCCAGCGCCTTCCTGCCACTTGGATGAGGTCATCTGTCTATCTAGTGGCTGGTCGTCCTATGCTGCGCTTGCCTTCGCGAACTTTTCAGCCCCATCGGCCATCAGTTCTGCGTGCTATGTGCCCCGCCCACTGCCACTTCAACTTACTAATCCGCTGGGCTATGTCAACGACTTTCGTTCGTCTACGGATCTCATCATTTCTGATTCGATCTCGTAGAGAAATTCCGAGCATAGCCCTTTCCATAGCTCGTTGCGTGACCTTGGGCCTCAGCCCATAGTGAGAGACCACGTTTCAGTGCCATAAGTTATCACTGGTAACACACCCTTTTTGTATAATTTTTTCTTGAGCGATTGAGGTATATTAGACCACTTATTAAGTGAAATTCTCAATTCAAAAACCGATGCTTAGTCAATCTCTCTCTCGACGTATTATAAGTCCGTATGTCACTGGGTTTAAGATCAGGTCAGCCTTTAGGTGAATAACCAGTCGCAGCGGCACACGGAATATTTATGACACATATAGGGTTCCCCCGGACTCTCCGGTGATGGTTCAGAGAGTGATGGAGAGGACACTGGTAAGTAGAAGAAAATCTTCAGAGGCAAATAGCAAGATTACAGTGCTGCCGATGCTTCGGGCCGAATAAGATCAGAAATGGTGGTTACTGAAATCATGCTATCCCAAAATGTATACAAAACAACGAAACAATGTATCTTACAATTTTCCATGGTTGATTCAAATTTATCAGAAAAAACTGTAACGGTTTGTTTGAAAACACAACGTACAGAATTTCACTCCTAACTTTTCCAAGTAGTCCATCATATTAATTACATATAATGTGTCATTGAAATAATTTAAAACCAGAAAACTGTGTCAAAAGTTTAAAATTTTAATCTTGAGTTTTTATTTTCTTTTTGTTAGAAATTATTAGAAACTTTCGATTAATTCAGAAGGGATTGAATTTTTTTAGTTCTAGCCTACTTTTTTAGGGTTCTGTACCTCAAAAGGAAAAAATGGAACTTGTCCGTCCGTCTGTCTCAAAACCCTCTATCTCAGGAACGGGAGGTATTGAGTTGAAATTAAAACTGCATACTATTATTATTAAATCCTTTATTTCATTCAAAATAGGCTGTTTTGCACATAGGCAAGCTTAATGATTTTTTTTTAAGTTCGGGTAAAGCTCAAAGAAAACAGCGACACTCGATTCCTGGACTATTTATAACATGTAAGTACCTACAAATTTATACGGAACACTCGGTGGGCGAGTCCGACTCGCACTTACCCGGTTTTTGTTTAACGACCTCCGTGGAACTCCTTTCCACCTGAAACCGTAATACGCTTTGCCAATTTTAAGATATGCGGCTAGCGTAGATAAATCAGTAGTCAGAAGCGAGATCGTAGCTCGTGCAATTCTTATGAAAAGTTATAGATGTGAGCAGACTGTAATCAAATCATGGCTCTGCATTTTGGTGTTAGATACGTGAGCTCTGATGATTTATTTGTCTGAAGATTGAGATGAGTTGGAGGTTGGATCTATGATATATAGTATACGTTTTTATGTTTCTACATAGGTACTGTAACGATTCCTCTTTAAAGAAGCTGGCTGGCAGAGCCTTCTATTCTTATTTTGAATGTTTTGAAGGGAATCGTTACGTTTTGTTTACAATAAAAGATTACAATAAAAAGTAATATTTGCCCCTTAATCTGTATTTTAATAAAGTAGAGGTATGTGGAAGCGCCTAAAGTCCCCAGTGAGAAATTTAGTTTGCGCCCGAAGTGTGCACGAGTTGGTGCCTCGCTCACACCTGTATCGCAAAGGGGTAAGCAGAGCTCAGTCTCCATAATACACCATAATCCCCATAATGCACTTGCGCACCGAATTGGGTATTTGACAAAATATCAAATGAGTTACTTTTAAAACGCAATGTTGTATGAAAATACTGGCTTATGACGTCATATTTTAGAGCACTCTTTTTATGTTTAATCCATTTAAAAATTGTAATAACTAGTTATTGATTAAAAGAGATACATTTTCCGAGATATTTTGTATTTTTTGTTTTAACTCCTGAACTGCCCTCGCGGAATGGAACGTATAGATCTGTGTCGCGGCAGACGAGTGGTCTGTGTCGCGTTAGATGAGTGGTTAATCGAGCATATGAAATAATTTATTGTTGATCGTGTCAAATACCGAATTCCAATTGTCTATCAAACTCCATACTAATTGCCATCGCAAAACGTCAGTATTCCAATAGGGTTTGGTGCGCATAATTACGCTGCGAACCCAGAGGCCTTGTAAAAATCCTGATAAACAATTTCGCTTCATCAACTAATGACTACCATTAATTTTTAATTCTCAATTCAGAAACTGGCGGTGAGACAGAGATCCGTGTCCATGTTGCAAAACTTTATTTTTCGCTCAACTGGGCAAGCAAGTCCAATCAATGTGTGTCACCCATCGGGCAACAACGAAAATACTGACAAACTTTATATTGGACCTCTCAGTTGGGAGTTTACTACACTAAGGGCTGAGTATAGGGTGATATACAGTACAGTGTTGCCAACCGTTAATTTCATGGAAATTAATTTAAAAACTTGTCTTAAGTTTTAAATAAAGTTAACATAGGTACATTATAATTATAATAATGTTTGTTAAATATTATCGAGAATCAAAAATAAATAAAAAATTGCGGTAAGAATTCCACTTTTTTACAATTATTACCTATTACGTCTATGTATGACAATAGTGAGAGTCACTTTGAGCATATGGACCAAACCGGCAAAACGATCAAATAAAGTTAAAAAGTCGGGTGTCTCCCCGCCACCTCATTTTTCTTTCATTTATAATCCTTAAGCTTTTTAGGGTTCCGTATCCAAAGGGTAAGGGACCCTGAGACTGATTACTAAGACTCCACTGCCCATCTGTCTGTATGTCTGTCACCAGGCTGTATCTCATGAAACGTGATAGCTAGACAGTTGAAATTTTCCCAGATCATGTATTTATGTTACCGCTACAAAAATAAATTTAAGGGGGGCTCCGATACAACAAACGTAATTTTTTTGCCGTTTTTTGCTCGATATTAATAATGACAACAGGTAGACGCTAGAAATATTCAAATGTTGTATAGATAATGGAACGGAACCCTTCGTGCGCGAGCTCGACTCACGTTTGGCCGGTTTTATATCTACCTTAGATAGATATAAACTAAAAGAAGCAATAATATCCGGAAAATATATCAGAGTTATAAATCTGAATGTATGAGAAGCAAATGGTTTTAAATAATAATAAATGCAATTGATTAAAATATTCATAAGCACTCTACAAATCAAATCAATCAAATCAAAATGCTTTTATTTAAAATAACACGAAGACTGTGACTTATTGAACGTTACAAGTAAAACTTCAAAATTTAGATCATTTTGGAGAAAAACTCAAAACTTAGTCTTTTCAAATATGTTCCTTTATTAACAGAGATTGCATATTATTCTAAAACCTAGAGCTACTCGTATGCATTAAGCTGGCTTTTATATTTTTACGAATAATCACATTTAATTATGTATCATAGTGATATTTTATAGCGGAACTCTTGAAAATCAAATGATTTGGAAAATTCCAAGAAGTAACAACAAATGAGTAATTGTAATATTCTATTATTTAAGTGACTTCTATGAAAAATAGAAAAAAGATCCATCTCACTTCAAACGCAGTTTTGAAAAATGAAGCCTCTTTTGACAGAAACTCCAGTCGGGGATTGAGTACGCTACATTACCCCCTCGCTTTCAGCACGGCGTACCATCACGCTGCAATGAACGCATTGTACGGGGCACACCGCACAATAGTCGTCGTAATGGATTAGTGCTCCCGAGTACCGCAAAAGACTTCTGCTTTTAATTTAACAGACGCTTTTTGAAAAAAAAGGGCGTTACAATCATGCATCTGTACGTCGTATAAATATTTTTTAAATAAATAAATAAAAGGTATTGAAGGTATCGGTGCTGACCGAGTATCTAAGTACTTATACATTTTGACAGTATGTCCGTAAAACAATTCCTTTAACAATCTGAACAACTTTTACATACATAAGGGCATTTCGTAATCGTGCATAATATTAGCAGCCGTTTGGAAGATTTTTCACGATACGATACATCAATTTTGATACCTAGAAATACAGTTTCTTCCACAAGTTCTGGTTTTTAATTCCTCAATATAATATTGCTGTCAACCATTTTGACATTTGGTGGAGTGAACTTATAGAGTGAAGTAAACCAATTTAGTACCTGAGAAAGAGCATTATTTGTATCGTGAAGGTCATTTTCTTGTGTATTAATTTTAAAACAAGTACGTGTCATCTGCAAATAATGCTATCTCTGACATGTTTTGAACCATGAACGGCAAATAATTTATATATACGAGGAAAAGGAACGGCTTCAAAATAGATCTCTGTTGTATTTCCATCTTAACTTCTGAACCTGACAATTTAGTTCAATTTATGTCAGCATTTTGAACCTCCCTCTCCCAATACTATCTCATCCAAGTAACCGATATGGCAAGAAGGGTCGCTACTCTGCAATGAAGATGGGTAAGTCATTTTTGTCGCAGAGAGGATGAAAGATGGAGTTGCAACCTACTAGAGTGGCAACTGAAGATTGGACGTAGAAGTGTAGGCCAACTACTAGCCAGGCAGTAGGGAAGACCTGAAGAAAAACAGCGCAAAGCAGAAGCAACTAGCGCTTGCATAAAGAGGCCCTTGTCCAAGAGTAAATATCGACAGGCTGAAGATGATGATTATGATGATGGGCTGACGAGCAGGATGTTTGATGCAATTCCACTATTAGATTGAATTCCATGAAAAAAACAACAGTTAAATCTGAGTCAACATCTTATTGGGATCCAATACGAATAAAGCCGAAAGTAAAGCTATTAAATTACAAAAATAGGTATTATCACAGGAATAGACCCAAGATAGTCTGTCCAATGGAAATTCCCCTCTCAAATGTGCCACTTGGCTAGTTTTGCAGGAGCAATCAAGGGCCCATTCATAATGTAAGTAGCTTGTGATTATGCCACCGCAACACTAAGTAGTAATCGTGGTCTACGTGATGCATTAGTGGTAGGTAGGTGGTAGATCGTAGAATGAGCCAATAGAAGCGTATGAATATGAAATAGGGGCTGATCGGTAAGAAGTACCTAAATAGCGAAAACGATGCGCCCCATCAATAAAAACCAATAGACAGTGTTTCGAACCCAATTCCTCTCAAAGTAAGATAGTAATTAAAGATACGTACATAATAATATTGACGCAATGAGTATGTGCATAAGCGGCTTATTGTAAGAACGCCTCTTATAATTTTGCTAAGGAATTCAAAGTCACCCTGTGGATAGGCGACATTACGACTTTAAAAAAATCTTATAGTTTCGATAAAAATCTTTGGTAGTTTTTATCAACATAACGCTTTGGGGTAGAAATTGAAATACATTAGTACGCTGAAATTTAAAATCTCTCTGGCTTTTTGACGCCCAATCGATTATTCAGATCAAAGCCATTATAAATTCGAATTTGGCGTCCCTCGAAGATCAAGATCAGTTGTTCACATTACACGGGTCACAACAGGACATTACCATGCAAATGTGCACCCGAAGCATCTGACCGTCGAATTGCATGTGAGAATGTAATTGGATTCTACCCGAAATCAGATTTCCTTCTGTTGTAAAAATAAGGAAGTAGATTGACTGGTCCTCCGTTTAGATCATTTGTTTTTGTCCCCATTCGGCTTCTGGTTTCGATTTAACTCAATAACTTTGTGCATCAAAAAACTGAAATAAAACATGACCAACAACCCGACTTATGAGCACTAACTACTCAGCAGGCGGGACCAACTTAGGTACCTTGCTAAGGTATGGGCTTAATCGCCACGCGTGCCCACCGCGGATTGGCGATTTCAAGCGCTGAGGTATGTGAATAGCTCAGACACTCAGGTTTCCTCCCGATGTTTTCCTTCACAGTTAGCGAGTGGTATTGCTACTATAACTTCACGAATGTACATAACTTAGAAAACCAAGTCATAGGTATATGCCCGTACTGGGGATCGAACCTGGGTCTCTCGCTTCCGAGTCCGATGTTCTACCCACTAGGCTACCACCGCTGTGTGTTTTGTCGATCACAAAGACTCAATTTTAAAAACCTATTTAGAGGCAAGAAATTCCACCCATGTCGGAACTTGAACTCGCGACCTCTGGCTAACTGTACCAGCGCTCTCCTAACTGCTAATGGGCAAGCGCAGGCATTGGCGAAATTAGGTGATTTAGCCTGGGTGCATCAAGTGGAACAGACCGTTTTTGCGCATTCAAATAAAAGTAATTTTTAGGGTTCCGTACCCGAAAGGTGAAAAACGGGACCCTATTACTAAGACTTCACTGTTGGTCTGTCTGTCCGTCTGTCTGTCTGACTGTCGGTCTGTCTGTCTGCCTAGCTATCACGGTCATGAACCGTGATAGCTAGGCAGTTGAAATGTTCACAGATGATTTATTTCTGTTGCCATGCGCACCAGCGCCACATCTCTGATTAGGGGTCAAAGTGGTCGCCATGGCCGAAACCGGTCGGAACAATCATCATCATCATCATTTCTGTTGCCGCTATAACAACAAATACTACAAACGATATAAAATAAATATTTATGGGTGGCTCCCATATAACAGACGTAATGTTTTGCCTTTTTTTTTCCTCGATATATTTTCAGGATTCGACGACCTTTCTAACCTCTCTATTTTCGAACCCAGTTATGTCACAGAACAGATGAGCTACGAAGATTTTTGTATGGGGCCTGGCATAGTTCATAGTGGCGCCCTCTATATTTTTTCAATATCGTGGAGCATGATGAAACCTAGCTAGATCGATAGAGAACAAAAAAGTAAACAAGAAATTATTAAGGTCACCATGTCCTAAAGTGGCACGTTTAGGAGTTATTGAGCTTTGAAGTTTGTATGAGATTTTTATAAAACTTAACTTTTGAATCATTTTTCACTAAATACTGGACTATATGCTTGGCACCTGTGACTCTTTGCCGATTCTTGACTAAATTGCTAAATAAGTCGTAGAAAAAACACCCAGTTTATTATAGATACCGTATATTAAGGCACCCGAGCGTAGCGAGGATGCTTACAATGCGAAGGTATTACGGGAGCTTTTACCAGAGTTATAAATCTGCTTTTCATCAATCCTATCAGGTAAATAAATAAAATAGTGTATTTAAAGGAAAATTCACAAGATATTTCTTTATTTTAATTACAAATTACACTTAGCTGCTAGACTAATTACAATATACAATTAGGCATTACTTATCATTAAATCATTCTACCGAACAGTGAGCGAGTTATTGATCGGAGAAGTAGGTACCGGAAGAAATATTTGTACTTAAAATAAGTTTTATGGTGGCTGTGTTTAGTTATAAGCATTATCTGATTAAATATTAGCAGTTAAACAATAATTAGGTAGTTAGACCTGAAAATATGATTAATCCCTGTTTCTATGTTTAATATGGTTTCATAGTAAACATATGTCACTTCAATGTAGGTAATTATTGGCTGACAGAAGTCATTTTTATACATATATCCTCATTCCCCAAGTCCAAGTACAGTCTATTACACCAGGTAAGGGAAAGGTTTTGATTTTTTTGGTTCATCCATAGTCCATCACATCCCACAAACAAGGTACATAAAGCCACAGTCTTCACAGTCTTTTTAATCGAATTGAACGAATTGGATACATGAATAATACTATAATTTCATGTATATATGTATATAAGTAGGTAGGTACCTACTAGACATAGCTACCCAGACTTTAAAAAACATCAAAGTAGGTTTGAATCCCCGAGAAAACTCATATCAAGTGACAAATTCAGTGATGAAACTCAGTTAGTGGAAATTCCATACAAACTTCAAAGCTCAATAACTCCTAAACGTGCCACTTTAGGACATGGTGACTTTAATAATTTCTTGTTTACTTTTTTGTCCTCTATCGATCTAGCTAGGTTTCATCGTGCTCCACGACATTGAAAAAAATATAGAGGGCGCCACTGAGACTATGCCACTAATCTTCGTGGCTCTTTGCAGATTCCCAAAAATAAAAAATTGCTCCAATCTCCAAGCTACTAAGGTCCAAAAATTTCAATTTTCGGCACTCACTAACTCACTCACTCTTGGATCATTAAATGTCTAGGGTACTTGTGATTGAACTAGAGATTACAATTTGGAATATAAACAGTGTCTTAAGAGTAGGTAACAGGAACAATCTAAAATCATTGAAACAGGGTGACCGTCCTGTGTCACTCCGTATATTTTACTTTTTAGAAATATCAGGATTTGCAAATTATGAAAGAAATGTGCACTTATGGGATGTAGATACCAATATTGCAGTAAAGAGGCCAAATCTCCAATTACATTTAACAATTATATTTTACTAGATGACCCCGTGAACTTCGTATCACCGACGTCAACCGTTTTTTTTCTTCTCACCGTTTAAACCTTCCCTGGACTTCCACAAATATATAAAAACAACAATTAGCCAAATCGGCCCAGCCGTTCTCGAGTTTTAGTGAGACTAACGAACAGCAATTCATTTTTATATATAAGATTACCTACGTATTTTTTAAAGTAAATACTGGCTCTGACCTACCAAAAACTAAGAGGTCATGGTGACACGGTCATGTTCTGCACTGCGAGGGAAAAAAAAGTTTAGCTCATCAGTAATGTAAAATCAAATTATCAATCATGAAAAACTCATGTAATACCATCAAATGAGACCACTATTTATTATTAGTGCCGCTCACAATAAACGTAAGACGCAATTTCCAAGACGTGCCGAGTGTAACCTTGTAGCCCGGTGAATTGTCGGTAAGCGTGGCAGCTTTGTCTTTCATGGGTACTCGTCGGGTGGACGTAACGAAAGAGATGAGCGATTCGTACAATTACCAAATGATTTTCCGAGTATTTGGCTTCATGGCTTGGCAGAATCTGCTATAATGATACAAAGAAAAAAGAAAGAAAACATAAAATTCATGGAGTTGTAAAGTTGTCCAATTACTCTGTGTACTCGTAACTTTTGGACCACTGAAATTTTCTTAGCCATCAAGGAATTGCCTAGAGCAACTTATATTTTTATACTTTTTATGTAAAATACAACTTGAAAATAGGTGTACCGTATTTTACACAAAACATTTGAAGTTAAATAATACATGATATATATAAATGTGGTTCTAAATACACTAATTAATGTGTTTGAAATTTTATCGGAAAAGTCGCAAGTTTTTATGAAGCCGAAGGAGAGCCTACACCGAACGCTTGCCTCTGAATTAAATGAAAACCGTTAGACATGAAGACCAAGTAAATTCTTTGGTAAAAACTAATATTTTTTTAAATATTTTTTTAATATTTTCTTTGTACCGCCTGCCTGTATTGACATATAGTCTGAAAAAAAGTTTATTTATTTTATTATTTGTTCTTATTAAAACTTTCGCTGATGTACGTAACTCTGACAATAAACAGTCATAGATACTTACCAGCACTGGCAATCGAACCTGGGTTTTCCACTTCAGAGTCCTAATGGATTGCTTCCAAATGGAAACCAGGTTCTACCCACTGGGCTAGCACCGCTTCGCCGACTCCATCTAAAACAATGTCCCAGGCACTACAGCGTCCGAGTAGTCTCTTGCCTGGTCTCACCCATCTAGTGTGAGTGAAGGTAGATCATCATCATCATCATCATCAGCCATTTGACGCCCACTGCAGGACATAGGCCTCCCTCACGGTGTTTCTAACCATGAAGAGTTTTGCCATAATCGCCACGCTTGGCAGGCGGGTTGGCGATCGCAGTATGCTCGAAATTGCCAAGCCACGGTGGGCCCGTGTGGTAATTAAGCCCATACTCTCTCTTTCCTCTCTCTATTTCTAAGAAAGCCCATGCCACGAAATGGGTCGTACATAGGCTTTATTAAAAAAAAAACAACACGTTGCATAAATACTTAAAAACGACTCTCATCACTTGTACCGCGACCCAAAACTAGACAACCCAGAGCGTTGCGGTTTGCGTTAATTAACTAGCGCTGGAAAACTTGTTTGGTACAATAGACTGTAGTTATTCGGAAACTTAAATAAAGGATGTCACTCCGTGAAAGCGGAGGTCGTCGTTAGTCGCGGAGGTTTTGTTTCTTTCCTTTTTATTTGGTTCGTTCTTTTTGTGCAGCTACATATGAGAAATGCACGTTGCATCTAGTGAGCAAAATATGCAGTGTGCTTGTTTTAAAATCCTTGACTTCCAGTTTTTACAAATCACTGCGAATAACTTTTCTGTTGATGTTTATTTATAAATTTAACTTTTATTCGCTTGGCTACAATGGTCCACACATAAAACTAATCTTAAAAACTAACAATGACAACAAAGAAAATCTAATTTTCTACCGCAATGGATGAGAAATAATTCGTTTCCATCCAATTCTGCAGAATTGGTCTATCAAAGATTAAACTATACAAATATCTTATTGAGAAATACAATTTGCCACATTGAATTTTGAAGACCTTGCTCTGGAACTAGGAAACCCTGTGCGTCTGGACCAAAAGTCTTCCCTTAACTAAGTGTTACAATTAAATGCAAATTGATTAATCGCTCGTAGCCCCGGCTGCCTGAGTGATCTTAAACGATCACGAAGGTTAAGCAACACTGGGCGCGTTCAGTGCATGGATGGGTCGCCGTCTATGCCTAACGCTAGTGGCATTTTTCCGAGCGGTTCCGTGCTTCGCAAGGCACGTTAAGCTGTTGGTGCCGGCTGCCGTCGATAGATGGCAGTCGTTAAGCCAAGTCAGAGGCCTTAGGGCGGCTTGACAACTTATGACAGTAGACGAGCTTCTAGTCTACAAGCCTCCACCAATCCGGACTTGGCCCCCGTGGTGGAGTATGGCCTATACCTTCCTCAGGGAAGAGACCCGTGCCCCTCGGTGGGGACATAATGGGTTGATGATGATGATTAATTGAAAATTCTATATTGTACAGTAAAAAACATTTGAAAATAGGCGAGCTTAAACAAAAAATAAATGTGCTAAGCAGTGTACCAGACAAAAAATAAAATAAGAATAAGTAGGTATTAAGAAAGAAAGCAAAAATAGAAAAGCTTGAGCATCACCGAAAAATTGTCTCGTCCTAATCCACCTAGAGAAATGTATCGTTAGCTTTTTTATAAAACATAAATCGCAAATGACTGTACTATACATAAATCGGATTGGGGTAATAAAAAACCGGTCAAGTGCGAGTTGGACTCGCGCACGAAGGCTTCCGTACAGCATTTGAATACTTAAACAGTCTATCTGTTGCCATTATTAATATCGAGCATAAAACGGCAAAAAATCACGAGCCCCCCTTAAATATTTATTTTATTCTGTTATAGCGGCAACAGAAATACATCATCTGAAATCTTTTTATTCTGAAAAGATTAAAAAGTCATAAAAATAATCACTGACTCCTAGGAGAATCATAGGAGATTGAAAAGTTTAATTTTTTTTTAGATTTTAAATACTAACCTTTAGAAAGTAAAATGCATTTTAAAACACGGAGGTCGGAGAGCCCAGCCTTAAGACCATACACTCTTTCTCTCTCCCTAAGAGAAGGCCTATGCCTTACAGGCTGATTATAATACCAGGTCAACATTTCCGCTTGGAAACAGTTTGTTTGTGATAGTCACAACGATATCTTATGAGTTATTCGCGAAACTAAAAGAAGAGGCTTATGTTTGATAAACAACCCTGGAGATAGTGCTGGGGAATCGATGTATGTTTGTGGATATCTTATTTGCTAGGCAAAACTGCAGGCTAAGCATGAACTCGATACAATCTCTGTATCAACGTAGGACGAGATTATACGACTTATATCAATTCCACATATCAAATTAGTTAACAAGCTTATACAAAAAAAAAGTTCGCACCAAGTACCTACAGTCGACAACCAAAAATGTCTAGTCAATCTAGACATTTTTTGCAAAATATTGTCTTTAACGTAACCGATTAGAGTGTACTATGTAAAGGTGCTGTCGACTGTATAAGCGATATGTTCGGAAAGGTCGTCAACGTCACGCTTGAGCCGGACAGTTCACTCGAATCTCGCGACAAATATGGTTCTTTTTTTAATAGTTTCAAAATTTTCTGCCACAGAGTAACTAGAACGCTAGAAATAAATAGCGAAAATACCGATTTTTACGGATTGAGATACGGATTTTGACACTGACAAGCGACCATCGCACTAATAACTTAAGAGATTGCACAGTTGTAATGGTCGATGTGTTGATGAGTGCAGCGACGTAACCAATATTTAGGTATGACGCGCTAGAATACTATTACCCTCTTATATATTGTATTATAGTAAGTGTAAAAACCTGTTTAAGTCATGATTACTGTTTGTGTGCTGGAAGTTTTCTGTGCACAGTGCTTGTACAGGTTGAAAACAGGTCATCCTTTACACGCGTGCACACTAGCCAGTTACATTACGGGTAATTTTGGTAACAAAATTTAAAGGTTTGTCAGCTATTAACGGCACGTGCCAAACAATTGCGGTTTTTTTTTTAAAAATAAACAGGTTTCCTAAACGCCTTATAATTAGTAGCCGTAGTTGGTGGTAGAGATTTTTGAGGAAAAGACTACCATAGACAATTTTTTTCTGCGAGTGTTTTAAGGGAATCGTGTTTTATAAAAATGTTTTTATAAATCTTCATCATCATCATTCAGCCACAAGAAGTCCACTGCTGAACATAGACCTCCTCCATGGATTTCCAAAAAGACCGGTTGAAAGCGGCTTGCATCCAGCGTCTTCCTGCCACTTGGATGAGGTCATCTGTCAATCTTGTGGCTGGTCGTCCTACGCTGCACGTCCATTCGAGAACTTTTCGGCCCCATCGGCCATCAGTTCTGCGTGCTATGTGCCCCGCCCACTGCCACTTCAACCTACTAATCCGCTGGGCTACGTCGACGACTTTCGTTCGTCTACGGATCTCATAATTTCTGATTCGATCTCGTAGAGAAATTCCGAGCATAGCCCTTTCCATATCTCGTTGCGTGACCTTGAGCTTTCTTATGAGGCCCATAGTGAGAGACCACGTTTCAGTGCCATGAGTCATCAGAGGTAACACACACTGGTTGTATAATTTTGTCTTGAGCGATTGAGGTATATTAGTTTACTAAGTTTCCCGAATGCTGTCCAGCCGAGTTGGATTCGACGATTGACCTCTTTCATTGAAATATTAATAAAACTTAATATTCATCACTTACCTAAAGCACGTACGTTGATGTAGAAGATTATTCATTGCACAGATAAATAAATACTCTTTTATTCCTTTATTTACCTCTGATTGCAATAATATGTATAAGACACTGAATAATTAGGTATGAACAAAAACAATCTATGTCAGAGGCTAAAATTAAATAAAAAGGTAAGGCGAATGTCTAAAATATTAAATACCTTACAAAACAAATCTTGCACGACCTCGCAAAAAGGTAGGGTTCTCACGAAGAAAAATCTCGTGATATTAAAATTCGAACACGAAAAGAAAAAGAAATTAAATAAAAAGAAAAAAAGAAGAGGTTGTGGCGTTTGCTGCAGAGGGGCCGCCTTATGCTACATAAAAAATTAAAGCGATTTTTTTTGCCAAGAATAAAATAAAAAACAATATTTATGCCTGCCAGTTCAAATTAATACCTATTCTTTGTTACGAAGAAAGCCCGGAAGCGTGTGAATCTATTAAAAAACAAACCGGCCAAGTGCGTGTCGGGCCACGCGCAATGTAGAGTTCCGTAGAAAGAGGGTTTTTTTCTGCTTTACAGAACTAACAACTTCATCGAAGTCATTTTCAATGGATTTTGTACGAAATTTTACTTTTATAAATTGGTTGTCTGTTACTCGGTAACTTGAAAGAAAAAGTATCACGGCCTACTTAGCCGTGAGACTTTTTCTTTCAAGTTCATTATATGTGCTACTTCCCTAAATTTTTTCACGTTTTTATAAACTACTGTTAACAGCTGTCAGTTCGCCAAAGTTTATATGAAAAAAACCAACTGACAGCTAGCCGCTTCACAGATTATAATGCAGCCTATAAACTTCCCTCTGTAGGACACATGCCTTCTCTCGGAGATAAATTATAGGCTTGGCAATTTCAAGCGCTAAGGTGGGTGAAAACCTGAGATACTCAGGTTTCCTCACGATGTATTCCTTCATATTTAGCGAGTGGTAATGCTACTACAAATTCACAAATGTGAGCGCGAGACATACACATGGGACATGGGGCGAGGGCGCGGTAAGATGTATAGAGTCACAGACAACAGTCCTTGCTCTGCGGTCGCTCTTGGTCTGTGAGTCTACACATCTTACCGCGCCCTTGCCCCACGTCCCATCTGTGTGTCTCGCGCCTGAGGCAAAGGCATGTGTTTTACCGACCGCGCAACCACCGCATCTCAAGTCGGTGGAACCGGGGATAAACCGATTAAAAATATTCTGAAAAGCAACAAGTAGTAAATTAATGGCGAGGCGACAAAACGGCAGGTGGACCATGCAGGGCAGTAACTGAGTAGTTGCCGAAATGGCGGTCAGTGGGTAGACTAACAGCCCGATGGTCGGACTATGTGGTCCAGTCGGCAGAGGGCCCGTGGATGCGGATGACGAGATACCGCGAAAGATGGCGTAATTGCCTTAATTCAGTAGTGGGCAGAGGTGGGCTGATGATGATGATGATGACGAAGAGTAACACAACTTTTATGATGGCTGTAACACAATCTTTATCAGAAAATCATGGAAAAAAATGCAGGCACAGTTTACAATATTTATTTTCATCGTTTTCATGTATTTCATGAGGATGATGACTTAATTTTGAAAGCTTGCAAGAAAAAATAGGTAAGTACTTATTATTGGAAGTTACTATTAAGAACATGGTTGACATTTGACCAGATGGTCTGACGACCTGGTTACGGTGGCGGGGAGTTGCTGGATGCGGGCGGCACAAACCGGGAAGCTTGGAAAACCATGAGGGAGGCCTATGTCCTGCAGTGGGCGTCAAATGACTGATGATGATAATGATGATTAACAACATAAGATTTACATATTTACGGTCTTATTTATAAAAAACGTGATTCCTCTGAAGCACTCCTAAGAGGCAATCTATTTAATCTGTGACTTTTCCTTGTAAAATTTCCACCACAGACTATTTTAGTCGGCGTTTTAAGAAATCGAGTTTTACTATAAATAAATTGGAGCTTAGATATTTATCTAGACCGCTGCCGCTGAGGAGAGTTCCCAAGATGGCAGCGTTCATCCTCTGATTGGCCAGGCTCGGGTACTTATAACTCTGTAGAAACCTAGCTGGACTGGAGACTTATTTTTGAATTTTTTCAAAAACTTATGACTGTAGAGAACTGGCTGGTACCATTCAAAAAGGAGGAAAAACCAAGTTTAAAACATAGAGCGCCTATTTAAAGTTGGTAGGAACGAAGTTAACAAAGTTTCAACCTCCATTAACCATAGCTCGGAAAAGAACTTTCTCATTAATTCAACTTTTACGGATTTAATAAGCGCAGTCACAGCACATCGACCTTTATGGAGTAGGGTAGAGAACATTTTATTTTACCTACACAAAAAGAAATCACATGGATTTTTCGTACTTTTTTTGCTTCATCAACATTACTAAGTCGCTTTATATTTGTGTATATTATTTGTATGTGTCTGCTAATAATTTAATATAACTATTTACTGATTTAGGCATCCATAATTCATATATTTCCGTTAAATATTATTTTCTTTTTTTATTTTATTAGTTTAGTTCCTACTTCAATGTATTAGTCCAGTCCACCCGTAGACCACGTTTAGTTAAAAGGGCTGTACTTTTTGGTAATAAAATAGGTGCGTAATTTTCTTTCTATGTATAATAAAGTGATCTCGGTCTCTTTCTATCTAAATACCGTCAGCAAATGAAATATTTTTTGTCCGTTAAAATAATATTTTTAGTGACTCGCGATGCTCATAAATTAAACGGGTCTAACCGCGATCATTTATTAGGTAAAATGTTACCTTTGATTCTCGACGTTCTATTTGCGTTAAAATAAGTAACATAAGCAATAAATTTCACACAATCACTCGTCCAAATCAGGAACAGCATCACTTGGCCAGCTAATGGATCACACATGGTCAGCTAATTTAATTAATTTATTCACTAATTCATTTTATAACAATAATTTTGTAGTAACTTGGCCAAAAATATCGCTGAAATGCCTTAGGATCTTCATAAGCTCTGCGTATTCGGCAAGCAGAATCATTGAGAGTTTTCAAAACAGAAGTCTGTAATCATTACATTTATTTACAGAATAATAATATTTGTTGACATATTATACACTTTGCGCATATTACAATGAAGGATTATCTTAGTTTTTAATGTTAGTAAATTGTACGGGGTTGTTAGGTATACTCGTTTCTATAATGTTTATGTATGTATTATAATAATTATTACTCTGCTCCCCCCTACTTTAGTATTTAAATGCACTACCCGCCCAGCCATTATCCACAAACCAAAGCAGTTGACTGGTAGAAAATGCTATTTAGCATTGAGTACGCCTTTGTATCAAACATTTGTTTTGTGCAATCATAAGCAGCCTATAGGTATAGGTACGTCCCACTGTAGGGCACAGTCCTTCTCTCAGGGAGAGAGTATGGGCTTAATCAGCACGCGTGCCCACCGCGGATTGGCGATTTCAAGCACTGAGGTATGTGAATAGCTCAGACACTCAGGTTTCCTCACGATGTTTTCCTTCGCGGTTAGCGAGTGGTATTGCTACTATAACTTCACATTTGTACGTAACTTAGAAAACAAAGTCATAGGTACATGCCCGCACTGGGAATAGAACCTGGGTCTCTCGCTTTCGAGTCCAATGTTCTACCCACTAGGCTACCAAGTTACCTGTTCTACTCCCTACTAGTGTATGTATTTAGAACCACATTTATTTATATCATCTATTATTTAACTTCAAATGTTGTGTGTAAAATACCGTAGTCTAGTGGGTAGAACATCGGACTCGGAAGCGAAAGACCCAGGTTCGATCCCCAGTGCGGGCATGTACCTATGACTTGGTTTTTCTACGTTATGTACATTTGATCACATATGTGTGATTATGTTTTGTGCAATAAAGGATCTTATTAATAATAATAAGCTTAAGGCAGGCGACTGGCAGGAGACCGCGCAGGTCAAAGACAAGTGGCGACTTCTTGTATCGGAGTTCAATGGCCGCTTTAGGGCGCTGAACCAGCGGAGTAAGTCAGTAATTTGGCAGCTGATGAATTTGGTAAGTTCCTAATATAATTGATGAAATATTTGGAATTTTCTACTGCTCAATTTAATTACATTTCTGCATAATTTTGAATTCTCTACCGTTTTTTCTAGTTCTCAAAAGAGTTTTATCGCTGGAAGATTTTTTTTAATTGCCGACCACGATTGTTTATTTTTACCATTTTTTTGTATGATAATAATTAAGATTGGTGCGCCTGCATCCAGTTGCTAGTCTGCATAAGGTTTTTCCACGAATGCGCTTGGTTGCGCAAAGTTAATGCACCTAACTTCCTAAACACCATTTTGCGTGACTCTAGATTGGACTATTTCTACTGTCACTGTTGTTGGTGCAGCATGCTATAAAATGAAAGTGGGACAATAGGTCAGAAGCCTCTGAAAAAATGTGACCAAACTTTGAGAGAAAAAAATTGTTCTGATTTAAGTTGTTCGGAACAAGACAGACTATCCTGAATCAATTAGAGAATCTATTGCATTTACGAAAAAAAAATTTTTTTTTCACTAAGTATTGCTACCTTTATGTGAACACGTGAGTATTGCGATGAATTTTAAAATATTACTGTGAATTTTCCGATACGTACCTAATAGTTGGTTTTATTACAATTAAATCTAATTATAGTTTCACGCAGACAAATACAAATAAATGAGAATTTAGCAAATTAGTACGGAGCGCAACGCAGTAAGTACTGAGAAAATTACGTCGAATGTTTTTGATTTGCCATTTTTGCGCTCTACAAATGTCACAGCAGCATTCAGAAATCATTGTCCTACATAGAAGAATGTCCAATTTATTTCAGGCATAATCATGAAAGATACTTAAATCTTTCATATAGCACGACTACTTAGCACAAAAATAAAAAAATATAACGCCACGTGCATGACGGGCCACGCGCATTGTAAGGTTCCGTAGAAAGAGAGGATTTTATCTGTTTTACAGGACTAACAACTTCATCAACGTAAATTTCAATGGATTTTGTACGAAGTTTTCTTTTTGTAATTTGGTCGCCGTGATAATTTTCATTTTAATTTAATTATATGTGCTACTACAATCAACCGTTTAGCCAGGAGAGCGAGTGGAGGGACGCCCTACTGGGACAAAAAAAAACACTTTAAGGTTAATATTTCGCAAACGGAACCGTAAATAAAAAAAATATCTTTCTACACCCACAATATTTTTAAACGATCAATCCAAAGGTACCCTTACTATGGTGTAGACGAGAACAAAAATGCGTCCCTAATTTAGGTGTAGGTAACTCAAAAATCTTTTTTTATTTTTATTTTATTCTACCACTTTGTCGGCATGATCAATATGTATGTCTATGCCAAATTTCAACTTTCTCGCACTAATCGTCTCTGAGCTAGGCCGCGGAAAGACAGATGTACAGACAGCCAGACATACAGACAGACGGACGGACATTGCAAAACTAAAAGATTCCTTGTCGACTACGAAACCCTAAAAATTAAATGGAAAGTTCAACAAAAGATTTTTTAAACTTGTTAACAAAAATTGTTGTAAATGACAAACTCTAGCCCACATGTTTCAGGAATCTTGTATTTTAGAAATAACAAAAATAGCGGGAACACAAACAAATCCAACGTGTGCCCTGTAACTCTTAGGGATTGAACGCACTTGCGGACACGCACCCGCAAAATGGGGCAAGTCTCCACGAATTCAAGGAAAAAGATCGCAACTGCAAGAGCACGATACATATTCTACATGCTATAGATGCGGCCATTTGACCGCAGTGTAAGCAACCGCTGCTGCGCTCAGCCCCTATTGATATTAGCGTGGGCCAAAATGGAAGTTTAATAGGTACCAACTTTCTCGGCTTACTACTCGCCTATTTCTTATTCAATGGTCAGCACTCAAACTTTTATTGACCGGAGCTTAGTCACGCGAGTGCTCGCTTAAGATTCTCTTTTTTCGCCGACTATTCGTTCCGCCATCATAGAGAACGGTATTTTTCTTTGGCAACGGTTTCAAGACATTCCTTCGACATGGCATCGGCCCATTACACTCGTGTTAGGCATCTATCCTATTTATTACGGAGGTGTCAATGAAAATGGGAAAACACAAAAAAGAAAGTAGAAAATGAAAATACAATAGGAAGGAAAGGAATTAAAACTACGAATTTTAATTTTAGATATGCTGACTTGTAGCATAAATCAAACGTCCCGTTGCAGGCTGAATGTGCTTAGTAAACGCTTTGTCGCGTATTAGCGATTTCGGTCGCTGACGTAGTAAACGTCTTAAATACTCAGGTTTCCTCGCAATAGTTTTCTTTACGGCTAGGGGGTGATTTTAAAACTTGGCAAATTAATGCACCTACACATATCTGTTTTCTTTGTTGACTAACCCATATACTTCCCACTGCAGAACACAGGCCTTCTCTCAAAGACAGAGTACGGGCTTAATTACCACGAGTGCCCACCGCAGATTGGCAATTCCAAGCGCTGCGAACGCCGTCTGAGAACACCTCAGACACTCAGGTTATCTCACGATGTTTTTCTTTAGCAAGTGGTGTTGCTACTACAACTTCATAAATGTACATAACTTAGAAAACAAAGTCAATGGTACATGCCGGGATTCGAACCTATGACCTCCCAATTGTGAGGCCGGCATTCTACCGCTGCGCTACCAACTGTTATTTAAGTTCTTAGTTTTGCCCAATAAAGCGTAACATACAAACATATACTGTTCTGTCCACCGGAATAATAACGCATTAAATACTATGTTATTTACGCTAACTTTTTAGACCAATCAATCAGTTAATCAACCCGAAATCGTCCACTGCTGGTGAAACGCATGCACGTAAATATTTAAGAAAACGCGAGAGTAACTTTTAGGAATCTTTTTTATTCGTCTTTGTCCTTGACATCGTCCTTTTTCAATTTTTAAAAATATTAGACATAATAATATAGAAAAAGTATAAAGGAAGTAAAAACATAAAAAAGGTTGGTTGGTCGGTCGGCAACAGCTGGACTCAGGCCTCCCCCGAGGCACGACACTTCGACTCATTCAGCCACTGCCAGTAATCTTCCTCAGATCGTCGGTCCAGTGAGCGTCCTATACTGCGTTTGCCGGTTTGCGCTCCCCACTTAAGATCCGTTGCACCCCATCTATCACTTTTAAGATATAAAAATTTTAATGAATGACATTTGCAATTGCAACAAACGATAGTCAAAGAGTGAGACAATCAAACTTAAGCAATAAAGGGGTGCCTTCCCCTCTCATTTCAGATTTAAGATTGCTCCCGTTGTTTCCCATTAGAAATAGGGTTGGCTTAAGGTTACTCGAGGGATTTTTATTGTCACTAGGTACTCGAAGGCATTGTTATAGTCAATTCCACAGGGAGATATACCTTAGAATTTCTTGAGGCTCAGTGTTTGGAAAAAGTTGGGAAAGCTTGTTTCATTATTATAGTTTATATATTTTAGATAAAACATCTATAAATAGTTAGTAAATGGCTTAGAATATGTTCACTAACATATTCACTTATATCTCACTAGATTAAGTGAAAAAAATCCGAATAATATTTTATATGCACCTTCATACAACTTTGGCCTTTGCATCTACGAAATAAGATGATTCATGCAGCGTCCAGTGGCTCCTTCACTCACACTAGATGGGTGAAGAGACCACTCGGATGCACATTTACATGCCTATATATAATGCTTCCAAGACGGGCCATCAGCCCTATTGCTATTGTTTTAAGGATGCTGTTTGTACTGCCGCAAGCGTTACTCAGCATAAAAGCCACCCGTTTCCGTATGATGGCGACAACGCTGTCAACTCGTGCTTCGGCAAACATTTTCGAAGCATTACAGTATAGTGGCAGTCTTAACATCATCTTAAATACATTAATATATAATTTTAAATCCACAGAAGAACCCGAGTTACTTATATACAAAGTGGCAGTGGGCGGGGCACGTAGCTCGTAGAACTGATAGCCGTTGGGGCGGAAAAGTTTTGACCTGGTGACAGCGGACAGGACGACGCAGAGTGGGCAGGCCCCCCACCAGATGGTTTGACAACCTGGTAACGGTGGCAGAGAGTCGCTGAATGCAGGCGGCACAAGACCGGGAGGCTTGGAAAACCATGAGGGAAAGTCCTGCAGTGGGCGGCTGATGATGATGATGACAGTTTTAAATAGTTAATCTGGCTAACAGAGCCAGAAATAAAAAAGCCAGTAATGCACTCATAATAATAATTACGACACCACACAATCAATTGTCTTGTACCCAAACTAGTATACCCTGTATTATGGTAACCAGGCAAAGATATCACAAACATTTCCATGTTTGTGATGTCTTTGCCTGGTTACCATGTTTCCAGACTACTTTGTTTAATATGTTTCCACACATCCAGACTGAGGCCATTTGTACAAATCGACTATAACAAATAAATGATTTGATTTGACTTAGACAGCCTCTAGCGGGAATTAAAACCCACGACCTCCACTACCATGTTTCCAGGCTACTGTGTTTACTGTGTTTCCACACATCCAGACTGAGTTCATTTGTACAAATCGACTCAGGCAGCCTCCAGCGGGAATTAAAACCCACGACCCCCACGAAGGTATCGACGGAGTTTAGTTTTGTTTAGTAACAAACTTTTAGATTAGGGTTGCGTCATTGTAATAAGAGACGCAAGTTAATTTGTTAATTGACAGTGAAAGGGACAAGTGAAAGTTTTCTCGTACTTTCACCGAGATGTACTGAAATATTTAAGGTTTTGGAAGGTTCAAGTCATTTCGTGACTACTTTTGGCTGAATCTCAAAAGTGTTTTCATTCTATTATTAACTCAACGCCGGATAAACTTACTTGGTTTTTTCTCGGAAGAGTCCGACCAGGTTTTCATACTGTTTCACTTGTAACGATCTCTCGTTACTGTTAAAAATGTACAATGTTTAATGTGCGTTATAACACATGATTAAGGTCGAATTGCACCACTTTCTTAAATAAAGAATGAACAGGACGGCGAAAATGAAATACCAAGAGCTCTTGAATGTACCACGTTTACTTTGTCACTGAAAATATTTACAATTGTTTAAGAACACTAGAATTTGACCAATATTTGAATTTAAACTAAAACCAAAGAGAAAAGAAGGCGGTGTCGGTCGCCAACATAACTAAAATTCTTCATACAAAAGTCGATTTAAATGGCGACTTAAGTGACATTTAAGAAGTGGTGCAGGTTGGCCTAAGTCTATCAATCTTATTTATAAAAAAACGAGATTCCTCTAAGACACTCCTCAGATGTATTTTAAATATTTTTTTTATAAATAATATTGTTTAAGCTTAGGCTTTTTAACCTTTTACTGCTTCTGCTGCAGGTAAAGTTTTCAATAGTTCAGACAGTTTAACGGGAGGTTCACAGATTTTTATCCAGCTTAATATGGTTTACGCGACTCATGCATGGACTTATTATTTTATTGATTAGTTTGGATTATATTACCAGGTTCAATTTGTGATACCTTGTACCTAAGTAAGCTGTCACATTTTGAAAAGTTAGTTAAAATCTTTTGGGACTAAATTAACCAACAGAGGGCAGAAACGATCAAGTAACAAAATCCAGTAGGGTCGATAGGTATAATCCGCAGTGTGTTCATTCAAACGATACCTCTAGCAAAGTTTTGGGGATGAGTTACGGCAACCAATGGAGCTGCCGTCATCTCTATTGTTGTCGAACGAAAGACGGGGCTACTCTAAATAACAGCATCAGGGTCATCTCTTGATTAGAAGCTTCCGCGACATAGTGGTTGCTGAAAGAGTGAATTCCTTAAATAATACTTATTATATTCTTATTACATGCGTTTTTGTCTTGATCTGTCTTCAATACACTGGTAAAAAAATACTCCAGGAGATTTAGAACAGTATAATCTAAAGTTGTAGTAGCTATACCACTCGCTAAAGGCGAAGGAAAACATGACCCGAGTATCTGACGAGTTCACGTACCTCGGCGCCTGAAATTGCCAATCCACGGTGGGCAGGCGTGGTAATTAAGCCCATACTCTATCTCTGAGAGACGGCCTGTGCCATGCAGTGGGACGTATATATGCTACGTAAAAAAAAAACATGTCAAACTGTACTAAAATGACAGTAGAGTACGTGATACTATACGATCTACGTCAGCGTGAAGATTTCACGCTAAGTATGCTAGCCACGAAGTCATTTGGTTACTTGATTGCGCACTAGTAATCAAACTCTCTTGCAGTCACCGATGGGCTGATAGTTTGGGGAAGGAAACGTTGATTGAGCTTCCAAAGCAGTATTTACTTATATTTGGTCACAAAACGCCCCTACGTGGTATATATCAAGCCGTGGATAAAAAAATGCAACCTCTTGACAATTCCAAATCGATCATTCAGGTAGCTAAATGACTTAGCTATTCAGGTAGCTGAGCTTAGGAAAATAGCAAAACATTGGGTCTAAGAGCGTGCCGATGGAAAAATCCATACAAACGTGTATTTATTGCGTGTGGATTATGTAATTAATCCACACACGCTATGCACCCGTAGATGATTTTATCAGCGTTTTAGATATATTTTTTGTATATATAAAAAAGTTAAAATGCTGCATTACTTACTTAATTTTATATATAAAAGACTGTTTATATCATATTCGAACAAGATTATACAACATGGAATTAACTTGTAAAACTTAATTCAACTCGTAACTCTTATACTAGTCATTAATTAATTAAGAGACAAGACAATGACTTCGACGATGCAAATGATGCTCTCTCTCAGGTACTAAAGTGGTTCACTTCTAATAAATTAGTGTAAAATTAAAAAAAAAGAAAACAAAATGTATAAAATTTATAATTTTATATTAGGGAATGAAAAACTAGACTTTGTAGAAGAAACTGTATTTTTAGGTATCATAATTGATGCAAAGCTTCAATGGGGTCCTTATATAGACAAATTGGCTAATAGGCTTAGTTCTGCAGCATATGCAGTCAAAATAATCTGGGCAGTAACTGACTGGCTTGTTTATTTTAGTTACTTCCACAGTAGGTATTATGTCCAACGGCATACTTCTGTGGGATTGGGCAGCAGACATTGAGAACATCTTCGTCTTACAGAAGGGAGCGATCAGATTCATTTATAAGCTAGGCAGTAGGGATTTGTTAAGATATTTTTTAAAGAAAGTAACACCCTGACAGTTGCTAGTCAATATATCTTTGAGAATATTTTGTACGTTAGGAAAAATATCAGTAATTTTAAAAGTCTAGGTATCGCTACAATTTAAATACTAAAAATAAAAATTTCGTTCGCAGCATTTAGGCTGGGCAAAGGTTAATACATCCTTTATGGAGCATTGTGTACGTTTCTACAATAAGAGCCCTCAAGATATATAATAAGCTTGCCAGAAGCGCGGTTCAACAAATGTGGAAAGCGCACATTGTGCCATAACATTAAGGATTATTTAGATGACAAAGATTTCTGGAATGAAAGCCAGTTCAATGCATTAGTCCTAAGGTTTAGAAGATGAAAACATGTAAACTCTGTTAATTAAGGAACATATTTGAAAACACTAAGTTTGGAGTTTTTTGGTCCGTTTTTTTTCCGAATGATCTAGATGTCGAAAGAGATACTTAGTTTTACTTGTAACGTTCAAAAAATCAATGTTTCAGTGTTACTTTAATAAAAAAAATTTTTTTTTGAATATTTGAATTTTTAGAAGCCTCTTTGTACAATTGTCACTTTTTTGTCTAATTGGAATTTAAAGCAACAAAAATGTGTCGGTATTTCAGCGACACGCCTCGCCTGCTCCGTGACAAAACCTCTCGAAATCCTCAATTATTTCTGGGATTAAACAAACGATAATCTGACCCCGACAATTTATAAAACGACCCCCAAAGACCCTTGTTGGCGCGGGCTCGGTTATGCAATGGCTTAGCTTTTAAGTAATTGTGGTGAAATACTTTTTATTAATTACCGCATTTTTGTTGTTATTTTTATTGCATATTTGCTGCAAAATATTCCTAATACAATGATTCATTTTGTCTCAGCCTTCTCAATTAGTCGGCTTCATTTATGATTGAAAACCTTGTACTATTAATTGTAACTGCTGATGTGATTATTAAAATTTCTTTCAGTAACTAAGGATCTCCACAAACCCGACAAAGTCCAATTTAAGATAAAAGATAACGAAGATGGGAGCTCAGATTTTATGCGTTTGGCCTTGTGTGTTTGTGTTTAAGTATGTGTCCGTAGAGACGTGGCATTTTCTCACGACAATACCGATTATCGCCACATGGTAATTCAAACGTAGACTCATAGCAACTAACACCGTAAAATATTTACAAGCGATCTTGTACCTACTGACCTATCAGGCTGCGAGCAGACCAACCAAACGGATGCGAACAAAGCAAGGTAGGCAAGTACTGCGGGAGCCGGAGGACATTTTAAAAATACAAATCTTTTACGTGTATTGACTCTAGCATGGTTGTATTAAGACTAACCTAACGAACTTGAACTAACTACCCTGGGCGCCGCAAGTACCAAGGCTTATCTGCATCCGTCAGCCAACTCAGCGTCTGGGCTCTAGGAATATAGAGCGTACTCCGAGTTTAGAGGCTGGGTCGCAGGCGTAACTAGGTTGCCATTTCATGTTTATTTAATTATTTTACTTTATTTATTAGCGATACAAAACAGTAAGGCAACAATACAGATACAAAATAATACACTTAACATTGATATGTCTTGTTGACTCACCAAAATATCTGTCGACAGCATGCGATGATTGTGGTGTTTAAATTTACAAAACATAATCTTATCTATTATTATTATTATTCTCTTTATTTATTTTCATGACTTAGAATAGGTTTATAAAAGTAAAAAAATATAAAAAAATTATTATTATTATTATTATTAATACGTTTATTGCACATAAGTAAAAAATACAATAACAATGTGGCGGACTTAATGCTATAAGCATATTCTACCAGTCAGGTGGTGCAAGAAATTAACTGGTAGGCATACGAAATAAATATAATAAATTTACAAAACTTAATGGGCAGCATTCGGGAAACTTATAAGTCTTTTCGTCCAATATAACTCAATTGCTCAAGACAAAATTATACAACCAGTGTGTATTACCAGTGATGAGTTATGGCTCTGATACGTAGTCTCTTACTATGGGCCTCATAAGAAAGCTCAAAGTCACGCAACGAGCTATGGAAAAGGCTATGCTCGGAATTTCTCTACGAGATCGAAACAGAAATGATCTCATCATCCGTAGACGAACGAAAGTCGTCGACATAGCCCAGCGGATTAGTAAGTTGAAGTGGCAGTGGGCAGTGGGCGGGGCACATAACACGCAGAACTGATGGCCGATGGGGCCAAAAAGTTCTCGAATGTAGACCACATATCGGCAAGCGCAGCGTCGGACGACCAGCCACAAGATGGACAGATGACCTCATCCAAGTGGCAGGAAGACGCTGGATGCAAGCCGCTTCCAACCCGTATTTTTGAAAATCTATGGAGGAGGCAAGTCAAGCCCAGATTCAGTAACTGAAATTTCGACCTCTTGTTTATTAGGGTTCTGTACCCAAAGAGTAAGGGACCCTATTACAAAGACTCCGCTGTCCGTCTGTCCGTACGTCCGTCTGTCACCAGGCTGTATCTCATGAACCGTGATAGTTAAACAGTTGAAATTTTCACAGATGATGTATTTCGGTTGCCGTTGTAACAACAAATACCAGAAACAGAATAAAATAAACATTTAAGCGGGGCTCCCATGCAACAATAGTAGATTGTACAACAAGTGCATAAAACGCACCATTTTACTCGAGACGTTTATCCATCCGAGCGAGCTTGCGAGCGAGGATAGATATAAAGTCGAGTGTAAAATGGGTTTTATGGACGAGTTGTACACTCTACTTTTCACTTCGATTGCGAGGAAATGAAACAGCAACATGTAAATCGTATTTGCAATTCGCGCCTTTTTTTCTTTTTTTTGTTGGTGTTTCGCGCGGTCACAGGACACAGTATTTCAGAAAAAAAAGAAAAAAAAGAGGTGAGTTTCGAACAACAATTCGAATTTCGAATTGCAATGCGGGGCTTCTCCATAGTTTTCATGCGAATTTTGACATTCTAAATTCAAATCACATGGTCTTCGACGAAGATTTTACTTTATGCTCTAGAGCATAAAAAGCGACTTTATGTCGCCTACGCACGACATAAAGACGAACTTTTAGAGCATGAGAAGTGAAATAGTAGATTGTACAACAAGTGCATAAAACGCACCATTTTACTCGAGACGTTTATCCATCCGAGCGAGCTTGCGAGCGAGGATAGATATAAAGTCGAGTGTAAAATGGGTTTTATGGACGAGTTGTACACTCTACTTTTCACTTCGATTGCGAGGAAATGAAACAGCAACATGTAAATCGTATTTGCAATTCGCGCCTTTTTTTCTTTTTTTTGTTGGTGTTTCGCGCGGTCACAGGATACAGTATTTCAGAAAAAAAAGAAAAAAAAGAGGTGAGTTTCGAACAACAATTCGAATTTCGAATTGCAATGCGGGGCTTCTCCATAGTTTTCATGCGAATTTTGACATTCTAAATTCAAATCACTTGGTCTTCGACGAAGATTTTACTTTATGCTCTAGAGCATAAAAAGCGACTTTATGTCGCCTACGCACGACATAAAGACGAACTTTTAGAGCATGAGAAGTGAAAAAGTGATTTGTTTGCCGTTTTTTCACGATATTAATAATGGCAAGAGGAAGACGCTTGAATTATTCAAATGTTGTGTAAATGCCAGTTTATTACACATAAATCAGTGACACTTAAAAAAATATGGCCTTAAGTATATAGTTGACAACACCTATTAGAGCCAGTAAGTATAGTTCTTCGTTGCAAAAATGTAGTAGTTTTATTTGTTATAAGATAAGATAAGAATATTCTTTATTGTACCAGGAAAAACACAAACATGAAATTTTAAACAAATTTTGTTATCTTGTATATAAATAAATAAATAAATTCCACAAAAGAAATTCACTTTTCCGGTCCCAAACTAGGATACCCAGTGCTGGACATCACAAACATAGAAATACACCTAGACTGAGACCATTTGTACAAATGTACGGAGGCCCCCAATGTGAATCGAACCCACATGGTAAACAGACATGATACAGCTAGACAAACAAGGCAGTCTTGTCATTGGCTCTCTGTGTCTATTTCATTTGTAATGTATGTTTTTCATAGATGTAAGTTTTCCTATTATAATAAAATAAAATAAATAATAATAAATAAGTGTGCAACTATGTCAAAAATGGTAACATGAGATATCTATCTCGGGACAACTTTTGGCATCTACTAAACCTCGCTAATTTTAAAATACTTTATTTTAAACATACTCAAACTTTCATTCAAACACACTCAAACTTTCAAACGGTTCGTTCGTTCGTTCACATTCATTGCGACGGTCTGTACCCGCCATTAGAAATATGGCCAGTCCCTGGGGTCAATTTGCTAGAGCACCAGCCTAAAGTAGTATATTGAAGTAAGTTCTTCTTGCGATTCGTGGTAGTTTAGCCACTGTTAGGGTATAAATAGTTAGGGCACAGTTTGGGCTCAAGACGAGTGATAGTGTGGTGTAGATGTTGATATTATTATTATTATTATTATCGATCATGCACAATATGTGGAGAGGATGAAAGGCGAAAGATTGACGAATAAAATATATCGCGCAAATGTGGGTGGAAGAGCCGGTAAGGGACGTCACAGGCGGACATACTTCGACCAAATAGGGGATGTATTAGCAAAGGGCAAGATTAAAAGAACCCGAAAGCGGCGTGCATGCGCACAACGACTAATTAATGTTGATTAAGCGAAAGTTATCAGTCAGGATCGTGGCGAGTGACAGTCCCTGATCCCTGCTTTCCCCTCTGGGACACAGGCATGAGTTTATTACAAAAAGTGTAAATGACAAACTGTTATTGAAAGAAAGAAAGAAAGACATTAACACATCACAAGAAAAAAAGGCATAACAAGTAACATAAATCCAACATAATACAAGACAAAGTCAGAGCGTCAGAGTGCATCTTCCATCATTGACGTTTATCGAGAATCATACCCAGAACTTTCACATTGGAAGACTAGTTCTAAACCACTACGCTAATGGGGCTATCTAATTTCCGTTATCATCAGCAAAAAGTTGTTCTTTTGGGGCACTCTATTTTCATTTATCTGAGCACGGTTTAACTGTCATAACTTTCGCTCTATAATCTTCCCTTCAGGGGCTAAAGTTAAAATAGAAGTATACGAAACCAGTGTAAAATCTAAAATTACAAAAGTAAATTACAAACTTTGCAGTTAATTTCAATCCTACTTATTTTCCACTGCAAAGTAAAGTTGGTATGGTACTCTGAGGGCGCGAGTCCATTCAAGGTTTTCTTACATTGATGACGCTTGCTGATTATTAAATATTGATTGCTTGATGATTAAATATAATATCAAAAACAGTGGCTTAATAGTGTTTTCTTGAATGTCCAAATTAGGTAGAAGAGTTTACTAGGGCCGCATTTCACAAAACTACAATTCACAGTTTATTATGACAATTCGATCTACAATGCGTAGCCAAGTGTTTCCACTTGTCAATCTGCCAGTCAACCAACTTTGCAATGTACACGGAACTATCATAGTAGACCGTATATGTAGTTCTATGAAAGTGCCCAAGTATCGCGTTAGTTCTTTTTATTGCACAGTATTGCGATCAATAAACAACAACAAATCATGACTGGCAGGAAAACGTGAACGCCCAAATTAAATCTGTTAATGATTTTCGTGCGACCAAGAAGGCGATAAGATAAGCTATATTTTCCCTTCCGAATGAAACGGCCCCAAACGCATGGAGGCGTTTATTAGAAATGTGGTCTATTAATATTCCACCGCTTATGTTAGGATTGGTAGTGACAAAATCTTAAAACAGTTTTAATCAAGCTCTATAAAAAAAGAAACTATGGTTTGTCAGCCCATTCGTTCCAAATTCAAATCCAAATATCAGTGGTAAACAAAATTTCTTATTATATAGAAAGGAAAAGAAACGCAAAAAAGTTCTTAAACTATTTGAAAACGGAACTCTTGTTTGAAACCGGACACTAATCATATCCTGCAGTTATGTGCCAGTATTATTTTTAGCCTGATAATAACATTTTACGACGCACGCAAACCAAAAAACACGCTACGTCAACGTGCGATTGGTGGAGAAAACTAATGAAACTGGAGACCTCATTTTAGTGTGGAAGAGGAGCAACTGTAGGTCTTTTAAAATCTACGGCCCTTGGAGCCCTTACGTCATAGTTTGCGTATCGTAATAAAATACCGCTTTGGGGTTTTTTTAATTCTCCTTTGGGTTAGGGAGGTTTGTAAACCCCTGCATTTCAATTTTGGATTGTAATCAAAGTTGCAGAAAGTAAACCAATTAAGATGATTAGCTACATTGCGCGATGTTTGAAGATACAATTATATAGGGGGTTATATATTTTTTTTGTTGCACTAACCCGTATTGAGGACAATTTTAAAAACCTATGTAGAGGCTAAAAATTTTACCCATGCCGGAAATGTACAGAGAAGTTTGTAAAGAAGTTTGAAATTTCGCCAATGCCTGCACTTGCCCATTAGCTCAGTTGGGAGAGCGCTGGCACGGTTAGCCAGAGTTCGCGGGTTCAAGTCCCGGCATGGGTGGAGTTTTTAGCCTCTAAATAGGTTATATAGGGGATGTCAAAACACAAGAAAATTTGTATATTTCTAATTAATAAGGCTTTGCTAGATAATAAAATTACAGACATTTCACACTTTTTTCCCCCATTTCTTATTTTTTGATAAAGAAAAGTTGCTACAAAAAATATCAATTAGAGTAGCAGGTACTCTTATTCAAAAACTAAGTGTACTATTGCAATAATATGTCTTAATCGCCCCTAATTTTATTATCTAGCTAAGGATCACACCACATTCATCAACCAAAAGAGAACTGTTTTTTACAATAATTCAAAATATCATATTGTATCGAAACGGATGTCAAACGTTATTATTTATTTATAATTATTATTATTCAATTATTATCTGTTTATTCTGATAACAAAATTAATATCCGGTTTTTATTTTACTTCTTTATATACTTACCTTCTCTACATAACGAGTCTTATAAGGTTCTACTAGACAAATGTGCAAAATATACAGTATGCTCCAAACTTAGAAATAGTCTCATAAACACGTTTTCCAGTAGCTATGAAGGTTTATGTACTTCTCCTAGGTCCATTATAAAACCATCATACTGTATAAGCAACTTGAGCCTGTTTTGTATACAGTGTTACCTAAAAATGAGCAATTCCTCAAACAGCTTCATTAGAGTTTGGGTCTTAAAACAATATTTGGTGAATATTTGAGTTTTTTTTATTAAATTGATATTTTTCGTAAATAACATTGAGGAGACGAGGCGAATCATGGCTCCGTACTTAATAAAAAAATAAAAAATAAACATTTACATACAGGCACATACATTGCGTCTGGCCCCACACTAGGATACCCTGTGTTGTTGGGAACCAGAAACAACGACATCACAAACATGTAAACATCCAAGACCTGGGGGTTTTTTTTGTCCCCAGCCGGGATTCGAACCCAGGACCTCTCGCATGGTATGCAGATGCACTACCGCTGCGCCACGAGGTCGTAACAGTAATAACAGAGATGGACTGGAGTTGTCAGCGTGGAAGATCTTTTTCGCTTGGTAAGAAGAAGACAGGAATATGTGGGGCTGATGGCCAACCTCCACTAGTAGAGAGGCACTGAAAGAAGAACAAGTTGTTATTTATTGCAATGCGACCGTAACACGTTCTACCAATGGCAGGTGGATGATAACGTAGAGACACGACATCATCCGACTGTAGTTTTGTGCATTTACTAGGAATACCGTATAAACGTTCCGTTCCGTTCGTCTAAGGATGTTGTGCAGTCGCAGTTGAATGTGAAACTGGAAAAATGTCCTGTATAAAAGAATATCCATACCATATTTGTATGTTACAATGTGGTTAAAATGTTGTACTTTGCAGTATGCTCTACCTCTTTTACAAATTAGGTGTCTACTACTTACGCAAAACGTCATCTCGCGCGGTCGCGGTGAGCTCGATACGAACCCGCAGCAAAGGCCGGTATCACATTGTACGACATCGTCTGACCAATAGTTTCTCATTGCACAATAACAGTAGGAACCGCACTACATCGTCTGCCTGCTAATTGATACATTTATTAAGGACGTTAATAAATGTGTGAATCTAAGATCCCTTTATTTGCATTGGCTTTCAATGTACGCCAATAATTATTTATCACTCCAATAATTCAACGACGTCTGCCTGGTTGGCCTAGCGCTTTCACGTCTGATTACCAAGCCGGAGCTCGTGGGTTCGATTCCCACTGGGGGCTGCCGTAAATTGTACAAATTGCCTCTGTCTAGGTGTATTACCATATTTGTGATGCCATATTTGCCTGGTTACTATAATACAGGGTATCCAAACTTAGGGCCAGGCCGAGTGATAGTGTTGTGTTGAAATTATTATCATATTATAATTACTATAAATCTTTAAGTTCATTCACAAACTTAACGCTTAGTTGCAAAATTATTTCTGCAAAAAATATGCCATTACGTAAGCAGCGTCTTCACGGATTAAGGCAGACATCTTTCATCTCGGTTCAATGCGATTAGATATTCATAAGGCGCGCGGCCCGTCACATCTCACCCCACTTTTCACCGGAGGAATAATACAACGGACAAACAAAACTTTTGTTCACTGATGAAACAGACGCGAATAAAAACCGCACCCTTGTATTTTTGTTTTTCTTTGTTCGCCCCGGATTTGAATATATGATAATTGAACGGGCGTGTGGTGGCTCTCGTTTTTAGTAAGTATTCCTATTTACTCTGAATAGGAATACTTACTAAAAATTTTTCTAATCACTAACGGTCTTATTTATGAAAAAAACCATTCCTGTAAAACACTCAGACCATTATGTTTTGACAGGCTCTACATATTGTCTAATTTATAGAAACACTCCTCAAAGGCCGTTTAAATAATCTATGTTTACGTTTTTTTCAACAGAATATTTAAACCGCCTTTGAGGACTGTTTCCATAAATCAGACCTTAAGTACATTCAAAAATATGTAGAGCCTGTCAAAAACCTAATGGTCTGAGTCCTAATTTCTAATTTGAGTATCATCAGCCATTTGATGCCCACTGCAGGACATGGGCCTTCCTCATGGTTTTCCAAGCTTCCCAGTCTTGTGCCGCCCGCATCCAGCGACTCCCTGCCACCGTAACCAGGTCGTCAGACCATCTCGTGGGGGGCCTGCCTACGCTGCGGCAATTTGAGTACGCCCCTCACTAATTAAACCGTGGGGAACAGTGGTATTGAGTACCGCTCTGGGGTACACTGGATGCAGATGATCTCTCTCGCTGCCAGCGTTACGGGAACCTTTGGCTCGATCATGTCTCGGGGCGGTTTGCTCGACAAGTTAATAATTTTTCAGTTGACAGTTGTCGAGCAAACCGCCCCGAGACATTATAGGTATTCTATATTTTTCTTGTATGAATATATGCATTTTTTCATACTGGACATTTTGCTTCTTTTATTTTTATTACTTTGGATGAAACGTTTGTTGATGAAAATGAAAATCATTTTCATTATTAAAATACCTTAGAATTTTAGTGCATCCAAAGATATTTTCTAATGCTAATAAAACATATTATTATATGAAACACTTATGTTTTATTGACAATCAAAGATCAAATATTATAACCTTTCCAATGAAAAGTAGCATAAACCGTAAATTACAGAAAAAATCGTAGTCAAAAACCCCGGTGACACCAGGGTGACAACAATCTAAGTTAAATTCACGTCACCCAAATTACTCCTTCCGGCAAAGTTATATAATACTTAAGTTATGTGAAACCTACATAGTAACGGGAAGTTACTGTGTGGTTATTGTGTTATAATTATGTTCTTTTTTATCTGTCCTCTTAGGATAGGAAGTTTCAATGTTAATACTTTTGGGTGTACGAAAAAGAGTTATCTTTAATTATCAGAGTTTTCGTTCATTACTTAATTAATTTATTTCGTCCATGTTGTTTATGTTATCCGTTTATTTAGTATGTACCTAATTCAAATAAATAGTTACTCATTAATTCTGATTCCGCGTAAATTTTAGAGAAATAAAAACCCAATAATTATTTTAAAACTTTATTGTTTCTTTATAATATTTATTACACATGTAATTTTATATTATTCAGTATGATACATACAACAAGTAATAATACTTTTTGTTACCTGTATACAATAATAAACTTTCGATATATTAAATAACTGTTTATATTGAAATCTGTTTTTCGTAAGCCTAAACAAATAAGACGAAAAATAGTACATTCCTTTAAATTTCACAAGACAATTTGAAGCATAAATCATTAATTAAACAATTTTAATATTTATGACAGCTAATGTCTGAAATAGCCCTCTTTTTTAATTTGTTTTGAATCCTAGGATGGGAAATAATTACCTAATATTCTACAATCCATCAAGAAATCAAATATAACCTATACAAAGAAATGTAAAAAACAGTTAATTAAACTTAGTGCGTGTTTTGGTCGTTATTACGGCAAAATAAAAATGGTAAGACATAAACTTGAGGGAAATTACATTTCGTTTTATTTCATACTAAATATGGAAAGTCATTGTTAGGGGGAAGAACGGTTACGAAACGCGATAGTAAACAGTCTATTCTAACATGTCACATGAAACAAACTCTTTGCTAAATCACTGACTTTTTCATGAAAGTGCACAAGTAAAAAATTAACAGGTTCACTAAGTATTTATTTATGCATCGTCTTAAGAGTAAAAACTAATGAATATTTCACAGTTCATGAAAAAGTCAAATTTAGCAACTGTTTGCAACATTATATATTTACACGGAATATCTTGTCTATTTACATTCTTCTAGTTTACGTCTTAAAAATAAATGTTTATCGTCTATTCAGTAACATATTCTACTTACAGTTTAGTTTTTTCTTAGTCATATAAGTCAAAGATCTTCACCAAAGATGCTTAGTAGAGACGCACTCAGTTAAATTAATAAAATCACGTTATTTTTACGATAATGTAGCATTGTACGATGGAGTCACCACAA
Source organism: Yponomeuta malinellus (assembly GCA_947308005.1). Lineage (NCBI taxonomy): Eukaryota > Metazoa > Arthropoda > Insecta > Lepidoptera > Yponomeutidae > Yponomeuta > Yponomeuta malinellus. The sequence goes on from OX370994.1 coordinate 4,765,613, forward strand.
GTTTTGTCATAATTACTTATTTGGCATGTGTGTAGATTTTTAGTTTTTTGTAACTTAATTCCGGAATCACTTACTTGATTTTTTGTCGCAAGACCGCAAGGCGTAGAAATGAATTTCTTTGTGTATCTCTCCGTTGTTTGATCTCATAATTGAAATCATTCATTTCTCTGTCATTGTTACTAGTTCATCTATAAATTTTACACATTAAAAAAATGAAAATTTTTTACAGTTTACAAAAACATGTTTAACTTAGCGTAGGTATAGCGAATACCCAACACAGAGGACTAGAATAAAATGTGGGAAAGATGTAGAATTTTGACAAATAACATTCTGTAACATAATTCAGTGTAGGGACCCCCTTCGTCAAGCTAACACCATCAATAAGCTAAACTGCTTAGTGATTCGTATCTCTCTATCTAATATGTACATTCCTTGTTTTAAATGTAGTATTGTCAGCTTTTTACATTCCTGTGATATAAACTACCTTTATGACTCTCAATGTCCAACACAAAAGTTTTCTTTCACTACTGACTTTTGCTTTTTTACTGTCTTGTCAAAGTAGTAAGTATATTAGGATCTTTTTTTTAAAGAATAATATGCTTAGATTACTTAATCAAACCACAGTTTGCTCGTTTGCATTGTTGATAAATTACGCGGTGATTAAGTGAAGACGTACGTAAGCGTTCGTCTATTCCGTGTCCATGAATAGCGTCACTCCATTTCCTTCCGTGGTGGATGTCGTAGAAGACGACTAAGGAAATCAATTACCAGGAGACGGGCAGCAGCGTCTTCCTGAGACCCAACCGCATACTGCGATCGCCAACCCGCCTGCCAAGCGTGGCGATTATGGCAAAACCATTCATGGTTAGGAAAACCATGAAGGAGGCCTATGCCCTGAAGTGGGCGTCAAATGGCTGATGATGATGATGTACGTAAGCGTTGCTTACGAAATAAAAATAGTTTAAACAAAATAAAGTCCTCAATATGGTACACTTTTTACAACTATAACTATAGAAGCTTCGTAGCTACTTGTTTCAGGGAATGTTAAAAATTACATTGTACGTAACACAACCCACACTATAAAATTGTATATTATTTCCAACCGGCCGTAATGACATCGGACGGCTAACTTCAACCGATATCATTATGACCGGTCAGGGCAAGATAAAACTCTGTTATTATTTACAAATGGGCTAGAATCCCTCGGTGTCAAGAGACTGCGAGCAGCACGCAGATGACGAGCACTAGGCAGTGCAGCGGTGAGGTAGGGGCGAAGGCCTGGCCCCCTCTCTGCATGGCCGCAGGGTACTCACCTGATAAAGGAAAAATGGAATTTGCTTCTTTGGCAAAACATTAAAACTGCTCTCGACAATATCATGGCGGCGCAAGATTGTTGTCCTTAACAATTTTAAAGCTACACTGGTCTAAATTAAACTATGTTCAACTAGTATAACTGAATAAAAGTTTTTAAGTTGTAAAAAGTAAAAATCGCCCTCGATGATGGAAAAAATAATTCAAAGTGCTATCCGGAGTTCACTATTGCCACCAATGGAGAGTGAACAAGTTTCAATAATATTAATAGTTACTTTTAGAACCTACAGCCTAGAACCTAGGACTTAAAAGATTTTTTGCCAAAAACGGGCGTTTTTAGCAGAGATTGGTTGTAGCGGTTTTAGGTTCTAAAAATTGCTTAATTACTAACATTCATAGTGTTCACTTTTGCAAAAACGTATTATAAAATAATATATGTTTTTTTGTTAGCTCCGTTCGGTGGCTCTATACAGTATTTGTATAACGGTTAAAGTACTGACGACTGTACAGTCGACGTTTATACAGGGTGATCAACTTTCACCACAAACTTACAATAACGGAAATAAAAAAAACACTTGTTCGTTACTAAACGACATCATAGTGTATGATACGTTCAAAAGGGTGGTTCTTTATCTACCACGCAGCCTATACGCATATACTCCTTGGTAATGTGAGAGTAGACTTTGTCTTTACCAGAGACTAATATATCTGTATCTGAGGAATGTTTTAAAGAATCGTGTTTTTTTAAATAAGACCGCTAAAGTTTACCTTTTGTTGCCGACAGTACATTAGAAAATGCAAATATTAGTCGACAAGACATAAAGTGTGACGGCAAGATTTTAATTTCTCTCTCGTTCATTTTATTACTCGAAGTAAAGACGCACTTCAGTTAATTAATTTCTGAGAACCAGTGAAACGTTTATAGCCAGGTCACTGTTTACAAGTCTGAGTCGTTGGCGAGCGAGACCAATCTAAGACATTGTTATTTCTACGTAGAAATAACAATAAGTTAAGTTTGTCTGTTATTTATGTCCCGTCTCAAGATTGTATACCAGAGAAGAAAATCAGTTATTTGCTATAAAATTGGCAGGCATTAAAAATACATCCACCAAAGTTTCGCCCAAAAAAAAAAAAAATATATTTATAATTTCTGGCTAATTAGTAATAAAAAATGGAATCTTTTTAGACTATTACTTTTACGTATAGACGTATATAAAATAAGGAATAGATGAGAAATCTTGTTTTGACTTGAGAAATCCTGTTAAAAAAAAGGAGCCAACAAGTTCGTTTTTTTTTAAAACAAACTAGCGTGTTCCATAGCTATTGTCAGGCACACTCATTTTGCTACGTCTTTTAAACACCCAAAATTATTGCAGTATAAAAATCAAGATGGCCAGAAAATTTAATTAATGTGAACACACGAAAACAAACAAAATTTAACTGTCTGTGTGAGTAAAATATGCTCACATGCATCAGCTCAAGAAGCGCGTACTCTCTTTCTCTCTGAGAGAATGCCTGTGCTATGCAGTAGGACATATATAGGCCACTTAAAAAAAGTACCTGACTACGTCATAAAACTTTCGTAAGCACTGTATATTATTAGGTTAATTCCGGATTCAATCACTTGATTTTTTATCGGAAGAGTCCGACCCGGTTTCGCCCTAATTCACAGAGCTTAATCATGCTCCGTGTGGCGCCGGATTAAGAATAGCGTCACTCCATTTCCGGATGTTTTAGAAGGTGACTAAGGAAATCAATTACCAGGAGACGGGCAGCAGCGTCTTCCTGGGATACCAACCGCCTGCAAAGCGTGGCGATTATGGCAAAACAACTCATGGTTATGAAAAGCACGAAGGAGGCCTATGTCTTGCAGTGGGCGTCAAATGGCTGATGATGATGATGTTGACGAGGGTGGCCTGAGAGTACCGGTTGCAGAGGTACCTGACATCATGTCGGAACCCCAAAGAAAGTATGATAGCATTGAAATCAGAAATCATTGTCAGTCATTTAGCTACCTTTATCGCTTAGGATGGACAGTAGTACGCGGTTGGAATCTCGGGAAGACGCTGCTGCCCATCTTCTGGTAATTTATTTCCTTAGTCGCCTTCTACGATATCCACGGAAGGAAATGGAGTGACGCTATTCTTAATCCGGCGCTACACTGCTCAGGCCGCCCACGGCTGTTATCATTATCGGACATCCTCAAAAATGTACAAAATACCTCATTGCGTTGTGTTAAACTGTAAAATACGAAAGAAGTCCTTGTACCCAAAGTAGAGGAGAAAATTCCTTCCACTTTGGGTCACAGTAGAGCACGATTGAGATAGCTTCGTTTCGTATAAATCCCGGTGGTTAAGTTGTCTAGATAGATTCATATCTATGATCCTAAGATTATCTGTAAGAAACCACCGCCTTTACCGATGAGGATTATACACTATTAAGAATATCTGTAAAGGTTAAAATACACCAACGCCGTGTCATTCTTTAAGGATAAACACACACCGCCACGGCCACTGCCACCGCCAACGCCACTGCGTTGGTGTGTTTTACTTTTGATATGTAATAAATGATTATTATAGTAATATAAAGCAGCCAATATACGTCCCAGCGTAGGGCATATGCCTTCTTTCAGAGATAGTGTATGGGCTTAATTATCGCGCGTGCCCACCTTGGACTGGAATTTTTTAACGCAGAGGCACTTGGGTTTCCTCACTATGTTTTTCTTCGCTGTTAGCTAGTGATATTGCCACTACAAATTGATAAATGTACGTAACTTAGAAAACAAAGTTTGAACCCACGAGCTCTTGAATTAAGGCAAGCGTTCTTCCGACCGCGCTACCACCGCTATAACAGGTTCATCATCATCATCATCATTCAGCCATAAGAGGTCCATTGCTGGACACAGGCTTCCTCCATGGATTTCCAAAAAGACCGGTTGGAAGCGGCCTGCATCCAGCGCCTTCCTGCCACGTGGATAAGGTCATCTGTCCATCTTGTGACTGGTCGTCCTACGCTGCGCTTGCCGATATGTGGTCTCCATTCGAGAACTTTTCGGCCCTATCGGCCATCAGTTCTGCTTGCTATATGCCCCGCCCACTGCCACTTCAACTTACTAATTCGCTGGGCTATGTCGACGACTTCAAAATGTTATCTTTCTATATTCGTATGGTGATTAATAATGCATGTACTTAACACCTCCATTTTATGATTGTGTAAGCTCTTATACAAATCCATAGGCAACAAATCCTTTTTGAAACCGTTGCCGCTCAAAAAAAAACTTGTAAGAATATCCAGCGTAAGAAACATCTTTATAGTATCTTTGGGAAATTGATGTATGACTAAGCAAGCGATAAATCTCTAGGAAACCGGGGAAGGAAACAAAGAGAAGGCATTTTATAAACGTTAACGCAAAGCACCCTGCAACGCCCCAGATGGTTAGTTCATAATTTTGTAGCTAATAAAAAAATATTAACGCAACGGCTTGGCGAAAATGCCTTTTTTCTGAGATTTATTTTGAGTCGTTCTTTTTAATGACTATGGCTTGCATCCAGGGTTTTCATTTTAGCCTTCCAAGGGCTCAAAGCAATTAATTTTGTTGTTTTAAAAGAATGGTCGTTTGTCAAATGTTATCGTTGCAATTGGCTATTAAAGTTCTTGGTGAGATAACGATGTTATTTCAGTTGTTTGTTTTATTGCCAACTGTAAAGTTGAACCCGTAAGGGTTAAACTATGTTTATTGTTCGCGAACTCTGAGCCGTTTAATAAAATTACTATTTAATCGAACGCTTCTCCAGATAACGTTTTAAAGCTGCTATTACGTCGGACATTCGTCTCGATCGCACATTCTAAAATTTTGATAATTGTTAAAAAAAAACTATCAAATTTTGGTTAAAATTATTAGATAGATACATAGATTATTCTTCATTGTACGCAGAAATAAAAATTAAAAAAGTGACAATGAATAAAGGGCTATGCTCGGAATTTCTCTACAAGATCGAATCAGAAATGATGAGATCCGTAGACGAACGAAAGTCGTCGCCGTAGCCCAGCGGATTAGTAAGTTGAAGTGGCACGCAGAACTGATGGCTGATGGGGCCGAAAAGTTCTCGTATGGAGACCACATATTGGCAAGCGCAGCGTAGGACGACCAGCCACAAGATGGACAGATGACCTCATCCAAGTGGCAGGAAGACGCTGGATGCAAGCCGCTTCTAACCGGTCTTTTTGGAAATCCATGGAGGAGGCCTATGTTCAGCAGTGGACTTCTTGTGGCTGAATGATGATGATGATGACAATGAATTTTTTTCACACCGTTATTTCTGAAAAGTTGATTCCAAAATTATTAATATTCATAGCAAATTTTCTCAATAAAAACTAATTATAGGATGACAAAACCATGGCAAAACCCCTCATGGTTATGAAAACCATGAGGGAGGCCTATGTCCTGCAGTGGGCTTCAAATGGCTGATGATGATGATGATGATAGGATGACAAAAATAAGCCTGAACCATCCGTATTTTATTATCTAGTAAAACCTCAAACCAAATTAATTAAAAGTATACTAATTTTGTTACAATATTCACAAATTTAGAAAGTGCGAGCGAGATGAATGCTACATAAAACAGCATATTTAACAACCCAATCACAATTAACGAAATTTTAAAAACAAAAACGTGTTGATTTCAGACAAACAAATATTATTTAAAATTTTATCTTTTTAAAAAAACTCTTTCTTATTGTCTAAGACAGACCAGACGAGTCCTTATGCTGTGATACTTAAGGATAAAAAAGAAAAAAAAGAAAGCCAGTTCTCAACTTACCATTCAAAACATGAACAACCACGCTTTTTGACTGTGCGTTACTCGGGTTGCACTGGTAAATGCCCGAGTCTGAAGGCCTGGCTTGCTGAATGAGAAGGAACGATGTCGTGGTCTCTCCCTTCTCTGTCACCACTGACACCCCGCCTCGGGGTGAGTCGTAGCTTATTATCTGTGGAACAAGGTCGAAAGTTTAAGATAAGATAAGAATATTCTTTGTTGTACACCGAAAAAAATATTACAGAAACATCAGTTACAAAAGAAAAGGTACAATTGGCGGCCTTAACATGGAACGTAAGGCTGCATTCTTGTGCAGGTTCAAAATGAAACTTTACTTATATGTTAGAGGACACCAATCGAGGTTAGATTTTGTTTATAATAGATAATAAATTAATTAAAAAATTAGAGCCTCATAAGCCCTTTCGTGCAAACTTTTCCACCTGGCTGAAATTTATTTTTGGTTAGTCTATTAGCAATTTTAAGAACTGTTGAACTTCGATTTTTACACTCTAAGCATATTGGTACAGTTTCATTGTAATCTGGCATGTCGTTTGTAAATTAAAAAGAAGTATGTTTGTAAAGAATTTGCCGCTTGAGGCAATTTTAAGTTTTTTCAAATGGCTTTGGCAGAGTAGGCTTACTCTGGGATGGTTAATGTTATGGAAAAATAGTTATTTGTTACACAAGAGTGCAAAGTTGCTTTTTACCGCGTGCTCAATTTTGATGTCAGAGCAAGCGAAGGATCTCTGCGCTTGTGATTAAAAAATTAGAATCCTGAGCGTTAGCGAGGGAATCAAAAGAGCAGAGGTAAAAAATCATTGCACTCGAGTGCAACACGTAACTTTTCATCCCACCTCAGCGAGGAAATGACTAAATGCAAAAAAGTGCAAAGGAGGTTACGAGTCTGAGTTTATAACAAATTTAAAAAAGTAGTATAATAAATTCGGCACCATGGAGGTAGAAGTAGGTAAATAGGTTTAATGATGTTTTGAATTTACAAACTTAGTGCACTCGATGTTCTAAATTCAATTTACTTTATGCTCTAGCGGATAAATTCGGCTTTTGCACTCAGATATCGAAGAGCAAAAATACTCTTTCCGAGATGGGGGGGATGAAAAATATTTTATTCCATGAACTCTTCGGTCCAAAAAGTGTGAGGCCAATGACGACTCGGAAGTTTCACTGGTAGGGTTTGGAGAACTACCCATGAAAAAAAAACTCTACATTAAAAAAACAAGGACATTGATGCTTTGCGTGGGACACAAAGATCTAGACCAAGTTGGAAGAAGCCCAGCATTAAGACATAATATGTATTAAATTACATAGTATTAAACATTTCTCAAAAGTTTCTGAAAAGCTTTTAATTGAAACCAAATCTTCTCTGCGCACGATTAATTCGCTTTAGCACTACAGATTTTTTATCTTTGGTTAAACTATAATTTTCAATCAAGCTATTTTAATGTTCATAATAATTATCAAGCTTCATAATAATATACAGGGCGTCCCAAAATTATGGGCCATGAAGGGAAAGTACCTTAAATATGGTAGATAGGGTATTTTGCTGAAAGAGGACTTTATGTTATTTTTAAAAGTTAGTAATTCTGCATTCAAAGATTTTCTAAAAATTACTTGCCTCGTCTGGGAATCAAACCGACTTAAATGTAAAAAAAACACCCCTACTTTTATGATGCCAATCGAAAGAATGGCCAAAAACTAATAACTCTTCTTGAGTAACATAGTATTTTAAAGGAACAGCGTGAAATTAATCATTTTAATCAAATTAAAAACTGCCGTAGTCAATTAAGTGGGTTTTTTTTTTTTGTAAATTAATTAATTAAATGCTCAAAATGTGATCCCTCTTGTCTTACGCAAATCGCCAATCTTTTAATGAGTCCGCTACCTTTTTGTTGATTTTCTTATATTTTTATGGTGAATACTCGACAGGTATGTTATGGCACAATTCTGTTTGTAACTCGCTCACGTTCTCGTATCGCTTTTTGTATAGCATATCTTTCGCGTATCCCTCAAAAGAAGAAATCTAATGGTGTAAGGTCCGAGGATCTGGCCGGCCACTAATCAGTCCAATCGTACCAATCCAAGTAGGAAAACATTAATTTAGAAAATTTTAAGAAGAGTTATTAGTTTTTGGCCATTCTTTCGATTGGCATCATAAGTAGGGGTGATTTTTTTTTACATTTAAGTCGGTTCGATTCCCAGACGAAGCAGGTAATTTTTAGAAAATCTTTGAATGCAGAAAAAAAAAAATACAAAGTCTTCTTTCAGCAAAAAACCCTATCTACGATATTTAAGGTATTTTTCCTTCATGTCCCATAACTTTGGGACGCCCTGTATACGCACGGAGACCACTAAATTCTGTCTACAACAAACGTTCAGCTAAGTTCTCATTTGAAAGCAAGCACAATTTAATCTCTCAATAGTAGCTTTTAAGTATCTCTTAAAAAGTTAAGTAAACAATCCGTTAGTGACCTTATAAATTGTTTAATTAGAAGGAGAGAGTGAATACTAATATCTATTCTTTTCAATTATAAATTCAACAAATTTACTGTAACTTTTTTTGACTGGGGTTTCTTTTCGTTGTAGCCATATTAATAAATGTTAATAATCGAATTGATCATAAAACTGCTGAAAATAAAACTGCAAATACTACTCAAATGCAGTTTATTAAAATGAACTTATTAAATCAATATAGCTATATTTACTGTCCTCAGTTCAATCTTAAAAAAAAAAGTATAGTATAAAATGAAACGTGTTTAAAAACCTATTTAGAGTCTAAAAATCCCACCCATTCCGGAACTTGAACCCGCAACCTCTGGTTTGTCCTCACAAATTATTACTCTAAATGACTTATTTCAAGAATTGCGCATTTTTTCGTATGTTTTTCACTAAACGAAAGAGGACTTCCACGTTTACCAACTCACTCCGTGTATTATCTATTCTTATACTTTTGAGCCACGCGATTCATATAGAAATCAATAGGCCGGTAGAAAAAAAAAGAGGTGGGAGTCCAAGAAGGCTATAAGCAACTTATGAAAAGTTTAACGTCAGACAAGACAGATAGTTTTTGCCTGTCAGTTCGATTGCTACGCTTGTATTAAATATTCGTTTCTCTACGCATTTTACCGTGAAAATCTGTTTTCGTTCATCTTACCCCTTCTATCTTTCTGGCTAGCAAATTCTGTGACTACTTCCATCACACACTTCCGCCTCCCTCAAATACATTACCAACACTAAAGAGTGTATAATTTTTTAGTAACCTATTTAGAGGCTAAAAATTCCATACATGCCGGACTTGAACCCGCGACCTCTGGCTAACCGTGCCAGCGCTCTCCCAACTGAGCTAATGGGCAAGTGCAAGCATCGATGAAATTTCGAGCCTCCATACAAAACTCTCCGCACAGAATTCAGCACTTACTAAAAAGTGACAGCTAAGAATCGCGACAGTGGCATATAAATATATTTATTGAGCATGTTCACAATTAAAGAGTGGTAGTGCAACTACGAATTGGACGTGCTTTGATTTTATCTGAGGATCCTACTTTCTTGCTTCCTTTGCCATACCCAAGTATCGCTACCATACATAAGAATAAGAATAAGAAGAATAAGAATAAACTTTATTTGGCAACATTAGTGTTGCACTCTATTATGGATAGCCAATATAGCTCTTTTGGAAATATTTTGGCTGCTCACATAGGAGTGCAAGGCACCGTTAACACAATTTCCCGCTTTTAATCTTCTATTAATAACTTTATATTTTATTTGTAACTTTTTGACAATTTAATTTATGACGTAAGGATAAAATACACCAACACGGTGGCGATGGCGGTCCATACAAAATACTAATGCCGTCAATGATGTCTGTATGGACCGCCACTGCCACCGCCACCGTGATGGTGTGTCATCCTTTAGGCGACGAACATTAAATAAAAACGATTTTATGAAATTACGGTAATTATAAAATACTAGCTGACACGGCAAACGTTCTTTTGCCAAATTAATTAACCTACGACCTATTGTCAGACTTACCAAATATACACCAAAAAAATCATACAAATCGATGAAGCTGTTTTGGAGGATTTCGATAACAAACACGAGATTTTTATAAATTAGATTTATGTAAATGAAATTTTATTTGATTTAATCACTGCAAATGATTTGACCTTGAACGCCTGAAAAAATTTGATATCTGTTCACGAATATTATTATTTTTACCGCGTCATTGTGGTTCCAGAAGATGTAGGCGGGTGGCTCAGGCGAGAACAGCACCACGCAGGTCAGATTTATTGTGCTGCCCCTGTCTATGTACAGGTCTGGCCCGCCGATGATTTCCGTCGTTGGCTCTGTGGACAAAAAAAATCGTAAAAATAATGCTGTTTGAGCAGATTCATGCGGAGTTTCAATAAAACTCCAGTAATTGCGAAGTATATTTACAAGGAAACAAAAATGAACTTATTATTTTTTTCGGTCACCTTCTTAGTTATATTAACTAACATTGTTAAGAATATTGTATTTATTTAATTTACTAATTGCTCGAATGCTACATAAGTGAAAAAAAAAGGTTTATCCTGAACAAGGTCAATAAAATAACTTATATTAATAGCATCTATGAAAACAAATCCAAGAATTAAAAATTTTAACTAAAGACAGATTCTTCCCATAGCAAACAAAAGGACTTTGACTCAAATGTTGTTGTTGCTTGTGTGTGTTTGTTATGTATATTTTATAAAGTTGTGGACATGGTCAATATGGACTTGAACCCGCCACCTCCGGCTCTAGGTCGCGGGTTCAAGTCCCGGAATTTTTTGCCTCTAAATAGGTTTTTAAAATTGTCCTCAGCACGGGTTAGTGCAACAAAAAGATTATAAAATATGGTCATATGTAAACTTTTTCCTATCTTATAAGTCACTCGCTCTGCAACGGAATAGCATTTAGCACAAATAAAGGTTTTCTACGCCATCCTCACCGTAGCACGTGCAACGCCGTAGTCACGCGCTACGAGCCTTCTGCTGCGTATGGTAGCCTAGTGGGTAGAACATCGGACTCGGAAGCGAGAGACCCAGGTTCGATCCCCAGTGCGGGCATATACCTATGACTTGGTTTTCTAAGTTATGTACATTTGTGAAGTTATAGTAGCAATACCACTAGCTAACGGTGAAGGAAAACATCGTGAGGAAACCTGAGTGTCTGAGCTAGTCATATACTTCAGCGCTTGAAATCGCCAATCCGCGGTGGGCACACGTGGTGATTAAGCCCACACTCTCCCCCTGAGAGAAGGCCTGTGCCCTACAGTTTGACGTATATAGGCTGCTTATGTAAGGCTTATGTAAGACTATGAACATGAAAAAAGATATAAAATTTGACATTTATAACATTTTCTTAGGTCATGCATTGAAATACATGTCAGTTTTGCCTCTGTTGCAGCTGGATCAGGCAACTGGAAGTCAAATGTGCCCATACATTTGTATGAATATCCGGTTGCCAGATCGGACGTCCCCATCAGAACCGGTGTCGCGATATTCATGGTTTTATTGCTGTTCCTTCAGCCTGTAGAAACATTTTGCATAATTATATTCTGCTTAGAGTAAAAAATCTACGTCCATGTGTTTTCCCCAATTTTGTAAATCCGCTCTAGTATGCTCATGCTGTATTACTAAATAGTATGAGCCTGAGCTTTGAAAATGAGTTTTCTCATAAAATCCGTGTTTCTGCAATATACAGCCTTTCATGAGACATGCACACTATATTTTGTGTCTTTTCCAACAAAAACAACAGAAAAACCGGTCAACGAAACTGAGCATATAATAAGTATATCCGCTTCCGTATCCTGTAGAGGCAAAAGGGGGGAATAACCTGATGTGTATTGCTAGGGTAGCTAAAACATACTCGTTAGTCTAGCAGTATCACGTCTGAGTACCATGTCGGAGGTCATGGGCTCGATTGACACTGGGAGCCGCCGTACGTTTGTACGTCTGGGTGTGTTTCTATGTTTGTGATGCCATGCCACTGGTCATCATAGCACAGGGTATCCTATTTTGAGACCAGGACAAGTGATTGTATTATGTGGAAGTTATTTATTATTATGCTTGACGCAAAGTTGTGATGTACAGTTGCAATATTTTCTATTTTACATGCCTTTACAACATAACATAATATAAACTCACGCCTGTATCCCAGACGGGTAGGCAGAGACCAGGGCCTGCCACTTGCTACGATCCAGACAGATCACTTTCGCTTCCTGCCCCACCAAAGGCTTCCTGCCCTTTGCTAATACATCCCCTATTTGGTCGAAGTATGTCCGTCTTGGTCATCCCTTACCAGCCCTTCCATCCACATTCGCTTGATATATTTGTTTTGTCAATGTTTCTTCCTTCATCCTCTCCACATGTCCAAACCAACGCAACATTCCTTTCTCAATTCTAGTCACTACATCCTTTTTCGGTCCACAACGTTCTCTAATCACACTATTGCGTATCCTGTAATTCCAAGTAACACCAGACATACTTCTCAAGGACCTCATTTCTACTGCATTAATCCTACTTTTACAACTGTTATTGCAAAGACAATCTACACCAGGAAATGTTTCTAAATGGTGAAAAATGAATAATTTTTACGTAATTAAAAAGTCAAAAAACCTACAGACAAAAATTTTAGTTCTCATTTTACGTACCAATAGTAGCTAGAGACATAAATTGGTCTTCAGTTTTATATTAAGTACAACTACAAACACATGAGCGCAAAAGACTATTCAGCGTGAATTGAAACACGTGAACCAACGTTTAACCTTAATGATTCAGTCATAGTACCTATTCTGTCTAAAACGTCTAATGATTTTATGAAGTAGAACAATGAGGTTGTATTATTCATCATTTCTCGGGGTCGGACAATATACAGCGTGTAACTAAATTACCATATTTATCTGAAAACGAGGGATCTACTTTTATATATATACGTCATTGAATGATTTGACACATTGAGTTTTCACGAAAATTCTGGAGTTATTGCAAAAACTCGGATAATCAGACAGTGATGACGACATTTTTCAATGATACTGTAAAAATATAGGGTTAAAAATAAAAAGATTGCGAAAATAATGAGTGGCCTTTATGAAATAAGAACACTGATCGGCCGGTCGGAGCGTCCAATTCAGCATGTTCTCTGATTGGTTGACGACTTGACGTTTTAAAAGTAAATCCATTCTCTGACTTTGTTTTCTCTAGAATTTTTGCAAAAATTCAATTAATCAAATCATCCTACGACATATGTATGGTTCGTAAAATAATAAAGAGAACTTTGACCACGACACGAAAGAAAATTAACAAAATAAAACTCTGCACTTCGACATAAATCTGCAGAACTCTAGGTGGCCCGATCGGATCACCCTAACAATGGTTGTTAGGATTCCATATCCGAAAAGTGCCAAACGGTACCCTATTACTAAGACTTCACTGTCCGTCTGTCTGTCTTTGTGTCTGTCTAGCTGTCTGACGCCAGGTTGTATCTCATGAACCGTGATAGCTAGACAGTTGAAATTTTCACAAATGATGTATTTCTGTTGCCGCTATAACAAAAAATACTAAAAATTGAATATAACGAATATTGGAGCCCCCCATACAACAAACGTTTTTTTTTTGCCGTTTTTTGCTCGATATAGACAGGTAGACGCTTGAAAAATTCACAGAATATTTAGTTCTATATTCGCTTCAAAAAATAATAATAAAATGAAATAAATAACTAAGGGCGGCTCCCATACAACAACCGTAATTTTTTGCCACAGGTAGACGCTTGAAAAATTCACAGAATATTTAGTTCTATATTCGCTTCAAAAAATAATAATAAAATGAAATAAATAAGTAAGGGCGGCTCCCATACAACAACCGTAATTTTTTGCCATTTTTTCTCGATCTTTGTGTCTAATGTTGTATTAATAATGGTAAGGAACTCTTGGTGCGCAAGTCCGACCTGGACTTGGCCGGGTTAGAAAACTAAACAGGGTTTTTTAAATTTTTCTTTTCAATTTTATTTTTCACTTTAACGAATTAAAGTTCTCACCATTATGACGGATTTCGTTTCAATCTGTACATTACCGTGTTAGAAAACTAAACAGGAATAATTTACTAACGCTCTGGCAAGGGAACAATAACCTCAGGGGATATAATAACTCCTCACGTCCCCTGCTTAATATTTCTGTGCGAAAATTTGTTCGAAAGAGCCCACTGAAATACAAATTTGATATAAACTTTCCCTAATAACGTGCCGCGGCGTTCCGAGAATTTATTACACTGCCTCCGGCATAGATGCAAAAATAGCTAATATTGAGAAAATTCAAGTGGTGCAAAGGGCTTGATTTATTGAGGCTTGCGTTATCAATTATATTTATAAAAAAAAAACCAAAGTCGAAGATGTCGTGCAATTTAAACTCAAGACAAAGAAGGACGCAGCGTACGAGCACCTCCAGCAATGTTTGCGCTCGTTTTCCCGTCATGTTTTTCTTCCGACCTTAAACATTTTGTGCGTGAGCTTAGTTCGTCTCACTTACTTAAGTTCTTCGACTCGTTCAAACATCGCGGAATGTAAACTGAGAAGTTAACGAACTCGTGACGAGCGACGGTTACGGGAGCCTTCGGTACACAGTAATTAAGCTAGGCAGGGCTCGAGGAAACTCCGACTTTACTATAAAGGTGATTTTGGCGTAATAATAAAATAAGTTTGTAATTGTAATAATTTAGTACCGTATCAATAAAACACTGACGCTGCCTGAGATCTTCAGTTTGCTGAAGGAAGTTCATAGGGAAGGTTGGCGCTGAGTCAGCGCTCGTTGACTATTTGTTGGAGTTAGCTATCTACAAGTTTCCATATTACATCTCCCCCATAAAACTCCCTTCAGTGCTGTCAATGTGCGGCTTTGTTTATAACATAATCTTGAAAGCACATATATGATTCCACCTTAGCTCTAAGAGCGTTTCATCATCATCATAAGCAGCCTATATACGTCCCACTGTAGGGCACAGGCCTTCTCTCAGAGAGAGAGTATGGGCTTAATCACCACGCGTGCCCACCACAGATTGCCGATTTCAAGCGCTGAGGTATGTGACACCCAGGTTTCCTCACGATGTTTTCCTTCACCGTTAGCATTAGAGCGTTTAGTAGTTTATTGTTTCTTAACGCAAAAACTTTTGTAAGACTACAGATTGAACATACTAGTTACCTACACTTTATATTGATTTACAATTTTTTTGTGAATTATATAAGACGGACATCGAATTTAAGGCTGGCTTAGGAGACGGTGGAGATGATCTCGACCACCATTTGATGAAGTGTTCTAAGGTAACTCGGGACTGAAAACTCTTAACTGAAGTGGTAGAGACCTTCGCCTTGCAATGGGTCACAAACAAGGAGTCTTCGTGAAAAATATACGAATAAATCTTAGCCGGACCTTTCAAAACTGGTTGAAGGGTCGGGACCCGTGATTTTCCAGCTTACCGTATCAGCAATCTGGCATTTTATCCATTTGTATGACGACTCTGCACAATTTTACATATTATAAACATATTCCAATGGCTCGTCTGGCGTGTCACTACTTTTCGAGAATCTACCGCCAAAATAGAATACGAGCCAGCTCGTGCTCAGATTGCACTTTAAGAGGCTCCATGCAGTAACACTAGTGAAACCACCAATGAAAGAAAACCATATATTTTTTTTAAAGATCGTTTTTGCAAAAAGTGGGTGCTAAATGTCACTATTTACATGATTAAGAAGCAAAAATGATCCGTGAAAAACTATACGATTTACGCTAGTGTTACTGCATAGAGCCCCTTAAAATACCAACCCAAAGCAGGCTATTGAAATATTAATGTGAACCAACTAACCGACCAAGAATCGACCGTGCCGTCTGGCGTGACGTGCGGTCAGACCCTTAAATACGTTAGTGATAACCTTGCTCGCATTTTCAAGTTGATTAACGTTTGCCCTCCCAGTTATTCCAAATATGACCACGTTAGCTGTCATGGAATTGCGAGAACTCCATTTCTATTTCGCAGGGTTATTCCGAAAATACGCAATCCCCGAAAGACGATGGTTTGTTATTTACGACAATTTTTTTGAGGTTTTTGATTCATTTTGTTGAATTTGCACTTAAAACACTTCTGCTTCTGCTTCGCAGTGGTGCTGTTTCATAGATAATGCTTAAAACTATATTTTTATGTGTCGAATAGAATAAACTATCAAATGCGCTATTCGATATATCTGTATTGCTTATAGTTTACTGTGGTCATTAAGGTAGGAGTATATCATGTAGATACTGCTTAAATGTAAAAGTAAAACATTTTAAACCAAAATATATGCATATTGACTCACGACGGGTCGGATCGGGCCAACTTTTTGAGTCAAATCTGTAGCATTTCTCTGAGAGGGAATATAATTTAATTCTTTACATTTCCTTTCAATACCTCAATATCCACACTTATGCAGTATTGCTAGGGTTGAAATTGGCAATACTCACCGACAACACTTAGATGAACGAAGTGGCTCATGTGTGGCGTTGTCGATATTTGACACTCGTAGATCCCGGAGTCCCGGTGTTGAGGGTATTTTATCTGAGAGGAAAATAAATATTGAAATAAACCTTTTACATTTTCACACGTAATAAATACGTCACATTAGAAGCATGCTGTATAAATCTCACAGCTGGGCACCGACATACAGTAGAGGAAGACTAAACACATGCAAAACACCAGTTTTATTTATAAAAGTCGATTCCACTAAAACACTCTTGAGACGGAGTCAAACAGATAACAGGAAGTTCTGTCATCCGAAAGCTTTGACTCCGTCCTTAGAGTGTTTTAGTGGAATCGACTTTTATAAATAAAACTGGTAATCACCACCCGTACCTGCTGCGGATTGATAATTTTAACCGCTAAGATATGAAAACACCTGAGGCTCTATTGTTAAAAATTAAAACTTAAAATATAGGAAGTGAGAATTAATCGCAATTTTTTCATTTATTAATTTTTTTCGATTGATTTAAATAACACATTAAATTTGCTTTTTAAATAAATAAAAAATTCGCATAATTTGAATCGGGCATCAACAAAATCTATTAAAAATGTATCCACAGTTAATTTGCCTGCAACAGAACCGATTAGTGTGTTAAACAAAACAACACAACATAGCATAACCTCCCGCCTGTATCCCGGAGAGATAGGCAGATACCAAGATCTGCCCCTTGCTATGACCCTGACAGATCTTTTTCGCTTCATCATCATTTATCAGTTGTTGCATGCACGCACGCCGGTTTCGGGTACTTTTTATCTTTCCCTCCCCTCTAGCAGAGGGAAAGATAAAAAGTACTCTCTAAATCCCCTATTTGGTCGAAGTATTTCCGCTTAGGACGTCCATTACCGGCCCTTCCACCTACATTCGCTCGATATATCTCTTACGTCATTAGGGTGTTTTCGTAGTGAAATTAACTTCGATGCCGTACTATACGTGGAGGGCGGTTTAAGGACATAAACCCTGTCATGAAAAAAAATACAAAACGACTGTCCAAAGTAGCTGTATTCTGAATAATGGAATGGAGTTTCCATTACATAAATCAGAATACAGCGAATTTGGATTCAAACATTAGGTACTCAGAATAAAACAAAAATTAGAGCAATAGATTATTCATAAAGGTCTTTTTATAGAGCTGCCACTGCCAAGTTACAACTAAATCTTAATGAATTATTCATCGGTTTTCTTTTTTTCTACTTTTTTTCTACTTGTCTGGACTCTTTGAAAGTTCGTGTTAATTTGTCACAATTCTGGAGTTAACATAAAATTTTCCAAGTAAATAAACATAATGATTTTCCCAGTTAAATTTTTATCTATGGTCGGTGGGACCAAAGTAAAGTAGCTTTGCCTCCAGAGCCACGTCTTATTCCTACATTTATTTGATATACTTAATAAAGATATTTTAATTTCCATTCATTTTCAAATTCCTGAACAACAAATCTCATTTAATTTGAGTGAAAAATAAACAGTAACTTGACAATAACGACTGATTTAGGGCCCCTCAAGGTGCAATTAGAGCACATAAATCGAGGTTTAATCGTCCTTAAGACCTCAGTCCTTTGTCCTTTTCCTTAGTCGCCTTCTACGACACCCACGGAAGGAAATGGAGTGAAGCTATTCTTAATCCGGCGCCACACGGACGGATATTTTCTATTTATTTGTTATCTATAACTTTGCTTACAAGTTTTTCTTTTTTAATTCGTGAATTCAACGTCCTTCTAGATGAGGTAAATCCACCTAAATAACTTATCTATGTAAACATTGTGTTGGTCAACAATCCCGATACTAAAATAAGTGCCATAACTCACAACGCTCGGCTACTCAAAGGTTAATATGTTAAATAATGTACACATAGGTAAGCAGGCTTTACAGTCGTGCAAAGCTAATTTTACAATGTCCTAAGCTTTTGGAAAATATAAACATTTTCCTGAAGTTATCCTGAAGTGTCAAAATATGCTCCTACAGAACCAACACAGTAACAAAACGACTTTAAAAAAAATGTGTAAACAAATTCTTCGCTAGTTGAAAGATCAGGCAGTGTACTATACAGGACCACTTTAAATTGAACCTTATCACTTTGAAATAAAGTCCTAAACCAATGAAAATTTTTTACTAGCTATGCTCGTTAAAGGGTTAATAAAATCTTATCAATACTTGGCTCAACGTGCTAAAATATTAGATTTCAACACACAAACGTAGAAGATTATTGTAGAAATTGACTAACAGAATAAAAAAGAAATTTTAGCTTCATAAGACTTTTCATGGAAACTATTCACAAGGCAATATAATTTATTTTTTAAGTTTATTTCTAATTCTAGCAATCTACCGATCAAACCTCGATTTGTGTCTTCTAAACGAATTGGTGAAGTTTCATTGCGATGTCGATGCATCCGGCATGTCGTTTGTAAATAAAAACCAAACTACGTTTGTACGGGTATTGCTCCTTGAGGGCCCACCTTAACTGACAGACAACGCATAAACTGAACCAGTGGACAAGAGATTTGAAATTTGGGAGAAATATTCCTTGTTTGATTACTGTAAATGGTGAGGATTTTCTTTTGAATCTCCACCTCTTAAGATATGAAAAGGGGTTGACAAGTATCATTAAACAAAACAATACCAACGAGTACAAAATCGCGGACAGAAGAAATTTTAATGGGAAAATTGCCTTTCATACCGGCTTCACATTTGAGAGTCCGTGGGTTCGAATTAATTGCATGTTCCAATTATTTTGTTTCGTAAATTATGTGCATTTGCGAATTTATAGTAGAATACTACTGGCTAACACTTCACATACATAAAGCTGCGTTTTTACGTTAGTGCCCTCGGGCAGATAGGGGACCTAAAACTATTGGGACATTCTAATTCTACATATTGAAAGTCTAATGAATGTTGAGGAAGCGAAAGTGATCTGTCAGGATCGTGACAAGTGGCAGTCCCTGGTCTCTGCTTACCCCTCTGGGATACAGGCGTTAGTTTATGTATGCATGTGTGTATTGAAGCTAAAATATTTTGAAAAATGTAAAAACATAAGTTATCATGAAACACAACACAAATTGGGGTGTTTCAGGACGTGTACATTTTTTAGGAAACCCAGTCTATATGTTTGATTTGTGCTCACCTGTAATGTATAGTCTTCTGTGTGTGGCAGGTGGATAGCCCTGAACCGCTGGTCGCTAGTATAGGTGTAGCGGCCCACAGTCAGCAGGTGAATGTCCCTGTGCCTCACCCAGGACACCTGCATGTTGAGCTGGAACAATAAAAAATGGTCAGCCAATCATTATCATTGGCTTAACGCTACTTAATCCATCAATCAATCAGCCCGTATTCGTCCACTTTTGGATATAGGCCTCCCCCAAGGTACGCCACTTCCTTTTGTTCTTGGCCATTATAACCCAGCCGCTGCCAGCAGTAAGATTGTTGGTCCAGCGAGCTGGTGGGCGTTCCACGCTGCTTTAGCCAGTTCTTGATCTCAAGAATCCTTGTACCCCATCGGCTATCGATTCTTCGGTTGACACACACTTCTGGGAAAACCTATTCCCCTTAAGCTGTCTCTGACGTATTCTTTCATGGACTACAAGATCATTAAGTCCACAGAATGCCACGCTCTGTTCGGCTCGGTTAGAATAATATCCAAATGGCTGAGCCTTAGCTGTTAGGCTGAGTATGAATTGGGTACAGCTTACGAAATTGATGGTGCGTCCAAAAAGTAATTCAAGCCATTAAAGGCTCGGATTATAATATATAATACGATTTCACGAACAATTTAATTCACAGATTAGATAGAAAAGGTTTCTTTGATCCACCATCAAATTGCGAGCATTATTTTCTATTTCAGTTCAATTAGAAAGCATCCCGTATTTTTTTTTTGTTATTTGCTGGCTGGTTTAAAAGATTAATTAGATTCCAACGGACTATTGGAATAAACGCGCTCAAGTGAAAATGGACGCTTGAATTTTACTTTATCTATTGCCTGTCGGTTAAAGCAAAAAAAAATTCATTTATTTGTGTGAATCCATCAAAATACGTTCACCGGGACTTCAAATACGTCAGTAATTATAGGGAGCATAATAGACCCCTCAAACTTTGCGAAATTTTTGCGCCTTCCGCCGATTCACTTAATTGTTTGTACTGAAGGAAATGCAATTAACTGTTTTGAAATATGATTACCTGAGGGCTTTCGCAAATGTTTTGAGTTGGCACGCTTTGTTACTGCTTGTTTTAATAGAGGTAGAAAAATTGTAAACTTTTATTATAATATATTTCTTTAGACCTATGTTCAAAAATTGTTTCGTGGGTTGGGTGTAATAAATAAACGGTTTTCAATTCAATTGAAAGTGTGTCAACACCAGTGACGAAGTCATAACTTGGGAGCCATTCAATTCTATTTTTCTGCGTGGATAACATATTAACTCTTATGTTCTTTTTAGGGTTCCGTACCCAAAGGGTATTACTAAGACTCCACTGTCCGTACGTCCGTCCGTCCATTCGTCCGTCCATCTATCTCTCATGAACCGTGATAGTTAAATAGTTGAAATTTTCATAGATGATGTATTTCTTTTGCCGCTATAACCACAAATACTAAAAATAGGATAGAATAAATATTTAAGGGGGCTCTCATACAACAAACATGATTTTTTTATCGTTTTTTGCTCGATTTTAATAACGGCAACAGGTAGACGCTTGAAATATTCAACTGTAGTCTAGATAATGGTACGAAACCCTTCGTGCGCGAGTCCGACTCAGCATAAGACGGGGAGCTTGGAAAACCATGAGGGAGGCCTATCTCCTGCAGTGGACGTCAAAGGGCTGATGATGATGATGAAATATTTAAGGAGGGCTCCCATACAAAAAAAAATTTGCAGTTTTTTTCTCGATCTTTGTGTCTAATTTTGTAAAGATATTGGTACGGAACCCTTCGTGCGCGAGTCCGACTCGCACTTGGCCGGTTTTTAGTACTGTTTTTAGATTTAAATTTTTCATATTTCGGCATTACAATGGCAAGTATTATTACAATGGCAGTCTCTGGCACAGTATTCCACCAATTTGGCCGGTATCATAAACTAATGCCTGAAGCATTTGGGCAGCCTGCCCACTTGGAGGATAGTTTAGATAAAAAATATCTAACTTAAGTACTAGGTAATAGTTGACCGTCGGGCTACTCGTATTTCATTATGATAGATTTGTGAGATACAAAGTTTTGTAGCAAACTTATACATAAAAACCAGCCAAGTGCAAGTCGGACTCGCGCCCAAAGGGTTCCGAACCATTATCTATACAACACTTGAATATTTCAAGCGTCTATCTGTTGACGTTATTAATATCGAGCAAACAGACGCAGAAAAAATCACGTTTGTTGTATGGGAGACCCCTTTAAATTTATATTTTATTTCAATTTAAGTGTTTATTTTGAAAATGAATATACAAGCAAATATTCTGTGAATATTTCAAGCGCAATTATAGGTTGCCGTTATTAATATCGAGCAAAAAACGTAAACGCGAAAAAAAAACAGGTTTGTTGTAAGGGAGCCCCACTTAAATATTTAATTTATTCCGTTTTTAGTATTTTTTATTATAGCGGCGACAGAAATACATCATCTGTGAAAATTTCAACTATCTAGCTATAACGGTTCATGAGATGCAGTCTGGTGACAGACAGATTGACGGACAGTAGTCTCTGTAATCCCTTATTCTTTGGGTATGGAACCCTAAAAAGAACATTTGGCGACTAATTAATGTTCACGTAGCGAAAAAGGTTTTTTAGAATCGCGACAAGTGGCAATTTCTGGTCTCTGCCTACCCCCTTCAGGATATGGCCGGCGATATGGCAAAAATATTTTCTTGATTTTACTTATTTTTACAACCCCTTTGTAAGAATGCGTCGTACTTAAAACGATCTGGTGGCAGATAACAAAGAAAGATGTGGACATAGATATTTTTAAGAAATTTCATGTTTCGCCCTCAGAGCACCCTGAGAGAAAAAATAAATGAAAATGTTTGAAAAGTCTAACTAGGTCGAGGTTTAAGTTTAGATACACAAACTTTGTGTCATAGGCTAGGTCTGATATATAATGTATGTACAATTTGGTAAATGTGTCTGTAACGTACTTTGTGTTCTAAATAAAAATAAAATGTTAACCGTTCGTATTCATAATTGTTACATTTAATATCATCTAATAACTCGGATGCGGGAGACCCAGGTTCGATTCCCAGTGCGGGCATGTAGCTATGACTTTGTTTTCTAAGTTATGTACATTTGTGAAGTTATAGTAGCAATACCACTAGCTAACGGTGAAGGAAAACATCGTGAGGAAACCTGGGTATCTGAGCTATTCACATAGCTCAGCGCTTGAAATCGCCAATCCGCGGTAGGCACGCGTGGTGATTAAGCCCATACTCTCTCTCTGAGAGAAGGTCTGTGCCCTACAATGGGCTGCTTATGATGACATTTAATATTTCCATCTATATTGTGCGAGCCTTTCACTTTACACCACAATATACTTGTATATGGAATTTTTCAACGTACATTGTCATTAGTTTTTTTCTAATCATATTAATCTAATCAGTTTTTTCTTTTATAAACAGTAATTCAGTCGGCACCAAAGCAGTAAATCATTATGCATGTACTGTATTCAGTTACGTGCTCGTAAGTGGCACGTTTACTAATTTTGGCGTGATTAAATTGTATATTACAGTATAATCTGAATCTCAGAAACGGCTCCAACGATTTTCATGAAATTTAGTGCGCAGGGGTTTCGGGGGCGATAAATGGATCTATCTAGGTTTCATTTTAGAGATAAACGGTTGATTGTAGAAACGTGAAAAAAATCAAGGTAGTAACACATATAATGAAATTGAAAAGAAAACTATCACGGCTAAGTAGTCTTTACAAGTTAACGAGTAATATGTGACCAACTTGTAAAAGAAAAACTTCGTAGAAAATCCATTGAAAATTTTGTTGATGAAGTTATTAGTTCTGTAAAGCAGATAAAACCCCCTCTTTCTACGAAACCCTACACTGAGCGTCGCCCGACATGCATTTGGCCTGTGTTTATGTTATAAAATTGCAATTTTGAATTCAAATTTAGAATCGTGCTCGACAGATAACTGGACATAATTATGTCTGCTTGAGACTTCCCTTACCAACCCTTCCACACACAATCGCTCAATAAATTTATTTCGTCAGTCTAATTATAAATTGGCACTGAAGAAACAATTTTCAGGTTTCCTGTGATTTCAATAGCACGTTGTAAAAGCTGCTTTTGAAATATGCAGACATCATTATCACTACAAGAGGCCAGGTATATTAATCAAATGTATGTATGCGGTATCACACATATCCTCCAGATGTTTGTCCCATAATTGCACTCACGCAGCGTGCAATAAGAGATCCTTTACAATTTGCAACCCCACACATTTATGCACCATAATACCTTGACAATAAGGTCGAGCTTACAAGCTCCGGCGAGCTGTGACAATGTACACATAATTTGCACCGCGGTCCATCCACAGCGGAGTGTCGCACTAAATTGCTAAGGAGTCTCGTTAGTTCGCGGTGTGCACTAGACTTTACAATTACGGCAAGTGCGTCTAGGTACAGACCGTTTAACTAGACAGAAGCACGACTGGCTAGAAAATCTTTAACGCGTATTATCTGAACTTATGAACTACACAGTTTATTAACGGAGATCTAATAAGCTACCTGATATGATTTCTAAGTGGGGCGGTTCTTCTCGGCAATACCGCTGACCTTTATATGGATAAAACTTCGAAATCACGAAAAAAATATCAACTTTTCCTGACGAAAGTTACCGCCTGTGGTATGGATCAGCAAATAATGTTCTCGCGGTCTAATAGTTTTCGCTTTATTTTTAATATAAACGAAAGTATCCCTCAATTTTCAAACGGACATGGAGAATTTGTTAACCGCATATACGTCTAACGAACTGGTGGATCTACGCTGCATTTGCCAGGGTGTCGTGTACTAACCCACATAAGATAATACAAGATAAAGTGTTTTTTCTTTGCAATTTAGGCATAGTTGATTTGTTTCATAAGTCAAAGCAGTGCTGCAAGCAAATGTTTACAAGTTTTTTATATATCTCTTTCTAAAACACAAACAGCTTTATTGTTTGTTTATTTTAATCTTAGAACTAAATCTAGAATCCCGTATTGTGCCTCTTACTTATTTATTACATTAAGTATTACCTATCTCTGGGAAATCCTGAGTAATTGGCAAAATGTACTGTGTTGACTCTAATAGTTTTTATCTTGTAAGTTTGTCAATTCTGTTTTTTCTTCTTAAATCATCATCATCAACCCATTATGTCCCCACCGAGGGGCACGGGTCTCTTCCCTGAGGAAGGTATAGGCCATACTCCACCATGGGGGCCAAGTCCAGATTGGTGGAGGCTTGTAGACTAGTGGCTCGTCTACTGCCAGAAGTTTTCAAGCCGCCCTAAGGCCTCTGACTTGGCTTAACGACTGCCATCTATCGACGGCAGCCGGCACCAACAGCTTAACGTGCCTTGCGAAGCAAATTTTCCTTATACGCTGACTAGCTATCATTTCGTAATTTTATCTCATTTACATTTTGTTACTGTTGTTTTAATTAAAGCCACAGCTGTTGTGTAGTTTCGGAGACATTTTGTTTGTAATTTGGATGTTAGATTCAAATTTTGCGAGTATCTTGAGCTATGTACATTAATTTACAAGTTTAACGAGTGTCTGACGAGTCTTAATATTTTTAACAGCGGAATTTATATCTAGGGGAAATATTTTTGCAAGCGTGGAGTTCAAATAAAAAATGAATAAAGAACGCGTTTAATTTGAATTTTTTGTAGAAATTAACAAATGCTCTTACCAAATTGGTACCTATTTTATAAGTTCCTTCATATATAAATATTTCATTACGTCGATAACGATCAGAAAACTCCTTACTAAGAATAATAAATGGATGAGGATCAAAATCATCTACCCATTAAACTGCTATAGGGTGATATTGAATTCGTTAGCAAAAGTTCAAGGAGACTTTCTAACCAGCCTGTATAGTAAGGCGACGCTTGTCACACGTTTTTAATGTCAAAAGTTGCGACTTTCCAGTACATTAACTGTCAAATTATGACATTTTAGCGCCATAAAACGCGTGACTCGTCTCATCGTACTACCTATGATGATCGAGAAACATATGAAAATAACCAACTCTTGTACTAAGATCGCCTGTGAAGTCCCAGTGCACTAAGATTGTGAAACCCCGGCATTAGAAAAAACCGGCCAAGTGCGAGTCGGACTCGCGCACGAAGGATTCCGTACCATTATGTATGAACATGACACACAAAGATAAAAAAACAGCAAATCACGTTTGTTGTATTAAATAATTATTTTATTTTGTTTTTAGTATTTGTTGTCATAGCGGCAACAGAAATACATAATCTGTGAAAACTTCAACTCTCTAGCTATCAAGGTTCTTGAGATACAGCCTGGTGACAGACAGACAGACGGACGGACGGACGGACGGACAGCGACGTCTCAGTGATAGGGTCCCGTTTTTACCCTTTAGGTACGGAACCCTAAAAAGCCATTTACCGTTTTATTCCCTAAATTTTTAACCCTGCAGTTGAGGTACGCAGTCTTGCCCAGCAATGCCGTGACATTCTTCGACGCCTGAAGGTCGAAGTGTGGGCCAGTCTTCGCAGTGGGGCGCGCCGAGTCCAGCGCGGCGAGCCCGGACCGGATCGCGTTGTCAGCTGAGCCCGAAGGCTGAGCTGTGGCCGTCGTGTTAGACGGCACGCCTTTGCCGAGCTCCCGTTGGGCCGAGGATACTGGGGAAGGAGGACGCAGGTTAGAGTTATGTTTGTAATAGTTTAGTTTAGGAAAAGAGGCTCATCCTAACCGGCTACAAAGATTAATGAGGGTTATGTTTCTCTTATGTATGTATTCTTAAGGCTGCTCTTACGCGGAGCATGCTGTCTCGCTTGCAGAATTTAGCATTTCTTAATGTTGTCATAATATGAGTCAACTTTTGATGAATGTGGTCTAAGGGTTTGCTGTATAATTAAATTACGGGAATTTGAAACAAAAATGTTTTTGTTTTCCTATGCGTAGTATTTAATAAAGAAAAGTTGTTTCTAAAATTATTAATTTTGGAATCAAATTTTCTCAATGACAGATATTCAAGGCATATTTTTCTGAGCCTGTACTAAACCTTAGTACAGGCTCAAAAAAATATACCTTGAATATCTGCAATTTAATTCCATCAAACCCTCAGACCACATTCATTATACTAATTTTATTACAATCACTACAAATATTAAATTGTGCGAGCGAGACAGCATGCTCCACGTAAGAACAGTCTTAATGTATGTAAGATTAGATGAGATAAGGATACCCTTTATTGTACACTAGAGAAAAATAATTAAAGAAACATCAGTTACAAAAGAATAGGTAAAATTGTCAATAGAACAATAGGACTAAATCATCCGGGTCGGAGGTTAAGATGGGAGTGCCACAGGGATCTATTTTGGGGCCGTTCCTTTTCCTCGTATATGTAAATGATTTGCCGTTCATGGTTCAAAATATGTCAGAGATAGTATTGTTTGCAGATGACACGTCACTTATTTTTAAGATTAAGAGACAAGAAAATGACCTTGTGGGTACAAATAATGCTCTCTCTAAGGTACTATATTGGTTTACTTCTAATAACTTATTATTAAATTCAAAAAAGACAAAATGTATAAAATTTACACTACCAAATGTCAAAATGGTTGACAGCAATGTTATATTGGGGAATGATAAACTAGACCTTGTAGAAGAAACTGTATTTCTGGGTATCACAATTGATGCAAAGCTTCAATGGGGTCCTCATATAGGAAAATTGGCAAATAGGCTCAGTTCTGCAGCATACGCAGTTAAAAGAATCCGGGAACTAACTGATGTCGCAACTGCTAGGCTTGTTTATTTTAGTTACTTCCATAGTATTATGTCCTATGGTATACTACTGTGGGGTCGGGCTGCAGACATTGAGACCATCTTCGTCCTGCAGAAGAGAGCGATCAGATTCATATATAAGCTAGGCAATAGAGATTCGTTAAGAGATTTCTTTAAAGAAACCAACATCCTAACAGTTGCTAGTCAGTATATCTATGAAAATATTATGTATGTTAGGAAAAATATCAGTGACTTTAAAACTGTAGGTAGCCAACACAATGTAAATACTAGAAATAGACATAAACTTTCGTTCCCAAAATTTAGGCTGGCAAAGGTTAATACATCCTTTATGGGGCATTGTATACGTTTCTACAATAAGATCCCTGAGGATATAATAAGCTTGCCAGAAACGCGGTTCAAAAAATGTGTGAAGCGCACTTTGTGCCAAAAAAGCTACTATAACATTAAAGATTATTTAGATGACAATGATGTCTGGAATTAAAGCCAGTTCAATGCATGAGTTTTAGAACATTTATATAAATCCTGTAAATTAAGGACTTGAAAAGACTAAGTTTGGAGTTTTTTTGTCCATTTTTTCTCCAAAATGATCTAGATTTTGAAATGGATACCTAGTTTAACTTGTAACGTTCATTAAGTCGCAGTTTCTGTGCTACTTTGAATAAAAAAATTTGATTTTGATTTTTTTTGATTTTGTCGATTTGTATACTCATCAACCTATATTAAAGCTTCGTGAGGACCACGACCGCTCTGTCAAGAGCGTACCGACCAAGAAGCCATCACCTTCTTACACTTCTTAAAGACCACCCAGAGGTAAAGTACCTTGACATTTTTTGACAAATGACGTCTCTAATCAAAGGTAGGTATCCACGAAGCGAGTATCATTGGCGTCGCTACATGACGTCAGCTGTCACAATGTTGGTCACTAAAAAGTATCAAATGATTTTAATAACAACATCTGCTACAAATTCTCAACAACATATCATGCCAGCAGACCACTTGCTTTGCTCATCTCTGAGAGTTGGCTCAAGCCGTCGCTTCCCTCTACGGCCTTCTCTTTACCTGGTTACGTCTTGATTCGTCACGACCGGGTCGGGAGGAGAGGTGGCGGCGTGGCCATTTACCTCAAAAGCAATTTGAGCTTCAAGGTCATTGCTAGATCCCCCACCGCTTCGGCCCCCGCTGAATTTCTGTTTCTGGAAATCAATCTAGGGGTTAAGCTTCTACTTGGCGTAGTCTATTGTCCTCCCACCAACGACTACTTTTCTGCTTTTGAGCTCTGCCTTGAGGACCTTACGTCAAACTACCCCTACCAATTGATTATGGGTGATTTCAACACCAACCTTCTTTCCGTCGACCGCCGTTCCTGCAAGCTCCGATCCTTGATTGAATCTTTCAACCTTACCTTTCTTCCTCTTACGGCTACTCACCACTCTCAAACCTCGGACACTTTATTAGATCTTATTATTACTTCGGATGACTCCCTTGTTGCTTCTCACGGCCAACTCCCTGCTCCAGCTTTTTCTCTTCATGACTTAATTTTCTGTTCCCTTAAACTGAGACCCCCCAAACCCAAACCCATCGTCGTTTTTCAACGAAGTTTTGGGCGTATGGACGTGGAAAAGCTTAGAGGTGATGCGTCTGTGGTCTGCTGGCATGATATGCAGGATCTTCCTATCGTTGATGACAAAGTTTCCTTCTTGTGTGCCGAGATTATTCGCCTGTTTGACAAACACGCTCCAATTAGGCCGGTCAAACTGAAGCATCGGCCTACTCCATGGATTACGAACTCTGTTCGTATGGCGATGCGGAAGAGAGACCGAGCCTTCCGCAAGTATAAGCGAGACAGATCCGACGACAACTGGACGGGGTATAAAGTTGCTAGGAATAGATGCAACCAGATGTGTCGAAATGCAAAACGCCGGTATATATCTGAGCAGATAACACTATCTACGCCTGCGGGTCTGTGGAAGTTTCTAAGGTCCCTGGGTGTGGGTAAGCCCACTTACTCTGAGACTAAAATAAATTTCAATCTCAACGATCTCAATAAACACTTTACTACTGTCCCACTGTTAGACCCCCAGATTAAATCCGATTCACTATTTGAGATCAGTCAAATCCCAAAACCCTGCTCAGATCCCTTTATTTTCTTACCAGCGGACAGTGAAGACATAAAAAAGCTCATTCTTTCCCTCAAGTCAAAGGCAGTCGGCTGCGACAATATTGGTCGTGCTATGATATCCCATCTCCTTGACATAATTCTCCCAGCAATCACCCACATCGTAAACTCCTCGCTGACCTCTGGTCAATTCCCTGACCTTTGGCGCAAAGCCTATGTCCTTCCCCTCCCTAAAATACCCAATCCCACATCGCCAACCCAGTACCGTCCCATTTCCATTCTCCCTTTCCTATCCAAAGTCCTCGAGTCACTTGTTAACCAACAATTATCCAAATTCCTATACACAGGTGATCTCTTGAACCCCTTCCAATCCGGATTCCGGGCAGGTCATAGCACCACAACTGCTCTACTGAAGGTTACCGAGGACATCAGGGTTGGCATGGAGGAGTCATTTGTCACTGTCCTAGTCTTAATCGACTTCAGTAATGCCTTCAATGCCGTCGACCACGACTTGCTCTTGGCCACTCTCAGTAGCCTTAATATGTCTGACACTGCCCTGCAATGGTTCTCTTCATATCTCCGGGGACGCCGACAGGCGGTGCGACTCGGCCAGGACCAATCCGACTGGATCGACTCAAATGCTGGCGTCCCGCAAGGCGGCATTCTCTCACCCTTATTGTTTTCAATATTTATAAATTTAATTACTCCGAATCTCTCTTGTCTCTACCATCTATACGCAGATGACCTGCAACTTTATAGGCTGTCCAGTTCAAGCGATCTTTGTCAAGCCGTCTCGGGTCTCAACGAAGATCTGAGTCGGATTCAGAGGTGGTCTGATCGTTTCGGCATCGCCGTCAACCCCTCTAAATGCCAAGCGATCATAGTTGGGAGCTCGGGGCAGCTTGCCAAGGTGGATTCTACTTCTCTCAACCCTTTGGTTTTTAATGGGTGCCCTATACCATTCCTGCCAACGGTAACTGATCTCGGCCTCGTCATCGATCAGAGGCTCTGTTGGGATGCGCAGATTAAGGCGGTATCGCAGAAATTCTATGCTTCCCTCCACCCCTTACTCCGTCTGAAAAACTTTCTCCCGATTGACATTAAGATTTCCCTTGTCAACTCCCTTCTCCTCCCGATTCTGGACTACGCCGATATTTGTTATCTTGACCTTTCACAGGAGTATCTTAACAAACTCGATCGCTTGCAGAATACCTGCATCCGTTTCATATTTGGCTTGCGCAAATACGACCATGTGTCGGCATTTCGCGCCAGGCTAAGATGGCTCCCCATTCGCGTTCGGAGAAATGTTAGGATTCTCTGTAGTCTATACTCAATTCTCTATCATCCTAATGCCCCCCAATACTTAAAGTCCCAATTTGATTTCTTGTCTAGCACTCATAGCAGACCACTCCGATCTTCTCAGAATCATCTCCTTAGTACCCCTTCTCACCGCTCTGGTTTTGTCTCAAATTCATTTTCTGTTACAGCTGTTCGACTCTGGAACGCCCTTCCTGAAAGCATTCGTAAAGCCCCATCTCGGAATGCTTTCAAAGTCCTTGTCCGCAAACACTTTCTCGACATGTGTTACCCCGAGCCCCCCTGAGCCCTCGCGAGGAGGATCTCGGCTGTGTAATTGCAATCTCACTACTATCTTTCTTCCTTACATATTTATATCTACTTATGTTGCTACAGTTTATATGTGTATATTATATATATTATATGTTTATTTATATTATATATTATATGTTTATAGTATAAATATTTACTTATTTATTGTTGAGTATTCGTCTTCTTATGTAATTTTAGTTAAAGTTATTCGTTTTATCCATCTACTTCGTATGCTTACCAGTTAATTTCTTGCACCTCCTGTGGTTGACTGGTAGAAAATGCTTATAGCATTAAGTCCGCCACATTGCCATTGTATTTTTTTTTACTTATGTGCAATAAACGTATTAATAATAATAACAACACAGCTATATTATTGTTTGAACACACGCTGCTAACGAGGACATTGACATGGGTACTAAACTTTGCCGTGGAAACTGACACCGAGCGACGTTAACACTAAAAGTACATCCCTACTAAGCGTAAGACAGCCAAATTGCTCGCTCAAACTTAATTGGATCACCTCAATTGTTAGTAATAGCTCGTTGTAAGGCAGGCGAGTCACAACATTGACGTCTAAGTTAATTTAGGTTATCGCGCGCGCAAACTTCAACAAACTGTCGTAACGCGAGCAAATTTATCCGGGACTATCGATGCGTGATGCGATTTGCCACTAGTACGCTAGGACAGAGGCATAGGCCAGTAACGAGTGATTCAAATATTTTAGTAAACTTTCTATTAATGTGGTCTGAGGGTTTGATACGTAATTAAATTACAGACATTTAAATGTATTTTTGTTTTCTTATATGTAGTATCTAATAAAGAAAAGTTGTTTCCAAAATTATCAACTTTGGAATGAAATTTTCTCAGTCAAAAATATAGTACAGGATAAGAAAAATATGCCTTGAATATCCGCAATTTAATTATCCATCAAACCCTTACACCACATTCATCGAAAATATACTCCTAACACTAACAAAAAAGTAAAACATCTATTAGGTATTACTTGAACCCGCGAGATCTGGCTAACCATGCCAGCGCTCTCTCAGCCTGTAGCCAGATGTCACTGCCTGTATTTAATACGGAGAAGTTTGTAAAGAGGTTCGAAATTTCGCTGATGCCTGCAATTGCCCATTAGTTCAGTTGGGAGAGCGCTAGTACGGTTAGCCAGACCTCTAACCGCGGTCGCGAGGTTCAAGTCCCGGCATAGGTGGAATTTTTAGCCTCTAAATAGGTTTTTAAAATTGTCCTCATCACGGATTAGTGCAACAAAAAGAATATTTAATAAACATCTATTTATTTTCCATTTCTGATATTAGAGAATATAATCGAAGTTTAACTAACACAATCACAAGAAGAATCACTCTCTCCCTGAGAAAAGGCTTGTGCCCTACAGTGGGACGTATATAGGCTGCTTATTTAATCACAAAAAGCGGGAATTGATAATTGGGCATCATATTTTGTTACCGCATAAATTCAATACGGTTTGAACCGCATAAAGCACACGAGAATACCTGTTTACACGAACAAAGGCTATAGAACTTTATGCTCTGGAATAGGACCACTTATTATTTTACAACCCTTCCTAAAAGCTAAAAGTAATATTTGCTCTAACCTTTCCAAAATATTACAGAGCGAGATAGCTCGACCAACCATGCCGAAAATAACGGCTCGTATAAAACTGTACCTACAAGAAGATTTAGAGGAGTGGTTGGTACCAATTCTAGACCTCGATTCCAACGTTCAATTTTTTATGTAGCCTGTACATAAATCTTACTGCAGGGCACAGGCCTTCTCTCTGAGAGAGATTCGACATTTCAGGCGCTAAGGAATGTCACGTATCTCGGCGCTTGAAATTGCCAATCCCCGGTGGGCACGCGTGGTAATTAAGCCCATACTCTCTGTTTGAGAGAAGGTCGTTGCCCTACAGTGGGATGTACATAGGCTGAATACAATGCCTTGCGGAGCTCATACTAATATTAATTTCATTTGTAGATACGTTAAATATATAGTTATGTTCCGATATTACATCATCATTGCTGTAAACATTAGAACTAGGTACTACAGCAAATAATACAGAAAAAATATCTGAAAAATCCAATCCAATCTGCGAAAAAAAAAATTCTGAAAGGTTAATCGTTAGAGGTGAATAGTATTTATGCACTCTTCACACCCAACACTTCAGCCCCTCGGTTTCCTGCTAATGGCCGGTTTCACATTAAACAATTACTGTAACGACACGTAATTGTTTGACTAGTATTCATAAATCGTTCATACAAAGTTCGGACAGCGGCCTTTAGTCAGTCATAACTCTCATTGAGGGACAATATTAATTTAAAAAAAAAATGTAAAAATAAAATTGTCTCATGTCTTAAATATTATTTAATTCCACGTAAGAATTTAATATTATATTGTTTGAGGAAAAAAGTATCGGAAACTCTCGGGCTGTAAACAAATTGCAATTTTTTAAATATTTTGTACTTATATTTTTAACCGACTTCAAAAAAGGAGGACGTTATCAATTCGACGCGTATGTTTTTTTTTTTGCTATGTACTCGCATAACTCCGTTAAATCTTGACCGATATCGACAATTCTTACATAGATATGACGTACCATTGGTCCCATTTTAATTTGGTGAAGATCTGACCAAGAGATGGAGAACGGAACCTTTCAATGGACAGCAGTAAATAAGGCCAAATTGGGCCCATTCTTTAATAATATCCGTATGTATCATAGCGTAAAAGTAGCCCCCAGGTAATTTGGTGTTCTGGTGATGACTTTCGGAGATAGAAATTGAGAACGTCAAATATTAATGCAACGAATTAAATAGGGTAAATTATGGTTATAAGGGTCTTGTTTATTTTACTCACGGTTCCCCACTAAAAATTTAAAAATAAAAAATATAATTAAAAAATAAAAACTGACTTTTTATTTTTTATTCTAATACTGTTTCATGCTTCATGACCACGACATATATTTTGGCCATCGACTACAACTTAAAACTCTACAATACCTACATGTATACATACTTTTAATTTAAAGGTATTCTTTTAAATTATTTCTAACTTTTTAGTGCTGTAGTGTTTTGAAGTCGGTTTTTATTTTTTATATAAAATGTTGTATTTGTTGTTAGGTAGTATTAGAAAAGAGAGCGATTGGACATTCATTCTAAATAAAATATGACATTTCTAAACAAATCCCATCTTGCCGGGAGTTTGGTGTTAAAAATAGTTTTATTTTAAGTAACACAGAAACTGCGACTAATAAACGCTATAAGTAAAACTAGGCGTCCATTTCAAAATCTAGATTGTTTTAGAGAAAAAAATGGTTAAAGAAACTCCAAACCTAGTCTTTTCAAATTTGGTCCTTAATTAACAGAGCTTACATTAATTCGAAAACCTGGAACTAATGCATTCAACTGGCTTTAATTCCAGACATCTTTGTCATGTAAATAATGTATTTAATGTTATAGTAACTGTAGCCCTCTTGGCACAAAGTGTGCCTTACACATCTTCTAAACCGCGTTTCTGGTAAGCTTATTATCATCATATACGTCTGCCTATATACGTCCCACTGTAGGGCACAGGCCTTCTCTCAGAGAGAGAGTATGGGCTTAATCACCACGCGTGCCCACCGCGGATTGGCGATTTCAAGCGCTGAGGTATGTAAATAGCTTAGACCCTCAGGTTTCCTCACGATGTTTTCCTTCACCGTTAGCGAGTGGTTAACTTCACAAATGTACATAACTTAGAAAACAAAGTCATAGGTACATGCCCGCACTAGGAATCGAACCTGGATCACCCGCTTCCGAGTCTAATGTTCTACCCACTAGGCTACCACCGCTTCTTATATCTTCAGGTATTTTGGTATTGTAGAATCGTACACAATGCCCCATAAAAGATGACACCTGATAGCAGCTGTTAACAGTAGTTTAACAAATTGTTAGTGTATGAGAAACTGGGTTGTTTTTTTCCAGAATAAGTAAATATTATTCAGTGTGATGAGAGACCACCCCTTAACCTCATTATTATCGGTCCAATCGTTTATTTGAGTTTTGACAGATGCACATCCACGAAGATCCAGAGGCATGAAATGTAACACTTCATGGACATTTCTATTTTTTCACAATAGTGATGCGATGTGTTTTGCTGCAATATTATAACGAGTAGGCAGATTATTTAGCTAAGACTATTGAAGTTGATTTTCTATAAAAATATTTATCTTATAACAACGATAAGAAATTAGGTTTTAATATTATAAAAACAAATTAATATGAAAACTCGTTGAGTAGTTTTTAGGTTATTACACTCATATAGACAAACTTTTAAAATATCAAAATGAAATAGCAATGCATTCAATCAATTAAAATTTCAACCTAATTAAAATCGATTATCATACAAAATCGAATCAGTAACTTCGTAGAACATCACTAAATTGAGCTGTCAAAAGTTAAATAAACGGTTGGACCGACAATAGTCATACATACCTACATATATTTACTCACGCCTGTATCCCAGAGGGGTAGGTCTCGCCACGATCCTGACAGATCACGATCATGACCTTAAAAATAACAATTGTAAACCATTGTTGTTTTCATAGTCAGAACTGAGGAGCTTAATTAATTTGAAATTTACAAATCAACACATATAACGCAATAAATAAAATAATCTGTTAGGTCTAAACGAAACGAGCGGTACTTTCGCGGCGTGAATTCGCTCTCAAGCGCCGACGACGCTATATGGAAGTAATCCGCTGCAAACTATATAACGCAATTTTCCACTTCCAAATCAAATTGTGTATGCCACGGGAGACATTCTTGTAATAAATATCCTTAATATAAACCGGTTTTTAACCTTTTTCTTAAAATATTGTCCAGGCAGTGATTGAACAATCGGTCTCAAGCGGTACTTAAAGGTACTAATAATGCTTTTAAGTAAGATTGATCGCTCCGTCGCCAAAACCACTTTGCAACGATGAGAGTCTCTCTGATGAATCACATCAGATATGAGACAATTTGCCAAAAATCTAAGATGATAAGATTAGCAATTTGAAGTGGCCTTGGGCTGGTTACATCTTCCTAAAAACTACAACAACTACAAAGGTTCTGGAGTAGAGACCATGAACTACCAAACAAGAGATTGGTGGCAGTGGCTGGATGAAGATGGCCGAGGAAGAGTGGCGTCCCTCCTCAGAACTGTCCATATAATTGATAAATGAATATAGAGCAGTGGGGCATATTTATAAAAAGCGCTACCCCAGTAAATTGTGTACACGATAATAAAGAAGAAAAGGCGTATCACGTTGTTATTGTTGACGATATCGAATATCACAAAATGGCCGCAGACATGAGAACAAAAACACGGACCCCTCGAAAAGGGTTGGCCGAGTTAAGGATAAGACGGAGAGAAAGGCCTTAACATATTTAGTGCCTTTCTCGAAGATAAGCGAGGAGGTTTCTATTTCCCCTCTAAATAAACAATGTGAGTTTCTGAACTATCGCTTACGTTAATATTTCACGCTTTCATGTGTAATACGGTGATTGTAGTTTGTGTTCTTTCAAGGTCTGCTGAAACCGCCGTGCGAGCGTGCAGCGACTAATGAATGTTGATGAAGCGAAAGAGATCTGTCAGCATCGTTGCAAGTGGCAGACACTGGTCTCTGCCTGCTCCTCCGGGTTACAGACGTGAGTTTATTTTATGGTATGTTTTTTAAGTTTTGTCTTCAGTACAGTGGGCGGAGATATGCACCACGATATCTATTTATTTATTTATTAGATACACAAAACAGTGTTACGGAGATAAATTATAAACACTAAATGAAATAAAAATGCTCAAATGTGTGCATACAGCATGATAAATTACGTTAGAATTACATATTTCATAAAAGGAAGCACAAAATACAATTACGATTATAGTTACATTTACAATTTTTTTAAATACATACATATTATGTATATTGAAATTTGTTAACTTTGATCGGAGGGAAGGATACCATAATGTCCAAACCAACACAACACTAAAATATTTTAATGTCATTCATTGAAATATTTTAACAATACTTTTCAAGAGATTCATTCATCATTATTGGTCCTGCAGAGAGCCCAAAACGTCGCGCTGAATAATTTACCAAATAAAAAGTTTTAAATCCATCCAAAGCTTTTACCCCCGGTTTCTCGTACACTAACAAGCTGTTAATCTACTGTTAACAGCTGTCAGTGGTTTTCTTTGTATGCACTTTGGTAAATTGACAGCAGTTAACGGTACCTGTTTTAAGTTGTGCTCGTGAAATTAAAAAAAACACGATTCCTTTAAAATATGGTAAGACATTTCTAATTAAGTTAAATAACAAGAAACAAACACATAATCATAATTTTTATATTCTATTCAATGTACACCCAAATCAATTTAAATGAAATCAATAACATGAATTTATTATACTAATGAAATGTATTTCGATGACTAATTAATTATTTGAAAGTTCCAATGAGCTAAAAAACACATTCATTTAATTTAATTAGACGTTTGATATGTTTCATGTGTATGTTTCAACTGTTACTTTATATTAGTAGAATAAAAGTTTTTTTGTTTTATTTTATTTTGCTTATAAATCTATTTTAGAATTGTTTTAACAATTCTCGTTCTTCTAAATAGCTCACCAGAAACGCGGTTTAAATAATGTGCAAAGCACACTGAGTGCAAAAAGGGCTATTATACGATTAAAATGTATTTAAATGACGAAAGTGTCTGGAACTAAAGCCAAATAAATGCAGGAGTTCAAGGTATTATAATAACAATTTAAACTTTATGAATTTAGAACCATACTTGAATAATTTTGTAATGTTTTTCTCCAAAATGATAAAGTAAGATGAGATAAGAATATTTTTTAATGTACACCGGAAATAAGAAAGATGATAAAATGGTCTACATTCTAATTGTAAAGTTTATTAATTTTAAATTTTTCCGCCACTCTAAACTTTGTGATTAAAGTCGAATTTTGACGGTCTTAGTACATTTGGACTAACCTCCGGTTTTTCGTATACTAACAAGCTGTTAATCTACTGGTAACAGCTGTCAGTGGTTTCTTTTGCATGCACCTTGGTCAATTGACGTGTTAGTGTAGTGTACGAGAAACTGGGGGTAAGAATCGTTTTAGTTGATTATGACGAAGGCCAGTGCGCTCGGACATAATCACCTAAAATTGTACGCACACGGTTCGAGCGTACCTACTAAGACCG
Organism: Yponomeuta malinellus; assembly: GCA_947308005.1. NCBI lineage: Eukaryota > Metazoa > Arthropoda > Insecta > Lepidoptera > Yponomeutidae > Yponomeuta > Yponomeuta malinellus. The sequence continues at coordinate 4,804,210 of OX370994.1, forward strand.
TCAATACCCGGCTTAAAACTTTTATCATCATCATTATAATATTCGGTTACGCAAATCGTTTTTTAATTACTAATTTCCTTTGAAATTGTGTGGGTTTTAATGGAGATTTGCACGCATTTAGCGTTAAATAGTGCACGCAAAATTGGTAAACTGGCGGCTGCATTAGTTAAAATGGCCACTTAGAAGCATAAAGCGCATTAGGGAACCAACTGAGTTTGGACAGAGAAAACAAACTTATGTCCCCCTGAGGCTATAAACACATTGCAAATTCAACGGAACCCATTTGCTACTAAAACCCCAAAGAGTCGCAAACAGAATAGCTAGCAGTAAAAGTGGCCATTACCGAAAACAATATTATGTGAGAAAACACAAAGTAGCGAGAGACAAAAGATGCAAAGAAAATAAATAAAAGTAATAATAATAATAACTTCCAAACAACACAATCACTTGTCCTGGTCCCAAACTAGGATACCCTGTGCTACAGTAACTAGGCAAGGACATCACAAACATGAAAATACACCCAGATTGAGACCATATTTTGTACAAATGTACGGCGGGCCCAGGTATAATATAGGTATATTTTTTAGTTTTTAGACATAAGTGTCAAGAATTTTGAAAAATTAAATTTATCTATCAAGTTTCCCTATACCGTTCCTTATTTCCTATCAAACATGACTGACACCCTGTTTACTAACAAATTGTTAATCTAGCGTATACAAGAAAGCAACTGAAAGCTGTTCACAGTTTATGAAGTGATTGTTAATGCACCTAAAACAATCCTCAGAGGCAGTTTGTGTAATCTGTGGTTATATATTTCCCTCTACTATAGACTATTGTAGAGGGAAATATATAAACTGCCTCTGAGGAGTGTTTAAAGCGATCGTGTTTTTGTAAATAGGACCGTTTATCAATTATTATTATTTTTTTGTTAGGTGAACAACTATTCCTTGGACCTACATGATTATATTCCTTTTGTTGCACTAATCCGTGCTGAGGACAATTTTAAAAACCTATTAAGAGGCTAAAAATTCCACCCATGCCGGGACTTGAACCCGCAATCCAAACTATTTCTTCCCAAATTAAAATATCCTATTCATTAAAATAACAACAAAATTACAAAAAATATATTTAAAAGTGTCATACAACACAAAAGTTTAGTATGTCCAATAATAGTACATTATTGCAAAGGCAGCGAAATAGGCAATTGCAGGTCGAGTATGAGTTTGAAGGCCGAACCGCAGCCGAGGACTTCAATGATACGAGACAGGCAATTGCCATTTCGGCCGAGGCATATATAGTGCTTTTCTTAAAAAATGCAAGGAATTAAAAAGGGGCCTTTTACATAATAAATTTTCTTTTGATTTTGCTGGAAGCAGGTTTTCCATCGCTAATTTAGCTTCCGATCTTAAATCTGGTGGAGTGCAGTCAATGTTCATTTAATTTTCACTTTCAGAATCATCGGAACTCATTTTAATTATTTTATTAACAAAATAACAACAAACTCCGCTTTACCGCCAATTTTTATTTTTATTTTACAGTTTGTGCCGAAAGGTAAACGCATCTGTGGCTATACAGCCACGAGAACGCAATGTGTACGATAGATGAAAGAGTTCTAAATTCAAACAGCACACCGTTTCATACAACATTGCCGGCGCGCTCTTCGTTCCAAATTCAAAGAACGCGCCGGGAAGTGATTTTGGTTTTTCAGTCTACGTAAATATGATACTTCGCGTGTTCTTTATTCAAAAGTAATGACAATATATCCGCGCATGTTTAAGAAAAAATTGTAATGTGTGTCAACTTCATTGAATTTTTTCAGTCAGCCCCGAACACAGGATAAGACCCTCTGTCCTTATTTACGGTGCGGGAAAAGGGAGCTATAGTTATAAATCTTAAGGAAAACGCGGACGCTGCGATGCTAGGCCAAATTGAGGCAGAAGATAACGGACGAATACGCTAGTTGGATCACATGGTTCGTATAGTTTTGACTTATAGTGATACATTGTCCCAGGCAAGAAAAACAGATCAGTTTTGTCGAAAGTCAGGGAAGTGATAAGACTTAACTTGCTCTCAACAAACCTTTTTAGTTATGACGTCAGTGTTCTTGGAATAACATGATGTATGTGCTATGTTGCCTTGCACCAATATTTTGAAACGTATTTGATATACACAGCCTGATTTTTTTGTTACCAGCCTTTATTTATTGTTTATAGTGAAAATAATAACAGAGTTTTATATATAGATGTATTTTTTCTTTAGTATAATTTAGTACAGAAATAATGAGACACGTTTACACTAAATGCGATACGGCTGGATGAGCTTTTCTTTTATTCAGTTAACATTTTCTAGGTAATATCGAAAACAAGGATTGTCTATGGCTATGGTAATCAGGAAAAAATATTACAAACAGAAAAATATACCCAGTACGAGACCATTTAAGTTCTTACATATTTCGTAGACACCGTGACAGATTGCTTGAGTTTCACTCAAGTTACGTCATGGATTAACTTGAGTGAAAAGTATACATTATCACACACATTATTCAAAAGAAAAAACTAAATTTTCAACTAGGTCAGAAGTTTTCGAAGGTTATTTTCGGAAAATAGAATCTGCTACGATGTAATGACTGCCTATTTTGATGCAAATTATTATTCATGACACTCTAAACCATGTTTACGAAACAGGGAAACTTTTGTTAACAAGAACAAGTTAGATTAGCAACAGCCAAACATGTTAGCCGCAATATTCGGAGCCTTTTTTATGCAGATTCTTTTGTGTTTCTTCAAATTACTATTTTGGCAAACGAGTTTTCTGTTTCAGAAATTGATTGGGTGAAAACGAATTTCTCGAATAATCCTTTCCATAAATTTGAATTTTAAGTGGCGATTTTACATTTGGAATTGCGCTTGGTGAATCACTAACTGAAGTTCTTCAAATTTTAAAGAGCACACCGCATCGAGTAAAATGTTAGGTAACTTCTAAGTTAATAATCTTGTTAAATTGAATATGAAATCAGCAAACGTTTCAGTACATTTTCGTTGCAAAATCAGTCTCTGCTATTTAAATAGGTACCATTAAATGTTACTTACAATTTAAGTTTTCATTGTAATTTTGGAATAATGTATCAGAAATAATAGAAAATCCAAACAGAAGAATTCTCGACTTTTTGTCGCAGCATAACTCTGTGGAATTTTTAGGGACCAAAGCGGACCACCATATTAATGGTTTTTAATTATTCTTTTCAAGGTCATAATCTAACAGTTTAAGGTCGACCTCAGCGATACGAACCATTTTTAGGCTACATTTGACCATAATCATTTAATTAGTTCATATATGTACCTGGGATGTTCGCATTGACTTCTGGTGCACAAGTATTTACGTCGTGACTTCACTGGGTCGACAGGATTAATGTACATAGCGAGGAAGCGGCGTCAGGGTGAATAACGTCGTCGCTGCCGTCGGAACATTAATATTGTCCCAATTACGAATACCAAATCAACAGTTGATAGGACACGATCTAACGTGAATATATAAGAGTAAATGTCTACAAAACAAAATAACCTGGGACACGCTTATGTAACTCGTAGTAGCCTATAATTGTCATCCGACCGCAAATGCAAAAGGAATTTAAATGACGACATAAATGTAGGAAACGTGTAAAAAAATACTTGATTGTATTGGCGACCTCGTGGCGCAGCGGTAGTGCATCTGCATACCGTGCGAGAGGTCCCGGGTTCGAATCCCGGCTGGGGACAAAAAAAAACCCCCAGGTCTTGGATGTTTACATGTTTGTGATGTCGTTGTTTCTGGTTCCCACGACACAGGGTATCCTAGTGTGGGGCCAGAAGCAATGTATGTGCCTGTATGTAAATGTAAGTGTATGTAAATGTATTGTATAATATTAAATTGTATAATAAGTTTTGATTTTGCACGAGTTACATATCTCAAACAAGTAGTTTTTTAAGGTCTGATGAACAAACTTAGTAGAACAAGCTTAGACTCTTGAAATAAAGAACAATTTGATGGTTGAGATATTTACCTCTTGAAATAATATAGTTATAATAGAAACCTTACACAAGATAGCAAGTAGAACACAGACGTGAATAATAACTCATCATATAATTAAGTAAGAATCTCAAAGTGATTTTTATGTATAATAACATGGAAAAAAACATAATTCAAAAGCCAAACATCGAAATGGAATATCAAAAAAGTAGATTTTACTAGTGAAGAAACATAATAAATTAAGGAAGCCGCTACAAGTTATTTAAAAACATGGATGGCCTACATTTCCATGTGAGTGTAGCTAGTCTGGGATCAGTTCAACAGATTGTATTATTGTTATATTCAAAACGTTAAGTATATAATTAAGAAACTTTCGTAAGCACTATGCATTATTAAATAATTGCATTAGTAAGTGTATCCAGATTAACATTCACCAGATTTGAGAATGCTTAAAACGACTAGCAAAGGATGGCAATTAGATTATAGTCGAACTGAAGTAAGTCTGGAATTTACAATTTACTTTTACCACACGATGGAAAGGTTAATTGACTGACATGCCAAGGCCACTGGTAGATACTTTAAGTGCTTTAACCCAACGCCGATTACAAAACGTGACGCAACCCTAATCTGCGATAGATACCCTTTAGCCTTATAGAGAAGGAGCACGCAGGTCGCTAAACTTGGTCATAAGGTAAACTAGTGTAGAGTAGAGTTGACTACACATACATAACATAAGCAGCCTATATACGTTCCACTGTAGGGAACTGGCCTTTTCTCAAAGAGAGAGTATGGGCTTAATCACCACGCGTGCCCACCGCAGATTGGCGATTTCAAGCGCTGAGGTATGTGAATAGCTCAGCCACTCAGGTTTCCTCACGATACTCTCTCTCTCTCAGAGAAGGCCTGTTCCCTGCAGTGGGACGTGTATAGGGTACATATCCTTAGAGTACAGACGGAAGTAGATGCAGGTACTGAAATCAATACTTAGTAATTTTAATAAAATATACCTAATTGCACATGAAACATTTTACAGGACATCACAAGAGAAATAACATGTACACAGGCGAATTAATATGTTCGACATTTAATTTATGTACCTGTTACCTTCCTTACAATGAAACCATTCTAGGATTGTATGAATATTTTTGTCAAAATATAAAAAAAATGGACCGTTGTGTTCTTAGTTCATTATGTCCTATCGCCCTTTATCACAGAAATAAGGTGCAGAAGTGGTAAACATAAATAAAATACAATAAAAATACTTTTTTCACTTCTCATGCTCTAAAAGTTTGTCTTTATGTCGTGCGTAGGCGACATAAAGTCGCTTTTTATGCTCTAGAGCATAAAGTAAAATCTTCGTCGAAGACCAAGGCAATCGCTGCAACAGCCACACGAACATCTTTAACTTCATACAACAACCTCTTTATTTTATTTCGTTTCGTTCGTATTCTAAGACCAAGGCAAAGATACCAACAGCCAAAGTACACAATAAAACTTCATGAAATAAACTTATAATTTGTATTTCGTCTCATTTATTATTTTTTATATTTGTTTATTTTTCAATTTAGTAGATCAGTATAGTATTTAAGCCATAACAACAACTTATCATAGTTATAAAAAGAAAATGTTTTTATAACTGAGCAGTATGTAACGACCTTAAGTCAGGTGTCACGTCCCTACAGAAAAAAAAAAGAAAAAAAAGTTAATTGGCGGGAACCATAATTATTTTTACATGTTGCTGTTTCATTTCCTCGCAATCGAAGTGAAAAGTAGAGTGTACAACTCGTCCATAAAACCCATTTTACACTCGACTTTATATCTATCCTCGCTCGCAAGCTCGCTCGGATGGATAAACGTCTCGAGTAAAATGGTGCGTTTTATGCACTTGTTGTACAATCTACTATTTGATGTCGGTTGAATAGGAAATAACTTACATATTTCTTAACTAAAGAGTAAAGTCGGTAGCCTTATCACTAACAGTGATCTCTTCCAGATAACCTTTTAAATATTTTTTTTATTTCTCAAAACTACACATCATGATTATTTTATTTGGGAAAAAATATTTATCATCATCAGCCATTTGACGCCCACTGCAGGACACAGGCCCCCCTCGTGGTTTTCATAACCATGAGGGGTTTCGCTATAATCGCCACGCGTGGCAGGTTATTTTATTGCAAAGAGTTATAGCCACAATAAAACCCCTATATAAAACAATCTCAAACATTAATGTGTTTCATAAAGTCGCCTTAGACCTGGGGCTTATACATTTCATATTATCTACATTAAACTCTAACCACAGTAAAGGCCATTGGCGACGATTATCTACAACTTATTATTTCACCTCACGTTAATGAACTTCTGTGATTGACGGGTAATCTTTCTGAACGCATTACAAACTTTTTACATTAATAAGGAAGTGCTCTGCTCACCTACCAAGCTAGAGTAGGCACTGAGTTGCGCAGTGCCGTAAGCCATTCCCTACAATTTGGTTAATCGCCTCAAGGTGGGCGAGCGAGGAGGTGAGGCGGGGGCGTTTGCGGGGCCTGCGTGACTCCGTATAAACTTAGTCTGAATTACCACAGGCAGGTATTCGCAGTTCCAACTGGTATTGTGAGAAACATTTCTCGCAATGGAGAGAACACTAGAATTAACTGGAATTGAGAAGGAAATGTTGCTTTGAAAATTACGAAGAAAAGTAGACAGATGAAGGATAAACTCTCGCCTGTGTCGCAGAGGAGTAGGCAGAGACCAGGGTCAGCAAGTACAAAAGAAATATTTATTATCGTGTGAATGTAAGGGATGCACCAAACGCCCAAAAGTTAAAAAAACCAGCGAAGGGTTCCGTACCATTATCTATACAACAAAGTTCGAATTTGAGAACAGCGCCATCTATAGAAACCAATAAGAAGCGTTTAACATTGACATTTAATGACATGACATCGGCGCCGTAAAGGTTTCCTAGATGGCCGCTAGATGGCGAGCGCTGTTTTTATTTATTTTATTCCATTTTCAGTATTTTCTGTTATAGCGGCAATAGAAATACCTACATCATCTGTGAAAATTTCAACTGCTTTGCTATCACGGCTCATGAGATACAGCCTGGTGACAGAGACAGACAGTCAGATAGACGGACAGTGAAGTCTTAATAATAGGGTCTCGTTTGGCACCCTTCTGGTATGAAACCCTAAAAAGTAACCGAAACCGGCGACCTGCACGGTAGCGACTAAATAATATTGATGAAGCTAAAGAGGCTTATAAGGATCATGGCAAGTGGCAAACCCTGGTCCCTGCCTATCTCTCCGGAGTACAGGTGTAAGTAAATGCATGTACTTGATGTATTAAGTGAAATACGTGCTCATTCTAAGTAAGACTCTTTGCATTAAAACAATTTTAAGCATTGTCTCTCAAAAAAAAGGAAGAAATTTATTTACTTTTAGTAAATGCCAGCCATTGCCCACTTTGTGCATAGTGAGGATGTGATGCTTAGGTATAATTATGTAGAATTATTTTTTAGAGATACTGAGTGTTTCAGACTATTTAGAGGTAGACAAATGACTCTTTAGACACCTTGACGCTTAAACTTTTCATATAGGTATCTTAGCGCTTCAAATTGCCAATCCGCGATGGGCACATCTCTCTCTCTCTCTCTCTAAGAAAAGACCTGCGATACAGGCTACATGAAAATGCACTTTGTTGCTGAGTTGTATAACTGTTACTGACTGTAGCAAAGTTAAACACGCATTACGAAATAGCCGTCAGAGCCTCATTTGCCAGTTATATTACCTAATTGTATCAAATTCGAAAATCTAATTTCACCCATTACCAAATAGCCGTAAGTGCCCAGTTAGAACAACGCCGTACAGTTAGACCGAACTGTAAGTAATTGGAAGGCAAACTGTGTGTCATGACATTCTAGGCCCGGCTTTAGATATTAGTATATTAGCGACAGTTCGTGTTAGTTCGGTAAATGCTGTGCCGTTTGCGTTTGTGTGTAGGTAATATGGAGCTTGTTATACCGCCGTTGTGGTCGAAAAATGATCGGTTCTCTAACTTTGTGTTTCATGCTTAATTACTCGGAGTACGAAGAAACAAACTCTGCTTGACCTTATGTCGTTTCAGTACACGGAATTTGGCAATCGATCTTTTGCTGTCAGGTAGTCTGTGTAAATAACGTTTATATAGGCACAGCAGAAGATTGATAGCAAAATAATATATTTGACAGATAAGTTTCATTATTCATTATAGGTGCATAAAAATATTGTACCTTTTATCCCTTTTCAAGACAAGATATGGTAATTGGCAAGACACTGAAATAAAGAAATGTTATACAATAATTTGAAGTACAGACCTCTATAAAATTAAATTAATTCCTTAAAACAAATGAGGCTTTTTGGTTGATAACAAACCTTTGGTCTGTCTTACCCGTGAACTCATTCTTGGTACTAAATAAAAGAAATTACATATCTAATCTTCATTTAAGAAAAAGTTCAGTAACAAATATCTGCAGTACATTTTTCTTAAAGCGTAGGAAAAACTAGTGTGGCTAGAACTTACGTAATGTAACCCATCGAACATTTACGAATTCTTGTGAAACATGCAACGAAGTTTTTGGACTTCAATTTTTAGACTCAACGAACCGTAAGACCGTAACTACACGGAAGATTTCTCTAACTCCAAATTAATTTGAGCAAAGTTATCTACAGCAGAAATTGGAACTCAAACTTTGTAACAAAGTTTTAGAGCTGAAAATTAATTGACAGTGTAAATAAAAATTCCAATAGTAGCTTCTACCTACGAAGAGAAAAATGAAGTTTGTGTAAAAAAACTACATGTACATGTACATAATTTCAAGGCTACAAAATTCATGGTGCTAAGGTAATAGCCATTTCTCACTGTTTTGTACCATTTATCATTAGGGATCAATTTCTGCCAAAATGCCTACACATGTCATATCGCCCTAACTACTACTACTAACTTGTAAGCAAAAACTCTCGTAAAACAAAAGTAAGACGCATCCGCAATTCATTTATTGGGTTAACTGCCTCGTAAAGTCTTACACTGTTAGTTCAGACTTGTACTAGGAGCAATTGCTCCTAGTTATTGCACTGGCATTACTTTACATTAGTGTTTACAAAGACTTAGCTTTCACGTTATTACTTTTCAGGAAGCGTACTATTGCAACTACTCAATTATTGCAGAAAACGATTCAATCAGTTTCAATCTCACAGTGTAAACTTTACTGGTCGAAATGTGATACCTATTCCTCCTTCCCAAATTATCATGTGCAATACAATACTACTAAAGGGTTACTTTTTACACATTTCAAGCCTGAAACACTTCAAACAAGAATTTGACATTACCGATCCTAAAACTGTATTATAAGAAATTTGTATCCTGAAATTTCACTTCAGTTTGATGTTTTTTAGCTAGCCTCGCTGTGATATTGATTAAGATCACAAACATAAAAATTAATAGCCATGTTCCTAATTAGGACTATTACTTATGAAAAGTATATAAACTGGAATCGTGAGAAAACTCGTACAAAATTTGAAGCAATTTCTTCAGTTTTCTTCTAGTTATTAAAAGTAACTCTGAACAATGTAAAAACGGAATAATAGAAGTTATGTTTCTGTTCATTGCTTTGGTTTTGAAATTTTTACTTTCGTGTACAATCGATGTCGTGCTCGGGAAAGCCAAGTTGCAAAACAAACAAGTAACAATACGAGGAATTGCTTTTAAAATGTAGGTATTTTTGTTGTGCAATTGGTAAGTTTTATTTACGGGGAAGCAAAGACGAAGTCTAAACATAGAACTGTTGGTTGTTTTGTTAGCTGTAACTGGAAAACCATGTAGGAACAAAATACATTGAAATATTCATGAATTTACTTGCATTCTTACGTAATTTCTGCGTACAATAAAAATATTCTATCTATCTATCTATATATATGCATTAGGAACATTATAGCTGTTATAAAATATCTTCATTTGCTGTGGTCTTGAGCGGCAGCTTTAAGTTCCCAGAATATAGTTTTTTTGTGGATAGTGTGGATATATTGTGGAAGTGGATACCAACTTATTAAAATTTGATTCGTGATATCTTGGACAATTATGTCTATATTAAATGGAATTTTTTTCTCCATATTTTAACAAATGGAATACAGATTGTCAAGACGTGCTTCCGACCAACTCAGTAGCAGCATAAGAACAGTAAAGGTTGGCTGGCACCTTTACCATTCTTATCACAAAATCGTACTGTACAATATAAGTGTACTTAGAAGCCATTCTTTTTTATAATATACCATAATTGTAAGTTATCGAACTATTACGAAAAAAAACGCACTTCAAGTAGGCCAGATTAAAATTGGAATTCGGATCGCCACTATAATCCAATTGAATTTAATGATTCATAGGATTTTTTTGTATAAGTGCAACAAACAGTCATCATTTTCTTTAACAATACTACTATGAACATTTGCCGACTAAATATCCAGTTTCATAATGCCAATACGTGTCATCACGTTGACCTGGATTTTCTATGTGGAGCAGAGTTCCTACGTACTAGCTAACTGCTGGTTTCCGAACTTAATTCTACACTGTGACTATAATGTTAGATGATTTGTGAAACAGTGCTAAAATGACGGCTACTAGTAGTTACTTAGGTACTTTTGCAACGAAAAAAAGTGCATACGTGTAAAAGTTGATGAGTTAGCAGTTGTCAACTTTAGAAAAACGAGTAAGCTAATGGTTTGCAGCTTGCAAGGCAAAAAATATGCAATTGTTATTATTTTGGAGTCTATTTTAGCAGGTCTAGGAATCCAAAAATATTTGCATTTTACTTACCACGCCACCAGAATACAAAACTATTTTATGATATTCAAGCTGTAATCACAACCGGTATCCCTAAAGTTGTCTAACTAATAGTGTCAGGTAGGTACGTGGACCAGCCCTATTACGGGCCCGGCCGTTCGGTCTACAAAGTCTAATAAGGTTTGCCTACCCTAGATTCTTGTTTGCTGACGACGAACTCAACGATATTAAAACAGCTTTTCCATTTAAGTTTGCTTTTGTTAGTTTGTTTGATTTGGATAATTGCAATAGAGGGTAATTCATCAACATTATACTTATTTCAGAGTTGGATTCTTGTCTTGATGATTAGAAGAATCATAGTATTTAAAAAGCAGTTATGGCAAAGTATTTAAAAAGTAATTTTGGCTACGTCTAGTAGAAATGTCTTTTCAGTGAAAAAAGGGATGTGGTTAGTTGGCGATCAAGTTATTATGATAGGTATATTGGTAGGAGACGGAAGTACGCTCAGAAATAAAAGAGAACGGTTGAATGCAGCCAGTTTAGCTGGACAAAATGTATAAATCGGTTGATGGGAGTTGACGACCAACCCCTATTATTGTAGAAAAAATGCATTAAGACAAAAATAGTAAGGAACTCTTCCGTATTCATGCCAAGTGACTCATTAATTGGCGAAGTTTTAACGTACCTAGAAAACAAATATATTATACAATTGTATGTAATTAGTAATGTAATTATTGTTAACTTACATTATTATTTTAAATTGTTGGTAGTAAGCTCTTGCGTGTGTTAACTTAATTTATTGGTCGTGAATTTTAATCTCGAGCGAATAACTGTACAGTTCTTATGAGAATAAAACGTTCCTAAGCATATAACCATGGCCATAATATAAAAATAACATTAAATTTTGGTCCTACTTAGATATTAGAGTTCGCGTATAATAACTTATTCTATAAGCTTTTTCTGAAATTTATGTTCTTAAAAATATCAAAGTATAATTTAATGTATAATAATATATTTTAATTTTCTTAAAATACACTTCTTCTACGTCGCAGCCTTTGGTAAATCATTTCCTACATGTAAGAACGCGCATTCTATTAAGCATATAATATGGTTTTAAGCATTATCTTTCAAACAGCGCCACTGCATAGCAATAAATCTTAAAAAAACATAAAAAAATGGAAAGTTGAGCACAAAATTTTCAAAAGTCGTCGAATAAAACTTGTGAGTAGCAAATTCTTACCGACACGCTTCAGGCGCTGCGCAATTCGCAAATAAACCTGTGTAATAAATTAGTTAATTTAGACTGATAGTAAAATGTGTTTGTAATGATGAGTAAAAACATCTTTTTGAAGCACGCTTTATTGTTTCAAGACCATTTTTATTGCCGTGCAAAGGTCCACAGTAACTTTAACAATTTCCGAGGGTCATAATAGCTCGGATCCTGTGAAACGCTTACTCACTGTGAGCTATTATGAATTTCGTCCAATTATTTTGTTTGGCTGGCCGGCAGTAGCCTTAATTAATATGGCTTAAACTTTTTCGTTCGGGCCTCGGAATTCCGGTAAAATCTCCCCTTTTGTACCTTATCTGACCGTCGGAAATGGAGTAAGTAAATAAAGAGAATTTATTTATTTGAGCAAATGTATACATGTACATACGCCGTAAACCAGAGGGGTAGGCAGAGACCAGGGACTGCCACTTGCTACGATCCTGACAGATCACTTTCGCTTCCTGTATACATGTGATTTGGCTTATTTAACCCTCGTGATGTTCTGTAGCAGCAATGAGAAACAAATATAATAAAACCCATCGTTTCATCACACAAAATTAAAGCAACGAAAATCGGACCGACCTGCCACTATATTACGTGCACCAAATCTTGAGCGATTCCAATAGCAAAAATAACAATAATAGGTAATGACTTCCACACAATAAAATCACTTGACCTGGTCCCAAACTAGGATACCCTGTGCTATGGTAATCAGGCAATGACGTCACAAACATGAAAATACACCCAGACTGAGGTCATTTGTACAGATGTACGGTGGTCCCCAGTTGGATTCTAAGGTTAGCTGTCAAATTCCAGACTATTTATTAACTTAATTCCGGAATCACTTACTTGAACTTTTGTCGGAAGAGTCCGAACAGGTTTCGTTCTTCTGACCAAACTTCAAGTAAGTTGATAATGTGTAGTGGTTACGAAAGTTTTAGTTCCATACTAGTTGTCGTCGCAAACGTCGGTATTTGGCCTCTGAGCTGACTGAATCAGCTTTTTAATAAAGTGTTCTTTTCCAAACTAAGTAGATGACACTTGTGTTTAGTTTCATCATCTAGTTAACTAGAAAAACAAAATTATTTGGTTTGCAGCTGAATGGGAATGGATAACAATGCAAAAAAAAAACTGGTCAAGTGGGAATCAGACTCGCGCATCGCGGTAGTTGTGAAAACAAAGTCATCATCATCATTTGACGCCCAGTGCACGACATAGGCCTCCCTCATGGTTTTCCAAGCTTTCCGTTCCTGTGCCGCCCGCATCCAGCGACTCCTCGCCACCTTAACCAGGACGTCAGAACATCTGGTGGGGGCCTGTCTACAACGGTCCAGTCCGCGGTCGTCAGGTCAGAACTTTTTCGCCCCAACGGCCATCAGTTCGTCGAGCTATGTGCCCCGCCCACTGCAACTTCAACTGAGCAATTCTTCGGGCTATATACTGATATATAGCCCGAGGAATTGCTCAGGTTCTTCAAAGTCAAAGTAAAAAATATATATATTCAAAGTAACACAGAAACTGTGACTTATTGAACGTTACAAGAAAAACTAGGTGTCCGTTTCAGTCTAAATCATTTGGAGAAAAAACGGACAAAAAAACTCCAAACTTAGTCTTCTCAAACATATTCCTTAATTAACAGAGTTTACATGTCATATCTTCTAAAAAGCTAGTACTAGGATGCATCGAACTGGCTTTAATTCCACATATCTTTGTCATCTAAATAATCCTTAATGCTATAATAGCCCTTTTGGCATAAAGTGCGCTTTACACATTTTTTGAACCGCACTTCAGGCAAGTTTATTATATCTTCAGGGATCTTATTGTAAAAACGTATACAATGCCCCATAAAGGATGTATTAACCTTTGCCAGCCTAAATCTTGGGAAAGAAAGTTTATGTTTACTTCTAGTATTTATATCGTGTTGGCTACCTACGGTTTTAAAATTACTTATATTTTTCCTGACGTACTCGTACATAATATTCTCATAGATATACTGACTAGCAACTGTTAGGATGTTAGTTTCTTTAAAGAAATCTCTTAACGAATCTCTACTGCCTAGCTTATAAATGAATCTGATCGCTCTCTTCTGTAAGAAAAAGATGGTCTCAATGTCTGCTGCCCGACCCCACAGTAGTATGCCGTAGGACATAATACTGTGGAAGTAACTAAAATAAACAAGCCTAGCAGTTGCGACGTCAGTTAATTCCCGGATTCTTTTGACTGCATATGCTGCAGAACTAAGTCCATTGGCCAATTCAATTTGTTTATATGAGGTCCCCATTGAAGCTTTGCATCAATTGTGATACCTAGAAATACAGTTTCTTCTACAATTTCTAGTTTGTGATTCCCCAATACAACGCTGTTGTCAATTATTTTGACATTTGGTAGAGTAAACTTTATACATTTTGTCTTTTTTGAATTTAACAATAAGTTATTAGAAGTGAACCAGTTTAGTACCTGAGATAGAGCATCATTTGTATCGTCGAAGTCATTTTCTTGTCTCTTAATTTTAAAAATAAGTGACGTGTCATCTGCAAATAATACTATCTCTGACATGTTTTGAACCATGAACGGCAAATCATTTACATATACAAGGAAAAGGAACGGCCCTAAAATAGATCTCTGTGGCACTCCTGTCTTAACCTCTGACCCTGATGATTTAATTCTATTTATGTCAGCTTTTTGAATCCTCCCTTCTAAATACGATCTCATAAGTCTCTTCTGCGGACCTTCTCATTCCTGATTCGATCACACAGCTCTCTCTATTGGGTGACCTTGAGACTTCTTATGAGGCCCATAGTCAGTAGAATACAAAATACTTGTAAATAATTTATCCATTCCGGGAATCGAGTCTCGAAGATTGTATTATTGTGTTGCAACTCTACATATTTACTGTTTTTGGATTTATCCCTTTACCTGTGCTACAAAACATCTCGCTTCTCGCTAAATTTCATTTGTTTGCATTTTGCTTATTATTGCTGATCTATGAGACACAGTATCTCGGTACAGAAAGTACAGTTTAATCACATAAGTGGCTTCGTGGCAACGATCACCGGTATTATTTATGAGTTCTGACATCTGTTTAAATTCAAATTCAGTTTATTATGTCCTATGGCATCGTGGCAGTAGGCTGGTCACATATGCCGAAGAACCGATGTTACATGGGGTGCAAACCGTGCAAAGTTTCTCGAGTAGGGACTGGACGCTGGACCGACGATCTGAGGTAGATTGCTGGCAGCGGCAGAATGAAGATGGCTGACGACAGAAGGAAGTGGCATACCTTGGGTGAAATCTTTATCCAGCAGTGGACGAGTAAGGGCCGATTGATTGAAGTAATAAGGTCCATGACGTGAGCCCTCCTTTGTCATGGTGTTTGTGAACGCAAAATAAATATAAATGACTTTATTGTCTCTGACCCATTTAACAATTATTTGCTTCCCGTTTGCATGTAGTTTTATAGGGTCCAATTTAGCTGTATTGCTCGTAGCCCCGGCTGCCTGAGAAATCTTAAACGATCACGAAGGTTAAGCAACACAGGGCGCGTTCAGTGCATGGATGGGTCGCCGTCTATGCCTAACGCTAGTGGCATTTTTCCGAGCGGTTCCGTGCTTCGCAAGGCACGTTAAGCTGTTGGTGCCGTGAGCCCTCCTTTGTCATGGTGTTTGTGAACGCAAAATAAATATAAATGACTTTATTGTCTCTGACCCATTTAACAATGATTTGCTTCCCGTTTGCATGTAGTTTTACAGGGTCCAATTTAGCTGTATTGCTCGTAGCCCCGGCTGCCTGAGAGATCTTAAACGATCACGAAGGTTAAGCAACACAGGGCGCGTTCAGTGCATGGATGGGTCGCCGTCTATGCCTAACGCTAGTGGCATTTTTCCGAGCGGTTCCGTGCTTCGCTAGGCACGTTAAGCTGTTGGTGCCGGCTGCCGTCGATAGATGGCATTCGTTAAGCCAAGTCAAGAGGCCTTAGGTCAGCTTGACAACTTCTGACAGTAGACGAGCCACTAGTCTACAAGCCTCCACCAATCTGAACTTGGCCCCCGTGGTGGAATATGGCCTATACCTTCCTCAGGGAAGAGACCCGTGCCCCTTGGTGGGGACATAATGGGTTGATGATGAATTTAGCTGTAAGATTGCTGAAAATTGCAGCTATAATTAGACTCATAAACCAAACAGTTTCTAACAATGTGCTTGGAAAATTCCAAATTAAAAAAAATCCTATTCGTCAATTTGAATTCAGCTGTTCCACACATTTTAAGTTTGTATTGACAAGATACAACTCATCCAGTTTCGGATAGATGTGGTGATTTGAATACACCCTGTAAAACAATCTGAAATCAATAAAGTTACTATCCACTGATTTCATCCCGCTGCCTAAAGTCCTTCAATTATTATCAATCACTGTACTTTAGCAATCAAAAGGTCTCAAACCACTAAATTGATAAACCAAGAGCGTTCCCCTTATGTATTTACTTAAGGTGGAAGCCGGGATGAAGTGTTCGTTCATCGGAGGCCAAGCACGTGCGCGATCGCGGGGCAACTCCCGGATCAACGCTTTTAGGGAAGGACTACTCAAGATCCTCCTTAGTTTACCGCTTTCTAAAATAGTAAAAACCGCTCACTTAATTATAAGAAGAAAAAAACGAGTGGCCGCTATGATCAAGCTCTGAGAATCAGACCTTTTTAACATTATCATAAAGAAGTGAATCCGGTGAAAAATTTGTAATTTGCGAAAAATAATAATTTGTGAGACAAACAATATTTATTCGACACCACATCAACTTTTTCGTGCGTGAAATCTGATTAAGAAGATCTCGGGTGGAACTGCATTTTATCTAGCTAAACAACCAACACATCACAACAAATATCGCCTAGTAATAAAATTAAACAAAATAATAAGCTACTTAACATTCAAAACATATTTCAATAGCGCTTGGAATTTCCACAGTGCATATTTTCAAAAATGCGTATTTTTTTGGACGAGCAAGCAAACTAGAAAATCACTCAATGTGATAAGAACCGCGATCGTTTCTCGACACTTTTTTAAATGAAATTAAACCTCAATCATGCTTCTTAAATAGTACTAGAAATTCATATCAGGTATGAATAGGCACGCATTTCCAGGGTCGATTTTCAAGGAGAACAAAGCTACTACTCCAAGGAACTATTAACGAAAGAGCTAATAACACTATAATTACTAACAGAAATTTTATAGTTCGTGATTTTTTTATATCATTACCAAATTATCCAACTAAAACTTTACTATATTAGGATATTAGGATAGACATTAGGATATTAGGTCGGACTCTTCCAACAGTAAAACAAGTAAGTGAATACGGATAAGTTTTCTAAAATTGGGTATTTGACAAAATATCAAATGAGTTACTTTTAAAACGGAATTTTGTATGAAAATACTGGCTTATGACGTCACATTTCAGAGCAATCTTTTTATGTTTAATCTATTTAAAAATTGTAATAACTAGTAATTGACTAATAGAGATACATTTTCCGAGATATTTTGTAATTTTTGTTTTAATCGAGCATACGAAATAATTTATTATTGATCGTGTCAAATAACGTATTGTCCTCAGCACGGGTTAGTGCAACAATAAGAATATCATCATGTATCATTCCGACGTAAAAAACTAACTGGAAAGTGGGTTACTCGGGGCTGCAAGTGATGTAAATTGCTTCGGTCAGATGTCGCTGCCTGTACGTAATACAGAGAAGTTTGTAAAGAGGCTCGAAATTTCACTGATGCCTGCACTTACCTATTAGCTCAGTTGAGAGAGCGCTGGCACGGTTACCCAGAGGTCGCGGGTTCATGTCCCGGCATGGGTGAATTTGAATTAAAAGTGAATACGGAATTAATAACACACCAGACTTACCTGCACAAATTACCATTTTATATTGTTTGTATTATACAGACTTTAAGAGTAGACGCTCAGTGTGCCGAAAAAACATGGCGGCCATCTTGAATATCAGCGGTACTTCCAGAAAGTGGATTATTGTTAGGAAACTCCCGTCCTATTAGGTTCTCCTTCAACTTTTAATAAAGAGTGTTCTGGAGCAATATATTGTGTTTTCGTTTTTCATTGTTTTAACTTGCTCGTAAGTATCCCCAGGCTTTGCATGCTTATATAGGTAAGTAATTTTTTATTCTTGTTTTATTCGAGTTTATTGCCTACACAATTCTTGTGAATTTTTTAAAATTAAAATTTGCTGAGTCTTCTTGAAGCATTGTAAAATACAAAAGGAAAAACAACATAAAATAGGAATCAATTCAATGTAAGCAATCGCATTCATTTGGGAATAATGGTGCCATCCATCCGGGTTTGACGGGACATGTCCGAACTTTTGTTATTCCATTTAGACTATCCACCTAAGTTTGAAATTTGTCCGACTTTTTAATTTGTCTACATTTCTAAAACATTGCCGTATCGGTTTTATTACCTGTTATTAAGTAACTAGTCGGGAGACCCAGGTTCGATTCCCAGTGCGGGCATGTACCTATGACTTTGTTTTCTAAGTTATGTACATTTGTAAAGTTATAGTAGCAATACCACTCGCTAACGGTGAAGGAAAACATCGTGAGGAAACCTGAGTGTCTAAGCTGAATGTCCGACATTCATATATCTCAGCACTTGAAATCGCCAATCGGTGAGCACGCGGTGGGCACGCGTGGTGATTAAGCCCGTACTCTCTCCCTGAGAGAAGGACTGTGCCCTACAGTGGGACGTATATAGGCTGCTTATAAAGTAACTAGTGTATCAATGGGTCTTACAGAATAGTTTGCTACTGCTTGACTATGTGACCGAAAGGCCGTAATACGCTGCGCGTGGAATGCATCCGGACTTATAACTTACGGTTTTTCTAAGACTGCAAAATTCTAAATATTTCAAGACAATCTAATTTTTCCAACAGACTTTGTACAAAATATTGTTGTGATAGAAAGTGATAACGTCTTTTTTGTTTGTTTTCCTTCTTTTGGTCGAAAGATCAAACATATTTGTGTATAAAAAAAAACAGAAAATAAAATAATATGCCATTCATAATCCTTCTTGGTGTAAGTCTTGTATCAATTGTCAAGTATATTCTGGATGATACACAATTTAGTGATTCAAAATGGCACTTAAGATGGAAAATAGTTACTGATAGGAAAAATAATACTCGTTCAACTGAAATCTCCTTCCGTTTCTAATCCCTAAAAGCTTCCTGAATCAGACACGTTTACCCCGGCCTACGAAATATTATTCGTGGATGTAACAATAAAATCACCTGTTTCTACTGTGGAACAGTTGTATCCATTGCCATTTATCACCCGATGAGTCAGTCAATGAACATATTTTTACAAGATTACAACACAGGATTTGAATAAATTTGACCTGAAATTTGGAGTTTTTATCAATAATTATTTCACCGTGTTCGAATAATAAATATCTTATACCTATGAGATTAATTAAAAAGGCTCTTTAAAAATAATGACCTTGGCATAAATAATGATAGGTATTTCACACTAAAACAAAATTATTACTCTGCAATAAAATTAACTTCCTATTTTTGAAATACATTTTACAACAAAGTAATTTCCGTAATTATAAATTAACAAACGGTTTCTGCGAACAAATCGCGCTTTATATATTTTAACAAAAGGAGTGACCTTAAAATACATTGGTTAGTTCCCTTGCTGTTTTTAAATTTTAGTAGACAATAACACTAAATATAATATAATTTAGTTTTTAAGGTAAAATTTCACAGCAGTCTCGAGTTTTGATAGTACAGTGGTATTGTCGAGATATCTATTTTTCTCAATTTATTATGACAATAATTAGATAATTTTGTGAGTAAAAGAATATGACGTTATAATAGTGTAACTGTAACGAAACTTGCAATTCTTATTGTAATCTGGAGAACGAACTGACACAAAATTTCTCCGTATTTTCGTTTCGAATAATTTAGAAATTTTATGTAAAAGTTTATTGCTTACTTATGATGTTCAACGCTAGAAACAATATTTTTCTAGATACCAGTTATAACCAGATATACTGATTGGTACCTACCATATATTTAATACGAATATATAATATCAAATATTTATTTTTTATTTTCAGGTACGGTAACTCTTCTAAAATCTTCTTTGTCTCATTTTCCCTTAGAAAACTCTGTCTAGTTAAGGAATTTAAATGATATATTAGTTACTTTATATTTTTAAGATCTCTTAGATCTTATGTATACCTAGATTTGACAAACGATCCAAGAGATTTTATAATAAAAATTTTATGAAACGAAATTAAGTAGATTAAAATGTCCTACTTTTTGTTAGATCAGCAGTCATTTATTTGACTTCACTAGAACATTTCTGATAAAATCGCTGACCTTTTTCGCTTCTTTGTTTTGTGTGCTCTTCTAAAAGCGAATCCACAATGTATTTTTGTTAAATCTTTGACATTCGAACTTCCACGAGGATGGAATAACAGGGTAATAAATTGTAAGGCATTTACGATATCCGAATTTATGCATATTTTATTTAATTTCTTAGCTTTTGCTACCTTAGGCACATCACTTCTATTTTTCCAAAGTTGTATCCGAAGTTAGAAAAACTATCGACAATTGGGTATGTGACAAAAAATCAAATGAGTTACTTTTAAAACGGAATTTTGTATGAAAATACTTGCTTATGACGTTACATTTCAGAGCACTCTTTTTATGTTTAATCTATTTAAAAATTGTAATAACTAGTAATTGACTAAAAGAGATAATTTTTTCGAGATATTTTGTATTTTTTGTTTTAATCGAGCATGTGAAATAATTTATTTTTGATCGAGTCAAATACCGTATTCTGTACAATGTGTAAAAAAATTATCAAATGTACATGTTAAAGTTAGTGTTCTACTCGTCAGTCCGAACAATTTTTTTCTATGTAGCCTATATACGCCCCACTTCGAGGCACAGGCCTTCTCTCCGAGAGAGAGTATCTCTACGCGTGCCCACCGCGGATTGGCAATTTCAAGCGCTGAGGTATGTGAACACCTCTGACGCACAGGTTTCCTCACGAACAAATTTTACTATGGAACAATGTTTAAATTGCAAATAACAGCTGTTTAATACATATCAATGCCGCTTGGGTGATAACTTTACAGTTGGTTTGATTTTTCCGTGATATCGGAGTTTTCCCCATAGTTAAAGTTGTTTGTGTTCTCGTTTAAACCCCAAATTTTTAGACGTACTTGGAGGTTTAGTTACATGGCGTAAATTCAAGGTAAGACTACCGACAATAAATTTTTGACACGAGTCAAATGATAGGACTGTCGAAGTTCAAATGCCAGTAGACATGGATCATTCATAGAACATAACCTTGCAAATATAAGATAAAGGCCTTTTGAAATCCATGAGTAATTCCGAGCATTAGTTACGTTTAAATGCAATTAGCTTTAGGTACCCCGAGCTTCCAAATAATTACTGTCAGAAGATTAACTCAATACCATTTACTAAGCTTAAACTTATGCGTAAACACATCAAATAAGTCAAGTCAAATAGCGCCCATGTAATAAAAAATATGTGACAGAAACAAATACCAAACTACACTCGACTGATATTAACTGACATTCTTGATTTATCGGCAGAATATTAACATAATAAAATAAAACTGTAGTAAAGACCATTTATCACTTCATAAGTGACAAAAATATGAATAAAGTGTATAAATATTAATCTTTTCGAACTGAATAAACAACCTTTAAAAAATAACTTTTTTAGTTATATATTCAGCGCGATTATTTATTGTGTAAAGTCATGTAAAAGCATCAAACAAAACGTCATAAAAGAATATAAATGTAGCCCATTACTGCACTCGAGGGTTTTAATGAAAATATGAGGCTGACGAGAGCATGACGAAAGAGTTATATTTTAATGCGATGGTTAAAAAAGGAGGATTCCTGAACTTGAGTTAATTTACTGATATGATATACGGTTTCTCGTTTGTTTGATGAAAAATGCGTCTTGAAAATGCGACTTACGAAATTCTTCAATGTTATACAAATGCTGTACTATGTGGGATTGATATAATTAATGCCTATCAAATTTTTTTGCTGAGGATGAAAGATTTTATTGTTTATTGTTAATGACTATTACTGTTGTCTGTATTCTAATGTATCTATTTATCTATGGCTATGTATTTTTTAAATATATTATTAGTTCAAGCTTTTTTTTATTTAATTGATCTATGAACCTATATTTTTATATAATGCATGAACACCTACCTACTATCTTCAATTCTAAGGTTGTCTGGAAGAGATCGCTTTTAGCGATAAGACCGCCAGTTGTATACTATGTAACTTAGATATTTAATTTTTCCATGTACCTTTATAATGAATGGTGTGCAATAAAGAGTAGTGATCTAAGCTAATCTAATCTAATTGTTGGCTAAAATTTCCGGTAGATAAAATAACCGTAAAGAAAATAATAATTACATATTTATTTTAATACTGTCTATTTGTTTATTATATATTATAATTACGTGTTTTTACGGTTTTGTAGCCGTTTCAATAAGGAGTTCGTTACAGCGGAATTACGAATAGCAGAATTACGGTACAGCGAATAATGCAAAATAATAATCATTTTTAGCTATTTTGTTTTTCCTCTGCATATTATTTTGTGAACTCGCTGCGTGCAGAATCCTTAACGTCTAGGTAGGCTATTCAAAAAGAGTTCATGGTGAGTATGAGTTAAACTGTTGTTAAGAAAATTTTGTATCGGAGGCATTTAAGTAAATAGCGTTTAAATATGTGGGGCTTTGCTAAAGGGCAATTTAGGGGCTACCTTGTGGATATTCGCACTCTACAACATTCCGATCGCTTGACCTTTGGTAACACAAATGGTTTCACGAACCCGATAGCTGTGGTCTCTCTCACTCCGGGGTAGACCCTGGATGCTAGTAAAGTTTTACGCCAAAGCGGCAAATAAAGTTTTATGGCAACTGTAGATACGAGTATAACAGACTGGAAACCAACGAGAATTCGAATAAAAACCGCACCAAATCAATAAAAGTACCCAAAAATTGGAAAAAAAAACTACACATAATGTTGGTCTGTCGATCTGATGGATGAACCAGTTTGCAATAGCTAAAACAATTTGGATTATTTTCTGAACAGGTATTTGTTGGCTTCGTATGCAAGTTTTAATCAGCAAAGTTAGGCAGATACGTTACAAAGTAGTCCCAATTCGGTATTTATTTTTTATCCCAAATCCACACGAACAAAGTTGCGGGCGTAGTTAATAAAGACATAAACTATGTTTTAATGAATAAAATTGCCGAATTATGTACGGTTACATAGGTACTAATATTTTTTAGGTAGAAACCTGCAAATTTGTAGGTATGAATTTGCAAATTTCTTTATTGAATTTTCAGAAAATATTTTTTGCCCGGAAGGTTACTTACTATTATGCGCATTCGCACGCCCTTAATGTTTATTCGAAAACAGCTCAACCTCTGAATTTTAATTGCAAAGTCACCCTAAATCTAACCGACTAGAGTGTTTTGATATGCTGTCGACTGTAATGAACGAAATAATAGGGTGAAGCAGTTACTTAGTTAGACAAACATAAAATTATCGCTCGATGAAAATTGTTAATTTCTTCTATAGCCTCTCTTAATTTAGTTTTCAAAGGCTAAAA
The DNA here is from genome assembly GCA_947308005.1 of Yponomeuta malinellus. Taxonomy (NCBI): domain Eukaryota; kingdom Metazoa; phylum Arthropoda; class Insecta; order Lepidoptera; family Yponomeutidae; genus Yponomeuta; species Yponomeuta malinellus. The sequence continues at coordinate 4,827,971 of OX370994.1, forward strand.
CGGCGTGACGAAAATAACGAAATTGTAAAAGTTCTTATTTCTAACACTAAGTGAGCGAAATATTAATAACAAGTAATGTGTGTCTTGAGGTTTAAATTGAAAAAGGACCCTCGTATTTTTCCTCGCCGTTATAAATGCTTATAAAAATTAATTGAAATATTATAACTGTTTTCCAAACGTAGCCTCAACACCCGCCGTGATAACGCCGAGGTGATTTAGTGCGGGGGTTGGAGGCGGTCAGCGCTGCCCTAGCTTACACTGAAATATTTCACTTTGTGGGTGACATCTTTGTACGTTTCTGTCCCCTCACCAACAGGGTATTTTCACGAACGCTGGTAATATTAGATATGCGCAAAATGCTTCAGGGTGAAGAAAAGAGTGATTTAAGTAATTTCCTAAAGAAGTAGATCACTTATCTAGGGGGAGACTTTGTTTTCGAGAAATTCAAGTAAAGACCGGGTCGGTGAGACCCACGGTCCACAGTAAAAGGTTAAGTTAGGACAATGGACGAGATAAGCAGAGAACCGGCAAGGTTGGCATGACGGTGAAGAGGCCTATGCCCAACAGTGGGCGTCTTTCATGAGCTGTATAAAAAAAAAAAAAAATTTTGTTAGCTTCATTATTTCACGGTACACAGTTAAATAGATAGAAGTGTGCCTAATAAACAATCGCGATTGGACCCATGTTATATATAACTACATCGATATGAACATTTGCACGTGCCCCTATACCCTATTAACCCTAAAATGACCTTACGAGCGGAGGCATCAAGTGAACAAAACTAGTTTGGTCTCCGTTAAACTTGTTACTGAAACGTCCGCGGTTATACAGCGAGGGCCCTCATGAAGGGACAAAGAATAGGCGCCATGTGCTACAAAAGGGACACTATTTACTACGGCGGCTTTACGTTGACAGACATTGAAACTTCGAGGTTTTGAGTACGTATTTTGTGTTGGTTTGAGGATTTACAGTTGACGTACAGACGACAGCAGATCAACCTCTATGTGTCACTGAGTAGACTGCACGCGAGGTTTACTTTATTTATTTCTTGGTTGGCGAGCAGTCACTATGTTCATATCTAAGTGATTAAATTTACAATAAGAGGTATAGTAGTTATTTACATCTAAGTACGTATTTTTATTCTAGGTTATGAAGTTTTTTTTTACTTTGCGTAAATAGATTGTTATTTAGGCCTTTTCTAGTTTATGTAGTTTATTTTGTTTACATACTATATATAGACCCGTTTTTCTATTGCTTCTCCTATACCCTGATGTTTGCTGGAAGAAATCTCTTACAGAGATAAGCTCGCCTTTGTAATATCATTGGTGCAATAAAGTATAACTAAACAGGTCAGCGGGATACAAAAACAAAATAAATCTATAATTATAAATTAGTACACATAACTGTGAAATTGTGAAATAAACATCAATTGCTGTCACCGCCTGCGGCTCTGAAATATGTGGAAGAGCTGATACTTTTTCTATGATTTCAATTTTGTTCCTCATAGTAATCAATCAGTTAATCAGTCAGCCCTTTCTTGTCCACTGCTGGGCACAGGCCTCCAACAAGGCACTCCACTCCCTTCTGTCCTTGGCCATCCTCATAGTAAATCTTGTTGGTGTTGACGAGAAGCACCATATTCCCCAACCCCAATTTCAAATGTCTGTAGGAATTCGATTGAAAATCTCTTGTTTGTTTTCGATCTCCTCCGAAACGGCTACAGCATTTTTATGAATTTATTTGGTAGGTCTGAGCATAGGTTCTTATTTAGAAAAACGGCCGCCAATTGTGTACTGTGTATTTTTCAAATTGTTATGTCATACCCTCTAATTTACAATAAAGAATATTCTCCCATATAACACAAACACTTGTACTGGTCCCAAACTAGGATACTTTGTGCTATGGTAACCAGGCAAGGACATCGCAAACAAACACCCATACTGAGGCCACTTGTACAAATGTGCGGCGACCCCCAATGCAGTGGGAATCAGACTTAATATCGCTAAACCAATGAGGCAGTCGATAAAAGATAAATACATAAGATAAAGAGTGTCGCTCTCCACAGTAGCCTGCCGTTTGCTGTTAAGAGAAGTCTTACTCAATTCGTTAGACCGGTTTCTAACCCCTTCTAACTGGTTTAGGAACTTCGGAACAATTTACTGGGTGGTATTTAAATTTTACGACCCATAAAATGTGTTAAAGAAATGAAGCAAAACCTAAAAATGTTTTTCAGTACAAATACTAAAACCACTGTCGTTAAATAAGAGATTAAAATTTGCAGTAGTATTATTTAATGACTCGCGATGCCCATATAAATAAATAATTGCGATTAAAACCGTTTCAATTTTTCCAGAATAGGTAATTAAATTAAATTTATACTTTTGTTTACTTTATCGCACACAAAACATAATTTATAAGGTCTAATTATCGAATGTAAAGAAACTGTTTTCAGGTTTGGTGTTATTTCAATACTGTTTTTTTTATGAAACTTTTGAAATCACTACTCGTTATTAACGTATCTCCGAAAATACGTGATTAGATGCCGGTAGTTAATAACCTGTTATTTAGTAGGTAGGGTATTAGGATGTATTTGGGTGCTAGGGTATTTGGATGCCTCATTTAATGGGGATTTGAGTAGAGGAAACATAAAAACCGGCCAAGTGTGAGTCGGACGAAGGGTTCCGTACCATTGTCTATACTAAATTAGACAAAGATCAAATTTGAGAACAGCGCCATCTATAGAAACCAATAAGAAGCGTTTAGCATTCAAATTTAACGACATGACATGGCTTCTGTGAAGGTTACATAGATGGCCGCTAGATGGCAAGCGTTATCTTTAGACAACGTTTGTTGTATGGAAGCCCCCCTTAAATATTTATTTTGTTCTGTTTCTATTTGTTTATTTTTGTTGTTATAGCGGCAACAGAAATATGTACATCATGCGTGAAAATTTCAACTGCCTAGCTATCACAAGACCGGAATTGCAAAGAGGTTCCCAGGAACTAATTTCTTTTTAGGGCAATGACGTAATCATTGTTGCTTTGTTAAATGACGTAAGTATATAAAACAACAGGTTTATTTTGCGCTGAACTAACGGAGTGGCTGCCGAGAACCGGGCGGCGGTCAGTCGGGAGACCAACAGCCCGATGGTCGGACCATGCGATCAGGTCGGCAGGGGGCCCGTGGATGCGGATGGCGACGGACCGCGAAAGATGCTGTGATGGGGAAAAGGCCTATACCCAACTGTGGGCAGAGGTGGGCTGATGATGATGAACTAAGTGTTATATACTTAGAGCTGTTTTTAATAAACGCTCTTCCTCTTAGAACGCTCTTGAGTGCGCTATTAAGACGTTGTTTTATTTTAGGTAAGAATGCTTTGTGAATATGAATCTAAAGGCGTGTCTACTGACGCGCGCAATTTATTTACGAAACCCCATATTTCTCGGCTTTTTTTATTTGTTCATCAAAATATATTTTTTGGCGTGTTAGTAACGTACCTACTGTTTTATTTATGTTGCGTTTTTAAGTATTAAGGTAAAAACGTCTTTCAAGTTGTTTTTGTCGATCTTGTTGTCATGACATGTATGTAACATAATGTGTAACATAACATGTGTTTTTGTCAATACATTTTTCTACAATAAATTCCTCTTTCAAATGTATGCACTATTTCACCACGCGAATTTTAGCCTTTTACAAGCATAGGTATTACTAGTATGGCTCAAAATAACGTACATAGGCATTGTTAAAGTTCAATACGAAACCAGATGTTTTCATTAAGGGGCTCCAGAGAGTAACACAAGCGCCACCGGGGAAAAAATCATATCTTTTTTTACAGATCGAATTCGCAAAAAGTGTATACAATCCCTCAATCATGTTATTAGTAAGTTTTAAGATCCATGGCCGTGAACCTAAGGCAAACAACCTAGGACTGGATATGCTATCCTATGCTATGCGCTAATGCTTAGCGCCAAAAATGGCCGTTTTTTGCATAAATGCTATCTAGTCCCACCCAGGTTCGTGATCCTACGTCCTTTGTCGTGGGTTCTAAAAATCACTGTTAACATGATTAAAAGACTGTGCAGACACTTTTTGCAAATGCGATGTTTAACAGAACATATAATGTATCTGAATTTGAACGGATATTTACTCGTTTACTTTTCTTAGCATTTTACAATTTTCCGACGTTTCGGTACATTGGTCAAACTAAGCGTACCGTAGCTGAACGGGTGAAAGAACATATCGCGGACGTGAAACATAAGCGCTCTGATAGATCTGCAGTCAGTGAACATACACTCAGCGGTACCAACCACTTCATTCATTTTGATAAAGTTCACGTTCTACCCCGAGAGGTCCGTTTCTTTCCTAGAATGGTACGCGAGGCAATAGAGATCGTGGTTGGACATAGCTACAGCATGGGAACCAGCGCTTAAGTGCATGAGACCCCTTGCTAGATGTGTGACTGTAGATTTAATTTTACTTTTAATTTTACTCATAATCAATATTTTTTCAGATTATGTAAAATAATTGTACTGTAGATTTAATTTTCATTTCAATAACTAATAATCAGTATTTTTGAGTTTATATACAATTATTTTAGAGCAAATTTAAATTAAAAAAATTGCCAAAATATTTTTGGAACGTAATTTAAAATAATTTTTGCCGAGGGTAGTAAACTAACAGTTAATGCTTTCAAAAAAACGCCTGTCACCTCAGTCTACCGAGACCAAGGCACCTGCAAAAGTACCGAAACGTCGGAAAATTTTTAAATGGAATAGTAAACGAGTAAATATCCGTTCAAATTCAGTTTATGTCTAGTGCTCGTGTCAATCTCAGAAAATACTAAAGAGAAAATATGATTTTTCTTTTCATTGGTGGCGCTAGTTAGCCCGCTAGATTTCCTGAAGGGACTCCATTCAGTAATACTGGCGCCATCAATGAAAAAAGTCGTATCTTCTTTTACAGATTGTTTCTTGAAAAAAGTGTCAGACCAATCTCTCACTCATGTTAACAGTAATTTCAAGGAGCCATTGTATTGTATTTGTATTTAAAGATTTTATTAAAGAAGAAAATAACAAAAAGGTTGACAGATTTGCCAAACTGCGCGTGTTATATTGCCGTGAGTCTAAGCCAAAAAAACCCAGCACCAACGCTAAAAACGCCCTTTTTGGCTTAAATTTTATCTAAGCCCAGGTCAGTGATCCTAGGTTCTCTGTTGTGGGTCAAAAACTCTCTGTTAACATGATTGGTTTGCCACTATTCGCAGACGATCTCAAAAAAAGATATGATTTTTTTTTTTCATTGATGTCCCTACATGGAGCCCCTTATAATTACACGAGCGTAGATAATGGAAACGCTGAGCGGTATCAAATTTAAAGGCACCACAAAGCACTTGAGAACTCAAAGCAAATTTCATGTAGGTCATTATCAAAGTTCAAAGAGATCTAATTACGGAAAAAACACTCCCCAGCATGTAGGAAAGGTAATATAATAATACCGGCTCCCGAGTTTCTTTGTCGGACGGTATAAAGGTTGCGTAAGGCTTTGAATAAATGAGAATTCTCTTATAATTATGGCGTCACCATACCGCCGCCGGCGGACACTGCTTTTCTGCTGGGAGACTCTGACGTCAACGGAACTCCGCTTTAGTCTTTAAGTTCTGTTGTCGAGAGTTGATTTTCGCGTTTAAATTCAGGTTTAGCGTGGGATGTTTGACAGCTTTGCTAAACCAATTAAACGCTTAACAATAATATTTGTTGATCCCTTGAACACTGTACACACACACAAACAGATACACACACACACACACACCAGTATACAAGGGTGAGTTTATGTATGTGTCAAAGAGTTAACAACGATTTAACTATAATTGTTCATACAAATTTCATTTTAAAAGGGTACTTAAGTGACACATTCACTTACTCCGTCTCGCCTCAGTCTCTGGCACACACAAACCGGTAACCGTCGATCTCCACAACACAGGTTTGCCTAGTGTGGAGATCACAGGCAGAACAAACGGAAACAATATTTTTTTATAATACCTACCCACTTTAATGTTCCATCCATAAAATGTAATATTCTATTTATTATAATTAACAGGATTTTCGTAATTGTCAATATGTAGTTTTTTAATCGAGCATGTATAATTTTTTAGAGTAAGTAATTATTTTTTCCCTCCATCTGCTCGAAATTAAGCATTTTGATGCCCAAATTTAGGACCCAAAATACGCTATTGTTGTCCAAGCTAAGATGCATCAAAGTAAATAGACTCAAAATTGGACTCAAATTTGATAATCTTTGGTGTTTAACCAGCTTAGAACTTTTATTTTGGCCTCCTTTACAGTGCACAGTTTTATATCGCAGTCTTTGACCGCAATATTGTATAGATATTGGTGCCGAAAAGGTGCGAATCTTCGGGCAAAAGCCATTTTTACTGTTGCCTTTTCAATCCTAAACACTCTCTTTGTTAGAGTATTGAGATATTCACTGGAATTGATTAATAGACTCACAATCCTATTTTAAATTTATATACTAATGCACTCATTTACTAAGAAGTCGGACTTCTCTTTCACTCTTGAGGATTCGTCCTATATCTACTTCGCTCCAACCTAAGCAATAAGTTTTACAACCGAGTTTGGAACTACTTACTGAACTACCAAACTCTTTGCTGCAAAACTTTTAAGTACCTAATTGTCAAATATTTGAAATTGGAACGCAAGTTTTTTTTTGTATCCAAAAATCAATAACATTGGCGCGCTTTTATTGTCTATTTTCACTTATTTTCTCGGAAAAATGTCGTCAAGCGATGATGATAGTGTCTTCTTAATACCAGAATATATAAAAAAACAAGCAATTCAAAACCTCCTGGCAGAAGTTACATTTGAGTGGTATGTAAGTGTTATCTTTTCATTCTTCTCAGATGGTAGTGAAAAGCCGAGTTTTCTACACGGGCGCAAATCATTTTTGGTCGCTTCGCTCGGGCTTTAATGGAAGAATCGACTCAGTTCGCTCTGGATTCAATTTCACAACCTCAACGCAAAAATTTTGTTTGCGCCCTTGGTGAACAATCTACTATTTCCAATTAATTTTGTTGAATAAATTGACATTATAATTGATTGACACTAAATTAGTACAAATCGGCCTTATACTGAAGAAAACCAAAAGAAGAACCAATGCTGGCAAAAGAGCACCTCTCAACAGAATGTGCGATAGCTATAATATAGCATTTACGGAAGTTGATTTGTTTCATAAGTCAAAGCAGTGCTGCAAGCAAATGTTCACAAGAATCCTGTCAAATTCATGAGCTGTACCGATTTGTTGCGTTTACTTCTTCCAATGTATAATATTAATGATTGTTTGTGTATGTATCTCTTTCTAAAATAGTTAGTTGCTTTAGTGTTTGTTCATTTTAATCTTAGAACTTAATCTAAAGTCCTGTAATGCGCCTCTTACTTATTTATTATATTAAGTATTACCTATCTGTGGGAAATGCTGAGGAATTGGCAAAATGTACTATATTGACTCTAATATTTTTTATACTATAAGTTTGTCAATTCGGTTTTTTCTCCTTAAATAAATAAATAAATAAAAATAAATAAATAAAATGCAATATGTGGCGGGCAGTGGTGTAATTTTTAAGGCGCTTTCGGGTGCAAACTAGCGCCACCATTAGAAAAAGGCGTGTGGGGCTGTACCGGGTTACACGGCCGCTAGTTTAACGTGAAACGTTTATAAGTAAGCGTTAATTTTTAGCTTGAACTGTGCAATGTGCCATCTTGCAGCACGATTCAAAAGTATCTGCATAATGGCTGGTTAAGTCAATTCGGTGGTATATAAATGAATTACACACGACACACAGTTACAGAGTTACAGCCCTCCCGAGGCGACGTGTTTTCATTGCATGAACTTTTAGCAAGTGACCACCTACTAGCGTAGTTTAGAGCGGTGGTAGCCTAGTGGAGAGCGGTGGTAGCCTAGTGGAGAGCGGTGGTAGCCTAGTGGAGAGCGGTAGTAGCCTAGTGGAGAGCGGCGGTAGTCTAGTGGAGAGCGGTGGTAGCCTAGTGGGCGTAACATTGGACTCTGAAGAGAGAGACCTAAGTTCGATTCCCAAGACGGGCATGTATCTAGACTTCGTTTTCTAAGTTATTTACATTTGTGAAGTTATAGTAGCAATACCACTAGCTAACTGTGAAGGAAAATATCGTGAGGAAACCTGAGTCTCTGAGTTATTCACATACCTCGGCGCTTGAAATGGCCAATCCGCGGTGGGCACCCGTGGTGATTAAGCCCATACTGTCTCCCTGAGAGAAGGCCTGTGCCATAGAGTGGGACGTATATAGGCTGCTTATGTATAATAGGGTCAACGACCTAGGACAATCTTAAAAACTAGAAAGAAAGAAACATTTATTGCAAAAACAGTTACACACACAATTGAATCCTAAGACAAAACAAAATATGGACATAAAAAAGACTACAAACTTTGTCGTGGTATTAGGGGTTAAAGTATGAAATTGCCGTTTTATTGCAATAGGTTCTTTGAATTGACATAGAATCTTCATGGTTTGAGGTTTTCGAATGAAACTTTTTTCAAATGGTTTCTATGATGTTCTTTTTTTAAAAAATGTGAAACATTTGAATATCGACTTTCAATTGTTTTTGTTATTCAATTTAGACAAGAAAGATGGATACTGCAAAAGTTCGAGTGATTATGAGGCACCCATTTTTCGTATTTTTTTATTTTATTGATTTGACGCAAGTGAGTCAATATTGTGGGTAAGGTAACGTTAAACCATGCCGCTAATTCCTGGGTAGTTTGACTAGGGTCGGCTTCCACTATCTCTCTTAATTCATCGTTATTCACCTGTGTGAGCGGTCTTCCTCGTGGCTCGTTCTTTAAGTCGAAATTTCCATCACGAAAGCGTTTAAACCAAAATCGCACGGTGCGTTCATTAGTAGACCCCTCTCCAAACGCAGCATTGATATTGCGGGCTGTTTCTGCCGCGTTAGTTCCGCGTCGGAACTCGTATTCAAAAATCACTCGAATTTTCGCAGTATCCATCTTTCTTGTCTAAATTGAATAACAAAAACAATTGAAAGTCGATATTCAAATGTTTCACATTTTTTAAAAAAAGAACATCATAGAAACCATTTGAAAAAAGTTTCATTCGAAAACCTCAAACCATGAAGATTCTATGTCAATTCAAAGAACCTATTGCCATAAAACGGCAATTTCATACTTTAACCCCTATTATATCTCTGCTGCTGCAAATGGCGGCTTCCTCAGCATGGTGATGAGGGTATAGACCCTCAGAGCTGATTTTCTGTCAGTAGGTACCGTTATCCCCAAATGTTTTAGAGCGCAGTGTCAGTATGGCCTGTCGCTATCTCACAAATAAAACAATGTAGGCAACATAATATATAGATTAAACACAACAGACATACATAATGAAGTAATAAAAAAATACGTATACAATTAGACAAGCAACTTATTGATTTACAATAAACAGAGATGTAAATATTTGTACACATTAAATAATATAATACACAAAGGCAACTCGGCAAACGTTGTTTTGTCATATTAATTAGCCTACGCGCTATTCTCAGACCTATCAAATAATATATATAAAAACAAAAAAAAACATACAAATCGGTAAAGCCGTTTTGGAGGACTTCGATAACAAACACTGTGACACGAGATTTTTATACATCAGATTATACGTATAACAATCCTAAGAAAAATCCAAAAGTATGGCAGCATAGATATCAAATATCATTAATGCAATCACAACTAATTGATCGAGCAATTGAAATTGCATTTAAAATATGAAGGCGAAGACAAGTTTTTCTGGAATAAACCAGGCCTATTTTGTTTAACAAAACTTTTTTTTATTAATTCGGTAACAATACCCCTCAGATTTCGTGGCCTCTGGGATGTCCTTCAAAGTCGTTGGGCACAACTGAGAATTCATAAGCAGCGTATATACGTCCTACTGTGTAGGGCACATTCCTTCTCTCAGCGATAAAGTATGGGCTTAATCACCACGCGTGCCCACCGCGGCTTGGCGATTTCAAGCGCTGATGTATGCGAATAGCTCAGACACTCACGGTTTCCTTACGATGTTTCCCTTCACAGTTAACTAGTGGTATTGCTACTATAACTTCACAAATGTACATAACTTAGAAAATAAAGTCATAGGTACATGCCGCTCTGGGAATCGAACCTGGTTCTCTCGTTTCCGAGTCCAATGTGCTACCCACTAGGCTACCACCGCTCAACTGAAAACTGAACTTAAAATGAAGTTAGGAAAAAACGTGTAAGCAAAAACATGGAACAAAATAATCTAATACATTAAAAAGCGTTACCCTCGGTAGTTACGTATCGTGGGTTGGAGTGTTTCTGCGTAACACAGTCCAATAATTATGAGTCAGTTTCAGCGCAGATGTGGTAGATTTTTACGTTTTCTATTCGGGTAGTTAAAAACTGACGCCTGAATAAAGGTCTACGTAGTATGGTCCAGTCAACTGTACTCACCATATTCCGGACACATGAAGCAGAAACCCACGGCTAGTAGCACGCCCACGTACCCGCCGTGTCCTCTGATGGCCATGGTCGATACTGTTCTACCCCCTGCCTCTTGCACACATCTTCGACACTATGACCTACGAGGTAGAGTTCAAAATGCGGCGGCACACCATCGTCCTTGCTCGCGAAACTGGATAGCGCACATGGTCACAAGTTTGACATATCTGGAACAATGAAAATTGCACGTTAGTTTCGATGCCAACTGGACTTAGATTAAATAATATTACAGATACATTATAGAATTGACCCCAACACCCAACACAATATTTACAGTAGTGCAACAATTCGTCGATATTTTTAAATTAATTACTTTTAAATTTTTAGATACTTTTAAATTTTATAGCTATATATATATAGCTATAAAATTTAAAAGTTCAACTTATTTATGTACAACCACCTACCGACTATATTCTTTCTGCAATCCACTCAAACCAAAGGTTGTCTGGAAGAGATCATTCTAAGCGATTAGACCGCCAATTGTATAACATTACTCAAATTTAAGAAACAATAATTGTTCTCCTTTTTTCTGGCTGTGCAAGTGTTCTCTATCTATCTTTATCTTTCTATCTATACAGCCCATGAAAGACGCCCACTGTTGGGCATAGGCGTATTCACCGTCACGCCAACCTCGCCGGTCCCCTGATAATCTTGTCCATTGCATAGGGGGAATACCCACCTAACGACGGCCAGTTCATGATCAATATAATTTACTAAAAAGGAAAAGGCAATGACAATGCTAGAAAGCTTACATGAAGTTTCGTCAAAAAAGGGCACACAAATACCAAACTTAAACTGAAAAAAAAACAAATGTAACCAAAAATACTTAAAACGAAACTATTTAGAGTCTAAATTTGTCCTCAGCACGGGTTAGTGCAGCAAAAAGAAAAATACTGCCCCAAGACCTTCCTGTACCTTTGTCATTCGACGGAAAGCCGTCCAGTGGTTTCAAGTATTTCTGAGGCTTCTTACAAAACTCTACGGTGTTGCCCGCTTTATTGAATTAGCTATAACTCCTTTCGTGACGCAGAATTTATAAGACTTCATAAAGAACTTCTTGTCAACTCTCGCATTATGTTACGTATTTCCCCTACCCGTTGCTATGCGAAGAATGCCTGTCAAAAGACGTCAGGCTAAACTAATATACTCACTTATTGCTCTACAAACTTTGCATAGCAATAAAAGCGCTTTCTTTCGGGCTCTTTCAAGAAGGGCAATTTTTTCTAGGACCTGATCTTCAATAAGTTCTTTGAGACTTTTGAAGCTCGTTGAGTTAGTGTTTTATTTTTGGGTTTAAACACCATAAATAAAACCAAAACTCAATTCAGTATATAAACATAAACATTTACATACAGGCACATACATTGCTTCTGGCCCCACACTAGGATACCCTGTGTCGTGGGAAACAGAAACAACGACATCACAAACATGTAAACATCCAAGACCCGGGGTATTTTTTTTGTCACCAGCTGGGATTCGAACCTGGGACCTCTCGCATGGTATGCAGATGCACTACCGCTGCGCCACGAGGTCAAAAATATATTTTATTATAATTTTATCAAAAGCAAAGTAGTTTATTATATAATACTAGCTGACTCGGCAAACGTCGTTTTGACATATTAATTACCGTACGACCTACATATTCTCAGACCTACCAAATATACACAAAATATTTGTGTATATTTGGTACGTCTTCATACATTATAAGCGTTGCATTAGGGTGTGACGTCATAGTCTATGGTCGATTTGTATGGTGCGTTTTAGTACCATATGACTATATTGACTTTTCGACTGGTTATATTATAAAAAGTATTAGGCGCAGAGAGAAAAAAAAAACACCACTTTATCTTTTGACGTCTCCTCTCCCATTCTATTGAAACATTTTAAGTGCAAGTTCTCCATTGTATAGGAAACAGCCCCTTCAAGCCATATTGATTTATTTGCGTCGTGCAAACTTACTATGTCATTCGATCCAACCGAAAGTAAACCGGAATATTTGTTTCTCGCTCTCACAACAATGCCGTCCAGATTGTAGGCAATTATTTAGTCAATATGTATAACAATTTCAAAGTATTTTTATGTTGCCTATATACGACCTACTGAAGGGCACAAGCCTTCTCTCTGAGAGAGAGAGAGAGAGAGAGAATATGGGCCCAATTATCACGCGTGCCCACCGCGGATTGGTAATTTCAAGCGCTGATATGTGTGAAAACCTTACACCGTCAGGTTTCCTCACGATATTTTCTTTCGCCATTAGCGGGTGGTATTTTATAGTATACTTAATAAATAATAACAATTAGATCGGTTAAATGTATAACTAAATAGTTACTCAGTCCCTTTCTTATACTAACGGTGTTATAGGAACGCGAAATTCCCTTGAAATTCTATTAGGATCTCATAAAGCTCCGTGTCGGGGTAGACTTAAATCACTTAAACACGACGTAATTGCAAGCGTGTAGTCGTCTATACATCGTTGAAGTTAACATAGCTAGGAAATTAATATATTAGGGGTTAAAATATGAAATTGCCGTTTTATTGCAATAGGTTCTTTGAATTGACATAGAATCTTCATGGTTTGAGGTTTTCGAATGAAACTTTTTTCAAATGGTTTCTATGATGTTCTTTTTTTAAAAAATGTGAAACATTTGAATATCGACTTTCAATTGTTTTTGTTATTCAATTTAGACAAGAAAGATGGATACTGCGAAAATTCTTGAATACGAGTTCCGACGCGGAACTAACGCGGCAGAAACAGCCCGCAATATCAATGCTGCGTTTGGAGAGGGGTCTACTAAGGGTCTAGAGGGTTCGAATCCCGGCTGGGGATAAAAAAAAACCCCCAGGTCTTGGATGTTTACATGTTTGTGATGTCGTTGTTTCTGGTTCCCACGACACAGGGTATCCTAGTGTGGGGCCAGAAGTAATGTATGTGCCTGTATGTGAATGTTTATGTTTATGTTTATAAGACCTTCATTCTCGTATTAAGGCGCTTATATGTGGGCGGTACGTGTGCCAACTGCAGTCGTTACACGTAGACGGCGGCCGTCAACACACGTCAACTCCCGCCGTCGACACACGTCAACTCCCGCCGTCGGTCGACACGTCGACGCCTGCCGTCGACGAGGGTCGATGACTGAAGTTGGCACACGTGCCACCCGTATATAGGTGCCCTTAGCAAGATAAAAAGTACCCGAAACGTGCGTCCATGCGATGACTAATGAGTTTAATAATGATGAAGTGAAAGAGTTTTGTCAGGCTTGTGGAAAGTGTCAACCCCGTCTACCCTAACCCTCCGAGATACAGGCGTGAGTTTATGTTTTGTTTTTTAATTCTTCAACCCGTCACTTGAAGGGTTAGGCATTGGTTCCCAAAGTACGCACCGCGATCCTTTAGGAAGCCGTAAAGAGTAACCAGGCTCTCCTATTAATGGTGTGCAATAAAGTGTTAATCTATCTAGGTATCGATGTAACTTTTCATATTGTTTAAATTCTTAATTTGTAAGTGCACCACAAATTGAGGCCTAATTATGCGCACCAGATCCTGTCGGAATCTTGATAGATTAGATAGAGGATTTTGATAGTTACGCGATTGGCATTGTTCATGTTTTGGTGCGCGTAATATAATAAAAAATCTGAAAAGTTTGGGAATCTCTAGGTTACAAGCTTCGTCAATTTCATTCCTTATTTTCCAACGCAGATTTCCGAGCAGGGTGATTCACGTAGCATGAAAGCTCGTGTCTATCTATCTAAATCTACACTAATATTATAAAAAGGAAAAGTTTGTACGTTTATATGTTTGTAAGTTTGTATGTAGGGGGTAATCTCCGAAAGCACCTAACCGAATTAAAAAAATATTTCGCGAGTAAATACTGGCATTCTAAATATAATGGACCTTCAGGGTGGTTATGAGCTAAGCCGTTTACCACGCAAACGTAGTACCGGGCACTGCTCGTAATAAATATTCGCACCAAGGCACGTGACCATAGACTTACATACCCGTACAACTGAGCATGCGGGTCTGACCTGAATAATAGGACAACGTGTAGGTATTGAACACCGCCTCGGACATTATGCTCCATTGTACCTTTAAGCTTTGTTGTGGATGTCACTTCTGTGGTTCGCTCTGTGCCTTTGCTCTTTGTATCGTCACCTACTTTACTGGTTTGACGCGGAAGGCCGATTATTGGGTGTAGAAACAGCCGGGGCTGCGACACTTTTCATGCAATTCCTTTTCATTGCAGAAATGGCCCCTGCAAAGTGCTTGTTACGGCTTGTTAAAACGCTTGTAATAAAAACAGCGTCATTGAGGATTTTCATATTTTAACGGACTTCAAAAAAGGGTTGGTTTTTAAATTGACGCGTATGTTTTCTTTGTTTTTCTGAAAACGACAATAAGTCTTATTCCAGGTTAGCGGAAGGAAGATCGGACAAGTCCGATCACTTCTCCGACAAAAAAACCCGTACGTGAATCCGAGGTTAAGTTATTTAATAATATGTAATGCTTGCGAAAGTTTATTTTAATTGCCTAATACTTTAACTTCAGTCGGTAAAAGTATTTTATTGGTTAGTCTATTTATTAGGGAAAATATAATTAAGTACCTATGGCCTTTTCCATGCAACACTTCTAAGTATAGGTTAGAATAAATTCCTCAAATAAAAGGGCTCTGTTTGAATGCTGTCACAAAAAATTATGAAGGAAGTAGGTAAACGCTTTGACATAAGAGAACATCCATACAACGTATTCACTTATCCTAGTCCAAACTAGTACGTAACTAGACAAAGACAGATATGGAAAAACACTCAGACTTCCCGCCGCGAGTGGGAATCGAACCAACGCCTTCTGGCATTATAGTCATGATAGCTTACCGCGTGATTGACGAGGCAGGCCTCAATTAAAGGATCTATATAAACTTTACTTTAAATACAGAGTTAGAATATTTTTGAGATATATTTTTTTACAACTAATTGTATATATAGGTCACCTTTTTTAAAACAATTTTATTGTGTGTAGGTAACCTACTGTCTTTTTTTACTGTGAGTGTTGACAATACGTGTGTAATTGTGCCAGGATAGAAAATAATGTGAATAAAGGACGATAGCTCAAAGGCGGAGAGTCTCATATTCGTTTCGTCTCTGACGCTAGAATATATACGAAAATAACCAGCAATATTGAAGCTACTGGCTGATTATTTTCCAAGTAGACATACAATTCTGCCTCGCTGTATTTTTACCATCAAATGGACTTGTTATAAGTAGCCAGTGTTATTTGTAACGTAGGGATAATTTGCCAGGTATTTTGGCATCGACATAACGGAAATCATGTATTTAATTGTATAACCACAGAAAATACTGCGCGTTTCGTGTTATTGATACTTTGCTCTTTAGGAGCCATTTACGTTAAAACAGTTTTCTTATCTTCAAAACGTTTGGTGTGAATTAGAAACAATATTTTGTTGCTTGATTTATGTAGCTCAAAACCAAAATTCGTTGGGTATTATTATATATTATATAACGTTTCATTAAAATAACGCAAAACCTGAAAGTCGTTGAATCAGATAGATAGACAGGAAGATAGAATATTCTTTATGGTACACAGATATTACATTAACAGAAATTAAATAACAGTAAAATTGGCGGCCTTATTACTACAAGCAATTTCTTCCAGGCAAACATAGAGGAGACAAGAAAGAAGTTAGAGACGCGTAGTTCGGTGCATCAGTATCGTTTAATAAAATACTTCCGATGAACAACATTTTACAATTCCCAATTTACATTTCTAATTTTTCATATGGGAATTTTGAACCTTTCTTATTGGAAATATGATTACCAACTGGATCGTGCTATACAGAAACATTCCAAACCACGTAACTTGTGTGAACAACGCATGTTTTTTTATTACATTGTTGTGATCCACGTTTTTTTTCAGACGTTTTATAGTTATAATCACTATAACATTAGACACGTATAAAAATGAGGAAAAAAAGAACAATTAAATCAATAAAAAGGCCTTTTTCTCTCTAACCACGCTTTGTCGACTGGAATGTTTCTGCGTAACACGGTCCAATTATGAAAGTACGGTTTCCCAATATTTCAATACAATATTATACATATCCCACTGCAGGACACCTATCATCTCTTTGGAAGATGGTAGGCGTGGCCTAGCCCAAGTGTATGGGCTAATAATCCCATGTGCAGTGGGATCGTTAGCCCACTGCACATGGGATTATTGGGCTTTGGCTCTTGGGCTAATTCACCACTCGCACCTACTACGGAACGGTGATCTCAAGTGGTAGTGAACACGTCAGACACACAGGTGATCTTTTCTGTCGCCATTTGTGAGAGGTAATTAGTCATAGTGCATGCCGAAATCAAACCAACGACCTGTCGAATGTGAGACAAGCTTTCTACTGATGCGCAACTACCGCTTGTCTAATCTTTGAAAATGTTTAAATGTCTATTACGGTAATTCTTAATTTGAAAAACGCAAAGTCACAACGATGGATATTTTTTTTTTCAACACTTTATTTATTCCCCTTAAGATGAATAAATTACTGTACTCAAAAATGTCCTTTATGATTGTGTGTTTCATTTTTCAAAATGACCATTTACCCAATTACCCATTCCAATTCTTGAACATACATTTGACAGCTTATGACATAGACTTGCGAACTTATGATTTATTTTCCAAGAGCGAAAATCAATTCAGAATTCAATTCATTTGTAATTTTTAGTTGAACAGAAATAGAAATAATAAACGTCCTCGTTTCGCCTTGCCAAATGGACTAGAGAGAGGGCTTTTTAGCCCAAATGTTAATGCTGCAAAAACAAAGATCGCGTTTACTTTAACTGAATTAATGAGGGCAAAAAGCGGTCGCTCTCTGAAAGAATTACTGATGTAACACTTGTGTCCCGATATACATGGGTCTGACAATTCAATTATATCACCCTCTTTTATGAGTGTGCTACTTTTGATCACAATTATAATGTTAACACTAATACAAAAAAAATGGATAAAAATAAAATAAGAGTTAATCTGGGTTAGCTCTGGGCCTTATAGGTTGATATAAAGAAAAGTAAATGGACTGTACATTTGTAACAGAGGTGGAGCATAATCGAAAATTGAAAGAAGTCAAAATAATATTTTCCAGCATCTATCCTTTCATCAACTTCTAACTAACCACACATATTATGTGTGGTTAGTTACTTATGGCCAGTTTCTGAATTGAGAATTTCGCTAAGTACCTAAATGCTTAACCGTACTGCATGCTCTCTATTCGAATTTCTCAGACAAGAGCGTGATAGAACGTTACTTAAGTATTTATTTAGTGAAATTGACAATTTATAAACGGGCCCTTAGCCCTGTGGTTTCCGCACTTAGCCTCATATTTGGGCCATTGTACGTAGCAGGGCTAAGAGATCACTCCAGCCAGCCAATCTCTTTCCAGAAAGCCAGCAGTGTACCAATTGTACTGCTGGCCTCCCGAAGGGATCCCAGCTATCCGATGGTGGATGTTCATTGCACTTCCCCGCTCTCACAGTGAAGAGTCACGTGGGTAGGCGTTTCGTCTTGCTTGAGGCATCCTTAGCATAGCGCGCTGTCGGTCAGTCCCACCTTGTGGCAGTGTTTATTCAGTGGGGAGTGGCCCGTCGTAAGTGCCATTGCTTTGCGCAGATTACGTCTCCGCATACGCAGCAGGATGCGTGTGAGGTACTTCGACATTCGATATTTTGTGTGTGAATAAAGCGAATAGCCGCAGCGCTCCACCGAACTGCTTACGAGCAGTACGGCCGATTTTGGCCTATGGGGCGCGGGGCTTCGCTCAGTGACGTAGAGCTCTGACAACCTCTTACAGCGCTATAGATTAATATAAGTTTATGGTATCTTAAAAGTTCTACGATGTTATGTCATCTCAGCCATGAGGGAATGAAGAAGAAGAAGAAGAAGTTCTATAGAACTACTCCCGTGAAAATGTTTCACAAGGAGTTGCAACTTGTGAAGTTTATTCGTCTATTTCGGCTGCCTCGTTGGTCTAGCGATATCATGTCTGATTACCATACCGGGGATTGTGGGTTCGATTTCCACATTGACCGCCATACATTTATACAAATAGCCTCAGTCTGGGTGTATTTTTCTTGCGTGTGGTGTCCTTGCCTGGTTACCAAATCAAAGGGTATCCTAGTTTGAGACCAGGACAAGTGATTGTGTTGTGTGCAACCTTACTTTTATTTTTTTATATTTTGGCAGCTTTGCTGCGCTGCTTCGCTTACTCCCTAGCAGTAAATCTACTGTTAACAAAATGTCATTCAATTTTTACGTATTCAATTTGACCAACTGGCAAATGTTAACAATAGATTTACAGATTGCTAGGGTACGAGAAATAAGGGGTAAACGTATCATTGCAGAAGTGCCACTACAAAAGACAACCCCAAAGAAACACCTACGGAACAGTGAGTTCACTACAGCAATACCTAAATGGTACTCTTTATACTTTTCTTTTATTATGAAATTAACACTTTTTTTGTAGCTTCTGTACGTCCCACTCCAGGGCACAGCAGGCCGTCTCTCATAAAGAGAAAGAAAGTATGGGCTTAATTACCACACGTGCCCATCGTGGATTGGCAATTTCAAGCGCTGAGGTATGTTAACACCTCAGACACTCAAGACTAGAAATGATAGGTAAATATTAAGTAAAGCAATCACTTTCGTAATGTAACTCAACCCAATTACCACCTGTATACGTAATAACAAGTCTCAGAATGTATTAAACCCCTAAAATTATGTCAAATGAGCTTTTATACAGACGTTGTTATTAGCAAATCCGTAGTGCACTTTTCCACACGATTGTTCCAACAGTAATAGTAATAAGGTAATGTATCATCGCGAAGTAAACACTCTACGCGGTAAAAGAACTCGCATCCGCCGATATCCGCCCCATGTCGTCATTCTTTATTCGGGGTCATATAAACAAGTCATAAAATGAAGTTTTGTACTGAGCATAAAACATTTTACGAGCTAGCTATGCTTCCCGGAGTTCCGATGTAATTTGATTGAACTGTCACACTGCTTTCTAGATAGTTTTAACACTGCCACTGAACTATTATTGCTCTGAATGGAACGGCATAGGCGAACTTTGTAGCTTTCAGAATGGACTGACGTAATGTAGGTCAGTTTGGGACGCGTTTAGAAAGTTCTAGCCGCCTTTACGATCTGTGTAAGATTGTCTTTTGAGATGCGCTAGACTAAAAGTATGCTATTTTCGTTCTAGTTGCAAAATCAATATCGAACAATTGCAGTACTTACCAAAATACCTACTAAGTGTTTCCACCCATACAATCGACTTAAAGAAAGAGAAAAGTCATATTTCGTGACGTCCTTACGTTGCTGATGAGCCTACCAGCTAGGGAGTTTTTAAGTGACAGTTAAATTCATAGTGTGAACGGGTTTCCAAAACGCCCAGTATCCATTGTTGAGGAACAAAGAAGTATTGTTGGTTAAAGTTTGGATTGTTTAACATAAAAATACCTAGAGTACTACCAGTGGTGACTTATGAGATGAAAGTGTTGCTTTCTAGAAATGCAAATGGGAGTTTTAAAGTACTTACGACAGGCCACCATCGTTAGTCCAAGTTGGCGATGCATTATTGCACACACAACTTGGGTTAGAGCCGGTCGGTCGAGTTTCCTGTGTTAGGTGGGTACGAAAGTATAAAGTTATATTAAGTTTGAGAAGATTTAGTAGTGGTACAAACCTTTTATAATTTTATTGTATTTGGATTAGCCTTGGAACAAAAAAGTAGGTGGACTTTTTTGGTGAGTGCGCACGACTTTTTGAAGTATTTAGTGCCACGCTCTTTGGCTAGGTGGCACTGCAGGTTGAGGACAACGTAGGGAACGAACCGGGATGGTAGAATGGTAGCATGTAGCCAGTACATAATTCATCATCTAATTATATATCTGAACTCACTTTTATAAGTAATAGTGACCAGGCAAAATTAAAATTTCAGAAAGGCCTTATTCCACTGCGAAAATAGATTTTAAGAACAGTTTACATAACTTCGCCCTATGCATTCGGAGACCGAACCAAACCTAACCTAACCCAGCCATATTTTATGTGGACCGAGTTTTATTCGATACTGCGCGTTTCATTAGACAAGTCAGGAAGCTCAGAGGCGTCAGATTGAAATCCCCTCATTAATGCAGGAGTTCGTTGAACCACAATATGACATCTAGCGCTCGCAGAACATTACGAGATTAGCTCCGCCGCGTCTAATGAAACCCCGAGTTTGGGCGACACTCAGCAGAGTTGCAAAACTCATTTGCATTATAACACAGTAAGTTGGGCTGTTGTAAAAACTTTACGAGCTTTAAGCAACTAAGTAAATTTATGGTAGGCAATATCCTTGACTTGAGCGCAGTTGCCGCCGGATATTTTTCCCCGAGACTTCTCAAAGGCTTGACTCGTTTACTTAATACTCAACTAGCGCTACAAACAAACAATTTCAACTATCTTTGCCTTATTTGTCTCGAGAAAACTGCCCTTTTGACGGGGATGAGTTTATTAATTAAAAGTTTTCTTACAATTTCAAGCGCATTCACATTTGACAACCTCGTTGGTCTAGCGGTTTCATGTCTGATTACCATGCCTGAGGTCGTGGGTTCGATTGCCACGGGAGGGCGCCGTACATTTGTGTGTATTTCCATGTTTGTGATGTCAAGTGTTTTTAATGTGTGGAAGTTATTTATTTACTTATTTTATTCATGGGATTGACGCTATCGCTCTGTGAAACTATTTTGGTGTAATATTTTATGGATATTTAGTAATTAATTGACGTTGAATAAAGAAAAAAAAATTATTAATTACGTTGCCTTGCTTGTCTTTTTAAAACTCGTATTTTACATCAACTTCCGTTTGAAATGCTTTTGTTAAATTTTCTCATACTTTTGTCAATTATATTCGTACACCTGGAAAAAGGCTTTTATGAAAGCATTTTAGCTTAAGACCTCAAGGACTTCAAAAAGTGTTTACGTGAAAACTACAGTATTAAAACCATAATAACCACTTATTCAAAGAGTATTCTCAAAGCCTATATATATTATATATGTATCTAATATATACAAATCCCGTGTGACTGTGTTTCTTATCGGGCTCCTTCGAAACGCCTTCACCGATTTTAATGATTTTTTTTGGGTCTATTGGATATGTCTAAAAATGGTCGTAAGCTAATTAATATGGCAAAACAACGTTAGCTAAAATATATCTTTAATATAATAGCCGGTAAATAACTTCACCAAATGCATTTCCTATTGGCGGGGACGCGGGATGTGACTTTGAATTCCTCGTAGTTTAGTGAAATTAACAAATAATTTTGAAATTACTGTTTTTGCTCTAACGTGTCGCAAACTTATCCTAGTTGCGTGGATGTTTAGTCATGTTACCTGCAGATCAAAGTGATTGGAAAACAAATCTTATCTTTCCGGTTTCCTCTTTAGGTTTCCTCAATAAAAATATAGATGGCGTAGTATCGAATTATAATTATCTTCTAAATAAGCTTGCCAGAAACGCGGTTCAAAAATGTGACTTTCCTTCTGCGTTGCTTCTCCTCACACACAATGTCAAATAGTTTACTCACACACAGAAGCCACGTTTCAAAGCCGTGTCTATATGCCGACAAACATTATCCCGAAGGGAATATTCCCCGCGCGTATATTTCAAACGAGAATATGTCACGATATCATCGTACATCGTATCAGCCATGCACGACCGCCTATAGATCCTCCTTACTGGCCAATCAAGATAGATAGTGAAGCTGAATATCAAACAATATTTCCCCAACGCAGGATACAAAGATATCGTTCGCATGTCACG
Source organism: Yponomeuta malinellus (assembly GCA_947308005.1). Taxonomy (NCBI): domain Eukaryota; kingdom Metazoa; phylum Arthropoda; class Insecta; order Lepidoptera; family Yponomeutidae; genus Yponomeuta; species Yponomeuta malinellus. Next base: position 4,850,412 of record OX370994.1, read on the forward strand.
TATGGAGATACGCGACTTGTAGATTTCGGCTCGTATTTTTACTTAGTTGTGCACTGTGTAGAAGGTTCGTTAGTGACTAAATAAATAGTTACATTGATCTGTGCTGACTAGTCCACACCTCTTCTCCAGGAGAGAAGTAACAGGGCCCTTATTATGAAGCAGATGTTTGACAGAGACGCAACGTCGCGCTTGAGCCCGACGAATTCACTCGAAAACTATTGACTCCATTAAACTCTTCAAAAAAAGAACCGTATTTGTCGCTATATTCGTGTGAATTGTCGGGCTCCAGCGCGACATTGCAAACCTACAGAACATATCGCTGCTCCATAATAAGGACCCTCGTGTTTACATATTTTTGGACTCTATCCCGATCACTAGAAAAGCTTGTTCAGATAATTGCAATACTTAATTTGCAATAATAGCGTCTTGCTGCACAACGATTGTCTGCTTACAAATAAAACCTTGAAATTAAAGTCGGTCGATTCCGTGTGGCGCCGGATTAAGAATAGCGTCACACCATTTCCTTCCGTGGATGTCGTAGAAGGCGACTAAGGAAATCAATTACCAGGAGACGGGCAGCAGCGTCTTCCTGAGATAGCAACCGCATACTGCGACCGCCAAGCCGCCTGCCAAGCGTGGCGATTATGGCAAAACCCCTCATGATTTTGAAAACCACGAAGGTGGCCTATGTCCTGCAGTGGGCGTCAAATGGCTGATGATGATGATGATGATGATGATGATGATGAATGTCGGTCGCTCGCTGAGAGAAGCCCAAAGAAAAATATCGGTTCTAATGCAAAAGTATTCCATTGTTTATTTCACGCGTTAAGCCTAATGCAATGGGCCGAAGATTCGTCGGAAGAATAAAAGGGAGAGTCAACAAAATGGATGTGATTATTCACAACGGCCCCTCCTATTATTATACCTCTGAGTAAATATCCCCGTTTGTAAAAATTTCAAGGAAGAGCGTAGCTGTCGCGGCCTAATGCGAAAACAGAGCCTCACGAAAGTTCGCCTCACTCCCTGAACACTTCGTGGCAAAAGGTCAATTATAGCATTAAATATTATTTAGATGACAAATGTATCTGAAATAAAGGCCAGTTCAATGCATGAGTTTCAATTCAAAGAGAATAACAATTTAAACTCTGTTAATTAACGACCAAATTTGAAAAAACTAAGTTTGTAGTTTTTATGCACTTTTCCGCCAAAATTATCTACGTACATTTTTAAATGGAAGTCTAGATTAACTTGTAGTTGTAGTCGCAGTTTCTGTGTTACTTTTAATAAAAACACTTGGGCTTTGATTTGGTCAAACTATATTTTTGAATCGATTTCACTTTTGAAAAGTTTCACAGTTTACTAATACCACTTCCCAAATTCTCATAGCTTCACCATGTGATGTCTATAAACATCCTAATGTAGCGCACAAAGCTTTAGATATAGAATAGCATCTAATTGAGCGGTGGTAGCCTAGTAGGTAGAACATTGGACTCGGAAGCGAGAGACCCAGGTTCGATTCCCAGTGCGGGCTATGACTTTTTGTGAGGTTCAATACCACTCGCTAACCGTGAAGGAAAACATTGTAAGGAAACCTGAGTGTCTGAGCTATTCGCATACCTCAGCGCTTGAAATCGCCAATCCGCGGTGGGCACGCGTGGTGATTAAGCCCATACTCTATCTCTGAGCGAATGGCTGTGCTAATGGAGCCTAATTTAGACCAGTTTCATGAATTTATCAAAAAAATCACTTAATTGATTCACAAATGTCTAAGCTAAAGAACTTGGGAAGTCACTACAAAAATTTGGAAGTTGAAATGTAAACCACACTTAATTACTTAAACATGCGGCTCCTCGTCAAAAATATAGAGCCTTTGTAAAATATATCTTCTTGCTTGAAAAGTAAACCGCATTTTATTAGTTCAAAAACATTTCTTTTATTATTTATTCTATAGTTAAATCTACTAAGCTAAAAAAATGGTGCTAATGGCCCCATTATAGGACGTTTTTAAATATAACATGTTATTGTTCTTCTGAACTATATTTACTGAACTCAAGCCGAGTAAGCCAGCAAAGCACCTGCCTAATGAGGAAGGCGTCCAAAACTGCGTCGAAAAAACACAAATTCAGTGTTAATTTTGTAAACCTGAGGTTTTAAGGCTTAAGGCTTATTTTGGCTTGCCTTTTGAAGACAAGTTTTTTGCTTACTAAGCCAACATGTTTAATGCACATAAAAATATTACAGAAAAAACCTCTAAAGTTTAATCACGGTATGAAAGAAAGTAATTGAACCACTGATATGGCTACAGAGGTGAAATAATATTGATAACTTCCATACAACGCAAAAAATTGTCCTGATCCCAAACTAGGATACCCTATACTATGTTAACCAGGCAAGGACATCACAAGCATGGAAATACACCTAGACTGAGGCCATGTGTACAAATATACGGCAGTGCCCAGTGGGAATTGAACCCATAACCCCCGGAATTGTAATAATACGTGATACCGCTAGACCAACGAGGCAGACCACTATTGCTATACACGGCGTAACCAAATCAAAGACGCATGTAAGGTGAATGAGTCACGAATAGTCAACAGAACGTCAACCTTTACATCATCATCATCATCATTCAGCCACAAGAAGTCCACTGCTAGATATGTCCATGGGCTCCCCCATGGATTTCCAAAAATACCGCTTGGAAGCGGCTTGCATCCTGCCAATTGGGTGAGATCATCTGACTATCTTGTGGCTGGTCGCCTACGCTGCAATTGCCGATATGTGGTCTCCATTCGAGAACTCTTCGGCCCTATCGGCCATCGGCCAACCTTTACTTGCCTCCACTTTACTCAGTTATCTTACAGGCGACTTTGCAATAGCAATGTATAGGGCGTCCTGCTTTCCACTGTACCTGTATGTAAAGGTTAATGAACTGTCGACCACTACTATCGAAAATATTTCATCAAAGTAGAAAGGTCAATTCGTGTGCAAATTTCAATATAAATAAATATATTTTGTATATGAGAGCGTGGTCGACAATGTGATCTACATTCTACCAAAATAATAATAATAATGCGGTGGTAGCCAAGTAGAACGGTGATAGCCTAGTGGGTAGAACATTGGACTCGGAGGCGAGAGACCCAGGTTCGATCCCCAGTGCGGGCATGTATTTATGAATCTGTTTTCTAAGTTATGTACATTTGTGAAGTTATAGTAGCAACACCACTCGCTAACGGTGTAGGAAAACATCGCGAGGAAACCTGAGAGTCTGAGCTATTCAAATACCTCAGCGCTTGAAATCGCCAATCCACGGTGGGCAAGTGTGGTGATTAAACCCATACTCTCTCCCTGAGAGAAGGCCTTTGCCATACAGTGGGACGTAGATAGGCTGCTTATGAATAATAATAATGTAGCCTATGTACGTCCCTACAGGCCTTCTCTCAGAGAGAGAAAAGCTTAAATCCTTTCACATTTTCTTCTTATGGGTTGACTGATAGAAAATGCCATTGGCATTAAGTCCAGCTTTTGTACACTTTCTTTGGTGCAATAAATAAATTTATAATTATGTGTATGTTTTTAATAAGCTTATATAAGTACCACTGCAGAGCACAGGCCTTCTCTCAGAGACGGATCCACCAATCAACCACCACCAGATCAACTACCGCGGTGGGCGTGCGTGGCCCAATCGATAACAATAATTTTAAATGATAGTCTGGTAGAGTTTGTCTTTATTTGTACACGAGAAATTATTTAAACTTCTTCTTTTTTCGTGTCTAAAGCGACGACGCTTACTTAGACATATACATATACACATACATAAGCTCACGCCTCTGTCCCAGAGGGGTAGGCAGAGACCAGGGACTGCCACTTGCCACGATTCTGACAGATTACTGCGCTTCCTCAACATTCAAGAAGAGGGAAATTATGTAAACCGTACCTTGCACTCAATAATGGAAGTGCTGGCCCCACACTTATGTATGGTAGCGAGACTTGGGTATAGCAAAAAAAGCAAGAAAGTAGGATTAATGCAGTAGAAATGGGGTCCTTGAGAAGTATGCCTGGTGTTACTTTGAATAACATTATACGCAATAGTTTGATAATAGAACGTTGTGGACTGAAAGAGGATATAGTGACTAGAATTGAGAAAGGAATGTTGCGTTAGTTTGGAAATATAGAGAAGATAAAGGAAGAAAGATTGACAAAACAAATATATCAAGTGAATGCGGGTATAAGGGCCGTTTAGAGACGTCCCAGGCGGACATATACTTCGACCAAATAGGGGATGTATTAGCAAAAGAGCAAGATAAAAAGTACCCGAAACCGACGTGCGTGCATGCAACGACTAATGAATCTTGAGAAAGCAAAAGTGATCTGTCAGGATCGTGGCAAGTGGATGTCCCTGGTCTCTGCCTACCCCTTAGACATATCGCTCTCAAAACCGCGCCACGGCTAATTTGAACAGTATTAGTGAAATTTGTAGTATTGTTTGTAGTATTTTCTGAGGTTAACACTAGCACTAGACATAATAAAACTGAATTTTAACGAATATTTAGATCGTAGATTGAAGATTTAATTTTAATTTCAATATCTAATAATCAATATTTTTGAGTTTATATAAAATAATTGTATTGAATTTTATTTCAATAACTAACAATCAGTATTTTTCAGTTTATATAAAATTATTGTAGTGCCAATTTAAATTTTAAAATTTGCCAAGATGTTTTTGGAACGTAACTTAATAATTTTTGCGAGGGTAGTAAACTAACAGTTTAATGCTTTCAAAAAGACGCCTGTCACCTCAGTCTACCGAGGCCACGGCACTTCCAAAAGTACCGAAACGTCGGAAAATTGTAAAATGGAAAAGTAAACAAGTAAATATCCGTCAAACTGGATGTGTTTCTTTATCTGGTTATTATAGCATAGGGTGTATTGGTTTGGGTGTATCAGTACGACGGCGCAAGTCACGCGTCTTGTGGCGTTAAAATTACAGAATTTGACAATTAATGTACTGGAAAGTCGCGACTGTTGACGTTAAAACGCGCGACTCGTGCTACCCAATATCCATTAAGCTATAACACAAATTGGTGCCGCAGCAGCGATTTAACAAAACTAACCCGATATTAAGCCCATTATTATAAATTACGCTGATTTACAATCCCTTCGTGGGTGTAATTGCTATTATTTCCGTTGTTTCGGCTCCGGCGGGTTTTCACAGGCGTCGACACGTCACTGGCATTGAACCCCAGCAGTTAAATGAAACGTGACTATACTTTTGTATACATATAAGTATATTTTATACTTTTTAAACTTTCAAGTAAGTGAAAGTCTAGCAAGTAAGTGAATAATGGCCGGTTTCTGAATTGAGAATTTCGCTAAGTAAATAGTTGACTGTAGTGCTGCCTCTTCGAATTTCTTAGAAAAGAACGTGACAGAACGTTACTTAAGTATTTACTTAGTGAAATTCTCAACTCAGAAACTGGCTCTAAGGAATTAAGTTAATGAGTCTAACGTATTAGTGGTCTTGGGTATATTAAATTTTGATTCTTGTTACCAAAAATATAGATATGTTTTTTAACGCTTTTAACATTTGAAACATAATCCACGTTTTTAAATTTTATTTTATAATTGTCACGTGGCTTACATTTTTTTTTTGACGAAATAATAAAGTGTGATGACTTAAATAATGTTTACCACATATCGATTTGATTCCCTTTACTTTATTTACTTATAGAATCGATTGGATCACCCTACAAAATATAAAGTTTTCTCTTACCCGAAACAACAGTCACGAGAGCTATAATGTTCTACCTATCGCTTTAACCCCCCAAAACAAACCTACTGAACCCTTTTCAATAAAGCGGGGTCGGTGCCCAGATGACCCCATGTAATACTAGCGGCACCCACTCGGCTCAAAGCCAACGATAGCAAGATTTGTATTTGTGCCCCAAAAGACTAATCCCGCTTTCATCTTGACTTTTATTCCTAAGTTTTGTTTACAATAACATTGTACTTGAGAGGACAACAATGAAACCTCACAAAAATTCTCAAATTCAGTCCACCATCTATTTATTTATTTAACTTTGTTCACTTGGCTACTTTAGTCTAATATTCATGCTTAATATCAAATTATGTATACATATAATATATTTTGCAGACAATCCTTATAGACATAATAATAGCATAATACGATTAAGGCAGACAAACCCAGACTTTTAAAAACATTATCTTATCCTAATCGTTAAACCTTAAATATTTAACTGCAATAAATATTTTTTTTTATTTACCTTTTAGCTGCCTTCTGTGTTTACTGTATAATTATAGCGGCTTGATAGTAGTTGAGCGTCGAAAATTGGATCAAACTTTGGGACGATTAAGGAACCCATCTAAAAGAGGCCTCGTCTCTAAATTACGAGAGGCGCCGGTGGCCTAAATTGTATCCATTATCTTTGTTACTTCTATTCTTGGAACAAATCACATATGGAGTTAGCCTTGCTTGGGACGTCTAAGGAACATCAATCGATCACCTACAATTTAACAACCCAATTATTTACCAATTATTTGTAGAAACGTCTCTATATGTTTTTCCGTATTTGGTAGTGTCCTTACCTAGTTGCCATAGAAAAAAACAATTATCCTACAGCGTGATTTTGGAATCTTTGGTAATATTTTAAGGGAATGTTCTGTTCATTATGATAATCAGCAATATTTTGTATTGATTTAACCGCAATGGTATTTACATATTATATACAAATATTTGTGATTTTTGACCTTTGGTTCGAAACTATGAACCGAAATTTAAAGTGGAAGGATGTATGTACCGTAACCTTAAAAAATATTTTCTTTAATTTTTTTTAATAAGTTTAATGTTTAAGTCTGCCGTCCGATATGCGTAAACAAGTGAAAGGACACTTGAGTTGGCCGGGCCCGATCATATTTGTTATATCCTCAGGGATCTTATTGGAGAAACGTATACAATGCCCCGTAAAGGATGTATTAACCTTTGCCAGCCTAAATTTTGGGAACGAAAGTTTATGTCTATTTCTAGTACCTATTTACATTGTGTTGCTTAAACAGCATTTAATTAAAATTCTTCATACAAAATGCGACTTAAGTGATATTTAAGAAGTGGTACATGATAGCCTTAGAAAAGAAAACCAATCATTTCAGCAGCAATTAAATCGCCTAGAGCAATTTTTGATGGCAATGACGAAAAAGCTGATAAATCGCCAGTTGTTATATCATAGAACAATTTTATTACTGTATAATGGAGAGAGAGAGGCATTTATAATTTATGTTTTGAGTTTTAAAATGCTTTATTAGCAATCAACTGAAAAAAAATCTTATTTATTTATTTATTTATGCTTCATTCTAATTTAAGGCGGTGGTAGCCCAGTGGGTAGAAAAATGGACTCGGAAGCGGGAGACCCAGGTTCGATTCATAGTGCGGGCATGTACCTACGACTTTGATTTTTTTTCAAAGTAACGTACTAATTTGTAGTACCACACACGTGAAGAAAGAAATCATGAGGAAACCCGCGGCTTGGTTGGCTCCGCACGTATTGACTTGTCTTTCCTGCGGGCTAGGCCGACTAAGCTATCAGGATGGTATAGTTACTGGGCAAGCCTACTCCATCTAAAAAGAAATGTTCCAGGAACTGTTGTATCGTCCGAGATGTGAGTCCATCTAGTGTGAGTGAAGGTGCCACTGGACGCTGTATAAACCATCTCATTACGTAGATGCAAAGTCCAAAACTTTTCAATCTTAACGCAGCTTTCAACCAACCAGCTCGTTGGACCGACGATCTGAGGCAGATTGCTGGCAGTGGCTGGATGAGGATGGCCGAGGACAGAAGGGGAGGCCTATGTCCTTGGGGAGGCCTGTGTCCAACAGTGGACGGGTAAGGACTTATTGATTGGTCGATGCTTAATTCACTGTTATTTGTTGATCATTACGAAATCAATTTTCTCGGTTTACTAGCCATTTTGAATTACAATTCAATAATTTGATAATTATTTCACAAAGAGACTGGCGATTTTCTGCAACGAATGTAATTTTCTGTAGCGATGTGCTATTTATTTAATTAAATGTAATTAATGATATCTCTAGGCTATTTAGGTCAAGTGTTTTTTTTTATACCGAGCTAAAATTGCGACTATCGAGCAGAAAAGCGTATTGCACAGTGAACCTGACTGTACAGGTATGACAGGATACGGTGCGACCCATTTCTTTGAGCGAGAGTCTACTCGTCTCGCGGCAAACATGCTTTCAGCCGAAGGTACGTAGAAAGTCGGTACTTCTCTTTCAGCCGCTATCAAATTAAGCTTGACACTTGATTTCAATTGGTTGGTTTTAACAACATTGAAGAAGGATAGTATTTTCAGAGGCTAACACGAGCACTAGACATAATAAAACTGAGTTTTAACGGAAATTAAAAAATTGATAATAATTGTTTTGTAGATTGAATTTTAACTTCAATAACTAATAATCAGTATTTTTGAGTTTATAGAAAATTATTGTAGCACCAATATAAATTTAAAAATTTGCCAAAATATTTTTGGAATGTACTCGTAACTTAATTCTTTTTGCCGAGGGTAGTATACTAACAGTTCATGCTTTCAAAAAGAAGCCTGTCGCCTCAGTCTACCGAGACCACGGCACTTGAAAAAGTACCGAAACGTCGGAAAATTCTAAAATGGAAAAGTAAACGAGTAAGTCCGTTAAAATTCATTTTTATTATTGAAAAAGGAACTAACTTACAGATGGGATAAAATTTATACTCGGAACAGAATTTCAGTGACATTTTAATCCATACTGGGATGATATTGGGGTCAATTGATTTCATTTATAGATTATCACTGAAATCTAAAACGTTTTTTTATTATTTCGATATTTTTTTTGTTATTATTATGCTACTTTTCTTTCTAGAACTGTCTTTTTTAAGTAAAATATAATCTGTTTTTGTAATAACTGTACTTCGTAACAACAGAAGTAAGTAGCTAGGTATTTACAAATAAAAAGCGCCACCCCAACCTCTCATTCTGCAGAAACACACATTCTAACTCATGTAGGTACTGTGCGCTAGTTGGGCCATTTAAATTATATTTTTAATTTCAATTAAAGCAATACTTGAAAGTCACGAATGTAACAGGGGGCAATATTTCAATTGGCTAGCCGGCATTACAGTTTATTCTGTGCACGTGCGACCCGCGCCCGTGCCGGTCACGTGTGACTTTATTGCTTCTCCGATATGCCACGATCTGCTGGAAGAAAACTCTGTTCATCTGTTTACATGTTCTTTTCTGGTTAATCTCCCTGTGCCATAAAGTATAATAATAAGAACAAAAATTAGTAACAAATTAATATTGCCTCCTGGCTCACTCACGTGGACCAGGGGTAGAAATCCCCATATACTTCAAAACTAAGGGAGTTCTACGCATAAGACTAAGGGTAAAACTTTGAAATCGGGAAAAAATATCAGCTGTTCTATAGTAAGGCCAGACGAAGACAATACTTTACTTAGTATATTCTTATATTCAGTATATTATAGTTTATCATATAGTTTAGTCCTCATCCAAGTGACAGGAAGGCGCTGGATGCAGGCCGCTTCCAACCGATCTTTTGGGAAATCCATAGAGGCCTATGTCCAGTAGCGGGTCTTGTGGCTGAATGATGATGATGATGATGATATAGTTTAGTATATTATATTCATATTCTCATCTTCTCATAAATGAAAATATACATTGTTCATAGCAAAAAATATTCGTTTTGACAAGTAGCTATTTTTGGATGTATATGGGAGTTTCGTTATGCCTAGCTTAGAACTAACAAAATAAAAAAATAAAACTATATCACTTCCACACGACACAATCATTTGTCCTGGTCACAAACTAGGATACCCTGTGCTATGGTAACCAGGCAAGGACATATGGAACATGGAAATATACCCAGACAGGCCATTTGTACAAATGTATAGTGGCCTCCAGTGGGAATCGAATCCACGACATCTGGCATGGTAATCAGGCGTGATACCGCTAGACCTATAAAATAGTCCGCACCATCTGACTGTAGGTTTTATGTCTAAATCGCTCCATGGAAGATTTTATCATGTAACTGTGTACTGTGCCCTCAACCGGGCGGCCTATATAAACAACTTCTGAAGGCTTAAGAGGATCCCGAGATGAACGCTTCTTGTTCAGGAACTGGGCTGTAATGAAGGTATTAATGAAACCTGTACGGTTCGTAGATTGGTTGCCAGAGTGCTTACATCTAGCCGTAAACATTTTGATGTGAAATGTAATTACTGATTTTTTATTAGTTTTCAAGAACATTAATTTTTACGCATCTTAATTAAGGCAAAACTTGTTTCACCCTTACCTTTATTTTCTTCTTAAAGGCCCATTTACGCCGGGGCAACACTGTGCGATATTGCGGCATGCCACAAGGCAATTAAAAATGTCGCACATTGTGGCAAGAATCGTGCGGCATGGCAACACCTTGCATCATGTAGCAGACTGTCGCAGCTTGTATCCGGACACGATGTTGCCTCGGCGTAAAACAAACTGCCGCAAGCTACATCGGCCGCATGATGTTGGTGATTCTAGCATGCAAGAACGAGCCGGATGCCACAATTTGTAGCATGCCGCACTGTGGCACGATGTTGCTCTGGCTTAAAAGAGCCTTTATGTTTCGTCTCCTATCAGAGCTATCTTTCTTTTCGAGGCTGCCAAAACAATGAAAGACCTGGAAGAAGAACTCTATGCAAACCACTGTCTTTGGTCTCCCAGGTCCCCTTGAAGTTGAAGGAGACTGTACTCGTTGTTATTGTGCATTATATGTCGATATACCCTAGTTTCCATTTCTTGATAGTGTTAAGCTCATATTTTGTAAAAAAGACTATTTTGTATAGAACGTGAGTAATGAGATCTGTCAGGATCGTGGCCAGAGTCAGACTCTAGTCTCTGCCTACCCCACCGGGATACAGGCGTAAGTTTATGTTATGTTACTGACATTTCGGAGAATATTATAAGACTCTACTCCTGGTATGTTATTATTAGTACGTTACGAATTTAATAATAATAATAAATTAATATTATTATTTCCAGAAAAGTTCAATACTTTTCATCATCATCATCATCAGCCATTTGACGTCCACTGCAGGACATAGGCCTCATTCGTCGTTTTCATAACCATGAGGGGTTTTACCATAATCGCCACGCTTGGCAGGCGGGTTGGCGATCGCAGTATGCGGTTGGAATCTCAGGAAGACGCTGCTGCCCGTCTCCTGGTAATTGATTTCCTTAGTCGCCTTCTACGACATCCACGGAAGGAAATGGAGTGGACTTTTAATAAAATTTAATTAAAATATATTGAGAAATTTCTATTGAATTAATTACTTCTTAATAGTTTTACTTTAAAAATCAAAAGCGAAATTATAATTAAATAAATTACATTGAATGGAGTTTGGCTGACAAAATGATTAATTCAACACGTAAATTTATAAGCAGCTTGTTAATAAATAAAAAACTGAAAGTAATCTAAAGAGACAAGTACTTAGGTGAAAGACGCTTCGTAGACTGCAAACTCTTGGCACGAATTATAGTCTCCGATGAACCGTTTAATGTGAAGCAACCATTACTCTGCCGTTCATTAGAATTTCATTCCGTAGGTGTTCATCAAAAGCGCTCTTACAGTGACAATGTAAAATTTACAACTGACGAGGGATCTCCCAAGTTACGGCGATAGGCCACAGGCGACAGTTTATTGCTTCAACCAACTTTACTTACGCCTCTCCTATGACCTGTAAAACAATAGTTATAGACGTCAGTTTCCTGTGTCTTATCGGCGGTATTATTCCGGCTGGTCCTAAGTTAGGTTGTGATAATACTCTGACACTAGACAGTAGGATGGGCCGTGAGGGTGAGCACACAGATTACGTGGTCTCAGATAGGCCGCGAATGACAGCGGATAGGAATCCGGTGGGCAATGAAGCTTTGCGCAATAGCCTCAATGTCTACAAGAGGTTGTAATCTTCGAATAGTGTTTTCTTACGAAATGGGATCTCGAATAAAGATAGATTGATAGAATATTCTTTATTGTATACCTACATAAGCAGCCTATATACGTCCTACAGTAGGGCACAGGCCTTCTCTCAGGGAGAGACTATGGGCATAATCACCACGCGTGCCCATCGCGGATTAGCGATTTCAAGCGCTGAAGTATGTGAATAGCTTAGACACTCAGGTTTCGTCACGATGTTTTCCTTCGCCTTTAGCGATTGGTATCGCTACTATAACTTCACAAATGTACATAACTTAGAAAACCAAGTGTACATGCCCGCACTGGGGATCGAACCTGGGTCTCTCGCTTCCGAGTCCAATGTTCTACCCACTAGGCTACAACCGCTGTGTATTGTCCGCTGTGCCATACCGCATCGTATGTACACCAGGAATTACATATGAGAATTAAACAATAACGTAGTAAAGTACAATTGGCGGCCTTACTACTAAAAGTAATTTCTTCCAGACAACCACTGGCGGAAAAACTTTGAGAAGCTAAATGACGGGTAATCGGTGCAACTTAACAATACCAAGCAAGATATTTCTATATTTAATACATATGCATAAACGGTACATAAATATGAAATAAATATAGAATGAACATACATAAATAAAAATTATTATGTGAAGGCAGGAGATGAACGAAAAATATACGTACATACTACTAGAAAGAGATTTGACCAAAAATAAAAAGCAAACATAAACTAAGGCAAAATAATGTTTTACACTCTGCTCTTGAATACTGACAGGGACGGTGAAAATCTTACGGTCAGAGGCAGATCGTTCCACAGACGGCCAGCTGCGATAATAAAGGAATTGTCGAAGCACCTTCTCGAATGACTCGGTATACCTACGTAAACTCAAGCACGTGTTCCGGAGGGGTAGGCAGAGACCAGGGGTTTTAACCTGCCACAATCATGACAAACCTTTTTTGCTCAATCAACATTCATTGGTGGTTTTAACTTGTACTGCATAGTTAATGTTTTCCTACTTTTGTAAGAATATTAACTACCTACGTTTTAGAATTGCAAGTTGTTGATTACACTCATGGGATCTTGTTAGGTAGGTACTCGTAAAAAGTTATGTGTTAGATTTCAGATGATTTGAGATAAGATGTGGTTTTTTATTGAGCGGAGTGTCCGATAATTCGACCGTGGCTAGCATTGTACATTGACATTTAAAACACAGAATGTAAATTATTTACATTGAAAGATTTTTTAGTTTCTTGATTTATTGTCCTATGAGGGTGTTTCTATACCCGATAAATTGATTAATTGCTTTGTTATCTTCCAAATACTCTGAAAGTAAAAAATCAAGTGATTTTATAAAAAAGATCAATGTGTTATTTAAAACGAAAGCCAAGGTAGCCAACTTATTTCGCTTAGTTATTCTTAAATCTTTGCTAAACTAAATCAAGAGTTACTGCGTTTTTTCAATTTCAGAACTTAAAGATAAACTGTCAAATTTATAAAACTACGGATACTGTAAAACACTTCTCAGAGGTAGCTTAAGTAACTTAAAATCACGCAAACTAGATAAACATTATCATGCAATGTCACTTAAAAAAATTAGAACAGTAATAGTAGGTCAATTAAATACAATTTATTAAGTCAAATCAAAATAATCAAATCAAATAAAAAGAAATATGGCATACCATAAAAAATGTCACGTTAATTAAAAACAATACAATGTCAATCTATGGTATGTCACGGCAGTGTCACAAAATTACTTTTCGGTTCGGGAACTCAATACCTACATCGTTAGCTGCAATAGAAATATCAAATATCCTATCATCAAATATCAAGTTACTATGAAATGAAGATATAAGCTTAGATATGGGTGTTACTGCGGTTTAGGGTAAAAACAACCCCTTGAAAATGAAGGGGTAAGCCCCATCACCATTTCGTTTTAATTGAAGGCATGTTTTGGCCACCCCACGTTTGAATTTGTCATATCATTTGCATAACTCAGCTATTTGGTTGTTTGTACCCCCAACCTTATTTCTCATGTTTTCATATAGGTAGCGTACATAACTTAAGCAGCCTATATTAAGGCACAGGCCATCTCCCAGGGAGAAAGAGAGTTTGGGCTTTGTCACCACTCGTGCCCACCGCGTTTTGGCGATTTCAAGCGCTAAGGTTGTAAAGGCGCAAACGATTGAACGCGTCAAATTCTGAACTTTGATACAAGTTAATTGAAACTCATTAGACGTTGCATGCACGCACGCCGGTTTCGGGTACTTTTTATCTTGCCCTTTGCTAATACATCCCCTATTTGTTAAGGAAGTGAAAGTGATTTGTCAGGATCGTGGCAAGTGGCAGTCCCTGGTATCTGCGTACCCCTCTGGGATATAGGTGTGCGTTTATGTATGTATGTATGGTCATTAAAATTAAGTCAGTCGAGTCACACTATTTTCTCCTTTTATCTAAACCAAATTTAGTAGATATATTAAAAGTGCTTACGTCGTATAAAACTGTCCGCCTCCACGCTAACACGAGCTTCGTCTATAACATTTGCAACACTTCTTCTTATACCAGTGACTACAAGTTTCATTCCCGTCTGACGTCACCCCGCCACCATTGCTTACGTTATCGAAGCTATAAGCTATCAAATTTGCTTCTCAAAGTAGCAAATTGGAGATCATACAGAAGGACCATTACTATATTTCCTTACTATATTTCCTTTTTAGGGGTCCGTACCCAAAGGGTAAGACTCCGCTGTCTGTCCGTCTGTTACCAGGCTGTATCTCATGAACCGTGATAGTTAGACATACCAGGAAAGTGATGTTTTTGCCGTTTTTGGCTCGATATTAATAACGGCAATAGGTAGACGCTTGAAATATTCAAATGTTGAAAAAATAATGGTGCGGAACCCTCCGACTCGCATTTGATCGGCTTTTTATGAACAATAAAATGTGCTCTATCTATCTTTATTTCACTAATAATGCGCATCTTTTGAAAGAAAGAAATACACTGTAACAAATTAACACATCACAACAAAGACAAGGCAGACCACTTTGTAATGGGAGCGTTCCCAACTTGCCTAAAAGTAAAACTTATTTATTAGATTTGT
This sequence comes from Yponomeuta malinellus, assembly GCA_947308005.1. Lineage (NCBI taxonomy): Eukaryota > Metazoa > Arthropoda > Insecta > Lepidoptera > Yponomeutidae > Yponomeuta > Yponomeuta malinellus. The sequence continues at coordinate 4,865,538 of OX370994.1, forward strand.
AGAATGTTTACAAGATCAGTGTACCTCGGATTTAATAACATATTTATAGCGAAAAAGGGGAAAACTTGCGGAGATCCACTTCTGTCTTTGGCAGCTGATGCGTCGGGTATTTTAAACTGCATAAAATACCTTCACGTTCAAGTCGTTCATAACTTAGCAAGCCTAGCTTAAAACCTAACGGACTTATTTGTAAAAACACGATTCCTCTAAAGCTAATCTAAAACTCTGTTTATTTAATCTGTTATGTCATCATCATCTTTTCCTTGTAAAATCTCCACCACAGACTATTTTAAACATGTCCATACAGCATCTGAGAGGTCACTTGGCCTATTTTTTTATTGTATATTAGTGTTGTTACTGACCTAACGGTGAAGGAAAACATCGTGAGGAAACCAGAGTGTCTGAAGTGTTAACACACCTCGCGTGATGACTATGCCCGTACTCTCTCTCTCTCTCTCTGAGAGAAGACCTGTGCTCTGCAGTAGGACGTATATATGCTACATAAAAAAAAGTGTTGGTACTATACTCTTTTTCCTAAAGTGCCTCTCCATCATTGAAGGTCGTCATTCGGCTTTCGACATAGTCCTACAATTCAGAATATGTTTTGACTTCAGTCCGATTCTTGATGTTGTACAACTAAGAGATATTTTTACAAACCTCCTCGTCCCTTCCATCTCGTACATCCCTATAGTTTGTAGCCGCTGGTAGTAATACATCATCATCATCATCATCAGCCCACCTCTGCCCAATGCTGGGTATAGGCCTCTTCCCCATCACGCCATCTCTCGCGGTCTCTCGGTATTCGCATCCATTACATACTGTGAAGGTTTTAACATTAACTTACCGGCCTGTGTTACTACAACTGTGGTACTTTATTATTGACTAGCAGTGCCCGCTATAAAGTTCGCTTGGTTATCGGATTAAACTATAGCCTATTTCTTCCCTGAAGGTCCGTTCTAAATACTGATAAAGAATTTTTGAAATGGCATAAGTAACTTCGGTGTTTATCCCGTACATACAATCTCGCAAACATTTTCTCTTTAAAATATAAGTATTTAATAGTATAAGCAACCTGGCGACCGCGGACCGGACGACGCAGTGTGGGAACGCCCCCCACCAGATGGTCTGACGACCTGGTTACGGTGGCGGGGAGTCACTGGATGCGGGCGGCACAAGACCGGGAAGCTTGGAAAACCATGAAGGAGGCTTATGACCTACAGTGGGCGTCAAATGGCGGATGATGATGATGATAGTATACAGTATGTATGTACTAGTAGATAGGTATGAATCCAGCGTTTGATACTTCTGTTTGTGACTATGTTAAGCCAAAGGCCCGTGAAGAACCTCGCAGCGAAGCTCGAAGGGGCAATTTCCTTAAGTTGATTTTCATGAGCCATATACGTATATCACACTTTCTCTCTGTGATAACAAGTGGAAATATTGGCGTTTTTCGTCTGGAACGGGTCTCGTGTAAGTGAAATGGTATTATGGTGCACTGATAAAGTTTGAGACGGAATAAATCGTGGAGACATTAAATTTAAAATTCTAAATAAGTTCGAGAAGCGGTGGTAGTACAGCAGTAAATGCCTCCCACCCTCATTTGGGAGGTCGTGGGTTCAAATCCCGGCATGTATGGAAGCCTGAGTGTCTGATGTGTTCACATACCTCAGTGCTAGAAATTGCCAATCCGTGGTGGACACGTGTGGTAATTAACCCCAAACTCTCTCTCTCTCTCTCTCTCTGAGAGAAGGTCTGTGCCCTGCAGTGGGATGTATACAGATTACATTTTGAAGTGCTACGGTAGGTATTTGGCAATGTTTACTTTCAAACCACAAGAGTAGGAAAAAATTACAATATTTGCCTAAATGCCAGTTTTTATTATTTTAATTACAAACGTGCAATTTTTCCAGAGGGAAACAAAACGGGCTATTTATTTACTCATTTCCTTTTTAAACAGGATGTTCTTTACAAAGTAATAACACATTTGGGCGGCGCGCGTCATTTGCCCCGTTCAAATAAATAGCGCCATTATAATAACGTCTACAAAAAACCGACAGAAGCTCAGTACTTCAGGAACTTTGGCCTTTGCATCTACGTAATGAGATGATTTAAAGTCCAGTGGCACCGTCATTCCTTCAATCACACTAGATAGGTGAAGGGAAAGGGACCACTTCAGTGCCTGGCACAATGTTTTTCAGAGGGAGTACGATTGCTGAGCACCTATACCATCCTTATTACTTAGTCGGCCTAGCCCACAGGAATGACAAGTCAATACGTGTGGAGGCAACCAAGTGAGTTTCCTCACGGTGAAGGAAATCTTTAGGAAGGCCTTTAAGTAAACGTAATTAAACTATCTATCTGTTTTTTTTTTTGTTTTTTGGAACGGTTATATCCACGGGGTTGAAGCTTTAAAGAGTGGTGTAATCAATTTTGGTTACGCTTCCAGCAGCAATTGATTGTAATCATAGATCTATTCTGGACCCGCACAACTTTGGGACCCACCATTCTGACATCAAGATGAAGGGTTCGTAATCGTAGATTTAAACTCGCTATATCCAGGATAGACAGCGTAACCAATTGAAACCAATTTGAACTAGTGGTAGCCAATTCACAGCTATCTTTCGGGGTAGGTAGCGTCGGCAAAATCAGACATGAATTTCAAGCAACCCACGGTTCTTATGTTATTGTGGAAAAACCTTTTTCTTGTACATTATAACCAAATAAAACAATCTTTACAAATCGTTCACGATACAGGCCTAGCTTAGTGTGGGGACGTCAATGCACAAAATAAATCCTTTCTGTATAATAAAAAAACAGGAAGGATTAAAAACTCTGCGATACCAAAATTTCAATAAATAAAAAAAAAAAAAAAATTTCTTACCATTAACAAATGTAAGTTTAGTGTCCAATAAAAAGTTATTATTTATTTTGATGCTTTTATACAAATAACTATTTGGTAATTCGGATAAATAAGACTGATAAACTAGTCGAGCTGAGATATCCGCACTTGGCCTCATACGAAGCGTGCCGGAAAAACGACTCCTGCCAGTCTTTATCTTTCTAGGAAGCCAGCAGTAACACCTGAAAGGACCCATGTTGGCATTCCGTCGTTTTTTCACGTTATGGGTTTTCTCCTCGAGATACGGAACGCCGTTAATATTTTGTTTGTGAAAACATCGTAAGAAAACTCGAGTGTCTGAGATGTTACAGCGGTTGCTGTTTTTTTTTTATTAGGACAAACAAGAGTTTCTCCTTTATATATTTTATAACATAATTCTCGTCACAAATTATTACTGCAAGCTAATTCGTGTGCTCTTCAAAAATTACTCAACAGCCGCCCTCACCTTTAACTTACTCATATTAAAGTACTTAGTGAGATATATTTTTGGATGCATGTCTAGTAGGTACATTTTTTTATCATCTTAGTTTAGAATAAGTGGCATGTTTCTATAATATCTCTATATTTAATAAATTCATTAATAAATAAAAATAAATATAAGTAGTACTTGGATGACCGGTATTTTTGTTTGTTAATCGAGTTTTTTGGATATTATATTTAGATACAATGAAAAGGGGGAAAAAAAGGAAAAAATAATCGGACTAGAGGCAGGCTCGAACCAGCGTCTTCTAGTTTCGGCACTGCCCGATTTCCCAACTGAGCTGTTACAACCTTGTAGATGGTGGCGAAATGTACCTTCGTATTCTGATTTTTTCATTGCCTAAAAACACGGATAAAACGACGTTTTCTAAAAATGAAACCTAGCTACATCGAATTATCTTCCCCGAAACCCTGTGCATACTAAATTTCATGAAAATCGTTGGAGCCGTTTCCGAGATTCAGATTATGTATTATAAGGTATATATTAAAGTTTTGACACGAATTGGTCGTTTAAGGTGGGACGATTCCCGTAAAAATGATTATTTCCAAATTTGTTAAAAAAATTACATAATTATACACTGGAATTATGTCTGTCTGCATTAATTAAGATTTTTATTTGCGCCAATACATATTTCCTTGAATAAAACTGTAGTAGGTTAAATAAGATCGATAATGTTTGTATGGACTAAATTGTCTAACTCATTTAAGCTATTAAACCAGTGTTTTTTTAAGAAACTGTATATTAACGCAAATAAAAATCTTAATTAATGCAGACAGACATAATTCCAGTTTACAATTATGTATTTTTTTAACATATTTGAAAATAATAATTCGTATGGGAAACGTTCCACCTTAAAGGTATAAGATAGTTTTTTTTAATACCCAGTAGATCCAATAACAGTCCTCCTCGAAGGAAAATTCTACAGCGTACGATAGGTCAACTATGAGGCAGTGTCAAAATCTCAGGGCTAAATAAATAACACCTGTCTTGTTAAGCGTTGTTCTTTTGTTACTTACCACTTACCTTTTGGCGCCCACGGAACGGCGTTTGTATTTTGTTTTGTCAACATTTCGGGGACGGTGCGGCAACGATTATGGCTTACGTTTTATTTATGGCCACATTATATGGATGACGCGATCATCCGACTTGCTTGCGGTTACTAGCTACCGGGGGGGAACGCTGGCCCACCTGATTTTTCCAGAAAAGACTGTTGGTTTTTTCTGCCAGGCTTAACAATTTAAAAAAAGTTACGAGTGAAAGTAAATAGGCTGGTACATGGGCCTATGTTTGTACGAATCAAATACTGTTCATAAACCCTCATTATAAAAATTATGAAATCTAAGTCGTGACATGAAGCTAATGCGGATGGAAACGCCACTAAGGATTATTAACCTCCTCAGTCCTGGCCTTGAAAATAACAATCTAAATCCATTGATATTTTCAAGGTCAAGACTGAGGAGGTTAAATCATCCAAATAGGGAGTGTATCAGCGAATGGTGAAATGAAAGTACTCAAAAACGGCAGCAACTGATGAAAGAGGTTTATCAGGATCTAGGCAAATGGCAAACCCCGGTCTCTACCTGCCTCTATGGGATGCGGGCATGATTCTATGTACGTTGACGACCTCGTGGCGCAGCGGTAGTGCATCTGCATACCATGCGAGAGGTCCCGGGTTCGAATCCCGGCTGGCAACAAAAAAAAACCCCAGGTCTTGGATGTTTACATGTTTGTGATGTCGTTGTTTCCGGTTCCCACGACACAGGGTATCCTAGTGTGGGGCCAGAAGCAATGTATGTGCCTGTATGTAATGTAAATGTAATGTATCTATGGAATCAGCAAAATATCGTTAGATCTATCTCGACTTTATGTTAATGATTCCGACACATTTTACACGGCAACGACGAAGTGAACTAAGACACGAGTTTCCATAATGTTTTCTTTCTTGAGATTGTTTTTCTTCATTAATGTTTTTTTTTTATGTATTAAGCATACTCTGTGCAAAAAAGCCTCTTATAACATTAAGGATTATTTGGAAGACAAGGATGTCTGGTATTTAAATAATGTTAACAGGAACGATTGTATCTAGTGTAGTGTAACTTTAAGTTGAAAACTCTGTTAATTAAGCAAACCTGTTTTGAAAAGAATAAATGTGGAGTTTCTTTGTTAGCTTCTTGTCCGCATAATCTATTAATTGTGAAACTATCAGCTTTGACGTTCATTAAGTTAACATTTTGTTTTTATAGTGAATAAAAATTTTTTGACTTTGACTTTGACTTTTTTTTCCTTCAGAGCTTCGGCCTCGGCCCTACTGCGAATCGAAATTGGGCGATGCGATTGCGCAGCCTAGGCTTTAAACGACTGCACACATTACGAAGAGCCGGCAACGTCCAGGCGCAACGTTATAAACTAAAATAAACCTTAACCATAATAAAACTGAATTTTAACATTTACTTTTCCATTTTACAATTTTCCGACGTTTCGGTACTTTTGCAATTGCCGCGGTCTCGATAGACTGAGGTGACAGGCGTCTTTTTGAAAGCATTAACTGTTAGTTTACTACCCTCGGCGAAAATTATTAAGTTACGTTACAAAAATATTTAGGCAAAATTTTTAAATTGAAACTACAATAATTTTATATAAACTCAAAAATACTGATTATTAGTTGTTGAAATGAAAATTCAATCTAAAAAATTATTATTTTATCGAAACCCCGTTGCTAGAAGTGTGACTGTAGATTTCATTTCAATTTCAATTTTAATTTTACCAAGACACCATACAGAGTACGTCAACGGTTGTGATGGTTAACGACCCCGGCACATGTCAAAGTGACAGTAGTTTTTTTTTGCATCGAATTAAAAAACACACTTTCGTGTGAGCGAAGGTGCCACTGGACGCTGTTTAAATTATCTCATTAAGTAGATGCAAAGGCCAACGTTATTTAAGGTTTCTTTTAGATTTAAATAAGCTAGGCACGTCGCCAGGCTGTTGTTACCTTACAAATGCCCTCGTGGAATGGAACGTATAGGTGGTCTATACAAGATTGGGCACAGATTTGTGACATGGCAGACGAGCGGTTAATTTTATCCAGGTAACAACAGCCTGGCGACGTGCCTAGCTTATTTCAGTCTAAAAGAAACCTTAAATAACGTTGGCCTTTGCATCTACTTAATGAGATGATTTTTAAACAGCGTCCAGTGGCACCTTCACTCACACTAAAGTCTATTTTTTAATTCGGTGCAAAAAAAAACTACTGTTACTTTGACATGTCTTATTTATAAAAACACGAATCATTAAAACACTCCTCAGAGACAGTTAAAATAGTGTATGTAGATTTTGACAATTACTATATCAATCGATACATCGTGTTTGCGCGAGTGTCATAGAGTGCAAGAGTGGCTTTATGAATTTAGCATAAAATTAACAAAAAAAAAAAAAAAACTAAAAAGACAAAAATAAAAATAACCAACAACCCGACTTCTGAGCATTAACTACAGCAGGCGGGACCCAAATGCAATAATGTAACTCATTGCGAGAAACCCAAGTTGGTCCCGCCTGCTTAGTAGTCGATGCTCAGCAGTCGGTTTGTTGGTTATTTTCTATTTCAGTTTCGTATGATTCCTTGAATTACAAAATAGCGGTAAAGAAGACGCACGATTGTTTGATATTTACCGTGTGGCCTTGGCCTAAAGCTATGATAATTTGAAGGCACATATCAATGAGGGCTTTTCAATGACAGCTGTCAGTTGAGTTTCATTTAAAAAAACTAGATGGCGCTGCAAGGAAAATAAATGTCATCATACGTTTTAAATGTTATTACTCTGTGATAATCTAAACATCTCTCATCTCGTCAACGAAACAAGCGAGCAACACGACAGAAACCGCAGAGAAGGTACAGTGATGTCATGTCAATTTTGACATATTATGTGACGTCAGCACCATCTATCGGTAACTTGCGGTGCTATATTTTTTTTTAATGACGCTTTGAAAAGCCCACATTTGAAAGAGCTTTCCAGTATTTTATTTACTCCCTTCCTCGTGGCTTTTACCTCTACTTTGTGTCAATTTTTATTTAATTTCCCGACCTTACACCGGGTCTTAGAGATTAATTACCGGAGCGATTCACTCCTTCATTCGTAAAAGCAGAGGGAATCCGAATGTAGTTTAATTATTTGTCGAGTTATTGACTTTTTAAAAATAAAATTACTTTAAAACATTTCTCAGAGGCAGTTTAAATAATCTGTGGTTAAGTTTTTCCCTTTGCCGCGGACTACTTAAACTCCCTCTGAGGATTTTTATAAGGAATCGTGTTTTTATAAATAAAAACGTACAGTTTTGAGACTTTTCACGCCAGGTCGCTGGATCTTTTCCAAAGGTAACTCTTATGCGGCGCAGCATTAGAGCGATTATCGGAAAAACGCACCAAAAAAAAAAATACTGTTACCTGATGTAACAGATTATCGAAAGCGTCTAAATTGTATTAAGAAGAAGGAGAAGAAGAAAAATATTTATTATACCAACAAGATACATCACAGAAACAAAATAAGCAGAAAAGTAACATAATATGCACAACAACAGAAAGAAAACTAAATATACAACAGACAAAACGAACAAATAAAGCAGACTTTTTACTATTAGAATCCCGAGACCTAATGAGTATGTTACTCGGGATGATATAGGGATTTTGACAACACTACTCACTATTTACTCAGTTTAAAAATATATGAGGTCTGATAATACATTTTACATAAGGCAGAGACACGGGAAAGAGCACTCACAATAGCGATTTGCGAGCGATTTGAAAGCGAGGCGATTGCGCAGCGAGCTCGCCGCGACTGCGCGACGTATACGCCGCGACGATGCCGCGATGACGCTGCGCCACCATTACCACCCTCGACGCCATTTTGTACAATCGCGTTCGACAGTCCGCTCCACCCCACTTGAGTCATATCAAATATATATTATGTAAACGTTTAGAGGTTCAATTTAGATTTCCACGGATACAACGTTATTTATAAACTGTAAACTTTGTGTGATCAGAGTCGACATCTTTAATATATTATTTTGGTGGAATCTGATCATATGATTATCATTCTTTTTTTGTCGGTGAAACTGATATCAAGATTAAAACATACCTTGAGTGCGATATCAGTTTCTACTCTCAACGGATCGAGTGATCAGATTATACGAACCCCATATACGGAATACACGACAGTCGCTCTATCCCAGTCGATTACTTGATAATGAATCCTCTCAGATTTGTCGTTGGCTTGTATCTACTTTCGTTTTCAGCGTCTTTGAAGTAACAAAGCCAGCAGTAGTGTTTCCTCTTCAGATCAATCCATTTTGCTACTGAGTGTCTAAAACGTGGATGCTCGTGCGAGCTCACCACGACGGCGTAGCGTGCGTTACGTAGGTACTTACCTGTTGGGTGTTTTGTAAAGTCATTTTAGGAGCATACGCCGAAAATTTTCATTTCAGCTGCTTTCATTATTTTTTGAGGGACTTATCGACTAAGATGCCAATGTGGGCTGTCTGTTCGCAGTAATTTTTGAAACTGCAAGCGTTTTTCAATAAAATTCGATTATTTTATAAATATTTTTACAACATTTTAATAGTCGTAGTGTCTTATTAACAAAAACACGATTCCATAAAATACTCTTCAGAGGCAGTTTATATAGTCTGTATTAAGGCGAAAACGTAACCGATTATTAATGATCCGAAACGATTATTTAAACTGCCCCTGAGAAGTGTTTTAGAGGAATCGCGTTATTGTAAATGAGACCATTAGTCTCATTAAATTATATTGAATCAATTTTCAATTGGGTAAGAAAAAGGGGTAGAAATACTGTAGCATAAAATTGGCAACATTGTAAACAACTCGTAGTACGCAATAGTCAATGTGCTATCGAATGTACCATGATAAACAAATGTGTGTGGAAGTAAATTACATTTTCAATCGCGTGTGTTCAAAAGGAGTTATTTTAATTTAGTTTGTACATCTATCAATAATCATCAATTAACGCCAATCACCCGTCGGCGATACGCAACGAAATAGCAGCGAAATGAACGGAAAATATCACGACCAATTAACCAAACATAAATGTCCTGTATAACACAGTCGGTGAGCCATATCGTGGGCTACACTTCGGGGCTACACCCTCTGCCATCCAGTGTTACTTGAACCTTTAGAAAGACCGACTGTGCAGTTTTGGGGGCTCCGATTTCCTTGGTCATATGTCTATATTAAGGAGAAGCAACCATTCAGTCGTGACGCTGTAATCGATGTTTTCGCAAGGGAGAGGGGCATTGAACCGATTACTCCTACAGTTTGTTCCAATTACGTGATTAATATAAGAATATTTATACAAACCTAGTGAAAATCTGGAATTCTTAGTAGAAATCTCTATGCTCCTCTAAGAGTTAAAGGATAGAATCAGATACACAATATTTTTTTAAGACACGAAAATTTTACAAAAACATTTCAATGCAATAATTGTACAAAATTACAACGTAAATGAGAATGGTTTCTGAATTAAGAATTTCACTAAATAAAGTAAGTAACGTTTTGTCACGCTCTTTTTTAAGAAATTCGAAGAGACAGCACTTCAGTGCAGTGAGCACTATTTACATAGAAAAATTCTCAATTCAGAAACTGGCCCTAACAGTTTCCGAAATTGTGCATTTCAGTTATAACCCTGCATTTTTTACCTTAACACTGAATGTTTTACTTCTGTTTTACAAAGGAAATTCAGTTTACAATGGCTACATTGTACTACATCTTTGAATTTCTCACTCACAAAATAGAAATAAAGCGCTTCGGCGTTCACGGCAGGATTAACATACGTCAAAAAGTTATGAAACGATTCGGACTTGTTTACCGCTGCCGAAAATTGCATTGGAACGGAGAGTAGTAGATGTTATACGTCGCGTGTTGTGTTGACAGACAAATTTGACACTCAGCTGTCTAAAGGAAAGGGTTTGGAATTATGGCAGCGCGGGGCCAAATTGATGCCGGAATTGAAAATGGCTTATAAAGTCGGTGATGTTATAATGAAAGTGGGTTTTACAATATTTATTTACGCGGGGCAATATTTTACGCGGTAGACATGTTCGCGGATCACAGTTGAGAGAGGGTTAAGGGAGTGTCCCCCCTGATTGGTCCGATTTTCTCTTGCGTTTCGTTTTGTCATTTAACAGTACAATAGGCACATGCAAATAATGGTATTTAGCTTAAAACTCACTCCGGCATAAGCTCCAGTCAGTCAGGTTACCATTTGTATGTCAGGGATTATGGGCGTTTCCTAGATTCAATCCATCGACAGGTAAGCCTACCGACAGTTGTAATGTGACTACATACTAACTGGTATGTTACTACTGACAAATTGTTTCTAATACAGTTGCTCAAAAAGTGGCGTATTGCAGGGACGTAGGTATAGCGTTCGGGATGTGGGCTATTACATACTCGAGCTTTTTCTTTACCTTTTCCGAACTCGTGCCTTCTCTTTCCCAACTGTCAAAATAATTGTCTATTAAAAAGAAAAAACCGACCTTTTTTACTAAAAAAAATTCATAGAAGTGCATATTCATGCAAATATTTCTAAAAAAAAGCTACTAATTTGTTTCAATATCAGATTTAATGATTTGATTCAATGAGTTAGGTTAGGTTTCATTTCATTAAATTTCATCTTCATTTCATATCAATAAAAAAATTCTACTGAAGACTTGGCTGTATGGGCATAGTTCCCTGTTCCTACCCAGAATGGGTGAAAAAAAAAAATCTCTGCTTATACCTATTCTTTTACCGTTGGCGCCATTTTCCAATTGTTTCATTTTTTCGCAACTGTATTAAAAATAGTTGTTCAGTACACGTGCGGAATCGTCATTGCAACTTGTTCCGACTCTCAACCCTCACCTTCAGCTGCGCCTCGGCTCGGGTAGACATTTGTCGGAACTCGCCAACCAACAGCTTAACGTGCCTTGCGAAGCACGGAACCGCTCGGAAAAATGCCACTAGCGTTAGGCATAGACGACGGCCCATCCATGCACTGAACGCGCCCAGTGTTGCTTAACCTTCGTGATCGTTTAAGATCACTCAGGCAGCCGGGGCTACGAGCGATTCAATATTTATTGCCTGTTTGTGGATGTCTGTTATTGGCCTTGTGAACTGTTTTCTTATTATTGTGATCAAATTATTTGTTCTCGCTGTTGATATCTTTAATAAAATAAAATAAAATAAAATAACAATGGTTTTCGATATTTAGACTTAGGAGGTCATACAATCTATTTTGAGTAAATTATACAAAATATTTGGTCGGTAGCGGAAATAAAAGTATACGGTATACCTCAATAAAAATCTCGTAGGAGTGCTCGTTTGCAGTTGATCTAAAACGCTGAGTCAGAGGCCATTTCGTTCATTCACTTTCGGCGTTACATTCGCTTGTAATTTTTTTACACTCACATTCTCGCAGCGTCACGATGGCGCATTTTCCCACTTGGGAAGTTCGAGAAAAAACACGTTCCTATTTCGTAAGTCTCTATAAAAGTGAAAAAAAAAATATTAAGCTTAGTACAAACTATTGTAATGAAAAAATGTAAAGTTCAAGTGCTTAATTAATACCTACATTATTTCCTTCCCTTCTACCACTTTTGAAATACAGGTGTTTACACTTATTTATTAATGCAAAAGTTTACGGGTAAAAATAAAAAAGAAAGAAAGGAAGAGGATATTTATTAATAGTCAAAATACGGTGGAAAAGGTTGTTTTTAAAAAAACAAAAATAGAAAAATAGAATGATAAAAATATTCCAACCTAAATAGGAAAAAAACCTATTTCGCAATTTCAAGTGCAGTACTTTAAACATGGATGGCAGCTTTTGCGACACAACAATTGCTCAGAATGTCTTTCCTAGTACATGGTTAGTTTCCTAGTATATTTCCTAGTAAATACTATGAGGGCCAAATTGAAATTAATCTATGTATTTATTTACTACGAATTACTATTCCCATTTCGATAGAAACTACATGTTTTGTTAGGTGTTATGTCCGTTATTGTATTATATACGCTTAACTCGCGCATTATTTTTCTGTGACAAAAACGAACGCAATTACAGCTAAAACACTAACCCATACCTCAGAATACATAAAAGTTCACTACTTAATTGAACAGCGAAGAAAAACAAGCTGTATTCCGTTTCGTTATCGTACAAATTTCGGAACGGCGAAAGCTAATATTATAAATCAAACCACGAAATAGAGTAAATAGCATCGAACGGCGAAAGCTAATATTATAAATCAAACCACGAAATAGAGTAAATAGCATCGCACCCAAGCTGGGAGTGAATTTAAAGAGCAACCCAATATCAATATATCGAGTTACATAGGGGTGCTTGTGCAAACAAATTCCTAGATAGTGATCGAAATGGATGAGGTACCTACCTACCTTACAAATAGAAAATAACGGAAGTTTTAAATTAGAAATAGAAAATAACGGAAGTTTTAAATTAGAAAATATACTTATAAGACGGATGAAACCCTCCTTAAGTTCTAATTTACCTTACAAATAGAAAAAAACCGAAGTTTTAACTTCGAAAGAACCTTTTAAGATATATGAAACCTTCTTATTTCTTACTATACTTAATGCGCATAATTTATTAAGAAATATTATGTCACCTTACCAGCGGATCAGTAAGTGGCAGTGGGCGAGGCACATAGCACGCAGAAGTGACGGCCCCATCGCCGAAAAGTTCTCGAATGGATACCACATATCGACAAGCGCAGCGTGGGACGACCAGCCACAAGATGGACATGGACAGATGACCTCATCCAAGTGGCAGGAAGGCGCTGGAAGCAGGCCGCTTCCAAGCGGTCTTTTTGGAAATCCATGGAGGAGGCCTATGTCCAGCAGTGAACTTCTTGTGGCTGAATGATGATGATGATGATGATGTCACCTTATTTCCCTTCAGGAACCCCGTGAAGGGGTTGTTTTACTCATCAATACAAGTAACATTTAGTAGGGGACCAACTTCGAACTCGCGAAAGAAATATCAGTTGTTCCATACTATATTTTATTCTTATCTTACCTTATATTTTGATTTTAATCGCAATTCAGAGTTGGTCGCAAGGCAAAAGTTGTTTATATTTTTGGTAGAATAAACCCCTTAAGTTGTACCGGACCTTTCAGCAACACTAGCTCAGGACTTTTTTCAACAAACATTACCTACGTTGAAAAATACACGCACCAAACATACAGCTTAATCAAAGGTCGACATGGCAAATAAAGTTATTTTGTTGCCGGGCTATAAACAAAACAGCGTTTTCCCTAGAGATTGTAGAGCCACGTTCGTGACTTCCCAGCTACAATGATTTGGCATAAAAGTTCAACTTTATTACATAACTTCCGTATCGAATATTTTTACTGCAACGCTGGGTGGGAGGTTTTGTTCGGCTAAACTAAACTGACATTACTGGTAACTAAATTGCCATTATTAACTTTAACTTTGATATAATATATATTCTCGGATTTTGATTTGATTTCATTTATTTGACCATCTGTGTGGCGCCGGATTAAGAATAGCGTCACTCCATTTCATTCCGTGGATGTCGTAGAAGGCGACTAAGGAAATCAATTACCAGGAGACCGGTAGCAGCGTCTTCCTGAGAGACCAACCGCATACTGCGATCGCCAACCTGCCTGCCAAGCGTGGCAATTATGGCAAAACCCTTTATGGTTAGGGAAAACCATGAGGGAGGCATGTGTCCTGCAGTGGGCGTAAAAATGGCTGATGACGACCACAAAATGGTACATTCATATTGATTTTAAAAATTAATTATGTGGGTCATGCGTCATGCACCAGCGCAGCAGGTATAAAAATATTAAAATGTCAACTTAAATACTAGTACTATACAAACTTATTTACAAATATATACGCACAAAATGAAAAATGGAAAATTTAATGTCAACCCAAGATTACAGTAAAAGCCATGTCATACAAAAATAACAATGCAAGAAATGTATCCTTTTGCATAAAAAAAGGTACTGAAATTATGATATATGAGCATAAACATTTATAGAAAAATTTATAGAAGCCTTATAGTTTTATAGAAAATTCTCTATACCCTTGTAGTTTTACAGACAGTCCTAAAGTAAATTGGACATTTTATTCATCTTAATCTGTATTTTACTATAGCCCTATATTATTACAGATTTACATGGTTCTGTGCAGTGAACAAAAAATTCAAAGATTTTTAATAAGGTACTTGGTTTTTTCAGATGTTAACTCCACTGCATTAAGATAACACAAAATGAGTGCTATTGAAGTACTGGCGACCAACTAACATAATAACTGTTTGGTATGTCGACTTTATATTTTTTTATTCAACGGCCCATTTATTTTTCATGTAACCTACATACGTCGCACTGGAGGGCACAGGCCTTCTCTCTGAGAGAGAGCACGGGCTTAATCACTTTGGTGTGTCTGTTTAATATCTATGTACCCTCAATAAACCAGTGTTTGACTAGCAGCCCGTGTTTCATTACAATCAGCAAGCGTGCCCATCGCAGATTGGCAATTTTAAGCGCTGAGGTGTGTGAACACTTCACATACTCAGGTTTCCTCACGATGTTTTCCTTTACTGTTAGCAACTGCTTATAAAAATTGTAACCGTTCACCGTAACGAATAAATACTTGAATTAATTTTTACATAGGGCACCTAAACTGACGGTCTTATTTTTAGGGTTCCGTAGTCAACAAGGAACCCGTATAGTTTAGCCATGTGCAATATTGTGAGCAAAAAAAAAACATTTTTTGATTTAGGGATCGTAATAATATTTCGGAACAGTCCTCCTCCACCCTCTCTCGGCTTGACGGTTAATTGAAGAAACACGAAAAAATTCAGGACAGTCGCACGTAATATACTGAACTTGAAAGGAAAACTAGGCTAAGTAGGCTTTACATGTTTACGAGTAATAGGCGACTAACTTATAAAAGGAAAACTTCGTAAAAATTCCATTGAAAATGACCTATATGAAGTTGTTAGTTCTGTAAAGGAGGTAAAAACCCCATCCTACGGAATTCTACATTGCGTGTGGCCCAACACGCACTTACAACACTCTATGTGCTCGTAGGAAAAGCACATAGTTTCTAAAGGCGTTAGAAAAATCATAACATAACATAAACTTACGCCTGTATCTGAGAGGGGTAGGCAGCTCCTTGACCAGGGACTGCCACGACCCTGACAGATCACTTTCGCTTCATCAACATGAATTAGTCGTTGCATGCACGCACGCCGGTTTCGGGTACTTTTTATCTTGCCCTTTGCTAATACATTCCCTACTTGGTCGAAGTATGCATTAGAAAAATACTCCTAAGAAAAAAGCTGCTGCACAAAAAGGAAAATTATATTTATGAGACAAGATTACAGCACGTCCGTATCCGCATATTGCGAACGGCATAGTGGTTCAAACAAAAAAACAAATCCGAGAGGTTCACTTCAATTCATTGGCATAGCTAACACAAGCGGGTTTTTCATCGCTTCCAGAGAATTCCTTCTTTTCCTTATAGTCACACAGGGTGCTGTAAATATAGTTTATTCGAGGACCCCAGCACTGCGGAGCAAACGAGGCCCCCGGGCAATGTTGCCCGCACAATCGTGACTGGACGCCTGATCTCGACATACAGTAAGCGACAGAAAAGGGTCAGGCCACTGTTCATCTTATCTTTTGCGACAAAAGCACGAGTCACATCGAAGTGGCTAGCAATAGATTAGAGGCTATGCAGTTAAATCGCTCGTAGCCCCGGCTGCCTGAGTGATCTTAAACGATCACGAAGGTTAAGCAACACAGGGCGCGTTCAGTGCATGGATGGGTCGCCGTCTATGCCTAACGCTAGTGGCATTTTTCCGAGCGGTTCCGTGCTTCGCAAGGCACGTTAAGCTGTTGGTGCCGGCTGCCGTCGATAGATGGCAGTCGTTAAGCCAAGTCAGAGGCCTTAGGGCGGCTTGAAAACTTCTGACAGTAGACGAGCCACTAGCCTACAAGCCTCCACCAATCCGGACTTGGCCCCCGTGGTGGAGTATGGCCTATACCTTCCTCAGGGAAGAGACCCGTGCCCCTCGGTGGGGACATAATGGGTTGATGATGATGCAGTTACATTAGCGCCGCCAATTGAAGAAAGTCGTATCTTAATACATAAATTTTGCAAAAAGTCTTAATCGTGTCCATAGCGTTTTTTAGGATCCGTGGTCGTAAACCTAAGTTAGAAAGCCTTTACATATCGTTTACGCCAAAAATGGCCGTGTTTGGCATAAATGCTATCTAGTTCCAGGTCCGTGACCCTAGGTTCACCTAGGATCTAGGTGTCTCCGACCAATGAGACCCGAATTACGTCCATGTGCAGCCAAAGTCATTTGGTCAAGTGGTTGGTCGGGCATTATATCTAAATTGTCATTACATGTTCCACTTCACGTTTATTACGTCACAACATGAATGTGCACGTACGTTAAATATTCAATCAGACCTGTTATCTAACAAAGTGCTAGCGTGACGCGTCACGTGTGCCATTAAAATCGTTTATCATTCATGATGCTCAACGCGATTGCCCTTGTGAACCTTTCAGCTCCTTGACTGTTATTAGGTAGATTAATACTATGCAGACAAACAGTGATAATTGGTTGATCCCTTTAAAATGAAAAATAAAAAATATATCTGAAAAACAAAATTACATCATCTATGAAAATGTCAACCGACTAACTATCACGGTTCATGAGATACAGCCTGGTGATAGACGGACGGCCGGACGGACGGACGGACGGACAGCGGAGTCTTAGTAATAGGGTCCCTTAACCTTTGGGTACGGATCCCTAGAAATGGCGAACCCATGTACTTAATACAGCTTAGAGCGAGAAAGACGATTATTATTTTGATAGCAATTATTATTATTATGCATACTGGATAATGGTAACTGCTACGTTCTGTTATTGTTTCAATGATTATTTCCTGCTTATCAAAAATATAAGGAAATCATGGTTAAAACTATAAAATATGTATCACGAGAAATATCAGCTATTTCATACAGTCCAAATCTGACGACATCAAAATGTATGAAAGAGAGTATATTATGTATTTTTCGTAACTTCTGAGTGTAAAATTTTTCCACAGCATAAAACCCACTTAAGAATTAATTTAGCCATAAAGGTAAAACAGACAATTCCTTATTCACGAGAGAGTCTTAAGACCTTTTTAGAGATTTTTTTCGTCTAGACATCATGCGTAAGGGACCATATTCATTGACTGACTGTCGAAGAAAGATTGATTATATTGCTGTATCGACGCGGAACCGTAATGTTAATGTATTACCTAAGTGACACGCGATCAAGCATTGGACTACCGGACAATGGATATACAATGACGTGTAAATGTAAATGGGAACAGAAGTTTCCAGAAGTTTCACTAGAAGTGGACGAACAGTAAAAACAGTTCTAGGTACAGTCGACAGCACATGAAACTTTACATGCGGGCAATCTATTCAGTTACGATACGGGTAACTTTGCAACTAAGATGTAAAGGTTGATTTGCTGTTGAGTGTGCGTTCAAGTCTCAATTTCTGTAACAATTTTAAAAACCTATTTAGAGGCTAAAAATTCCACCCATGCCGGGAATTGAAGCCGCGACCTCTGGCTAACCGTGCCAGCGCTCTCCCAACTGAGCTAATGGGCAAATGCCTGCATCAGTGGAATTTCGAGCCTCTTTACAAACATCTCTGTATTACGTACAGGCAGCGACATCTGGCCGAACCAATTTATGTCACTTGCAGCCCCGAGCAACCCACTTTGCAGTTAGGTTTTTACATCGGAATGAAATCGCTGATAGACGAGAAAAAAAATTGCATTTCTAATTTAAATGTAGAGGAGGTACCCTAAAATAAATTTTATTGGCGTGAATAATGAGTCCACCTATGCCAAATTTCAGCTTCCTAGTACATATCGTCTCAGTGCTAAGCAGTGGACAGACTGACGGATAGATAGATAGACAGATAGACAGCCGACAGACGCACGGACATGGCGATACTATAAAGGTTACTTATTGACTACGGAACCCTAAAAAAGCGAATAATAAATAAAAGAATCGTGAAAAAGAACGTGTTGTTAAACGTTATTAGAATTCGAGCTACAGACTTTAGTTTCGAAGACTTCCAATTTCCCGACTGAGCTATTATGTTACAACGTTATCGATAGTGGCAAAATGACCGTTCTATTCATACGAATTGTGTAGCAATCTTTTACGCCTAAAACACAAGGATAACGAAGGTAATTAAAAAAATTATAAGGGAATACAAATATATTCCCTTAATTTTTTTTTAATAACCTGTGTTAATACAACAATTGCTCATTTAAAGAAATAAGGTAAGTTGACAAAACTATGCAAAACTAAAAAATATACAGTAATTTCCAACCTGTGAAAGTAAATATAATCTAGAACAACCCTAATACCGCAATCGTCATTCTAAACGTCACTAGTATTCTATGATTGGTCCAATTAAAACATGTATTTTAAATAGATTTAAGCACATCAAACAGCAGCAGCAGCAGCGTCTTCCTGAGAGTTCAACCGCATACTGCGATCGCCAACACGCCTGCCAAGCGTGGCGATTATGACAAAACCCCTCATGTTTATGAAAACCACGAAGGAGGCCTATGTCCTGCAGTGAGCGTCAAATGGCTGATGATGATGACATCAAAACCTGGCCACAACTAAGACAAGCAACAAAAGCGCTGGCTATCTGTTAAATTTTCCTACGTAAAATCTGTTACAATATTGAAATTATATGTTGTCATGGAATTGAGCGCATGCCGCGAGGGTCGAGTTTATTTTATGAAGGGAGATCGACGTGTAGATTGCGTCTCTTCACAAGTTAGTTCCGGGGAAATGAAAAGGGAGAAAAGAATCTGAATGTATTCAATTGATTGTTTTGTTCCTTTCATAAATACTTTTTTATAGTTAGCGAAGTGAATGACAAAATAGTTAACTTATGGCACTTGTTTAATACATAACATAGAATCTAAGAAGATCAGCAACTATAAAGAAGATCGCCCTATTTCGTTTGAACTAAGTATCCATTTACAGAAGCATTTTTTTCATTATAAAGTTACAAGAACTGCCTTGAAATCCGCTATTTCATAGTTAAAATAAAAATATTGTCACCATTTATTGACACTATTTTTATTTTAACTATGAAGCAGCGGGTTATTGACAATACTTTTAAGTTTTTTATTCA
This sequence comes from Yponomeuta malinellus, assembly GCA_947308005.1. Classification (NCBI taxonomy): domain Eukaryota; kingdom Metazoa; phylum Arthropoda; class Insecta; order Lepidoptera; family Yponomeutidae; genus Yponomeuta; species Yponomeuta malinellus. Next base: position 4,885,189 of record OX370994.1, read on the forward strand.
ATAAAACCCCTAACCTATAGTTAAGTGTAAAAGAACTGAGCGCGACAACAAACCGTGGCACAAATTACGTGTTCCTCATAAATCTAATACATAAAAATCTCGTGTTTGTTATCGAACTCCTCCGAAACGGCCTCACCAATTTTTATGTTTTTTGGTAGGTCTGAGAATAGGTCGTCGGCTAATTAATATGGCAAAAGAACGTTTGCCAAGACAGCTAGTAAATATATAATAATAAACCTCCACACAACATAATAAATCTCCTCAGAAATATTTGTGTCCACATTACTCTCTGTACAAAAAAGAAGAGGGTCAACAGATACAATTGTTAGTATAGTCAGAGATTTTTTGTGGGAAACTTAGGATATAAACGTGACAATGCGTTTTTCGCTGAAACTTACTTTCACCAATAAATATACCTAAGGTTCAAGTATCACAATTGATTTTTTAAATCACACATTTTTCGCTCAGTGTTTGTAACATTTAAATTACCCTAACACCGTAAAACCGTGAAGGTAAAAACATCGTGAGGAAACCTGCGTGTCTGAGGTGTTCACATACCTCAGCGCTTGAAATTGTCAATACGCGGTGTGCACGTACGGTGATTAATCCCATGCTCTCTCTCTGAGAAAAAGCCTGTGCCCTACAGTGGGACGTATATAGACTTATTTTTATTATAGCACCGTAATACAAAAGTTAACTGCGATGGTCATACTCTAGATAATAATAATTCTATAACAATACCATCGCAATAACTCCACAATGATAAAAAAATAAAGTAACAGCCCTATCACACTAGCGATTTGAAAGCGATGCGATTCTGCAGACGCTGCGCCGTCGTAGCGATGTCGCAACGATTGCCACCCTCGACCCCATTTTGTACAGTCGCGTAAGATACGTGAGTAAGCGGACGTAGCATCGTTTAGAGGTTGAACCGTCAAAGTTATGGGATGCAAAGTTCGCATGCCGCGAGCTGCGTCGTCGCGGCGTCGTTACGGCGTAACCGCTGAGCGATAGTGGCGAGTCGCTGCGCAATCGCATCGCTTTCAAATCGCTAGTGTGATAGGACTAAGAGTTGTTCTCCGCGGGAGCGTGCGTTCAGTAACGACTTTTAGAGAAAGAGGTTTGTTAGAATCGTGACAAGTAGTAAATCTTGCTTTCTACCTCTTCGGGTTACAGACACGAGTTTTTCTGTAGTTCTCGTAAAAATCCGAAAAACTGTACATGCTAGTCGAATGTTTTTCTTACAGGGGCTTGATAGTGATAGGATAGCCCTCGGGTTATTTTTGGAAACTTGTTACCAATACTTTTTATCTCGCCCTTTGCTAATACATCACCTATTCGGTCGAAGTATGTTCGCCTAGGACGTCCCTTACCGGTTCTGTGATCCTCATTCACTCTATATATTTATTTCCTCAATCTTTCTTCCTTCATTCTCTTCATATTTAATTGGTCTGTAAGTTAAGTGTAACACATCTGTCTTATTGGCAATAAATGGTTATTCATTCATTCATTCATTCATTCATTCATTGATATGAGTATGACCAAACCAACATAACAATCCTTTTTCAATTCGAGTCACTAAATCATTCAATTCAGTCCACAATGTCCAACTTACGTTCAAAGTCCACAGCCAAAGCGCGTTTTTAGTTTTTTAGCAGAAGAGAATAATAATATGCAGCTTCGTCTTTTGTCTAAGCTATTGTGATACCTTCGAAAAAAAGGTAGCAAACCACTAGTTATTTGTAAATGTTAAAGAAAAAAAGATTATTACTATCATTATTTTTAATTTATTTATTTGTGGCAAATTTTGCCTACCATCTGGAATACAGGTGAGCTTTTAATTTTTTATTTTATTTATTTATTTTCACTTTGATCGAATTCAGACAATATGTTATTAAAAAAATGGTCTATACTTTCAAAGTCTATTAAATCCTCGTCATTACGTAGACCATCATTAAATCTTATAATCAAGGCATCTATCTATTTTTTAAATGCTGTGAACTGTGTATTATTATTTGTCACTTTACTAAATGACTACATAGTTAAATACGATAATGGCCCTTACGTAAACTGAAAATATCGATTTACGAATAATCAAGGCAGTGCGTTCCGTATATAAAACTGAACGTTTAAAAGACGTTCCCTCTTTACTGCAAATATAAGTTTGAATCCCAATCGAATAAATTGTTGATCATCATCATCATCAGCCTATTTGGTCGAAGTATGTTCGCCTAGGACATCCCTTACCGGTGCTGCTATCCTCATTCAATCGATATATTTCTTTCCTCAATCTTTCTTCCTTCATTCTCTTCATATGAACCAACCAACATAACAATCTTTTTTAAATTCCAGTCACTACATCCTCCTTCAGCCCACAATGTCCAACTTACATTTTTTTAGCAGAAGACAGCCCACCCCTGCCCACTGCCGGGCAGTCTTCTAGACATAGGTTTGTTGGTTTGTTCCTCCAAATGCCAGCTCTCAGGTCCCTTGAAATCCGTATCCACGGAACTTTCACGGACTCAACGATATCACCGGGCTGCTGGTCTGCCCACTGACCGGCGTCGTCGTCCTGTTCTCCGCTGCCACTATTTATTTTATTTCTACAACTCCAACACGTGTTTCCATGTTTGTGATGTAATTGCCGGGTTACCCTGTCTTATAACCAATACATTTTATTTTTGTTGTAGTTACATTACTTTACATGAACTTACCGGGATCCGGGAGGCTCAGGCATAGACCTGAGCCTTTATTTAATAGAAATACTATTTTTCATGGTTTACTATGACAATGTTCAATATATAGCCTTATCGGCTTATCGGCTATATATTGAACATTGTCATAGTAAACCATGAAAAATAGTATTTCTACACAGAGACTAACAGGTAGTAAACTCAGTCGCGCAATGTATATAGAACTATTGTTTTGTGAAACGCGGCCCAGATTGGAAGTTATGGGTGTTAGTTTGTGTGTGGAAGTTATTATTATTCATGAGTCGATTGTACTTCCGTGACCCGAACGAAGTGATTCAGCAGTACCGACACCCTGACGTAATGGTGTTCCGTGCACCCTGCCGCGTTTCTTTTTTAGGGTTCTGTACCCAAAGGGTTAAAACGGCACCCTATTACAATGTCTGCATATCATCATACATTCATATTGTAGACATAGTATCTTTATCTGTTTTATAGGACCATAATAGGTAGCCAGTTAAAATTATCGCATAGCATGTGTTACTATGGAAATTATGAATCCCACCAAATTAAACAAAAAATAAAAATAAGGGGCACACATACAATAAATGTGATTTTTTTTTTGAAAACAGTAAGACATACAATTGTTAACTTGATATTATTAAAGTGCAGTCCTGCAGAATAATTATAAGAAAAAATAATAGAATCTCACACTTTTTAACAGAATGACAGTCGCGTGCGGCGAGCGGCGGTGAGCGCACGTACCTATTTAACTGTCGATCCGCATTACGTGATGCTAAAACATTTAGTAACTACCCTACGTCTGTTACCTACGTAAAATGAGTGATAGTGAGGGAGAAAAAAGTATTATATCTAGTGGAAAGAGTGATGTGGTGAACGAAGAGCTATTTGGAGCCACTATGGAGAGGGAGCAACAAGTAAGTGATGACGAGCTAGAGTGCAATAATTCCGTTATGGAGGTGAGAACAATCACAAAGAGACCCAGACAGGACAGTCCAGGTAGCGATGAAAATGATGCATTTACAACTGTGCAAAGGCGATCGAAACGTGTAGCGAGAAGTTTGTCAAACAATAGTCAAACCTACCATACTAAACAAATCAACGATGTCCAAGAAAAACATGAAGTTTGCATCACGTCAAAGGAAATTCTACCGAAACAATTAGGGCTGGCCAAATGGCTACGATCTGAAAATATGACAGATATTATAAAAATCGTATACAAAAACCCCTATAAAGTTCTTATACAATTTAACAAGAAAGAAGACGCTGATCGCTTATTGAATTGTAGCACATTGGAAGAGAAAGGTTTCAGATGCCAATCTACACAAGAAGTAAACTTGAGCTATGGAGTCGTAAGGAACTTGGACTTAGATGTCCATGAGTCAGAAATAACAAAAATATTCACAGCTGAGTTTGAGGTTATGGCTGCGAAAAGACTGCAAAAAAGGAATGTTGATGGCCAGTGGGTAGACAGCGAAGCTGTACGTTTCTGCTTTAAGAGTTCCACTTTACCCCCGTATGTCTATGCATACGGCTGTCGGTTTAAGGTGGAACCTTACGTCTTTAGAGTGTCACAATGCTCAGGGTGCTGGAAGTTTGGGCACAGCGCCCGACAGTGTCCCACTAAAAAGATTATTTGTCCAAAATGCGGAGGCGCTCATGATAACTGTGTAACTACAATCTATAATTGTAAAAATTGTAAAGGGGACCACATGGCCCTGAGTAGAAACTGTCCAATATTTTTAAAAGAAAAAAAGATCCGTCTTATCATGGCTGAAGATAACGTAACCTATAGAGTGGCCTTAAATAAATACACTATAGAGATGAAAGCAAAACAGGAAGAATATTCAAAGGACAAAAATACGGAATTTAATAACGATATTCCTATAGAAACACTGGATCCCCCCCTCAGACCAACTTACCGAGATGTTGTGGTAACCCGAGCTACGATACACCGAGAGATAACCCAAGGTACCGAGGAGGATGCAGCACAAGGACAAAAAGACACAGAAAAAATCAAACCAAACAGGAACATGAAAGAACAGAAGAAACACAAGATAAGCATAAACCCTAATTTGGAGGAGATGGATACGGCGGACGAGCGAACTGCACAAAAAATGGAAACAACTACAGAATACAATAGTGAACCAAGGAGAAAGAAGAGTAACTTGATGGTACTATTAAGAAGAATAAAGGATATCATTATGTCTAAGAAAACTTTTGACGAAAAACTAACAACGATATTAAAACTTATTCTGGTACAGGCCAAAGAGCTAATTATAGAGATGTTTAAAGAAGTTGTCTGGCTGAATGATCTATTTAAGGTTTTTAATTATGGATAAGTCCCAAAAAAAGATGGAAATCAATATAATGCAATGGAATGCGCAAAGTTTAAGACCAAAATTATCGGAGTTTGACTGTCTTCTCTCCCAGGAGAAAATACACATAGCATTACTAAGCGAGACATGGCTAGAACCAGAAACAGAACTAAAAGTTAGTGGCTACGATGTGTATAGAAGAGATAGAGCTGATTCATATGGTGGGGTCGCTATTATTATACACAAATCCTTGAGAGCACACTTATCTACATTCCAAGTCAGTAATTTAGGAATTGAAATTATACATGTTACGTTATTGAATTGTTCTAACTTAAACGATATTATCTCTGTTTACTGTCCGTCTACCATTAAAACTACACAATCAGATTGGGACAATCTATTGAGCAAATTTCCACGCAAATGTTTGGTAGCGGGAGATTTCAACGCTCATCATACTAATTGGTCGTATAAAAATGATGTCAGAGGAGCCCAAATAATGGACTCTGCATTAGAGTATGGTTTTATATCATTAAATGATAACAGCCCCACTAGAATAAAATTAGTTAATGGTCGGCTGCAACAAACATCACCAGATATCACTTTTTGTTCATTAGACATAGCAGTTGATTTTTCTTGGAAAATCACTAAAGAATCTTTGGGCAGCGATCATTTAGTGATAAAAATCACAGCAAATTTAAAATCTAGCCATGACAATTTTGTTAAAAAACGTAATTTTAAACATGCAAACTGGAAATTATACAGTGAAACTCTTAAAGATTTGTTTACAAATCCTAACTGTAGCAGTAGCATTGAAAATATTCAGGAAAGATATAATTTATTAATTGACAAAATTAATTTGTCGGCAGATAAGTCCATTCCATGTATAAAATTTTGCACAGACCCTGCTTCAAAATTTAAACCAAAGAGTTACTGGAATGCGGATCTCTCCAGGTCCGTGGCTCAGCGAAGACTAGCTCTGACCAAGTTTAGAAGAAACCCTACTCCGGACAACCTTAAAAAACTTGAAGATTCGGTATCTAAAACTCAACGCATAATAAGGCAAGCTAAGTCCCGAAGCTGGAGAGAATTCTGCGACAGTATCGATGAGACTACGTCTGTGTCAGATATGTGGCGCCGAATGCGGTGGATGAAGGGATACAAAAATTCAAAATTTTGTCCGTCAAATGATAAAAAAGAAGAATTACTTTGTAACCTTGCTCCCGACTCTGTTGCCATACAAAGACCAAAGTTTCTATCAAATAACCCATCACTGGAAGCTAGATTCACTATTCATGAGCTGAATAACTGTATAAAAAAAAAAGATACAGCTCCAGGAACTGATCAAATAACATATTCTATGATTTATAATCTACCTCAAAAAGCCAAATTGTTTTTGCTTAACATTTACAATTCCATTTTTGATACAGGATATGTACCCAGCCAATGGCGAGAAATTAAGATAGTTCCTATACCTAAATTAACCATTATCCCAGATGCTGAGCCAAAGTTAAGACCAATAGCTCTTATTTCCTGTTTATGTAAGACATTTCACTTGATGATTACCAAACGACTTGAGTGGTATATTGAGAAAGAACAAATTTTGTCCAACAAAACTACAGGCTTTAGACGCTCGCAATCATGTTTAGATGCCCTAACTCGTCTGGTATGTCACATACAAATACACCTGAGTAAAAATATTCCCACTTTGGCTTGCTTTTTAGATATAGATAATGCGTATAACAACGTTTTAATAAACAAAGTTACAGATCGTCTAGAAGACATTGGCGTGGGGGCTAGAATTAGCTTGTATATTTGGGAGTTTCTCAATGAAAGGAGACTAGCCATAACTAAAGACAACGACACCGCAAAAAGTACTGAACTTACTAGATGGACGAACAAGGGAATTGCCCAAGGAGACCCTATGTCCCCCTTGATTTTTAACTTAGTTACATCTGAAATATGTCAAATTATTGAGAATGTTATGGTGTCGCAATACGCTGACGATTTTGTATTATATACTAGTTGTAGAAAATTGACTGATAGTGCTAGCAATATACAAAACGCTATGAATATTATAAATACATTACTAGCGAATTTAGGATTAGAATTGAGTGCACATAAATCTAAATATTGTATTTTTAGTAGGGGTAATAAAAATCAAGAAGTAGACATAAGGCTAAATGGATTACTTTTAACTTCCATAAAAACTATAAAGTATCTGGGTCTATGGCTAGATAAATCATTACGTTGGGGCAAACATATTAATGAAACTGTCGAAAAAACACAGAAATACCTTAACTTACTCAAAGTTTTGGCTGGTACCTCCTGGGGCATCCACCCTAAATACTTACGTAGATTATACATAACATTGATAAGAAGTCGACTAGATTATGCAAGTTTTTTAATTGATAATAGTGCTAAAACAAATATGTACAAATTAGAAAAAATTCAAAATCAAGCCTTAAGAGTGATAGGGGGGTTTATAAGATCCACTCCTATACACGCTATGGAATCCGAGGTGTGCATACCCCCACTATCACTAAGACGACAGTATTTGGCCTTTAAGTATTGCCTGAAAGCTCAGTCCTGGGAAAATAATGTCACTGTGAAATTATTAGATGAACTGTGCACTCTATGTTCTGATAGGTACTGGAATAATAGGAAAAAGCCCCTTTTAACACAAATATTTAGCAAGACTAAATGCGAAGATATTTCGTGTCACTACCCACTAGAAATGTACAAACTTAATACTTGGATCAGTAACATTCGACTGAATGATATTATATTAACTAACTTAGAATCAATTCAATTAAGTAAGAAATCATATGAGTCAAATTTGATAAAAAACCAGGTACTTAAAGAATTAAATGAAAAGTACAATGGATGGTGCAAAATATATACAGATGGATCAAAGAGTACTGATGGCTCTGGGGCGGCCTTTTTTGATGCTGGTAATAAGAATAATGGCTGTTTTAAAATAAGAAATGTAAATTTATCTATCATGTCGATAGAGCTTATTGCAATCTCAGAAGCCCTCTCGTATCTGAAAAGGATGGGCTACAGAAAGTGCGTTATCTTAACGGATAGTAGAAGTGCTCTCCAGCACATTGTTCGTTGTGGCTCTGGACACATAAGTGTGACAAGAGCATACACAATTGTTCAACTTTTAGCAGATCTTAACAATAACAATGTCGAAGTAAGATTGCAATGGGTTCCGTCTCACATTGGCATTTCAGGTAACGAAGCGGCTGACCTCTTGGCAAAAAGATCTGTGATAGAAGGTAAAGAAAGTGATGTGAAGGCTTGTTACTTCGAAATGCTACCCAAATACAAAGGATTATGTTATCAAATTTGGAAAGACTACTTCGACGAAAAATCTAGAGAGAAAGGCATTTGGTATAAGACCATGCAAGCTGAGCCGCCTCATGTTCCCTGGTTTGCCAATGTGAGACTGAAAAGGCGTTATATTATATCTGCACATAGACTTAGAACTGGTCATATGCCATTAAATAAATTCAATTTCCTCATGGGCAAAACCCATAGCCCAAACTGTGAAACTTGCAACACGGTGGAAGACGTGCAACATATACTTTTGGAATGTACCAAGTATTCAGAGCAAAGAGCGGAAATTATAGCCGAATTAAAGTTAAATGTAATGGATATTGGTACATTCCAGAGCGTGTTGCACGACCCTACTTCAAGTGCAGCTTTATTAATATATAAAATGTTAGATAGTAAATCGTTATAAGTTACTAGTTATATTTAGAGTAAAAAGTAATACCCTATGTACTTATAATAGTAATAATTTTAGTGTTAAAGTTAGTGTAAGAATACATATTCTGATTTGGTCTGATGGGGCTGACATGATCACATGGTGATCAAAGCCTCTAAATAAAACAAAGATTAAAAAAAAAAAAAAAAAAAAACAGAATGAAATAAAATAGGCCCGCAAATTTTTGCTAAGTAGGTACGTAATGTCATATATGCGGTGGAACGGAACCCTCGATGCCCGATTATAACTCGGGATTGGTAGACGGATTTGTAACAGCTATACCACTAGCTTATGGTGAAGAAAAACATAATTTACGCACGCACTCAGCAGTTGAAAGAACTAATCCGCAGTGGGTCTGCGTAATGATTACGCACTTAGGTAGTTTTTTCTCTTGCTCTTTCTTTCTGTGACAGAAAGCCTTAGAAAGACGAGTTAAAACTCTGTTGGAATGTAAACTGGCCTTTTAGCCTATTTGTCGCACTTTGCTGAGTTACACTCAGTGAAGGTCTGAGGTACAGTACCAAAAATGCTCTAATAAAATCTTTACAAAGTTCTCAAACTGCCAAAGTGCCAAATTTGATACGGTAATCTATTGATTGATACTTGGCAATGACTCATCTGTTTTTGCCCGACCCTGGCCTGAGCTACATAATAATAATACGTATAGAAATCTGAGCAGGCACAAATAACCGCGTAAAAGCTTCCATAACATAATTGGGATGACCCATAAACCTTGCTATCATATTCCGGTAAATATCATAAAGTGCTATAGCCAATTTAGCCTTGGAACCTAACAAGGGCACAGTAAAAAAACTAGATTTCGTAAAGGCCGGCCGAAAGGTTTATAACAGGTATTGTTACGAAAGTACTAAGATCATTATCTGTCAAGTTTATAGCAGCTGTACTAAAAAGTATACGCCTGCCTAAAACTGTTGGCTGTAGGGCTGTTATTCTGAAACTGGTATCGATCAGTTTTTTCTACGGTTAATTTTAAAATAATGGATAACGTACTTTTTGTTTCAAAATACTTTCACCCCAATAAGAAAAACCGAGAAACGAAAGGTTTGATGCATTGAACTTTTTTTATTTATGGCTATCAGAATTCTATGTACTTTTTTTATTATCTTGGTTTCAAAGCTGTTTGTCAAAAATAGCTATTAACCTATTCGCATTACGGATATAAATCTGCGTAGAAAATAACTAGGACAAAAAGAGAAAAAAAAGAAAAGGGAAAAAAAAGAAACTCACGAAAAAGTTTTATAATTTCTGAATACCTAACCTTGGTCACAGTCTAGCCTCTCAGGCGTTGTAATAGGGTTCAAAGCGAAATGGCCTGAGTATTATTGAAATAATTTTATTAAGATTTCGTCCTTTCTTACGAGTATTAAGGCGCTGCGAAAGTTTTTACTTTTATTGTCTGCTTTTGCAATGCTATACCACAATGAAGTGTGATCGTTGAGGTAGTGTCATCGTTGTGGGTGTCATTCTTAGCAGCCAACTTTTGATGGATTTGCAAAATGAAGATTATTCCACCAATATATAAATACATTTATAATATATTTACTGCCACTTCATTACGCTATTGACATACTTCTCAAAAAAATAAGATATCTGCATACATACTCAACCACACGCACACGCAAACATACACAGTTATACAGATAAATGCACACACATCCTATATACATATTATGAAGCCTATAGATGTCCCTCTGCAGAGCCCATGCCTTCTTTCAAAGACAGAGCATGGGATTCATTATACCGCGATTGGTGGATTGGCAGTTTGTCTTAACAATCATTAATTTACTGCACTTCATTTACTGCGAGACTCTGTAACAAACCTTAATTTTGTGCAGTAACTTTTGCTTCGGCAAAAGAACCAGCAAACACAGCGTGGGACGCCCGCTACGGCCCTGTTTTGGAAAGCTAAAACAAGAAGTAATATAATGACAGTCATTTTGGCCCAACCGACTAATACGCTAGTTGAATCACATCAAAACTGATAAAAAAATATTACGCGTGATATTTGGCTCGAATAGAAACTTTAAGCGATTTGAGTCAAGTAAAAAATGTTCCCGTACTCATCAATTATCATGATTAAAATTTTTTATCGCATAAAAACAAAGTTTTGAACATAGACGAGCTCAATGACAACTATCTTTAGCTACCAGATAATCAAAATTTTAAAGAGAAAATCAGCAGATAGTGCAACTTCCAATATTAAATATACTAAATACTTATTTAGTTCTCAAACATTCTTGTATAAAAACTAACTGACCGGTAAACGTTGTTTTGCCATATTAATAAGCCTGCGACCTATTCTCAGACCTACCAAAAAAATCATAAACATCGGTGAAGCGGTTTCGGTGGAGTCAGAGGAGTTCAATAACGAACACTGTGACATGAGATTTTTATATATTATGCACAGTGTTGAGGGAGAATTGCAGACATGTAAAGGATTTCGTCGGTCATTATTATTCTTTGCTCTCGAGTATTTCCCTACAATGGAGCTTTTAGTGTATTCTTGTAGAATAGAATAGACTTTTTACATTATACAAATCTCTGCACCAAACTCAATTAAAGCATTGTCAACCACTTAAATTGGTGTTTTTCCACCTAAAGCATTTCGGTGCCATTAAAATACGGCGTCGAGGGACAGTTAACATGCAAATTGCTTTCCTTTTCCTTGCGGTATTCGTTTGAATTAAATAAAAACCGCGCAAGTGCCTGTTGCAAGCCGCTAATGGAGGGTCTCGTAGCATGCAATGTTTTTTTAGATACAGCCATCAGATAACATAAGGCAGCAAGTACGTTTTTGCATTCATATTTTGAATTGGTACCGTGTACGTTTAGTACACACTAACAGTACAGTACACTTTGTATAGTAGTTTTCTATATGTATACTTTGTATTATTATAGTTTACTAGCTGACTCAGCAAACATTGTTTTGCCATATTAATCAGCCTGTGACCTATTCTCAGACGTACCAAATATACACAAAAAATATTTATTAAAATAGGTGAAGCCATTTCGGAGGTGTTCGATAACAAACACTGTGATAAGAGATTTGTTTATTTATATATATATTTTATTTTCTCTGGATATTAATGCATTTAAAGTTTGACTTGTTGTAATTGGTAAGCGAATTCTTTAGCTATATTTTTCCTTTTCCGTCTTTGAGAAACCTACTGCTGGCTTGAGTTTGCTTTTACAGATTCACCTTATGAAAATAGGTGCCAGAATTGGCCAATTCTCTCGTCATAATATTAAGAAAATAATTAAAAACAAATTTCAAGTAATATACAGAAAAAATCTTTTAGCAGCTTTAACTTTAATTTAACTTTGTATTTAAGTATAATACATAAAACCATAATATGCCATGTAAACTAATGGGCCAGCCTGACGTCTGATCACGTCTGATTACTGATCACGTCAGAAGAGTCCGCCCAGATTTCGCTCAAGTAAGTGATTCCGGAATTAAGTTAATAATTGTTTTGTTTCGTTTTTCCGGGGAATCCTAGAAAGGTTCTGTAATGAGTGGCCATTAGCATGAATATGTATTGCGCAAACATTCCCTGAATAATTGCATGGTTTTCGTTGAATGATACTATCCATCAAGTCTGTGAGAATTAATGGAGGTACTTTTGCTGATTATGCGGTCGCTTTGAAGTTAACTTAATTATTAGGAGTGAAAATACGATCAATTATGTGTTAGTGTCTGTTATTAATTCTGCATAATTACAATCAATTCTCAGCAAAACTATGATGCCTTATGTCAACCTTCACATTTGCAATTTCATACAGCTTTGATAATATTATTATTAAGCGATGGTGACGAAGAAGTAGAGACCGGCCTCATATTCGGGAGGTCGTGGGTTCAAGCCGGGGCATATACCAATGGCTTTGTTTTCTACGTTACGAATATTTCTAAAGTTGTAGTAGCAATACCACTCGCTAACTGTCAAGGAAAACAGCTGATTGTCTCAGGTGTCCACAAACCTCAGCGCTTGAAATTGCCAACCCGCGGTTGGCACGCATGGTAATTAATCCCATAATCTCTCCCTAAGAGAAGACCTGTGCCCTGCAGTAGGATAGAATACATATTTTTTTTTTAAGAAAGACAGAAATAAAGTCATTTATTGACCTCGGTTACGAAAACAGCCCCGATGACATGCGTTACTCGTTTCACCATGTCTTTCCCTTCGGCGCTTTCCAAGTTAATGCCGTTTTTACTATTGCAAAAGCAATTACATCCATGAGTGTATATGTGAAAATAAACATGCTTTAAATGTCATAAAACAGAACTCAAAGAGATCGTAACAGCGCAAAGCAATCTCGCGAGCAATAAAATTTTCACATACCCATTTGTTTTCAAGGAAAAAGATCAACTTAAGGGGATCCGGTGGGATAACTAGCGCCGCCAATGAAGAAAAAATCATATCTTCTTTTACAGATCGTATTTGCAAAAGGTGTTGTGGTAGCCTAGTGGGCAGAACCTTGGACTCAGAAGTGGGAGACCCAGGCTCGATCCCCGGTGCGGGCATGTACCTATGACTTGGTTTTCTAAGTTATGTACATTTGTGAAGTTATAGTAGCAATACCACTCGCTAACAGTGAAGGAAAACATCGTGAGGAAACCTGAGTGTCTGAGCTATTCACATACCTCAGCGCTTGAAATCGCCAATCCGCGGTAGGCACGCGTGGTGATTAAGCCCATACTCTCTCCCTGAGAGAAGGCCTGTGCCCTACAGTGGGACGTATATAGGCTGCTTATGCATTTGCAAAAAGTGTCTGTAGAATCTTTCAATAATGTTAACAGTGATTTTTGATTTTTAGGAGCCACGACAAACAATCTAGGATCACGAACCTGGGACAAGATAGCATTTATGCCAAGAACGGCCGCTTTTAGCGTTAATGCTATCTAGTCCTAGGTTTTTTGCCTTAGGTTCACGCGCATGGACCCTAAAATGATTATTAACATGATTGAGAGATTGTGCAGACACTTTTTGCAAATTCGATCTGTAAAAAAGATATGATTTTTTTCCTTGGTAGTGCTAGTGTCATTCCCTGGGGCCCCTTAAGGCCTTGCTCACTCACAAAAACTTTTCGTTGCTATGCTTTGGCACTTTTTGTGAAGGCGCTAAGAACGCGTCAAAGCAAAGCAACTTCTTTTTACAACCCCATTGTTAGTATGCGTCGTACTTACAACGATCTGGTGGCAGATAACAAAAATGTGAACATAGATATTTTTCAGAGCTATTACGTCTTTATTATAAAAGCTGTCGGTGGCGCTCTCAGAGCACCCTGAGAGAATAAAATAAAGTAAATTAATATAAGGGTAATTAAGTTAATGTTAAAATTACAAGTAGTCTAAATGCATGCTAGGTACACAAGTTTAGGGTCATAGGCTAGATCTGATCTGTAATGTATGTAAAATTTGGTAAATGTGTCTGTTACCTGTTTTGTGTTCTAAATAAAATAAAATAAAGTTTTTGTCAAATTTGCAACGCAAATTTATATCGATACGGTAGCGAAACACAGAAGTTATTTTGTAGAGTTTATAGATATTGTGATGCCAGAGAATCGCCATGAATACAACACAGAAGCGATATAGAACCATGGTTACATTGGCAAAGGGTCTGCCCAAGCAATGCCACCGAATCGCTAAAATCGCGCCACTGTGTCGCTTCTGTGTTGCTGTGGGCGATACCATGGCGCTTTCCGTTTATCTTACGGATATGAACATTGGATCTATTCCAAAGACGCAGGAAAGATCATAAATTTACTCTTGTTTCCAAAAACTAACAAATTCGAAATAAAGCTCTGGTTCGAGCGTCTTATGGTCGGCACCGGCTAATTCAACTTGCGTCTAACTTAGATTGGAGTGACTTTGCTTTTATACCATAGAAATCATATAAAGACATAGGAAAAATTTAAAAGTAAAACAATAAAAATATTTTTTTCGAGGTTTTCGGGGACACAAAATATGCGAAAAATAAAGTTACTCTAATAACATAAAACTTATTAGATTTCGTTTTGTCATTGAATTCTGAACGTTTCCGAACGTGCACCCATGTACATGCATAAAAATATTATTTTACTAAAGAACTGAAATATTTATAAGCGCTTCATACATTACAAGCGTTACGTTAGGCAGTGACGTCATAGTCTAAGGTCGTTTTGTATGGCACGTTTTAGTAGCACGTGACTATGTTGACTTTTCACCTGGTTACAATATTATAAAAAGTATTAGTCGCAGAGAACATAAATGCCACGTTTATTAATCTTTTAACGTGTCCTCGTCTATTCTATTAAAACATTTTTTAGTTCAAGTTTTCTATTGTCCTTTTACTTATTTCCGCATATTGCACGATAAATTTTAAGTATTTTACATGATAGGAGTCATTTTTCAACGGTATTTCCTACCACTTTGAATTTGGAGTCATAATTTGGAAATGAAGGTCGGCAATCAAGAATATTTACAAATATGTTATACCATTAATGTTATATAATTTGTCATAGTGCTTGAAATTGACAATCCGCGATGGGCACGCGTGGTGATTAGAGGAAGAAGGCCTGTGCCTTGCAGAGGGGCGAATGTAGGGTGCATAAAAAATGCAAATAATAGAAGTGGACGGTCAGGTAATACATTATGTCAACGAGTACATTTACTTGGGCCAGTTACTATACTAAGCTTCGAAAAGATGCAGGGCAAAGAAATCGATCGCCGTATCGAAAACGCCTGGAAGTGCTACTGGTACATGAAAGATCTCATGAGGGGCAACCTTCCACATTCTCTGAAACGGCAACTCGTCGACATTTGTATCCTGCCGGTTCTTACCCATGGCTCGCAGACTTGGTCACTGACTCAACAACAGAAGTCCAAACTCAAGCTTTACTAAAGAGAGATGGAGCGCAGTACATTGGGCGTCCGGAGGATAGATTGCCACGTGTCCGGAATACCACGCTGCGCTCCAAAACGCACATAGCGTATGTGGGTGTTCAGACCGCTAAACTGAATTGGAACTGGGCCGGCCATGTAAGCAGCATGCACCCGAATATATGGACGAGGCTGGCCACCGAGTGGGTACCGCGCGGTCATCACAAAGGGGGGCCGATAAGACGATGGCAGGATGATTCATGGCAAATTCTTGTCGGAGTGGCCAGAGGTTGCAAATGACCAAAAATCTTGGTCTAAAAGGGGGGAGACCTTTGATTTGCAGTGGGAAACCCATTTATTATAGAGGTTACATAAAAAAACTGTTTATCACAATGAAAAGAAAAAAAATGCAAACGATTCCAAAAATCCTGAATGCTTTTATATTGCTTCTTACTTATGTTTTTTCTAAGGGGAAAATTGCATAAATGTTTTAGTAGGAGTGTACGCAGGCCTTTTTTATTGAGTCTTTTAAAGGGCAGACATTTGTGTGTATTGAGGAAAAGGGTTTTATGTAAAAAGGATTCGCTTGAACGAATGGCCCCGTCCATTCTTCATATTTGAAGGCAAAACGAAACGGTCCTATTTTTACGGACGTCCACGTATTGACAAATCCTCTAGCAGAATGTAAAGTTCAACATATTTTATTGAAACGTCAAAAAGTATTTAAACGAAACCAATATTATAGTTTTCTAATTCTTCGGATCATTTTATAATGGTTTTGGTGATCAAAAGACGAAAGAAAAATACAAAATCAAATTTAAAAACAATACATTGAATTCTGAGGAGCGGTGGTATCGTAGCGGTAGGACTCACATTCGGGAGGTTGTGGGGTTCGAATCCCGGCGGGTACCAATGACTTTATTTTCAAAGTAAAGTATATTTATGAAGTTGACGTAGCGATACCACGCGCTAACTGTGAAGGAAAGCATCCTGCAGAAACCTGAGTGTCTGAGGTGTTTACGTACCTCAGCGCTTGAAATTGCCAATCCGCGGTAGGCAAGTTTAGTAATTAAGCCCATACTCTCTCTCTCTCTGAGAGAAGGCCTGTGCCCAGGACTGGGAAGTATACAGGCTACTTACCTATAATAGGCTAAGTGCTTTTTATCTGAATCCAACACGAGTATAGTCACGAGCACATACATATGTTAATAAATTAAATGATTAAAAATAATAATTATTGAAAATTCTATACTTAAAATTAGTTTCTAAAACTATGCAAAACCTAAAACAGTTTCGCCATTATCAATAATAATTAAACCAATTATAATAAGCAAAATTTTAAATTCAGAATTTAATTTTTCATTAAATCTCGTCACTTTGCGTGAAAAGAATTCTAAAATTTTACTGAAGTGGAAGTGGAACAAATTCCAGGTATTGCGTTAACACGCTGTGTGTACAAATATTCATCATCATCGACCCATTATGTCCCCACCGAGGGGCACGGGTCTCTTCCCTGAGGTAGGTATAGGCCATACTCCACCACGGGGGCCAAGTCCGGATTGGTGGAGGCTTGTAGACTGTGGCTCGTCTACTGTCAGAAGTTGTCAAGCCGCCCTAAGGCCTCTGACTTGGCTTAACGACTGCCATCTATCGACGGCAGCCGGCACCAACAGCTTAACGTGCCTTGCGAAGCACGGAACCGCTCGGAAAAATGCCACTAGCGTTAGGCATAGACGGCGACCCATCCATGCACTGAACGCGCCCTGTGTTGCTTAACCTTCGTGATCGTTTAAGATCACTCAGGCAGCCGGGGCTACGAGCGATTCGAGCGAGCGAGCGATGTACAAATATTAAGATAGAATAAATAAATGTGAATTTGGTAAATGTATAATCACCTGTCTAAAACAAATCACTCTCAACTTGATCCTAAATTGGAACTTTTGGATGTTCTAACGTATAGCTTACGTACTTAAAACTGTACACAATAAAACGTTCAATCGATACGGAAACCCGCTAATGACCTACATCTAGAGGCTAAAACCATCTCGCCGCATTCATTTAAGACTCTTTCAGGCTTGCTACGACCTGAAAGCTTTTTATACCGAGGCTCTGTCGACTCCACAAGAGGATGTTTTCCTTTAAAGACTCCTGAAAAGATGCTCGTTCTATGCAACCTCTCTTCAAAGATGGCTGCACGTAACACCAGTAATTTCCGACACAGATATTTTTTGTTGCAAATCATGAATTCGAAAAATCGTTACGTCATAAAATTATTAATTTGTTTTACAAAAAAAAAAAAAATCGGTTCAGTGGACGCAAGTTCTTTATTTTTGCATTTTGACTACAGACGATAGGATAATGCGCCCTTTTAATTCGAGTAGATTTTTAACCAGTACAATGGTTGAACACTAAAATGCAACAGCTGTATTCTATTGATCTTTTTAGTATTGGTAGTAAAGCTAAAGTTTTGACTTTTTATAAGTTTAACGTATAAAATCGTAGATACTATAATATTATAAATGTGAAAATTTGTGACGATGTTTGCATGTTTGTTACTCAATCACGTAATAACGGCTAAACGGATTTAGATGAAATTTTGTATAGAGATAGTTTGCGTCTCGGGTGAAGTCGCGGGCAAAAGCTAGTAATCTATATTTTTAATTCTATTTGAGTCTAAGGCCGACTTGCACCACTTCTTAAATGACAGTTAAGTCGCCATTTAAAGTGACTTTTCTATGAAGAATTTTGTTCAAATGCTGTTTAAGCCACATTTAAGAAAGTTAAAGTTAGCCACGTTTAAGATTGGCTATCCATAATGGAGTGCTGGTCCCAACACTTATGTATGCGAGCGAGTCTTGGGTATGGCAAAAGAAGCAAGAAAGTAGGATTAATGCAGTAGAAATGAGGTCCTTGAGAAGTTACTTTGAATGACAAGATACGGAATAGAGTAATTAGAGAACGTTCTGGACTGAAAGAGGATGTAATGACTAGAATTGAGAAAGGAATGTTGCGTTGGTTTGGACATGTAGAGAGGATGAAGGAAGAAATATTGACAAAACAAATATATCGAGTGAATGTACCCACATTAGGGTAAGGCCGGTTAGGGCCGGTAAGGGACGACCCAGGCGGACACACTTCGACCAAATAGACCAAATGTATTAGCAAAAGGCAAGATAGAAAGTACCCCAAACCGGCGTGCGTGCATGCAACGACTATTGAATGTTGAGGAAGCGAAAGTGATCTGTCAGGATCGTAGCAAGTGGCAGTCCCTGGTCTCTGCCTACACCTCTGGGATACAGGCGTGAGTTTATGTTATGTTATGTTGAGAAAGTGGTCCAAGTCGGCCTAGATATTTGAGTTGATATCTCATAAAATGCTTCTCTTTCAGGTTTGCGTAATCCGACAAGGAACCCTTATAGTTTCGCCATGTCCGTCTGTCTGTCTGTCTGTCCATCCGCGACCTAGCGCATAGTCCGGCGGTACTAGAAAGGTGTAATTTGGTATGTGTATACATATTTATCACACCAAGAAAGTTAAAGAATAAAATGTTGGAAAAAAAAATACTGTATCTCCTGTATGAAAAGTGGGGGGGTGATTTTTTTTTCTCGTCTACCCCCATCATATGGGACATCGTTAGATTGGTCGTTGAAATATATTGTGGGTTTAAGAAAACCACTTTTGATTTAGGGTTCCGTTTGCGAAATATTAAGCTTTAAAGCGCAATTTTTTGTCCGATTAGGGCGTCCCCCCCCCCATAGCTAAACGGTTGATTGTAGAAACATGAAAAAAAATTAAGAATACTAGCACATATAATGAACTTAAAAGAAAAAGTATCACGGCTAAGAAGGCTTTACTAGTTAACGAGTAATAGGCAACCAACTTACAAAATCCATTGAAAATGACTTCGATAAAGTAGTTAGTTCTGTAAAGCAGATAAAAAAACCTTTTCTACGTACCCTTCATTGCGCGTGGCCCGACACAAACTTGGTCAGTTTTTCTAAAGAGATATGCACGTCAAAGGTAGTCGTACACATTTTGAAATTAGTAAGTTAGTAATTACAAAGTACTGGGGCTTGAAATATTGTAACTAAAATTACCCAAGTGTAATTTATGTAATAAGTAGTGGTTCTTATTTATGTCAAAATTAGTATATTAACGCTTTATAATGGAGTCCAGCGTAATAAATAACATGATTTTACAATGAAAAGAACAACGATACCCAGTAATAGTGTCACTTAGGCGCAAACAAATTCTGAAAAAAAAAAAGTTGAATGAACAAGTAATTGGGAGAAGCAAATCAAGTTTCCGTTTACACGCAAGAGTGACAAATACCTTACCGCTGAAAACTTAAATATTTGCAATAATTTACAACTGTACCGTACGCATTCAACCACTTAAATTTTAAACGAACGATTTTAAATTATACTAAATTTAACTTATCGGCAAATAACTCCCATCGATAGTCGATTTTACGTACGTCCGCACATGTTAAATGCTGTAGAAAAAGTTCTTCAGAATTATTTTTAACTACGCTAATTAAGTGGGTATATTTCCTCAAAAAGTAGGTAACACTCCTGTACTTACCCGGAAACTATTTCTGTGATTGCAGTCCTGCACCCCGGAGTTTCACACGAACGTGTTCTGAAACTCACTTAGCCGCACGCAACACGAAAAACAACACCAGAGGAAAGAAAAAAAAACTATTTTATTTTTACTTTTTTTTTCACCAGTCACTTTTCCTCACAATTGTCAATAGTTGAGCGTCGCACGCATGTGCGTTACACGACCGGGCAGCACTTTCACATCACTATTGCACTGGTTGGAAGCGGTTCGCAGCGGTTACAGCCGGTACGAGCAGCGACGGGGTTGCCGCAGCTTCTACTGGCCTGGGCCGCTCCACCGCGCCGGTCTGAAAACACCCTCCCGCGCCTCAAGCCGCACCCCCGCTGAGCTATGCCACCCCCGCGACCTCCATCCTCCTCCGCTCTCTTACCTCGCGGCTCGGGCAAATAGAAATTAAGTATGCGCTGTAAGGAACGTACGTGAGAGAAAAAAACGGGATCTAGATGCCTTCGGGGCGCGCCGTAGTTAGATGCGAATGTCGATTTTGAAAATGGAACATTTCCACGTTTTTTCTTTTCCTCTGATTCGTTTAAGCCGAAATGGTGTTGCCGGCTTAGCGTTTTTATCTGAGGAAATAATTCCGAGGCTGAGCACCTGTGCGGTAATTGTGAGTTTACCACAAATTTCATTCCTCGTTGAAATAACACTCGCACGAAGTAGACTGCAGTTATGTTGCAAAACCAACAACATGATGCTACGCTCAACCTTTGGGATATTTGCTACGCCGTAGCGGAACTGACGTGCTACGAGTCGCCTACGGAGCTACGTAACTTGCAAAGGAGAGATTTCATCTTCAAAATGAACTGCTCGTTCCAAGTAATATCATCTGACACTTTGTTGAAGTCACTTTGTTGTGCTTTGCATTATTAGATTAACAACTTACTTCAGTGGTCAAGTTTCGCTAATTAATTCTGGATGAAAATTCCATCTAAAATGACAAATAGAATTGGAAAGGCAATAGAATAAATTTACTTCTATGTAAATTGACTGTTGAATGGAAAATAACATATTGTTCAGTGCCTAAAGATGAACATTATTAATGTTTTTGAATAAAATCCCATTCTAAAGATGCAAATTTTTTATCTAAATAATTTCTATACGAAACAAAACGTAATCACGGACGCTCATAAAACAACATGGAGTTTACAAGTTTAACATGATCGTAATCCGTTTATGTTTAGATTTATTATCATATTATTAATTAATTCAGCTTTAATTATAGCTTCCTCACTTTCCTCAGCCCAGTTTCATTCCTATCACGTTGACATAAAGCTGTCGCTTACAAAATATTATCATGTAAACCTAACCTAAAGGCCCTCATCTCGTAAAGAGCAAATTAATTAAAATTCTGTATTTCGGATTACGATGTAGTAGATAGTAATAAAAATAAGTTCCGACTCTATCCTCGGAAATAAATGAATATTTGATAAGAACACTCACAGATTTGAAGCAACAATATACCTCAACGAAGAGAAGGATAAAAAGTACCCGAAACCGTGCATGCAGTACCTTATTAATGCAATTAAGTATTTATTAAGATTTCTTAGATTGGATTGATATTGGTTTTTGCCGATAACGTAGAAAAATGCAGCAAAAATTTAAAATAAAACTGTAGAAATATTTTTTTCGGGTTATCAATAAATGCAAAATATAAAGTTACTCTAAAAAAAAAAAAACTTCTAAGACTTAGTTTTTTCATTGAATTCTAAAAGTTTTCCGCTAGGGGCGTAGATGCATAATAGTAGATTGTACAACAAGTGCATAAAACGCACCATTTTACTCGAGACGTTTATCCATCCGAGCGAGCTTGCGAGCGAGGATAGATATAAAGTCGAGTGTAAATAGTAGATTGTACAACAAGTGCATAAAACGCACCATTTTACTCGAGACGTATATAAAGTCGAGTGTAAAATGGGTTTTATGGACGAGTTGTACACTCTACTTTTCACTTCGATTGCGAGGAAATGAAACAGCAACATGTAAATATAGTAAATGCTAATTTAATTAAAATTGAAAGTTACATTAGAGCAATGAGAAATATTTAAAGTAATCGTTTTTCCTGGCATATTTAATGTTGTATTAGATTGTATTTGTGATGCGTGTGGCTGTTGCAGCGATTGCCTTGGTCTTCGACGAAGATTTTACTTTATGCTCTAGAGCATAAAAAGCGACTTTATGTCGCCTACGCACGACATAAAGACGAACTTTTAGAGCATGAGAAGTGAAAATGGGTTTTATGGACGAGTTGTACACTCTACTTTTCACTTCGATTGCGAGGAAATGAAACAGCAACATCTTTATCTTCACTAATGCAATTAATCAAACAACAAATTTATTAAATTAAATTCACGCGTACGTGTATAATCACAGTGGTTTTGCCGCCATTAAAATTTAACCAATGAGAGCGCAGCTTCAATAAAGCGCGACCAACCTGATTGGCCCTGCAATCTAGTTGGTCGCGTTTTATACGAAACGAAATAAAATAAAGAGGTTGTTGTATGAAGTTAAAGATGTTCGTGTGGCTGTTGCAGCGATTGCCTTGGTCTTCGACGAAGATTTTACTTTATGCTCTAGAGCATAAAAAGCGACTTTATGTCGCCTACGCACGACATAAAGACGAACTTTTAGAGCATGAGAAGTGAAAAAACCTTATTTTACGAGATAACTCAAATGTTGATATAACATAACATAAGCAGCCTATATACGTCCCACTATAGGGCACATGCCTTCTCTTAGGGAGAGAGTATGGGATTAATCACCACGCGTTCCCACCGCGGATTGGCGATTTCAAGCGCTGAGGTATGTGAATAGCTCAGACACTCGGGTTTCCTCGCGACGTTTTCCTTCACCGTTAGCGAGTGGTGTTGCTACTAAAACTACAAATATTCATAACTTGGAAAACAAAGTCACGGGTGCATGCCCGCACTGGGAATCGAAACTGGGGCTCTCGTCTCCGAGTCTTGATGTGCGGTTGATGTAACGCTTCATAAATTATTAGGCCTTCAAGTTGAACGTCAATTAGAGCCCAATTCGAATGTAGTGTTTTTGTACCACGTGACTAGAATGACTTTGCGACAGGTTATGTCATGAAAAGTATTAGTCGTAGAGGAGAACAATTAAAGGTGGTTATTTGTTTTAAACATTGCCTGTCGAATGAGATTAGAAATTTGGTTTTTGGAAGTTCTCCATTGCTTCTGAAATGAAACCCACTAAATTTGTTTATCGAAGAGGCATTGTTTTAAGTTCGGAATAGGTAGGTAAGTCGCAAGTCCAAAGCCGCGGTATGCAAAGCAAGATTGATGTTCCCACAACAGGATTTTCAACTTCTTGATCACATTGCCCTTGGGCGGTGGTGCAAGTCAGAGAATCTCGCCATATTATATCATCATCATCAACATCAGCCAACCCCTGCCCACAGCTGGGTAAAGGCCTTTTCCCCATCATCCTATCCTTTGCGGTCTCTCGCGATTTGCAAACACATATTATATGATATACTAGTAATTTTGTCGGCGGAGTGATACTAGGTTACGATAGACTTGCATGAAAGTAAGGATTTTTTTCCATTTCACGTTGCGACCGGCGCTTTTATATGAATAACTTTACTAGCAGTTCCCGCGACTTCGTTCGCGTGGTGGTTGAATATGCCTACAGCCTATTCTGAAGGTCCATTCTAAATACAAGTGAATGAATTTGTGAAATGCGTCTTCTTCAGAGACTACCCCCTGTATACAAACTTACAAACATAAAAACTTACAAACTGTTCCTCTTTATAATCCTACTAATATTATAAATGTGAAAGTTTGTGAAGATGTTTGGATTTTTGGAGGTTTGGATCTTTGGATGTTTGTTACTCAGTCACGCAATAACGGCTAAACAGATTTACACGAAACTTGGCATTTGATTGATACATAGCATACTTGATATCGCGGTAATGCGTTCCCACGGGATAATATTTGATTTAAGTTTAAAATAGATGGCATTGTGCGAGCGAACGTTGTGTTTTAAATATAGGTGGCGTTGTGCAAGAATCGTATAAACGGATTCTGTGGCTGTGCGAAATTCGCCGGGACAGCTAGTAGATATATATATAAGGTTAGATTAGTGTACATTATATATGAATAATAACCTTTACGCAACACAATAACTTGTCTTTATGCCAAACCAGGTTACGATGTCGTATGGTAATCAGGTAACATAGCACATTATATCCTAGTTTAGGATTAACTCCTGAACTGCCCTCGCGGAACGCAACGTATAGGTGGTCCATACTAAGTTGGACACAGATCTGTGTTGCGGCAGACGAGTGGTTAAGAAAGATTATTCTTTTTTATAAATCAAAAGATAAGTTAAGTGTCGAACTCTTGTCGGTGCAGCATACTCCCATATCTTCGATCACAGGCGAGTTATTTCAGAGCCAGGGTACCATTTCATAGAACTACAATTCATGGTTCACTATGACAATTCGATGTACAATGCATAGCCAATTAACCCACAAATTAACAAGTAGGAAGACTATTTTTACTAATCGCCTGCGCAATCGCCTACTTTATTGTAGTTTTACAAAACGTAGCTGAATAGTTTTTCTCGTCTTTCCTGCACGTTTCGCTTAAATCTCTCCGCCGTACTGGATTTTTACAAATGGCCTCAGTTTGAGAGTATTGCCTAGATTTTGATGCCCTTGCCTGTTTACCAAAGCACAGTGTATCCTAATTTGGGACCAGGGCAAGCGATTGTTTTGTGTGAAAGTTTGTTAAGTTATCTTTATCGAAATTGTGAAATTGGGTAACTGTTTCTCCCTTTACTCACGGCACACTCCAAGATCGTGCCCGCCACCGAGCGTAAGGAAATAGGGAGATGAAAGAAAGATGGACGCCAAATCGGCCTGAGGCTCAGGGCTCCAATCAACTGCACGCGGTTTGTCTTTTATTTTAGGACCTTTTGTATGGCTGACGGTACATCATCCTTCACATCCGTGCACTCTAATCAGTTACGTTACGGGCGACTGCCACCAAAATCTGACGTTCGTGCGTTATCAACTGTACTTTTAGAGAAAAAGACTGACCTAAAAGGAAGTCCTCTTACACATAGGTATTGTAACTTATTTATGTAGTAGTTTACAACAATTATTTATGTAAGTTTATTATTAAGTTTAAGTATGTACTATTCGTATTTGCACCAACTACCCGTCTCTCTTTCTCCTTCGGAAACCTTTCCGTCACAAGGTTGTCTGGAAGAAATTTCTGTTAGCAATAAGGCCGCCCATTGTACTTTTTCATTGTCACTTTCATATTTTATGTCTCGCTTCTCGTGTGCAATAAATAATAATCTTATCTTATCTTATATTTTTAGCTGTGGCTCTTGAGCTTTGTCTTGTGGTCTTATCAAATTCACAAATTTTTACTTGATTTCAATTTGACCTTATTTTTACTTGCGTTTATTTAGCAAAGCATTTTACACATTCTGTTCATAAATTGTAAGTTATTGGTAAGGTCCACTCAGACAGGTCCACTCAAACAACTATTGCGGCAACAGTATTGTAATTATTATTCTGTATAACATTGTATTCTACTCTACAAAGTATTGTTCACGGCTGTACCACACCGCGGTATGTGACGCTCGCGGGGTAGCCCCTGGCACTGACTGAAAATCAGCGCCGAAGGCTTGACCCTCAGCATAATGCTGAGTCAGTTGTCATTTATAGCAGCAGTGACACGCCGTGACCTTTCGTTTTCCTTTCTTTTTTATAAAATTTATGTTGCTAATTTTCTTGGTTGTTTTTTTGTTTTGTTATTGTGTGCACTGTTTTTATAACAAATGTTTTTTCTTCTTCTTTCTTCGTCTTCTTCTCAGTATCGTGAAAATATATGAGACAGATAGGTACCGTATGTGTTGTATTTTTTACCACCGTTAAGTAACACAATTTGCCTATATTATATGAGTGAGAGTCGTTTAATCTCTTCCTTTAATTATGCGTGGTGTACTATGGACAATATTACATAATGACTAATATAAACGCGTAGTAATAATACATAATATATTTTATTACTACGCATGCCCACCGCGGATTGGCAAATTCAAACGCTAAGATATGCGCGCACTCAGGTTTCCTCACGAGGTTTTCCTTCACGGTTAGCGAGTGATATTGCTACTATGACTTCAGATGAATGTTCGTAACTTAGAAAACAAAGTCATTGGCATATGCCGGGATTCCAACCCACGAGCTGCCGAATGAGAAGCCGGCGTTCTACCACTCCGCTACCACCGCTCCAATAACAATAATTTTCACAATTTCTGCGCAACACAAACACTTATCAAGTATTCAGACCCTAAACAGACAAGAACCTAAGGTTCATAGACTAAAATATTCTTAAGAATCGACTTTTGCTTACTTCTAAGCGAGACGTCAATGCTAAAGTTCCATAAGTTAGAAAGAGATGTAAAACTCTTAGCATAGACTAAATCCAAGTCTACGCCTGTCATCCTAGGGTACCATGTTCTATCGTAACCAGGCAAGGTCTCTCTGACTGGGAGTGCTTCCACAAACATGGAAACACTCCCAGACTGAGGCCATTTGTTCAAATCAAGTACGGCTGCCTCCAGGAATAAAACGGTAAGAACAGTTGGTTGCCTTTGTACATTGTTTCTCGTTTCCATTTATTTGGTTCCTCCAGCGCAAACTTATCTCGATAGATATAAACCGGAGCCATTAAGAGGCGAACGGGCAGAAAAATAGCTGGAAACTAAATCAATGGTGGCGGCAAATTGAGAATCGATTGATTTAAATGGAGCGTTGGGAGGCCACTGAGGTGTCGGAGCTGAAACCTTGTTGAATTGTCTCCTGGTAAGGCTTGAGAGAGTTTGCATACTTAAATGAAATAAGTAGGTCAATAGTTCTCCCTTAAGGCGGCCGCTCGAGGAGCAATCCCATACAAACGTAGTTTGGTTTTGATTCCCAAACAACATATATCTCAATGACACTTTACCAATAGGTTTAGAGGACTTAGAAGGTTTGCTGGCGATTAAAATTGATAATTAAAACATGTAATGAATCTGTGTGTAGTGCTTGCGAAAACAAACCGTAGATAATATTTAAATAAATATAAATCTAAGAAAAAATATCATGAAACTAAAATTGTAGTAAGACCCAAACTCTAATACACGTGTTTTTTTTTCACGTAGCCTCTATTCGTCCCATTGCAGGGCACAGGCCTTCTTTCAGAGGGAGAGTATGGGCTTAATCACCACGCGTGCTCACCGCCGATTGACAATTTCAAGCTTTGAGGTGAACACCTCAGACACTCAGGTGTGTTTCTTGCGCATTTTAAAATAACCCTATATAGATTGCTTATCCTGTAAAATAAAACATAAATAAACGAACACACTTGCACACCTATTACATGTTTGTTTACTGCTTGGAAACGGCTTCACGTGGCAGTTAAACAGGAATGCATGGAATTATATTATGTGATCTGAAACGTATGTGTCATTTCCTCTGAATCCAGCCAACGCGGCCTACAAACGTTAGATTATGATGTGGTTATAGTGCATAGGAGGAGCGGAAAGCATATTTTATAATGATTCAAGTTTACAAAATTAAAGGATTTTGCAAGCGTATGCAGTAAGAGGGAATATATTCTTTTTGTTGCACTAACCCGTGCTGACGGTAACCTAACTGCAAAGTGGATTACTCGGGGCTGCAAGTGATGTAAATTGCTTCGGCCAGATGTCGCTGCCTGTACTTAATACAGAGAAAGTTTGTAAACAGGCTCCAAATTTCGCCGATGCCTGCACTTACTCATTAGCTCAGTTGGGAGAGCGCTGGTACGGTTAGCCAGAGGTCCTGGCATTGGTGGAATTTTTAGCCTCTAAATAGGTTTTAAAGAGTGAATAGTAAAATTCTTCAGCTCCGTCTACTGCGCCTCTGTTTATACTTCAGCTAGTTCGCGCAATGTCAAAAGCAATCTATTTCATTTGTATGATATGAACATTAACTAACTACTTATAAAGGTTGACAAAATCAACGTATTCAAGTACGTCGAAATTTTCATTAGACTACGTAATTTTCATAAAGTAGAGAGTAGACGGGCGCATGCGAATATCTTAACCACACAAACGAGCGTCTTTAAACCGCTCCCTTGCGCCAACGTTGCCACGCCCGATCTAATGTTACGTAGCAGGTCGCAAACTGCTGCGAAGACGTAATAACACAGCCGCAGCAACACTCAGTCGATACAAGCTGCGGAAATTAACAGGCCGGTGCGGCGGCGCGGGAGGCCGGCGGAAACGCCGCGCGATTTATCAGCCGCGCGTTTGTTGTCACTTCAAAGCTCGACAACAGTGGTTTGGGACCTGTCTCGTGAGCTGGGTGTCAAAAGGTATTTCGAAACTTGGCGCTTGAGTCCCCAAGTCATATTATTATCTAATACTAGCAGACCCCGCAAACGCTGTTTTGCCATATTAATAAGCCTACGACCTACTAAATAACATGTTTGTTTATATTATTTTTGTTGCACTTAACCGTGCTGAGGACAATTTTAAAAACCTATTTAGAGGCTAAAAATTCCACCCATGCCGGGACTTCAACCAGGGGTCGCAGGTTCAAGTCCCGGCATGGGTGGAATTTTTAGCCTCTAAATATGTTTTTAACATGTTTGTTATCGAACTCTTCCGGCTTCACCAATTTTTATGATTTTTTTTGTGTATACTAAGTAGGTCTTAGCATAAGTCGTAGGCTATGGCAAAAGAACGTTTGCCGAGTAAGATAGTAATATACATATATATAATTATTGTCCCTTCATTCTAACTAGTCTACTATTAACGTTCTACTAGCGGATAAGTGAAAAGTTTTGTTTATAGTTGTTATCGAACTCCTCCAAAATGGCTTAACCGATATTTAGTAAAATATACACAAAAAATCTCATTAAAATTGGTGAAGGCGTTTCGGAGGGGTTCGATAACAAACACTGTGACACGAGATTTTTATATATTAGATAGCTTCACCGATTTTTATGGATTTTTTCGTGTATATTTGGTAGGTCTGAGAATAGGTCGGAAGCTAATTAATATGCCAAAACAACCTTTGCCGAGTCAGCTAGTTATATTTTTTTAATTATTTATTTAATCAGTTTACATGCACGATCCTTACATTTAATTGTCGCCAAATTGCAATTTGTAGGCAGCTCGCTCTTTTTGCCCATGCATACCTAAGTAACTGTTTATTCTATACATTCTAATCATAAATAGTATACTACATTATCAAAATGCAGTTCTACTTTACTAAACAATAATATGTATAATTATTGTCTCTTCATAGTAAGAGAAAGTTTATTTTCACTTATAACTTTTATAAGTGATAAGTGAAAAGTTTAATTTACAGTGACAGTTAGAGCGGTAGTAGCCTCGTGGGTAGAACATTGGACTCGGAAGCGAGAGACCCAGGTTAGATTCCCAGTGCGGGTATGTACCTATGATTTTGTTTTCTAAGTTATGTACACTTGTGAAGTTATAGTATCAATACCACTCGCTAACGGTGAAGGAAAACATCGTGAGGAAACCTCAGTGTCTGAGCTATTGATATACCTCAGCGCTTCAAAACCGCCAATCCGCGGTGGGCACGCCTGGCAGGCCTGTGCCCTGGCGTGGGACGTATATAGGCTGCTTATGTACAGGACACAGTAGTTCTGCTTTTATACGACTACCAAAAAGTACACTTAAGTTTTAGTCAAACATTTTATTTTGGTTTTCTGACTAGTTTTACTTTTGTGACATAGTTTTTTTCAATCAATTTGTCGCTTACACAATTTTGTACTAGTACAGTTGACAACCTATGAATTCTTAACAGAGTATTAAATAATTGTGCTACTGACTGTACGGACACCAATGTCTTGTGTAATGTAATTTTTAATGGGATAGCTGTAACGTAAAAAGACACTACTACAATATGCTTACTCCCATTTTGTGTTTATACAGACTGCTTTATATTTTAAAGCGACACTGTAATGTTTTTTTTTAAGTTAGCCCAGCTTTAACCTAGCGAGGAGACCAGGGTTACACTTACACTTACTCACGTTACGGGTCAAACTCAGTAGGCCACTAATTAATTAACCCTTTTATATCACCTGCTATTTTTAGGCTCACTCTGTAACTTAGTAAGAAGCAAAATAATGAATAAAGTACCTATTATTATTTATAATATTCGAACGATAAATGAACATATCGAAAAGGGTCTAATGTAATGTGATGTATTATATATTATGTAATGTGTGCTCTGTAATTATTATTAAAAAGAATGGGTTTTAAGTAATTGCGTCACATTTTGGGGACATTTGTAAAAATGTGATAAAAAATGTATATATAACTAGCTGACTCGGCAAACGTCGTTTTGCCATATTAACTAATTTGTGACCTATTCTCGGAACTACCAAATATACACAACAATTTCGTGAAAATTGGTGAAGCCGTTTCGGAGGAGTTCGATAACAAACACTGCAACACGATATTTTTATATATTAAATTATGTACAAATAATTTAAAAAAATCTTTCATGATTGGTCCCCAGCCTGAGTCTTACAATAGGATTTAACAGTTTCTGCGGTGTGCCATAGAAAAAAAATATTTGCACAGTGTTACAAATTTTTTAAGAGCGGCCGCTAATTAGTCTGAATACTTGAATCTTTATTTGTTAACCGAAAATGTACACCTAATGACATCCGAATTTCGATTCTAGCGATGTTATTTGCCAAGCGACGATATGAGCATGATACATGCGAGCCTTGCAGTTCGACTTTCCTGTCAATGTCGGAAGTCTATGTAGTCACATTTACAATATGTTTTCGGCTTGCGGGAATTTAATCTTCTAACAGTAACGCGGTACGTTTTTTAATTTGACTCCCGTTCAGCGTTTGCACGCAGTTACGTGAATAACATATTTACTTAATGAAAAAAAAAATCGACGGCTCTGTATAGCCGGGGCACCAATTTATTTAGTTTTTGCTGCCTTTGTAGGCTTGTGACTAAAACAAACACGGACGCCAAACTATTAGACTGCCAATCACGTTTGTGTTTGTAGATTCTAATAAAATAAAGAGAAAATTTTCAACTATCTAATTAAATGCACCATAATTTATTTAATACATGGATAAATTATTTAGTCTCTCAGTAACGACTTCTTTGGACATCGTAGCTATTGAAAAACCGTAGACTTTTTGAATACCTAAGCAGCAACCACTGGAAATAATAGTATATATTTTATTCATTTTGTTGCACTAATCCGTGCTGAGGACAAGTTCAAAAACCTATTTAGACGCTAAAAAGAGGCTAAATTCCACCCATGCCGTGGACTTGAAACCGTGACCTATGGCTAATTGCGCCAGCGCTCTCAGCCAGATGTCACGTACAGGCAGTGACATCTGGCTGAAGTAATTTACATCAATTGCAACCCCGAATAACCCACTTTGCAGTTAGGTTTATAGATCGGAATGATATCGCTGTACCTACATATTCTTTACGTAATACAGAGAAGTTTGTAAAGAGGTTCAAAAATTCGCCGATGCCTGCACTTACCCATTAGCTCAGTTGGGTGAGCGCTGGCACGATTAGCAAGAGGTCACGGGTTCAATTCCCGGCATTGGTGGAATTTTTAGCCTCTAAATAGGTTTTTATGATAGTAGATATTCTATTCTAAATGGTAATTTGTGAAAAGTTTTACTGCAACGCTGATTCTTACAAATAGTAGCATCGATTTCAATCATAATTAAAATATATGAATAATGTTCCGTCCCTTGCTGACCGTAGCATTTTAACAAAATCCTTGTATAAGATCTAATGATGATGCTAGTCCTGACCGATTTCGGTCCTGGGGATGACTTCAACTCCCGCGTTGGTGGAATTAGTGTTCCTTTTCTCTCTCTAGCCTTTTTGAAAAGTTATGCCACATTTCAGAAATAATCACGCTGTCAATTTAATTGCGCTTGATCGCAGCAGGTGAGCCATCTTTTCATATTTAGCATCCAGAGGCGCTACTACGTCGGGGTCACCACTATAGGGAAGAGCGGGTGATCGTGCTCTTCCCCTATAAAGGGAAATTTCCCTCCAGGCAGATCGTATGCCTGGGGACGGCCTGTCCGACTGATGTTCGTCGGAAGTTATATTTATGGTATGTCATGTGAAACATTTTTGCTTGCGCGATGCAGGAATGTTGGAGTTTATAGTGCGCGCGCAGAGTTGACATGTGCCCGCCATATATGTAAGTTCTCCACTGTATGGAGTTGTCCGATTTAACCTACACCAAACTGTCAAATTCATACACATTTTGACACTTCAGAATCGTTAAAATAGATAAACCAATAGAGTGGACAGTTACGTCTGTGGTTACGTGATAGAAGAGCCGCTCAGACCACCGAAGAGCTTCAAAGTTAAATAATTTGTAAATCTATTATTATGCTACTTTAAAATAGCTACAACGATAGCATGTCTACTACTACTACGTTGTATTTTCAGAGAAAGAATAATGGAAGAATATCTACTAAGCCTTAAACCATCATTGTGTTCGAAGAGAAAGGCCGTGATTGTTCTGCTAACACAACGCAAAAATAACTGACACAAAAGAAATACGCTAGTGCCACACTGGAAATAATGTATCATTTGGCGTGAAATGTCGAAAGTGGACAAAAATTTCTTCATTCCGGCGATAAGGCTCTTCAAATTGAAGATGGGAAAGCGGTTCGTTCAGTGTCCCTGTGCTAGACCTACTTATATCAGAACTTTATGTAGAGAACATCACAGTTCCTACGCTGTCATCAAATTTTCATCTAGTGAAAGGAGTAAAATTAAAATCACACAATGTTACAAATCTACTGTACAAATAAACGTAACAAAACGTTATGTTGATATAAACGTACAGCAGTTACGTTGAAAGTATTTGCATACTTCATCATCATCAACCCATTATGTCCCCACCGAGGGGCACGGGTCTCTTCCCTGAGGAAGGTATAGGCCATACTCCACCACGGGGGCCAAGTCCGGATTGGTGGAGGCTTGTAGACTAGTGGCTCGTCTACTGTCAGAAGTTGTCAAGCCGCCCTAAGGCCTCTGACTTGGCTTAACGATTTGCATACTTGTCTTGTTCGAACTTTATATAATATTAATTATTATAATTAAGAGTATAAGCTGACAATTAATCAACCATCTAATTTGAGTCGACATATCAGACAATTTGACAAATTTAAAAACTTTTTTCAAAGCGTTTAAAGCGTGATGGTAGCGCAGCGTCACAACGCCGGCCTCACTTTCGGAAGGTCGTGTGTTCGAATCCCGGTATGTGGCAATGACTTTGTTTTCTAAGTTACGTTCATTTGTGAAGTTTTAGTAGCAATACCACTCGCTAACCGTGAAGGAAAGTATTGTGAGAAAACCCGAGCGTCTTAGGAGTTCACGTACCTCAGCGCTTGAAATTGCCAGTCCGCGGTGGGCGCGCTTGGTAATTTAACCAATACTCTCTCTCTCTCGCTCTCTCTAAGAGAAGGCATTTGCCCTGCAGTGGGACGTGTATATTTTTTTATTTATATAGGCTACAAAATAAGCTTTTAAGTAACACTTGATAAATTGTAGGATGTTTCCTTCTTGGACGTTCTTTTCACACTTTTATCGGGGTTCTAATGACCTCCGTTTCTTTTCAGCCCACGCTGTCGGCCTAGTGATTATAGTAACTAGCAGGGATTTAGTTTCCACGACGAAACGATTCTTGTCGTGTCGCCTTGGCGGAATGATCATTGAAACAAACTGCCGTAGGCCGCTGTCATTACCTAAAACTCGTCACCCATTGGTTGGCTACAATAAAATAATAACTAGTACTAAGCCCGTTTATTGTTTATTTTGTTCACTTGTACAAATTCACGAAAACGACAGAGGCTTGTTAGTGACTCGAAAATGTATTACAAAGGTGGAAGATTCAAAGAGTCCAAGTCATTCGATAGAGTTATTAGCTAACTTTGTAGGTAATGTAAATAAAACAATGTACCTATTAAATTCCAGTCTATACATCTTTTGCCGACATGTCATCCTCCCACTTCAGCTAGGCCTGTCGGTGTGAATAAAAATCGAAGAGAATGGGTGCCACTAAAAATATGCGAAGAATTGAAAAAAAATGTATGTAGGAAAAAGCTAGTACATTAACTGAAGATTGAAGATATAAAACTACAGTGATTTTAATTTTATTATATCATATAATGATGAGTTGTTTCCGTTAATCGTATTGATAAATTTAAATAATTAGCATTAAGTCCACCTTTTGTACACTGTGTTTGTGCAATAAAGAATTAATAATAACAACATACTCGTATTTATAGTTGCTAAATCACTATTTTGGCCCATAGACAGCGACCAGGTCTCACATCCATAACTCTTCACTGGCAACACAAATTAGTTATACATGTTTGTCTTGAGACACTGAGGTATTTTGGATGCGAAAATGAGTTTTAGTTTCCCGAACGCTACCCATCCGAGTTGGATGCAACGAGTGACCTCTTTCTCGAAGTTGGACTTACCTAACTGGACTGTTTGTCCCAGGTATAATAGTCATAGTGGTCGACAAAAGAAGGCTCAAGGTCACCCAACAAGCAATGGAAAGAGCTATGTTAGAAGTTTCACTGCGTGATCGAATCAGAAATGAGGAGATCCGCAGAAGAATCGACCGCGGACCGGATGACGCAGCGTAGAAAAGTCCCCGCACCAGATGGTCTAACGACCTGGTTAAGAAGAAAAAGAAGAAGAAGAAGAAAGACATTTATTATAGCAACAAGATACATCACAGAAACAAAATAAGCAGATAAGTAACATAATATGCACAGCAACAGAAAGAAAACTAAATACACAACAGACAAAACGAATAAATAAAACAGGACCATAGATGTAGCCTGTGGTGTATCTAAGTTGCCACAAAAGGCAACTGACTCAGCGTTGCGCTGAGGAAGTGATCCCTCAGCGCTGATTTTCAGGCAGTGCCTCCGGTAACCCATAATAGTACTATGGAGTGCGTGCCGTGGTGCAGTTAAAAGAATAAAATCAAATGCAACAACATACATACAATAAAGTAAAAAAATATCGTCATAAAATACTTACATATATTTTAAATTAATATATGTGAAATATAGAGGAACACCATAATAAACTAAATTTAATGAGTAAATTGAAGTAATAAGGAGAAGAGAGATAGGAGGATACTCACCATAGTAAATAGATGCCCGACATTACGCCAGCGGTCTTTAAAAGCAGAGTGAAAGAATATAATTACCTACTATAGGATAGATAATGTATCCAATATTACGTAGGTGCATTATATTATTTTCTCTCCCCATATATAATTTGATTATTAGTATGGATGTCTATTTGTTTAAATATTTATGTATGGTTTAAGTAAGTTTATATACTTTTCAACTCATATTTCTTAATTGCACCGACTACCCGTCTCTAAATTCTTTCTTGTCTCCGTCTATGGTTGTCTGGAAGAAATTGCTTGTAGTAATAAGGCCGCCAATTGTACTGCGATTTATTGAATTTCTGTTAATGTAATCTTTGTGTACAATAAAGAATATTCTATCTATCTATCTATCTATGTAATGGTGGCCTATGATTTAATTGATGCGATTACATACATAGTCGGTTATTTTACTAAAAAGTAAAAGTAGAAGTAAAAGTAAATCAGAGTTAAAAGCGGCGAAAAATCGGGCGGGACAGTCTCTGCTGTTTGCCGGGAAGCTTGGAAAACCACGAGGGATGCCTATGTCCTGCAGTGGGCGTCAAATGGCCGATCATGAAATCATTCTTTCAAAAAGTCTCCCTCTCATTTTGTTTTCATCGAGGTGTTTCTATTTTGATAATGTGTTTCGGGACCAAAAATGTTATCAAAAATATCGTGTAGAAGAATATTTTTTTGCATTTTCTTAAACGTTTTAGACACTGCGATATAAAGACTAGTTTGTTTAGCTCAGTTGGTAGTTCTTTATTCGTCGTCTTAAGGAACCGCATCAAAGTCGTGCGGCTAGCCACGACCCGACACTTTCGCCACTGAAGCAAATTTTGCTTTAAGTTCTCTTAATAAGCGTAATAGTTCGTCGGTTATGTTCAATCATACTAAAAGGCATTTTGAGGTTCCGTGGACAACTAGGAACCCTTATAGTTTCGCCATGACCGTCCGTCTGCCTGTCTGCGGCTTCGCTCAGAGACGTTTTGGTACTACAAACCTGAAATTTGTCATAGAAAAACATAATTATTAATCACACCAATATTAAGCTCAGGGGCATTTTTGATGCAAAGGATATCCCTCGCTGTGCAGCGCGGTAACGCTGCCAGTGTCATGGGTACCTTTGGGTCGGACATGTCTCGGGGCGGTTTATTTAATTGACTGTACTTGTGTGTGTTTTTTTTTTTGTTTCCTTTATTCTTATTTTGTTTTTTATATTTTTGACATTGTTTTTACTCCTTATTAAGTCTAATTGATTGACTTTTTTTTAATGTAATTTTTGACAATTGAAACACTGTTGACATTTTTTCTTTATCCGTAAATACTGTAAATTCAATATTATGAATGGATCACACCTATAAAAAGATGAAACTCCTCTATCTTATAGTTTTATGGACCGCTAAATTCCTCGTTTAAAAATATTGTGAGTTTGGCAAAACCATTTTTTGTTGTAGGAATCCGTTTGCGAAGTAAAAGTTTTAAATCGCAAATTTTGATGCCCCTTTCTCGGTGTCCAATTTTCCCATAAATTAAATGTTAATTTTCGTTAGTTGCACTGGCAACCTTAAACCCCTCTTACGGAAATCTCAGATTTTAGTCATTTTGAGTTGACAACTTGCACCTCAGTCGGTTTGAAGTCGTTATCGAGGCAACAGCATTTTCGCTTTCGCTACTGTTTGCCGCCATTCTATTTCGGCACCCTATCGTTCTCGTACACCTAGCTTTCTTCTCTCGTATGCTATCGTTTTGCGTAACAACACACAGGAGCTTAAGGACGGATCCAACACAATCGTTGTCAGGTCAGGTTACGCTGCTCACGGTGAGCGGTCGTGGAAGGTAAATTTATGAGCGGCGGAAGCGGCTCCCGGCCGCGGTATGCCCAGTTTCATAACCAGGACATATATTTTGGGCACCGACTACAAATTGTACTCCTAATATCTGCAAGTATACATACTACTAATTTAAAGATATTCTTTAAAATTATTTCTAACGTTTTAGTACTGTAGTGTTTTGAATACAGTTTTTATTTTTAATTTTTTTTTATAAATTTTTATTCAAAAATTTTAAATTTATTTTCATTCAAGTGTAAAACAAACGTTAGTAGGTCACATCAGTCACACAACTATTCATAAAAATACAAGAAATCTGTGAATACTATGAATACGCCAACTACGGAACCCCTCCCTGCGCGTGACTTGACAGGCACTTGGCCGTTTTTTTTACATCTACGTTAGATCAATCATACAGCGCCTACTGGCAGTTTCCACTTACACTAGACAGGTGACGTGAAGACTCAGGCGCTCTAGTGCCTGGGGCATATTATGATTGTTGTTGTAGTAGGCTCTCCCAGCACCTATACCATCCTCTCAGTTAAAAAACAGGAAAAACAATCTTAATATCTTATGCTTGTGTAATGTTTTGGTAATCAAGGTTAACACGTTTGGCTACCGAAACAGAGATCGCGGGATCTATTCTCCCTGGAGGCCGCCACACTTGTTTTGTAGAAAATCTGGGTGCAATTCCATGTTTGTTATGTCCTTGCTCCATTACTACAGGATATCCTTCGGGACTGTGCTGTGTAGAAGCTATTGTTATTGTCATGTAAACGTTACAACGTAGAATCGCTCGTAGCCCCGGCTGCCTGAGTGATCTTAAACGATCACGAAGGTTAAGCAACACAGGGCGCGTTCAGTGCATGGATGGGTCGCCGTCTATGCCTAACGCTAGTGGCATTTTTCCGAGCGGTTCCGTGCTTCGCAAGGCACGTTAAGCTGTTGGTGCCGGCTGCCGTCGATAGATGGCAGTCGTTAAGCCAAGTCAGAGGCCTTAGGGCGGCTTGACAACTTCTGACAGTAGACGAGCCACTAGTCTACAAGCCTCCACCAATCCGGACTTGGCCCCCGTGGTGGAGTATGGCCTATACCTTCCTCAGGGAAGAGACCCGTGCCCCTCGGTGGGGACATAATGGGTTGATGATGAAACGTTACAACTCCATTGGCATTAACAACGATGGCGCTATGTCAACATAGCTTCTTTCTAGAGCCATCACCTCGACAAAATGTTAATTAACAAAGTAATAAACGAATAATATTTCTGACAACTTCGTCAAACTAATTTCGTTCGTCCAATGCCAGTCCCCTTAAAACTCAAGATTACTACACCAATAGAAAGCTAAGCTGGGCCGAAGTTACATTGCAAACTTAGCGAGTATGTTTTAGTTTAACTTACCAGATTAAATAGGTTAATGGAATAGTGGAATAGTATTGTGTACGTTTCTGGAACATTCCACGGCGCAAGGATATCTCGCTCTACCTGGAAAGTCAACAGTTTAACTTGCAGGTGTACATAGTTGACATAGAGCTGTAATGTGTGAGCTAACTTGCACTCCACTTGTGCATATGCTCACTGAATAAATAGAGCAGAAGTACTCGTTGGTATAAAATGTGAAAGTAAAATAATAATAGTAGATTGTACAACAAGTGCATAAAACGCACCATTTTACTCGAGACGTTTATCCATCCGAGCGAGCTTGCGAGCGAGGATAGATATAAAGTCGAGTGTAAAATGGGTTTTATGGACGAGTTGTACACTCTACTTTTCACTTCGATTGCGAGGAAATGAAACAGCAACATGTAAATATAGTAAATGCTAATTTAATTAAAATTAAGTTTATTTCATGAAGTTTTATTGTGTACTTTGGCTGTTGGTATCTTTGCCTTGGTCTTAGAATACGAACGAAACGAAATAAAATAAAGAGGTTGTTGTATGAAGTTAAAGATGTTCGTGTGGCTGTTGCAGCGATTGCCTTGGTCTTCGACGAAGATTTTACTTTATGCTCTAGAGCATAAAAAGCGACTTTATGTCGCCTACGCACGACATAAAGACGAACTTTTAGAGCATGAGAAGTGAAAAATATATTTTATAGCATAAGTCATAGTCTTAGTCCTAATCATGATGCATGTTAATTTTGCATTTTTTTTTGCATTACATTTATATCTACATCATCATCATCAGCCATTTGACGCCCACTGCAGGACATAGGCCTCCTTCATGATTTTCCTAACCATGAAGGGTTTTGCGATAATCGCCACGCTTGGCAGGCGGGTTGGCGATCGCAGCATGCTGTTGGAGTCTCAGGAAGACGCTGCTGCCCGTCTCCTGGTAATGTTTTTCCTTAGTCGCTTCCATCCACGGAAGGAAATGGAGCGACGCAATTCTTAATCCGACGCCACACGGAAATAGCGGTATATCTACATACACTTGAACAAGTAGTAAGTATGAGTATAAGTCCGGATTTACTCACTTGAATCCCGCGCTTGCCCGAAGTCAGCGACGAGCAACCGACGACGCGAGCTCCGTCTCTACTCACCATGATGAAGCTCTGCGAATCAGAGCGAAACCTGGTCGGACTCTTCCAACAAAAAATCAAGTAAGTAAATCAATCTGGAATTAAGCTAATAATGTGTGGTGCTTACGAAAGTCTTAGTTCAAAAAAGTAGGACGTGGAAATCTAGATCTTAAAAACTGCAACCGGCTAAATGTAGCCTATGTTTTTTCTACAATAAATTAATTCATTTATTTGTTCGTTCCTTAATTCGTTAGTTCATCCTTCTGTTCATTAAATATGAATTAACTCACTGATTAATGTATCGATTCGATTTAAAACTTTGCAAGCGTATGTCTTTCGGAGTACAATATAATAATTAATTTGATCAATATAACTTGGACCTGATCTAATTTTGGATTTAGAAGGTGGAAAGTGGAACTTTACGAGGGCGATTAGTAAACCCTCTATTTTGTAATCGGGTTTAGAATGTACATTTAAAATTTTGCTAATGAATAAGAAGAAGAAAGACATTTATTATACCAATAAGACACATCACAGAAACAAATGTCGAAAACTTTTTGGACGTTTTTTTCTGCAAATGATCTAGATTGAGACGGATTGAAACGGACACCTAGTTTTTCTTGTAACGTTCAATAAGTCACAGTTTCTGTGTTACTTTGAATATATTTTTTTTACTTTGACTTTGAAAAAAGAACAGATAAGTAACATAATATGCATAGCAGCAGAAAGAAAAGTAAATACACGACAGATAAAACAAATAAATGAAACAGGACCACAGATGTAGCCATCCTTAGTATGAAGCAGTGATATGTTCGGAAGGGTCGTCAACAATCTTGAGCCCGGCAATTCACTCGAATCTGGCGACCACTACGGTTATTTTTTTAATAGTTTCGAAATTCAGTGCCACTGAGTTATGAACGCTAGAAATGCATGGCTCTTTGTGTGCCCAAAAACGTTATATCATATCTTGAGATACGGATTTGCGATCATTTCGCTACTTCCAATAACGTCGCATTTTTCATAATACTGTGGTGTATCTAAGTTGCCACAAAAGGCAACTGACTCAGCGTTGTGCTGACGAAGTGATCCTTCAGCGCTGATTTTCAGTCAGTGCCTCCGGTAACCCATAATTGTACTACGGAGTGCGTGCCGTGGTGCAGTTAAAAGAATTAAATCAAATGCAATAACATACATACAATAAAGTAAAAAAATATCGTCATAAAAAATATTTACATAATTATATTTTAAATTAATATATGTGAAATATAGAGGAACACCATAATAAACTAAATTTAATGAGTAAATATAAGTGAAGTAATAAGGAGAAGAGAGACAGGAGGATACACACCAAAGTAAATACATGCCCGACATTACGCAATGGTGGCCTATGATTTAATTGATGTGATTACATACTAAAAATTAAAAGTAGAAGTAAAAGTAAATGTTAATCATAGTTAGAAGCGGCGAAAAATCGGGCGGGACAGTCTCTGCTGTTTGCCGGAAAGCTTGGAAAACCACGAGGGATGCATATGTCCTGCAGTGGGCGGCAAATGGCCGATCATGAAATCATTTTTTCAAAAAGTAGTTAAATTCCTCGTTTAAAAATATTGTGAGTTTGGCAAAACCATTTTTAGTTGTAGGGATCCGTTTGTGAAGTAAAAGTTTTAAATCGCAAATTTTGCTGCCCCTTTCTTGGTGTCCAGTTTTCCCATAAATTAAATGTTAATTTTCGTTAGTTGCACTGGCAACCTTA
This sequence comes from Yponomeuta malinellus, assembly GCA_947308005.1. Taxonomy (NCBI): domain Eukaryota; kingdom Metazoa; phylum Arthropoda; class Insecta; order Lepidoptera; family Yponomeutidae; genus Yponomeuta; species Yponomeuta malinellus. The sequence goes on from OX370994.1 coordinate 4,926,832, forward strand.
AACCCCTCTTACGGAAATCTCAGATTTTAGTCATTTTGAGTTGACAACTTGCACCTCAGTCGGTTTGAAGTCGTTATCGAGGCAACAGCATTTTCGCTTTCTCTACTGTTTGCCGCCATTCTATTTCGGCACCCTATCGTTCTCGTACACCTAGCTTTCTTCTCTCGTATGCTATCGTTTTGCGTAACAACACACAGGAGCTTAAGGACGGATCCAACACAATCGTTGTCAGGTCAGGTTACGCTGCTCACGGTGAGCGGTCGTGGAAGGTAAATTTATGAGCTGGAAGCGGCTCCCGGCCGCGGTATGCCCAGTTTCATAACCAGGACATATATTTTGGGCACCGACTACAAATTGTACTCCTAATATCTGCAAGTATACATACTACTAATTTAAAGATATTCTTTAAAATTATTTCTAACGTTTTAGTACTGTAGTGTTTTGAATACAGTTTTTATTTTTAATTTTTTTTTTTAATTTTTATTCAAAAATTTTAAATTTATTTTCATTCAGGTGTAAAACAAACGTTAGTAGGTCACATCAGTCACACACCTATTCATAAAAATACAAGAAATCTGTGAATACTATGAATACGCCAACTACGGAACCCCTCCCTGCGCGTGACTTGACATACACTTGGCCATTTTTTTTACATCTACGTTAGATCAATCATACAGCGCCTACTGGCAGTTTCCACTTACACTAGACAGGTGACGTGAAGACTCAGGCGCTCTAGTGCCTGGGGCATATTATGATTGTTGTTGTAGTAGGCTCTCCCAGCACCTATACCATCCTCTCAGTTAAAAAACAGGAAAAACAATCTTAATATCTTATGCTTGTGTAATGTTTTGGTAATCAAGGTTAACACGTTTGGCTACCGAAACAGAGATCGCGGGATCTATTCTCCCTGGAGGCCGCCACACTTGTTTTGTAGAAAATCTGGGTGCAATTCCATGTTTGTTATGTCCTTGCTCCATTACTACAGGATATCCTTCGGGACTGTGCTGTGTAGAAGCTATTGTTATTGTCATGTAAACGTTACAACGTAGAATCGCTCGTAGCCCCGGCTGCCTGAGTGATCTTAAACGATCACGAAGGTTAAGCAACACAGGGCGCGTTCAGTGCATGGATGGGTCGCCGTCTATGCCTAACGCTAGTGGCATTTTTCCGAGCGGTTCCGTGCTTCGCAAGGCACGTTAAGCTGTTGGTGCCGGCTGCCGTCGATAGATGGCAGTCGTTAAGCCAAGTCAGAGGCCTTAGGGCGGCTTGACAACTTCTGGCAGTAGACGAGCCACTAGTCTACAAGCCTCCACCAATCCGGACTTGGCCCCCGTGGTGGAGTATGGCCTATACCTTCCTCAGGGAAGAGACCCGTGCCCCTCGGTGGGGACATAATGGGTTGATGATGAAACGTTACAACTCCATTGGCATTAACAACGATGGCGCTATGTCAACATAGCTTCTTTCTAGAGCCATCACCTCGACAAAATGTTAATTAACAAAGTAATAAACGAATAATATTTCTGACAACTTCGTCAAACTAATTTCGTTCGTCCAATGCCAGTCCCCTTAAAACTCAAGATTACTACACCAATAGAAAGCTAAGCTGGGCCGAAGTTACATTGCAAACTTAGCGAGTATGTTTTAGTTTAACTTACCAGATTAAATAGGTTAATGGAATAGTGGAATAGTATTGTGTACGTTTCTGGAACATTCCACGGCGCAAGGATATCTGGCTCTACCTGTAAAGTCAACAGTTTAACTTGCAGGTGTACATAGTTGACATAGAGCTGTAATGTGTGAGCTAACTTGCACTCCACTTGTGCATATGCTCACTGAATAAATAGAGCAGAAGTACTCGTTGGTATACATTTTATAAAATGTGAAAGTAAAATAATAAAATAAATTTTATAGCGTAAGTCATAGTCTTAGTCCTAATCATGATGCATGTTAATTTTGCATTTTTTATTGCATTACATTTTTATCTACATCATAATCATTAGCCATTTGACGCCCACTGCAGGACATAGGCCTCCTTCATGATTTTCCTAACCATGAAGGGTTTTGCGATAATCGCCACACTTGGCAGGCGGGTTGGCGATCGCAGCATGCTGTTGAAATCTCAGGAAGACGCTGCTGCCCGTCTCCTGGTAATGTATTTCCTTAGTCACCTTCTACGACATCCACGGAAGTAAATGGAGTGACGCAATTCTTAATCCGACGCCACACGGAAATAGCGGTATATCTACATACACTTGAACAAGTAGGAAGTATGAGTTTAAGTCCGAATTTACTTACTTGAATCCTGCGCTTGCCCGCAGTCAGAGACGAGCAACCGACGACGCGAGCTCCGTCTCTATACTCACCATGATTAAGCTCTGCGAATCAGAGCCAAACCTGGTCGGACTCTTCCTACAAAAAATCAAGTAAGTGAATCAATCTGGGACTAAGCTAATAATGTGTGGTGCTTACGAAAGTTTTAGTTCAAAAAAGTAGGACGTGGAAAACTAGATCTTAAAAATTGCAACCGGCTAAATGTAGCCTATGTTTTTTCTACAATAAATTAATTCATTTATTTGTCCGTTCCTTAATTCGTTAGTTCATCCTTCTGTTCATTAAATATGAATTAACTCACTGATTAATGTATCGATTCGATTTAAAACTTTGCAAGCGTATGTCTTTCGGAGTACAATATAATAATAATTTGATCAATGCAACTTGGACCTCATCAAATTTTGGATTCAGAAGTTGGATAGTGGAACTCTACGAGGGTTATTAGTAAACCCTCTATTTTGTAATCATGTGTAGAATGTACATTTAAAATTTTGCTAATGAATTAGAAGAAGAAATAAATTTATTCTACCAATAAGACACATGACAGAAACAAATGTCGATAACTTTTTTGTCCGTTTTTTTCTGCAAATGATCTAGATTTTGAAACGGACACCTAGTTTTTGTTGTAAGGTTCAATAACTCACAGTTTCTGTGTTACTTTGAATATATATTTTTTACTTGGACTTTGAAAAAAAAACAGATAAGTAACATAATATGCATAGCAGCAGATAGAAAAGTAAATACACGACAGATAAAACAAATAAATGAAACAGGACCACAGATGTAGCCATCCTTTGTATGAAGCAGCGATATGTTCGGAAGGGTCGTCAACAATCTTGAGCCCGGCAATTCACTCGAATCTGTCGACAACTACGGTTATTGTTTTCATAGTTTCGAAATTCAGTGCCACTGATTTATGAATGCTAGAAATGCATGGCTCTTTGTGAGCCCATTGACGGTATATCATATCTTGAGATACGGATTTGCGATCATTTCGCTACTTCCGATAATATCGCATTTTTCATAATACGGGCCCTGTGGTGTATCTAAGTTGCCACAAAAGGCAGCTGACTCAGCCTTGTGCTGAAGAAGTGAACTTGAGCCCTGATTTTCAGTCAGTGCCTACGGTAACTCATAATTATACTGCGAATTCAGTATTTTATGTGGTTGTTGTAAGTTACGAATTCTAAAGTATGGTTATAGGTACGAATATTTAGACATTTCAAGCGATTGCTTGTAGAGGCGTCTCGTCACTGAAGCGTACGACGAATGGTCCTTCTATTAAATATTCTTCATGCGTGCATATTTATCGTCATACCCGCAGAGTGCCTACACTTAGCACACACTCGCAACAGCTGCAGTTGTAAGTGTGCAATAATTGGCGGAATGCACAGAGCTCAAGAGTTTGTAATTTTTCATTTTAACTGCGTTGTTCTTAAAATCTTGGTTGGATTTAGGCCGCGTGTTACTGAAATAAAGCAAAATCTTTACGATCGATATTAGGACTTATTGATATCAATAATACAAGTTTTTCATATTGGAAGTGCATTTTGACGAAGCCCACCTGTCTCAGTTAAAAAATATCTTTGCTATTTTACTCTATTTAAAACCGGCCAAATGCGGGTCGGACTCGCACACGAAAGGTCCATGCCATTATCTATACAACATTAGACACAAAGATCGAGAAAAAACGGCAAACAATCATGTTTGTTGTATGGGAGCCCCCTTAAATATTTATTTTATTTTAATTTAACTGTTTATTTGTAAAGCAAATATAAAACTAAATATCCTATGAATATTTCAAGCGTCTCCCTGTTGCCGTTATTAATATCGAGCAAAAAATATTTGCCCCCCCTGAAATATTTATTTTATTCTGTTTTTAGTATTTTTTGTCATAGCGGCAATGGAAATACATAATTTGTGAAAATTTCAACTGCCTAGCTATCATGGTTCACAAGATACTGTCTGGTGACAGACAGATAGACAGACGAAAAGTGAATTCTTAGTAATAGGGTCCCGTTTGGCACCCTTCGGGTACGGAATCCTAAAAACTACCCGCGAACGAAGTTATGTAAACGTCGCAAATGGATTGCTTAGTAAGCTGTTTTACAAAACCGCTAGCTGGTTTACAAAACAGTCCCGTTATGTAAAATAGCTGGATGCGGGCGGCACAAGACCTGGAAGCTTGGAAAACCATGAGCCTATATCCTACAATGGGCGTCAAATGGCTGATAATGATGATGCTATAAAATAGCTGGACGACGTTTAGCGTTTTCTTCAACTGAATTATTTTAATAATCTTTTTGCATTCATCAAGGCAGCGAGTCAAATTGATTGGAGGTCATGTAAAACAGCGTAAAATGAAAAGTCACATTTGTAGATTTTAATTCTACATTTTGTCACTTGTGCCTTTGTGTATCATACAACAGTCATGGCCTCCGACACATTTTGTGGCTGAAATGAATAAATATATGAGTAATATGAGAGAAAATCGCCCTAACTCAAGCAAAAATAGGTTTAATTTGCAGCTCAATAGATAATGATTATAAAAATAGTTATTTTGTAACGATAATTTACATAGATATTTTAATTTCAATATAGTTTTTTGTGATAGTAATAATTTACCTAGGTACTCATGTATTTCATCACGGTCGTCATACAATAAAACTTTCATTGTAAACTATTGTTGTTGTTTGTTATTTTGACTGCCTTGTTGGTCTAACCGTTAAGGCGCTTAGCTACCAAAACAGAGGTTGTGGGTTCGATTCCCACTGGGGGCCGCCGTACATTTGTAGAAATGGCCTCAGTCTGGGTGCAATTTCATGTTTGTGACGTCCTTTCCTGGTTACCATAGCACAGGGTATCGTAGTTTGGGACCAGGTCAAGTTATTGTATTGTGTGGAAGTATGGAAGTTATTAGGAACTTTAGTAGGGGGTTAGTTAAACGTAGTGCAATGGCAATCTAGTTGAGCGCTATTCAGCTGTTTTATATAATGAAGCTGTTTTGTAAAACAAATAACGGCTTTGTAAATCAACTAATTCGGCAATCCATCTGCCACATAAACAAATCTGAAAAAAGCAATAAAAAAAACTCCTTTCACTGTCGCATTAGTCTTTGGATCCTTAAAAACGGGACTTAAGCCCGGGTACCCTCTGGCACAAACGCCTGCTCGGAGCCTTATTGAATTTCAGTGCCTCGCGGAGCGAAGCGTGGCGAAGAATTCCATAAGAAGATCATAATACGACGCTATCCAGGAAGTCGAACTTGTTATTTGCTTTCTTGGTCGTGGGAAGGTGTTATGGTTGTCATTGTCAACTTATAAGCCAACTCGATTTTTTTTATGAGAGAAAGTATGGGCTTAATTACCACGCGTGCTCACTGCGGATTGGCAATTAGCGAAATTAAATAAACTGTGAAGAAGCTCGTACACTGACAATGACATACGATAATTTTTAACCTAGCTAAACCACCTTTGTGAAACTTGAAGTAATAACTTCAGTAATAACATTTTATTACAAAATACCCGAAAGTCACGTGTTTTCATCTTTACAAAATTACAATTTTGAAACCTGAAATGGATAAGATGAGAACATTCTTTACACCAGGAAAAACATAAACATAAAATATTGACAAAGATAGAGTATGTTTGGCAGCCTTATTGCTTATTGCTAAATGGAGTTAGTTAAGATCAACTGGCATATCTTAATATTATTAGAAGTCCAAAATGACGTAGGGTTACTGAGGATTGCCCACGGCCTATTTCTGCAACAACCTGTAAGCACGCTGTTAATTTTTCCTCTTCTTGCATAATATAAGCTTTCTAAAACAGCCTTTAGATACTTGTCTACACAACTTATCAAAGAAGTGTAGACTTAAACGACGAAAGAGCCCTTCTAGGAAGATAGTACTTAGTATATCTCTACCAGTTCGCACATCTCATTCGAAGCACGTCGGCACGTTATTGTTTGGCATTTTGCGGGCGACGCCTGCACCACAGTCTGTTTGTTTGTGCTGCTTTTGTAATAGATTTCCAAGCCACTGATTCAATAGTAAATACGCCGGCAAGCTTAGAGCGCCTGTACAAGAATTTCATCTTTATATGTTAGGCCTTAGAACCTAATATCGAAAATAAATTTATATCATAATTATAACGTAGAGTTGTTCTCAGCAGTAGCCTAAATCGTGTCGTAAAAGGGGATGCATGAAAGGAGCCGCCCTAAACGATGTACCTACTGAACCCTGTACTTCTGATGTAAATAACCTCCTCAGTCCTGACCTTGAAAATAACAATGGTTTTCAATTGTTATTTTCAAGGTCAGGACTGAGGAGGACAAGCAAAGCAGTATGTATGCGTCCCATTGTAAGGCACAGGCCTTCTCTCAGAGAGTGAGTATAGGCTTAATTAATCACGTGTAGGTAACAATGGTTTTCAATTGTTATTTTCAAGGTCAGGACTGAGGAGGATAAGCAAAGCAGTCTGTATAAGTCCCATTGTAAGGCACAGGCCTTCTCTCAGAGAGTGAGTATAGGCTTAATTAATCACGCGTAGGTACCCACCTTAGATGGCGACATCAAGCAATAAGATTTATGAACACCGATGAATGTGTTCTTTCACAGTTACCGTACTGTTTCACATTCACAAATATACGTAGCTTAGAAGACAAAGTGATTGGAACATGCCGGGCGTTCTATCGTAGCGATACCAGCGTATCATGTCTGATGTACTTTGGGCAACAATGGGGAGCTTGCATCCGACTTAGATGGGAGTAGTATTGTTTTTATACCATAGAAAACGCGGAAAAAGCAGAAAGTATAAACATTTTTCCGGATTTTGACGGGTCCCAAAAAATGCGAAATATGAAGTTTCTATTAAAATTAACAAAAAACTTGTAAGATTTAGTTCTTTTTCGTTAAACTCTAAAAGTTTTCTTTCAAGGGCGTAGACGCATATTATTTTCCAAGGCACGTCAAATACTGATAAACACTTCATAAATTGCAAGGCCATAGTTCACTTCACTAGAAAGGCATTCGACAGGTTATATCTTGAAAAGAGTATTAGTCGTACGTAGAGAAATATATTAAGCACAGTTATTTATCTTTTAACATGGCCTGTCCAGAATCTCCGGCCTTCTCAGATTACAATATTTAAAAACAGTAGGTGGTGTAACAGCAATACATTTCGTAAACTCACGCCTGTATCCCGAAGGAGTAGGCAGATACCAGCAGCTGCCACTTGCCACGATCGTAACACACCACTTTCGCTTCATCAACATTAATTAGTCGTTGCATGCACGCATGTCGGTTTCGGGTGCCTTTATCTTGTCCTTTGCTAATACATCCCCTATTGTTGGTGTTACTTATATACTTAATGTAGCCTCCATAATATACATAAGCAACCTATATACGTCCCATGAGCGGCTGGCAAGAGCTGGCGTGCAATAGGAGAGGCCTATGCCCAGCAGTGGACAAGCGTATGCTGATGATGATGATGATGATACGTCCCACTGTAAGGCACAGACCTTCTCTCAGGGAGAGAGTATGGGCTTAATCACTACGCGTGACCACTGCGGATTGGCGATTTCGATCGCTGAGGTATGTGAATAGCTCAGACACTTAGGTTTCCTCACGATATTTTCCTTCACCGTTAGTGAGTGGTAATGCTACTATAACTTCACAAATATACATAACTTAGAAAACAAAGTCATAAGTACATGCCCGCACTGAGAATCGAACCTGGGTCTCTCGCTTCCGAGTCCAATGATCTACCTAGGCTAATACCGCTGCTCCATAATATGTGCGTCATTCAAATTATAATTAATGTTTAAAAGTAAAAAAAACTTAGGCCTTTACATCTACGTAATGAGACGATTTATACAGCGTCAAGTGGCACCTTCACTCATACTAGATGGGTTAAGGGACCACTCGGACAATGCAGTGCCTGGGACACTGTGTTTTAGATGGAGTAGGCTTGCCCAGCACCTATACCAACCTGACAGCTTAGTCGGCCTAGCCCACACGAAAGACAAGTCAATACGTGCGAGCCAACTAAGCCGCGGGTTTCCTCACGATGTTTTCCTTTACCGTTAGCGTGTGGTATAGCTACTACGAATTTGCAGATGTACGTAAATTTGAAAATAAACAAAGTCATCGGTACATGCCCGCACTGGGAATCGAACCTGGGTCACCCGGTTCCGAGTCCATTGTTCTATCCACTGGGCTACCACCGCACATAAAAGTTAAGATAGGCGTAATAAATCTTAAGAGAAAGACTTTCACATCATTATCTCGAAGACTTGTAGTAACATTGTTTGTTAATGAAACAAACAAAGAGCCCCAAAAAAACGTATAACTACGGGTCTTTGACTTGTATACGGCCAAAAAGACATTGTCTCAACGGCTGAAAGCCCAATAGAATCGCATGTTTAAAGAGGTTAAGAAAACTGTTACCCTAGAAAGTGTACGTACAAACATAAAATGAAAGCTCTACTTACTGTCCCATGAGTAAAAGACCGCGTAATAATTCAACACTACCAGCAAACAATCGCGCAAAGTGAATTACGTCTTCTCTCCGAGGATTTAGAACTCGTTTTTCCTTAACACGTTGTATTCTCATCACTTTTCTCTGAGGCGGGTCTTTGTATGCTTCTCTTCGCGCTAAGTACATTATGTAAATGTAATACTGAAGGCAGCCCCGGCCGGTCCTTCTACATTGTGAAAAACCCACCCACAATATTAGCCGCAGCGTGGGAGAGCTCCTAACATCAACGATGTCCGTTCACTCCACTCGTATGACCTTTCGCTATGCTGTGGAGTTGCAGTTGTTAAGTTTGTGTAATATGTGTCCACATGAAAGTGCATCGAGCGCATCCCACTCGTTTTACGTGCAACGGCCAAGACATATTGAGTAAACTTGTAGACGTTTGAAAACTGCAAATTACCGTGTTACATTTTACGAAATTACATGCTCGGGTAGTTTCAAAATGGGAAAAGGTAGGTAGGTATGTTGGAAAATTAACGAGTTGGAGTTTTTGGGCGTATTCCAAAAGAGTCTTACCTTGTGAGAAGACTGGGATTGCCCTTATAATATGTTTTCTTTGGCAAGATTTCAGCAGTTTTATCGTTAGAACGTAAACTTGAATATAAAAATTTTGTTTCAAAAGCTAGCTTAGATCTCTCGCTCTAGACACCAGTTTCTTTTCATAGCCTCCGAATATTCAGCGAAATATTACAAATAATTTTTGCCTATTAGTAAACCCTAAGTAAAAGAAAGAATAAAATACCTATGTAATTTTTCTTGTAAATTAAATGTCGTGTAATGAACGAACACCCAACAAAATTCTAACATTAATATATAATTTCAAATAAAAAAATGTACTTAGGTACTGTAGCGACCTTACTGAAACCTGAAAATGCTTTCTGCGGAGCGCCGACCGACAATATCCTTGCACTGGTGGGTCACCTTAGAAACGCACACGAAGCGTGCGCGGATACTTACGTGACGAGCCGATGCGACGCTGGTGCCGCGCGGTGCGCTGCGGGATGAATGCTAAACTATTGTTGCCTGCGTTAGCACTATGCTATGTGCGAACATACATTTTAGTACTTCAGTAACTCGTGTAAATAAATTAATTTCCCAATCATACCAAATATTCACCTTCCAGTGGTCTCCCACAGTACAATTACAATTATTATTATAATTCCGGGTATATTCTGCTGAAAATTTATACGATATACGTAGGAGATGCTAATTAAATGTAAATTATACGTCAATGTACGGCTTCGTTACTTCTAAGTATCTATTTTATGTGCTCCCTTTTATCGTGTTTACTACCAAGCAAAATATATTAGATAGGTAACTCATTCTCTGAATTTCTTTAAATCTGTTTGGTTTCTTAAGGGGCGAGTCGATGCTAAGTACCAATGTAAGAATATACATTTTCTCTTACACAGTTTTTAGAAAAATGAACATCATAAGCCTCACTAATGGTGATGGCTATTCTAGGACCTTTTACCTGGTACCTAGTATCAATTACTTACTACATTAACTGATTTCCGCTACAAACTCCTATTTTTGCCAATCATGCTTTAAAGATTCCTCTAAAACTCTCGTAAGACGGACTCAAAACCAGTTTTATAACAGGAACCATAAATCAGCTGTAACTTCGTCTTAAGAGTGCTTTAGTGGGATCGACTTTTTATAAACAAGACTGATAGTTTTTAGGCTGTGGGTTTTAAAAATACCTATTACCATTATTGATAAAGAAGATTCATTTTTGAGAAAGAAGATTCTGAAAGAAAGCCTTTTCAGCCGCCTACGCTACTCCTGCTGCGGCCCATGCTGAAGTTGAGTACATCATACTAGAGCCATAGACCTTGTTTTATGCAGCACATGTTGATAAAGAAAGAATCAACACAAAAACCAGCCAAGTGCGAGTCGGGCTCACTTACGAAGGGTTCCGTACCATTATCTATACAACATTTGAATATTTCAAGCGTATAACTGTTGCCGTTATTAATATCGAGCAAAAAAGGGCAGAAAAATCATGAGCCCCCCTTAAATATTTATTTTATTCTGTTTATAGTATCTTTTATTACAACGGAAACAGACATACACAATCTGTGAAAATTTCAACTGTCTAACTATCACGCTTCATGAGATGCAGACTGGTGACAGACTGGTGACGGACGGACGGACGGAGTGGACGGATGGACGGAGTCTTAGTAATAGGGTTTCTTGCCCTATGGGGACAGAATCCTTAAAAAGATCACAATATCACACGTTAACAACATGGAGATAAATCTTTGTGAGATGCGAGTCACAAATTTATTCAACCAGTCCGCCGCACGTCGGAACTTTTACATTTATGTTTTTACCTTTGATTTATGCTGGGATATTCCTTTTCGCCTGCGGTGATACATCCGAGCGGCTTGGTTGTGTAAGTTGTAATCCGTGCCACCGACAGCGATGGTCCGTAAGTCGTTTTAAATTAAAACTTGCGCCAACGCAATCCCTCCGAATCTATAAGTTGGGCTAAAGTAGCTTGGGCGCCGAACCGAACCTCATACATGAGTAATTGCGCCGTAGATTCAAAAGTTTTTTCCAGAGATTTGCAATGTTCTGGCGACTGACGTAACACTCGCATTTAAAGGATGCTCTGCCATAGCAAGAACTCCTTTTATAGGGTTCAGAAGGTCCCTATTACAATGCCTGCAACCCGGTCTCTCTGACTGTACTACAAAGGGATTTTCTCTTGGACTATAATAGATAACCAGTTTAAATTTTTATCGAAATATGCGAACAAAAGTCATCGACATAGCCCAGCGGATTAGTAAGTTGAAGTGACAGTGGGCGGGGCACATAGTACGCAGAACTGATGGCCGATGGGGCTGGGAAGTTCTCGAATGGAGACCACATATCGGCAAGCGCAGCGTAGGACGACCAGCCGCAAGATGGACAGAAATGACCTCATCCAAGTGGTAGGAAGACGTTGAATGCAAGCCGCTTTCATCCGGTCCTTTTGGAAATCCATGGGGGAGGCCTATGTCTAGCAGTGGACTTCTTGTGGCTGAATGATGATGACGATGCGTTATTTCGGCGGGTTTCCCTAAAAATTTTAAAATATATAAAAAGTAAAAGGAAAAATGTGGAGTCAAACATACTTATTTTCATTTGTGTTTGTAATTGCAGAACCTGACGGTTCTTTACATGTTATATAATAGTTGGAATCTAGGTAACTTTCCCTCCGTTCCACAATTAAGAGGGAGGATTTTCTAACCAACTTTAAAAGTCTCATTAACCTATTTTCGTAAGGTGCTACAAAACGTGCTAACGGCAAAATAACATCCCAAGTTTTTTGTTAGACTGCGTAGCCATTGAGTCAAGCCTTCAATAAATTAGCAAGTTTAAAAAAGTATGTTGTTGTTTTTTTGGGATGTAAATAAACATAAGGTATCAGTACTAGCTGTACTAAATTTCAGGTTTTGAGGATAAAAGGTGGCTAATTTAGGTTACCACCGTAACATAGGTAGCAATAAAATCACAATTTCAATGATTATATTGCTTCACGTAAACTAATTTTAAACAAATTAAATTTGCCCAGCAGTGGGACATAAACATGGCTAACTAAAAAAAACATGTAACATTTTACTTGTTATGAAATTCCACTTATGCCTACATTAAATTTTTATCGTGAACTAGTTTCTTCTTTTTTTTAGACTTTGTGGAATTTTATAAGTGTCACAAATATAAATTGTATTACTTCATCATCATCATCATCAGCCATTTGACGCCCACTGCAAGACATAGGCCTCCTACGTGGTTTTTGTAACCATGAGGGGTTTTGCCATAATCGCCACGCTTGGCAGGCGGGTTGGCGATCGCAGTATGCGGTTGGAATCTCAGGAAGACGCCGCTGCCCGATTCCAGGTAATTGATTTCCTTAGTCGCTTTCTACGACATCCACGGAAGGAAATGGAGCGACGCTATTCGTAATCCGGTGCCACACGGATATTGTATTACTTATTTTTTTCTAAATAACACAGTAAGATTTTGAATTAACGTAAGTAACAGATATTGTGTTAGATACACACCAAATGTCGGGTTTCGTAACAAAACAATAACTTAAATAAATACATATACAAATACACCATTACTCGTGTTGTAGTACGGAACTCCCGGTGGGCGAGTAGGATGGGCCACTTACACTTGGCCATTTTTTCTGGTTTTGAATTATAAATAATAAATAAATAAAAATCGTTTATTGAACAGAAGACAGTTACATAAATGTATACAGTAGTACCCACACTAGGCATAACCTGTGTCGTGGGTACTAATACTCTTAATGTAGTTGTACATAGGTGTCTTAGCTTTTAGTTACTATAATAAAGAATAAAATAAACTTAGTTAAATAGTCCATAGTTCAACGGTGCTAGGTGTGTCTCAGTTTGTATGTATGTGTGTGTGTGATAGTGAGTGTGTTTGTGTGTGTGTGTGTGTGTGTGTGTGTGTATTTGTGTGTGTGTGTTTGTATAAGAGTGATTATATTATTACTATTTATTACTAACTATAAATTGCTTGTCTTCATAGGTGTTTCACTCGTACATATTGAAAGCGTGACATAATAATACGACTAAGTAATATCTAAAAGGTGTTAATGGTACATTTCTGCACACAAGACATAAAAAGGTTCAATAAAAACTGTTACCGTTATTAATATCATCGTCGAAACTTTCGAAAGGTGTCAGCAATCGTTTGGCACAATTTACACTGAATCAGATATTACCAAAGACAAAGTCAGTTTTCATTTTTAGATGGATAGATAGATAACACTTCATTGCATACCAGTAATTTACAGAGATATAAGGTACTCGAATCCTGGTCTCTGCCTACTCCTCCGGTATACTGGCGAGAATTTATACAATGTGTAATGTAAGACAGTTGTACTATAGTTTATCTTCCACTGCGCTTCTCAATAAGAGTAGAATTCATGTGCATTACTTCGGATTTCAGACTAATCCAATATGACTTTATATTGTATTTATTATACCTATGTTTATATTGATGATTAAGTAATAGTATAGGTAGAATGGTACATTATTTGTTTACTTAGTAAGTATTGTGTTTATTACAGGTGTTTTATGTTTACAAAATTACTACTTCGTCTTAATAATTTTCCCAATAACTATCTCCTGGCACTAGTTACCCCATCTATTATCCCAGTCACCAAAGATTAGATGGAAGAAAATACTCATTAATATTACTTAAGCTCGTCTATGTACAAATGTTTTTTTTATTGTGCTGTCTTGCACAATCATTTTCAATCAATCAAACAATAAAAAATAATACAAATTAAAAATGAGGATGAATTTATTTTCTAACCAAAATTACATTTGCCACGGACAGAAAATACATAATAGGTATGCTTAATAAAATCGACAGCAATTCGATCCTCATATCGTAATTATTCAGTTTCGTTACATTTGACCTCGTAATCTAGGTATAAAGGTTAACTGTAGGTGCCTAGCTAACAACTCAGTATCTCAAGACAGCTCTCGGCATCTAGCGGCCATGTATATAAGCTTCATAGCGCCGATGTCATGTAGGTAAATAATGTCAATGTTAAACGCTTCTTATTGATTTCTATAGATGGCGCTCTTTTCAATGTACCTAATATGTCTTGTCTTTTGTCTGTACCTTCCTCTGTGCTGATGAATAAACTTGTGCTACCGAAGTTAAATCCTCTCTATATTATTACTGAAGCGCTTTCGCCAACACTCAGGGATACCTATTGTTTTAAAGTAAGGTATACCTATTTTTTAACGTAAGATAAGGTAGTGCATCCTACTTCCCATATTAATATTAATATTTTTCTACATAGATAACTTAAAATAACCACACAATTTTCTTCTGCATGCTGAGACTATGACAATCTGCTAGCTAAGAGGGTCTTTAAGATTAAAAATACGACTGTAAAAATAGCATTTTCTTAAAGGTTTGCGCCATTCTTGCACATACACATGTTCATTAAAACACACCCACCCACACACACACACACACACACACACACACACACACACACACACACACACACACACACACACACACACACACACGCACGCACGCACGCACGCACGCAAGCACGCACACGCACGCACGCACGCAAGCACGCACACGCACGTAGCTACTGTACCGCCGTATTTTTAGGTAATCGGGTAAATGTGTTATCGTCCCCCACGTGACAGTCTCTGCCTAGTGTGGGGGTCAGTTTAATTGCAAAATGTACCTTTTTATGACAATAAATACTTTTTATCTTTTTTATCTTTATCTGCTAAAGTCGTGTGGAAGAAGTGGCGCAAGACGGCCTCGCTCAGAGTCAGAGTTGGTCTTCTAAAGCCAGTGCACAAATATACCTAATGGACGGTACACATGCACCGCCACCGCCGCTGCGCACACATCGGGTCCTCGGCTGCCCCGTGACAAAACAAAGTAATCATATTCGAAAAATACCTCTCAATGAATCCGTGTGGCGCCGGATTAAAAATAGCATCACTCCATTTCCTCCCGTGGATGTCGTAGAAGGCGACTAAGGAAATACATCACCAGGAGACGGGAAGCAGCGTCTTCCTGAGATTTCAACCCTATACTGCGATCGCCAACCCGCCTGCCAAGCGTGGCTATTATGGCAAGACCCCTCATGGTTATGAAAACCATGAGGGAGGCCTATGTCCCGCAGTGGACGTGAAGGGGCTGATGATGATGAAGCGTTTTGTTTCATCTGATCTGAAAAATATGCAAAAAGAATTAAGAATCTCATTTTTACCATTATTGTATGTGTTTTAGCTTTCTTTGACCGCAAACAAAATACAACTTTGTTTTAATTTAAGGCAAACTAAAAGGTCAACAAATTACAACTTTATTCGCATTTAAGGTATTCGTTCGCATTTTCACCATCGCATTTAAAACAACAAAATGAAGTAAACTCTAGATAAGCCAATGACAAAATAAAGTGGTTAGGATTCTAGGCTTATTACCTCTTCGTAGCATTTAGGAACTTTACGTTCCAAGTATATTTATTTCAGTCTGCTGAAATTTTAGTAAAATGGTCTTACTTCGTTTTGTTGCAGGACAACCTCTCTCTCAGACTGTATTGATTTTATCACCAGTTTTGCATGCAATATTTATTACGGTAGGAATTTCGCTGGCTGCACAGGTATATGAGGTGGCTTTTGTTAAATCCAGCTTTGCTATAGTCATAGTCTGATATGGAATTTCATCAAACGGTCTAACAAAGCCACGTAAGCTGAATAGATTTAAATGAACAGCTATTAAACGTATAGAACTATGCAGTGTTTTGAAAAGGTTCAGTAAAATTGAGTAAAGAGTGTCTAATAGAATTCTACTTATTATTACGGCCGTTTCAGAAATGTACAATCGGTTCATCGCTGCAAGGTGAGTCCAATAAGTGCGTCTGACGAAACAAAATTAGTCTCTTATAGGTTACTTAAAAAAGCGAATTAAATTGATATTGCAAAATGCATCATTTGTTTTCTGTAAAGTGTTGTCCTGTAAGTTTGTCTTTTAAATTATAAAATAATGCATTTTCAGAGTTACTGCACATCAAATAAATCTTTGCATTTACATGTCATTGTTAAAACAATAGTTTGTAAAATGAAACATTGACATATGTTGCTTTTGAAGTGATACTTTTATAATGAATAGTTGACCCCTCATTTCCGATCCTAAATACGAGAAACTTTTACTACGGGGAAAACTTTGAAATCGTGGAAAAATATCCGCTGTTTCATAATTTTTTTGCCGTATATAACTTTGGTACATAAAAATAAATATTTTTTTTCTATTTTGAAGAATGAAACGTGTGAATATTGACGAGTGGAACCCTGACCTCCGTACAATGTTGATAAAGCAAAGGAGGTCTGTCAGGTTCATGGTAAGTGAGAAACCCTGGTCTCTGCCTACCCTTCGAGATTCAGGCGTTATTTTATATAATGTAATATAAAACTCAGTGAAGTTACCCGAGCAACACAATCGCGAGTAGCTTCGAAACGAATGTGGCTTCAGTCTGGCGAAACCGACTGATAAGGTTGAAAAATAAAGAGCATTAAATTCAAAAGTAAAATGGTTGCTTCGCTATTGTGTGAGAACCAGGATTAAGCAGAACGTAACACGATAACATTGAAGACAGAGCCCTAGTTAATAATTTACATAACACATATGTCGGGGTCCCTTAGAAAAGGCGCGCCTTTTGTCAGGCGCCAAACAAAGGGAACAATCCTGAACTCGGTAACAACACCTCAATGCTACTGGTATAGTTGATATATTAAGAGAGAAAGAAAGAAAGAAAGAAAGAGAGAGAGAGAAAGAGAGAGAGAGAGAGAGAGATAGAGAAAGAAAGAAAGAAAGAAAGAAAGAAAGAAAGAAAGAGAGAAGGAGAGAGAGAGAGAGTGCCATGGTTCTCGAATGGAGACTATGAACTGGCAAACGTAGCGTAGAACGCCCACCATCTCGCCACCATGGTCTGAGGCAGATTGCTGGCAGCGGCTGCATGAGGATAGCCGAGGACAGAAGCAAGTGGGTGCATTGGGGTAAGCCTATATTCAGCAGTGGATGACTACAGGCTAATGGATTGAAATAAACGCGTAGGCGTGGCTTGCAGGAAATTATTTTTGGTTTTTTAAATATCAACTTATTTTCGCAATGGCTGTTTCATTGAAAATACTCTTCAGCTCGAGCACGAGTTCATACTGAAGCTGTTTCGTTTTTTTAGTAAATTAATAAAGTCCACCGGCCTTGCCGCCGCTACGTAATTCGCCGAAACAATAAAGCTTAAACTGAATAATAAAGTTGGGAAAATATCCCAAAGAGGTTAAAAGTGCAAGTATTATTTTAATGAAAACCTTAGCCTGAGTCTAAACGGCTATTTTACTAAGATAATACATGCACCGAGTATTAATTTACTAATTTTTCTTTCTGAAACGCGTATCTATTCGCGTAGTTAAGTCTTATATGCATGATGAGACATCCTGTAAGTGGGTGAGCAATTACTATGTTATGTGTGTTCTTTTCTTCTGTGAATATTTTGTTGTATTGCCTGTTGGATGCCCGAAATAAATAAAATAAAAATAAATAAAAAGAAAATCAAGGGCTTAGGAGAAATTGTGGTTCAAAGTCAAAGTTTTCTGTTTATATTATTGCAGAAATTAATCTTGCATCTTATATCAAAATTTTTTTCCTCAGGAACCTTGTCAAAATTTTCGAGCTTTCTTTCAGCACGATGTATTCAATCGAGATGTCAGACAAGCGTAACGTTGGCTTAAACTTGCTTTCCGGGCACACTATAAAAACGTTTATTGCGCGCTAACATTATTATTTGAGTGACCTACATTTTTCTATTGATTTTCCAGCAAAGTTTTATTAATAAAGTAGTTTTTTTGGTGTCCAGTATGGATAGCTTTCAACTCGGGCATCAGTATTTTAATACCTTGTATTGTTGTTAAGCGGTGGTAGCCAAGTGGGTAGAACGTTGGACTCGGAAGCGGGAGACCCAGGTTCGATTCCCAGTGCGGGCATGTACCTATGACTTTCCTTTCTAAGTTATGTACTTTTGTGAAGTTATAGTAGCAATACCACTCGCTAACGGTGAAGGAAAACATCGTGAGGAAACCTGGGTGTCTGAGTTATTCACATACCTCAGCGCTTGAAATCGCCAATCCACGGTGGGCACGCGTGGGGATTAAGCCCATACTCTCTCTCTGAGAGAATGCCTGTGCCCTACAGTGGGGCGCATATAGGCTGCTTATGATGATTGTTGTTGTATTGTTACAAGTACGTTCTGAGTCAAAACTTGATAAGTAATCAACCTATTCCCTGCCCTCCCTCCCTCGATAATAACGTTACTATAAATTCCAAATCTTTGACATGAAAAATTTAGAACTATTCTTTCAAAATAACCGCCTTTGAAAGAAACTACTGTGCCATGTAAATCGCTACTTATATTCTACGGTATTTATTGATGCTCCAAGCTGATTGATTAACGTTTAATAATGTAAGCTTTCAATTGGTACCGAAAACTACTTTATCATTTTAGTGGCGTCGCTTCGCATTCGTTAACAATAATCTGGATATTTTTGACGACAGGCCATTTGTTACATTGTGAATGATATTTCATTCAATATCGGTTTTTCGTTAGGAATAAAAATATATAGATTAATTCACTGGGTGGGCTACATAGTCTATAAAGATCGTCTATATTCATAGTAAAGTAAGTAAAGTAAATTATCGTTTATTCATGTACATGAGTAAATAAAATAGATCTTTATATACAGAGTTTCAGTGAATTCCATGTGCTGCCCGTCTGGGCGTATGAATATTTATGCAAGCATGCAATAATTATGTATTTGTATGTCAAATTCAAATTATAAAATTGTTGTGATTAAATGTCAAAATTAAAATTATGGGAGGTATTAAATTGTTTTATCCTCTAAAAAGTCAATAATTCTGTAGTAACATTTATCAATCAGTAACTTAAATAAACTACTTTTGAATAAATTTAAATGCATGTCCTTAATATCGTTTGGCACCTTATTATTTATCATTGGAGCCATAAATAAAACACCTTTTCTCATCAATGCGGTCCTGCATCGTGGTAAAAGCAGCCTGTGGCGATGTTGCGTGCGAAGACCTTTGTCACGTATTGTAACATATTTGTTTAGTAGTAAAATCTGGGACTTGTTTAATTTCGAGCCTTATAAATATCTTTTAAACATTCCTTTTTGTTTCAGTCAAAGGATATTACTTTACATAACAAGGACTTTATTTAAAACAATTAAAGTTAATAATTAGTGCTAAGATCGGTGGCGCAAACTTGTAAACATGTCGCGATATTTAAAAGAGCTTTAAATGTGGTACTGATAAGAATTTACATAAAATAAAATGGATTTACTTAAGATTCAAAGATTTGCGATTCATCGCATTATTTGAAAAAATACCAGTGGCGGTTGTAAGATATAATATTGTTTTTCTTTTCTGTGCTCAGTTACTGTAAGTCTATCGAATAGAACGAATTAGAACAAAACTACTTTTTTCCTGTACAGCCCCTATATTACGCGCACCTGAACGATTCTTATCATCTAACTGACAGACTCCACACTCTATCGCAAACGTCAGGATTCTGAATCACGATTTGGTGTGCATAATTAGACCCCTGGGCTATAAAAAAGTAAATAAGAGAGAGATATATATATATATACAATACACATCAAAATTACTACTCCTATATATATATATATATATATATATATATATATATATATATATATATATATATATATATATATAAGACTAGCTGTTGCCCGCGACTTCGTTCGCGTAGTAATTTTGATGTGTATTTTTCCGGGATAAAAAATAGTTTATGTGCTAATCCAGACTATAATCTATCTCGGTGCAAAATTTCATCTGGATCCGTTCATTCGTTTTTGTGTGAAAGACCGTAACAAATATCCATCCATACATACAAACTTTCACGTTTATAATATTGGTAAGGATTGCTACAAAGGTATAAAAAAGCTTCAACCGTCCCACGTAGATAGAATCTTTCATTAAACACTTTGCCACTATTGCCATAATTCGTCTTGCTTAAATAAAATGCCCGAAGAAAAAAATGCTTTGCATAGATATTTATTTTTATCTTATTTATTCAAGGAGAAAAACCGAATTGCCAAACTCATAATTAACATAAAATTAGAGCCACTAAACCACATTTGCCAATTTTCCACACCTAGGTAATCTTAATATCATAAATAAGAGACGCAATCTATACAAATACACAATAGAAATTGTGTAAACAACAAAGCGACTGTTTTGGAAAGAGCTGCATAGGTGAAAATAGGTAAATATGCATGAACATACAATAATTTTTATTATTTTAATTAACTATATAGTAGACCGCTCATCAGTGTAGTAGAGTGCAGTAGTGTAAGTGTAACGGTTAAGTATCTCAGTGCAGTATCTTTTACACATTCTGGTCAGGGCAACTGCTGTGGACATAATGTAAATGCGGCTTTAGGATAGAAGCCTGTAGCTTGTGAAATTCGAATCTTTCAATTTCGGACTTAATTCGGGATACAAAAAAAAGTGAAATGCCTGAATCGAAAACCATTTCGAGCTTAGCATTCAACCTACAGTATTTTTAATGTAAGAGATTTTTATCTTAAAAGATGAGCCTTATTTTGAGTAAATAATAATATTTAAATGCCCTTCATTTGACCACTATGGTGACGTCACATGTTATATCGTCTGTAGTAGTTATTCTGTGGAAAAACTACCGATGGCTTGTCAACTTTATCTGTCAAACACATCGATGTCACTAAACCACAGACAATCTAGATGGTTTGGCCCATTCACACGCAAATCCAATCGCGAACTCTACCTACACACACAGTAAGTAACATATGACGTCACGCCGAATAATATTTATTTTAATTTATTAACAATGATACACTCGATTAATCACGAAAAAAATGAAATTAGTTTCTTAAAATTACGTCTACTATCAGAATATAAAATAAAATCCAATCATAAAAAAAAACTTTGCATCCCCAATTCAAAACAACAATGGGTCGATTGTTTCATCGTTTTTTCGTCTTCATTTATTTGTGTTATTTAACGGCCGATGAAAAAAAAAACACCGCTCCGTTGCGATATTCGGCGCCAAAAATATGCATCATTTATGCAACTACCACAATGGTGGCAATAAGCTGGTGCTCTGTGAATAAATTCCTGTTTTTTATTTTAAACCAACTTCAAAAAAGGGGAAGGTTCTCAATTCGTCGGATTTTTTTATGTATGTTCTCCGATTACTCGAAGATGCCTGGACCGATTTGTAATTAGTTTTATACCCAAAGCGTAAATGATCCTATTACTAAGACTCCGCTGTCCGTCCATCTGTCTGTTCGTCTGTCACAAGGCTGTATCTCATGAACCGTGATAATTTTCACAGATGATGTAATTCTGTTGCCGCTATAACAACAAACACTAAAAACAGAATTTTTTACTCGATATTAATAACGGCAATAGGTAGACGCTTGAAATATTCAAATGTTGTATAGATAATGGTACAGTAATAATGGTGAGCAATAAGCCCGAAGTCCTCAGGTACTAGCAAGCTAGGAGAACATCAGGGTGTGATAGACACGCAGTCTGCCCTAGGTTCTGCACTAGGTTACCTATCCTATTACTACAACAATACATGTTACTTAAGTCGAGTGTTACCATAGAATAAGTCTACCAGTTCCTTTGAAATTGTAGTTTTTATTCACTGGTCACACTACATCTTTAAATTCGAAGCAGGTAGTGATATAGTAGAAATATTATTATTATTATTAAAATAATTTATTGCATTTATACACACACTTTTTCACATAGGCAAGCTTAATGCTACTTAGCATTGTCTACCAGCTAACCCAAGTTATGAAGAACATAAAATATATTTCGGAGTCGGTGCCCGGTCATGTTTCTTGGTGCCGGCTCCAAATTATACTTCTTTAATATGTACTTACTTCGAATTCAAAGGTCAAATTTTTTAATCAAATTATCAAAAAATATCAAATTGTCAAATTATTAAGTTTAAATTATTTCAATGTTTTTAGTGCTGTAGTGTTTTCGGTTGTCGGTTTTTATTTTTTTATCATAACACTTAGTTAAACTGCATAGTGTAGTTTTTATCGGTGCTTCTGGAAATTATGCCGGAGTTTCTCTGTACATGTCTTCTACACAACGAAATGGACATTCATGTTTAATTCGTAACTTTCATTTGTAGAAAAATACATAATTTTTAGGGTTCCGTAGCTCAAAAGAAAAAACGGAACCCTCATAGGAACACCTTGTTGTCCGTGCGGCCGTCCGTCCGTGCGGCCGTCCGTCCGTCCGTCTGTCAAGACCCTTTATCTCGGAAACACGTGGAAACTCGATACGAGTTAAAGTTAAAACCGTATACCGTTCGTTGAAGCTGTAAAAAAATCAAACTTCTAAGTTAACGGAAAAATATGTTACGGCCGCTTATGCCGTAAACTTTTATTTCGACACTCTCAAGGGAATCCAAATTTAGAGGGTACTTTCCGTTGACCTAGAACTATGAAACTGTGAATGAAATTTGGCATGTAATATCGTTTTATACTACAATTATAAAGTCTGATGACCTGGTTACGGTGACGGGGAGTCGCTGGATGCGGGTGGCACAAGACCGGGAAGCTTGGAAAATAATGAGGGAGGCCTATATCCTGCAGTGGGCGTCAAATGCCTGATGATGATGATGATACTACCATTACATGGAAAAATCTGAAATCTATAAATTTGTAATTAAATCATTAAAAAAAATTGTCTTCGAAGTTCGGGAAAAGCTCGGTACCTACAAATTTGTACGGAACCCTCGGTGGGCGAATTACCACTGGACGCCGCCGAACATTTATACAAATGGCCTCAGCCTGGGTGTATTTCCACGTTTGTGATGTCCTTGCCTGGTTACCATAGCACAGGGTACCCCAGTTTGGGACCAGGTCAAGTTATTGAGTTGTGTGAAAGTTATTATCATAAAAAACTAGCGAAGTGCGAGTCGTACTCGCGCACGAAGGGTTCCGTACCATTATCAATACAACATTAGCCAAAAAATGGGAGCCCCCTTAAATATTTCATCATCATCATCATCAGCCATTTGACGCCCACTGCAGGACACAGGCCTCCCTTATGGTTTTCCAAGCTTCCCGGTCTTGTTCTGCCCGCATCCAGTGACTCCCCGCCACACCGTAACTAGGTCGTCAGACCATCTGGTGGGGGGCTCTTCCCACACTGCGTCGTCCGGTCCCCGGTCGCCAGGTCAGAACTTTTTCGCCCCAACGGCCATCATTTCTTCGAGCTATATGCCCCGCCCACTGCCACATCAACTGACCAATTCGTCGAGCTATATCAGTAACTCTGGTTCTTCTGCGGATCTCTTCATTTCTAGTTTGATCACGCAGTGAAACTCCTAACATAACTCTCTCCATTGCTCGTTGGGCGACTTTGAGCCTTCTTATGGGGCCCATAGTCAGCGACTAGGTCTATCCATAAGTCATCACTGGCATATTTATTTTATTTTAATTTAAGTATTTATTTTTGAAGCGAATATAGAACTTAATATTTTGTGAATATTTCAAGCGTCTACCAGTTTCCGTTATTAATATCGAGCAAAAATCGGCAAACCAAATAACGTTTATTGTGTGGGAACCCCCCTTATGTATTTATTTTGTTCTGTTTTTAGTATTTGTTGTTATAGCGGCAACAGAAATACATCATCTGTGAAAATTTCAACTGCCTAGCCATCACGGTTCGTGAGATACAGCCTGGTGACAGGCAAACAGACCTACAGACAGACAGACGGTCAGTGAAGTCTTAGTAATAGGGTCCCGTTTGGCGCCCTTCGGGTACGGAACCCTAAAAAGGAGTTTTCAAAGGGAGAACGGAGAAAAGTAAGTCAATTAATGTGTAAAGCGTACCCAGTACCCTTTATTTAAGTACAGTGATCGCATTTAAGACCCTTTCTTTACTATATAAAATACTTTGTTTGCCAAAATTCCTTTACTATTTTTTTTGTTTTTACTCTTGTTCCTAATTGGTAATTAGAATTGAGAAGAATATTCTTTAGGATATGACGGTGTGGTGAATGTTGTGTTTATTCAGTAATTATATTCACACTGTGGCTCTTCCTATAATGCATTGTGTTTAGGGTTCCGTACCCCGTATGGGTAAGAGACCCTATTACTAAGATTCAACTGTCCGTCTGTCTGTCTGTCACAAGGCTGTATCTCATGAACCGTGATAGCTAGGCAGTTGAAATTATCACAGATGATCTATTTTAGTTGTCGCTATAAAAACAGAGCAAAATAAATATTTAAGGGGGGCTCCCATACAAAAAACGTTGTCTAAAGACAGCGCTCGCCATCTAGTGACCATCTATGTAACCTTCACATGTCATTAAACGTCAATGTTAAATGCTTGTTGTTGGTTTCTATAGATGGCACTGTTCTCAAATTCGATCTTTGTCTAATGTTGTATAATCATAACTTATTTTCTCTGTTCTGTGGGTTCAAGCCGTTCTTCAGTCCGTTTATTTTTTTTCCTCTTTTTCCCCTTTTTTCATCGTATCAAAATCCAAAAAACACGATTAACAAAAAAAAATACCTAGCAAAGCTCGGTCATCCAGGTGCTATGTAAATAAATAAATAAAATAAAAATAAATACTTTCGTCTAGAAGACTAAAAGCGAGTGAGCACCAAACACAATCTTTTCTTTCTCCACAGGAACATGAAAAACTTATTCCCAGCAGCGTAGAAAACCTATTCCTGTTTTGCGCAGCCACATTGCCGTCACGTTTCAATTCATCCGCAAATCGAAGATTAACCTTTAAGTGCCTCTAACACACTCGGCTCGCTACGCTTTACGAGGCAACGCAGCGTTACGCAAGCACCTACCCTAGCGAGTGAGAGCCCGCGATACAGCGGGGCTTACTGCGTTACAATCCTAGTCTAGCCCTCTGTTTCTCGTACTCTAACAATCTGTAATTCTACCACTGTCAGTTTACTAAAGTGCAGACAAAAAAACGCCCAAGTGCGAGTCGGACTCGCGCATGAAGGGTTCCGTTATTCCGTACTATTATCCATACAAAATTAGACACAAAGATCGCGAAAAAACGGCAGAAAATCACGTTTGTTGTATGGGAGCCCCCTTAAATATTTATTTTATTCTGTTTTTAGTAGTTGTTGTTATAGCGGCAAAAGAAATACATCATTTTTTAAAATCTTCGACTGCCTAGCTATCACAGTTTATAAGATAAACCTAAGTGACAGACAGACAGACAGACAGACAGACGGACGGACAGAAAGACAGACGGACAGGGAAGTCTTAGTAATAGAGTTCCGTCTGGCACCCTTTGGGTACGGAACCCTAAAAATACTAACAGCTGTTAAGAGTAGATTAACAAATTGTTAAGTTTTCGAATCGCTCGTAGCCCCGGCTGCCTGAGTGATCTTAAACGATCACGAAGGTTAAGCAACACAGGGCGCGTTCAGTGCATGGATGGGTCGCCGTCTATGCCTAACGTTAGTGGCATTTTTCCGAGCGGTTCCGTGCTTCGCAAGGCACGTTAAGCTGTTGGTGCCGGCTGCCGTCGATAGATGGCAGTCGTTAAGCCAAGTCAGAGGCCTTAGGGCGGCTTGACAACTTCTGACAGTAGACGAGCCACTAGTCTACAAGCCTCCACCAATCCGGACTTGGCCCCCGTGGTGGAGTATGGCCTATACCTTCCTCAGGGAAGAGACCCGTGCCCCTCGGTGGGGACATAATGGGTTGATGATGATGAAGTTTTCGAGAAACCGGGTATTTATGCAGCCTATGTACTTCTGATTAGAGGGCACAGTCCTTCTCTCAGAGAGAGAATATGGGCTTAATTATCACACGTGCCCACCGCTGATAGGCAATTTCAAGCGCTGAGGTATGTCAACACCTTTTTCTTTCACAGTTGGACATTTTACTAAATAAAAATTTACGTACCGCTCTGTCCCCTCAGATTTCTTACAAAAGAATGAGGCAGACAGAATTCAGAACTCGACGATTAATATTTTTATTTTATGCTATATTCAAAGTAGGCAAATTCGTTGATGGTATGAACCAAATTCTACTCTAATACATAATTGATTCTATCTTATATCAAAATCAAATCACTATGTTTATATAGAGTTCAATAGGAGTCAAATCAGTAAGCAGTCGTATAACTCTTTTTCTCTTATGCTACCATTTTATTCAATACAAAATTCAACTTGAGTTATAATGTGAATACATTATCTATACATTTTTAAAGCGTATCCAAAGTAGGGGCTCTGTCCAACTTCAATTTTATATTCGTTTTATTGGCGCTGTCGAATAAATTCGACGGAACGACACCATCGTCGTTGGATTGAACGAATTCCTACATTTTGCCGCGTTGCGATGCATGCGAACGGGAGCTGCTAACAGTGTCGAGTTTAGCAACAGTCTGGGATAGTTACTTTATGTTTTTCATGTACGTACAGTCGGCAGTAGCTCACCATTAGTAGGTACTAATCTCAACCATTCCAATTTATAAGCGCAGTAAAACTGGACTGGACGCGCTTGAAATGCGGTGCTACCGTAGGATGCTCAGAAAAGGTTGAGTCCATAAAGTTACAAACGAGGGGCTTCTATGGTGTGTCAATGAACTGAGAATTTACACTGACCATCAAAAAGGAGAAGATGAGTTACTTGAATCATGAGCTATAAAAAAAATGGTACGCACTTCTTCATAATAGGCAGAATTGATGGGTCAAGGTGCGTCGGCAGAAAAAGCAAATCATGGCTCTGTACATCAGAGAACGGACTTGTGACCAGCGTCGAAGATCGATTTCGCATGGCAAAGAGAAGAGAGGAATATGCAGTGCTGACGGCCATCCTTAAATAGACGAGAGACACTGATAGAAGAAGAAGAAAAATAGAGTAGACAGAACGCTTAACGCTGCTGTTACGTCGCTCATTCTATCTCGCTTGCACCTACAAACATTTTTATTGGTTGTAAAAAAATGAGTATGCTTTTGATAAATGTGTTCTGAGAGTTTGATGCATAATTAAATTACAGACATTTTAATAACATTTTTATTTTCCTATACGTAGTGTTTAACAAAGAAATGTTCTTCCCAAAATTATTAATTTCATACAGCGCGCAGCGTAAGCGACATATGATTACTCATCAAACCCTGAGACCATTTTTATCAAAAGTATACTCACTTTATTACAGTAACTAAAAATGTTAAATTATGCGAGCGAGAGACAGCATGCTCGCCGTAATAACCACCTCAAGATTTTTGTAATGTGGTCTGCCATGCTTGTGCCTGAGGCAGCCTGCCTACCCTTACTCACTCACTTTATTCCCTAGGCAACGTATCAATAAAGCGCTCTTACCGCTGAGATCGATATTTAATGCCTATTTGAAGATGCTGTTCGCAACAAAACAGCAATTTGACAGCGCAATCAAAAGCGATCCCAGAGGTATGAGTGCTCTATCAATACAGCCCAGGTGGTGTGACCAGTCCAGGTATGAACATATTCCTTAAATTATAAATGCTGAGGCTTGTTACCCTACCATTGAAGTTTGGTCTTTTGAAATCGTTTTGAATAGGTCCGATGGTTCAGGTAGTTTCCCTGCCTCTCTCATATCATTTTACCATCCTATGCATGCAAGAGTGCATCGTTGGCTTAAGGAATTAGTTCCTAGTCTACCAACGGGGAAGTCGGAGATTCGATATCGGCCGCCGTATAAGGAAGATGTACTCTTCTATTCCTCTCTCTCTGAGAGAAGGCCTGTGCCCTACAGTGGGACGTATATAGGCTGCTTATGATGACTCTTCTATTTGATTTGCACAAGTGGTGTCGAGTCCGGGTGTCTGTGATCACTTTGTCACATGGTAACTTGCTTTAGATTGAGATCGTGTGATCCGAGGCTTGACCCACCCACCTTTTTGTGATCAAACAATCATATAAATACAAGTACAATTTTTTTTTATTTACCAAAAAGGTTACATACTGCTTTTTTGGGTTCCGTACCCAAAGAGTGAGGGACCTTATTACTATGACTCCGCTGTCCGTCCGTACGTCCGTCTGTCACCAGGCTGTATCTCATGAACCGTGATAGTTAGACAGTTGAAATTTTCATAGATGATGTATTTCTGATGCCGCTATAACAACATATTTATAGAAAAATAAATATTTAAGGTGGGCTCCCATACAACAAACGTGATTTTTTGCCGATTTTTGCTCGATATTAGTAACGGCAATAGGTAGACGCTTGAAATATTCAAATGTTGTATGGAACCCTACGTGCGCGAGTCTGACTTGAACTTGGCTGGTTTTTATTATGATTCCGTTTATGTCACGTTTTGTTTGTATTATGTTATTATTATTAATACGTTTATTGCACATAAGTAAAAAAATATAATGACTCTTTAGCAGAGTTAGATTATATATGGCGGTGATATGAAGATTTTTTTCATTTTCATTTGGGAATTTGACTAGATAGATTAAGCACTTTCAACATAAACATCAAAATTCTGTGAAGCAACAGTTGAAATAGAACGTTTCGTCGGATACGCAATGAGTACTTAGCGTGGTCTGTTTGCCATCGATACTCTACCAATATATCTCATAAGCTTGTTTCAACTTTAAAACAAACTTGCGAATAACCGCTTGAGAAACAAAATGGTATCTGGGTATGAAGAGGTACAGAAAATAGAATGTTGAAAATTATACCTACTTATAGAATTAGGTATAATTTAAATGGTCACCTATGTGTCATTTAAGAAGTACACACTTAACCCAAGCCGACTTGCACCACTTCTTAAATACATACATTACATAAACACATACCTGAGTCCTAGACGGTAGGCAGAGACCGGATAGTCATTGAAATCGAATTTTGTATGAAAGTGGCGAAATTCAAGGGAACTACCCTAATTCGAAAAATACACTATCGTGTTGATGATAGTAGTCTACTCATGCTTTTTACTGTGAAAATAAAATGCATAAATGTTTATCTACCACCAATCGGACGGTAATTATGGAGTTATAAAAGTTTAGTAAATCATATCGTGGACGTAAATAGCACCCTACACCCAGCAATTCCACCCCATTACAATTTGTTTAGGTAATGGAAACACTCAAACTTAACCCATAAATAGTTGTACATTTCGACGTAAATAATTCAGCACAAATCGGTCGATTTCCGATAGAAAATTTCGTTAAGGGACTCCGCGTAAATTATTTATACCACGTAGCTAACACAAATGATCCCCCCAGCTCTGAAAAATTTATTCGATCCGTATTAAACTTCTCCGCAAGGTCTCTTGAATAAACAAACGCTTATGCTGCCTCATTTCAAACTAGCGCTCCTAGACCCGGTTATAGAGAAAACTACTTTGAAACGAAACGATTGAGAGTCAAATTTGCGAAGTCTTTAAACTAGCTCCGTCAAAGGCATTGCCGATGTTTATAGAGAGATGGAAATTTTTGTATCGGGATGTACCTAGTATGCAAATTTTTATTTTCCAGTATCTTCTTACTTTTTTTAAATGATACCTAATGATAACATCTATATATAATACCCTTAAACGAGCAATTCTTGTTTATATTATATGTAATCTGAATCTCGGAAACGGCTCCAATGATTTTCATGAAATTAAGTATACAGAGGCTTTGATTTTTGGAAAACGTCGTTTTATCCGTGGTTTTAGGCAATGAAAAACTGCTATAATGTTATCAGAATACGAAGGCAAATTTCGCCACTGTCCACAAAGTTGTAATAGCACGGGTGAGAAATTGGGCGGTCCCGAAACCAGAAGACGCCGGTTCGAGCCTGTCTCTAGTCCTTTTTTTTTCTTTCTTTTTTTTCTTTTTTTCCCTTTTTATTCATCGTATTTAAATATAATTTCCAAAGTTATACATGAATAACCAAAAAACTAAATAGCGAGCAAAGCCCGGTCATCCAGGCAGGTACTTTAGCTTTGAATGATACCTAGTCTAAGATAATTTTTTTCCTAAGAACGTATAGTTTTTAGCGGTTACTTGTAGCGTTACCGAACCTGTCGACAATTAATTTAGTAACTTTAACCAGGTCTCTGCGATACAGACTTAAAGTCTAGTGCAGATACCGCAAGTATTGGAACTAATCAAATTTCTCCTTGGTAAATAAAAAAATCTTTATCTTTAGATAGATAGAATATTCTTTATTGTATGTACACCAGAAATTACATATGAGAATCTCTAATCTTTAATATTTAATCTTTATCTTTTATACATTGTACGTGCAATAAGTAAGTAAAGTTCCCTTTTAATGTTTTTTGTTTTTGGTGTGTACAATAAAGTGTTCTAATGTAATCTAATCTAATTTACAGTAAGAAGTAAGTAATAAAATGTTTACTGCACTCACGTTTTCTATAACAAGGCATACGAGATTTGTTCAGGCACTGATGCACATCACTAGAAAGTCAGATTGAATTAATTACCAGGGATCCTTAAACTAGACTTACTCCCGGTTTCTCGTACACTAACAAGCTGTTAATCTACTGTTAGCTGCTGTCAGTGTTTTTTTTTTGTATGCACTTTGGTCAATTGACAGCTGTTAACAGCTGTTAACACGCTGTTACGTGTTAGTGTACGAAAAACTGGGGGTTAGCCTATCATGAGGAACCGGTTAAATGATTGTAATTGAAATTACCTTTAAATAGTATTTTTTATAAGTGAGAATCAAGTTTATTACATTTTTAAATTAATGAGTAAATCAGTTATACCTATGTAAGGGACGCTCTCAGCAGTGATACCTAAACTTCTCAATTATATTTTCTCTATAACCAATTCAGGAAAGAGATTTGATTGCTTTGGAGATTTGCGGAAATCACCTGAGGGTGTTTCAATAGCCTTTTTATCCCAGCAAAATAGCTGTTTTACTCCCGCAGATATAATAACCCCCATGTTCGGAATCCTGGTTCCAGAGTCTGAACATTCGTCTTCCAAATCATTGACGTCTAAGTATAGGTTCACAAACACTACGATTTTAACATTTCTGGGTTGTTCCTGGGCAGGACAATCAGAAAGTGTCTCATTGCTCGTTCGTAAACGGGTTACAATGTTCGTAATTTCTCCCTTATAAATGTGCGACGGGAAAATTTATATGACATTTCATCCCTGCCCTCCGTAGCAGGACAGGAATGTTGTATGAATACCTGCCCTGCTAACGTTCTTTTGTTTTTTTAGCATCAAACATAAAAAACACAAACGTCAAATCTCAAAAAGGTTTTATATCAAATAATTAGAAAAAAGAGGTGGGATTTTTTTTTTACTCGATTTTCAATGAAAGGAGGCTGGCAACCTTTTTCTGCACTACGAAAAAAAAAACAAGCGCCGCAATCTGTTTTGTTTTGTTAAATTGATAATTTAGTACGCCTTTAATCATTCTAAATAATTTTATTTTCCTCGTAAGTGTAGTTTAAAGCACTATGTATCACTCGGGAGAAGGTTTATTTTTTTCTCGAGCTTCATTTAACATACTCTCGAACAGAAATAGATTGTTTTTTCCCTTCGATGTACAATGTACTTATTACCTAGTTAAGTTGCGCGGAAGAAGAAGAAGAAAAATAACACCACATTAATTGGAACCGTTAAAAAGAGCCATTCGGGTAGATAAAAAAACTTTTGTCAAGACGAAGGGAACTCGGCGGGAATATCATCAAGGTAATTGAGGTGAGGCGCACTCGCAAATGGCAACGATTAACTACGAAGCTATTTTGCCAAGTTTAAATTGCACACCCGAACTTTCACGAATCACGATTGTTCGCCGAGCGAATGGGACATTGGGGCGTGCATTGTGAACTCGGTGCCAACTTTTCTCCTGGCGCGGGCTATAATTCCTTCGCGGTAATTAAAATGCTAGAGATGAGTCTGATATTGTCTATGATTGGTTCTGGGTGGTAATTGGAGATGGGGCAGTAGAGGGAACTTCTTGAATCATTGTAGCTATTCGAAAATGTTCTTAGAAAAGTATACCTAACGCTTGGAACAATTAATATCTGCATCAACCGATTTAAAAAAAGTGTTTTACCTAGTAAGCGGAAGGTCAGTAATGGAAAAACTTGTGACTCAATCATAATACAATCAAAGGATTAGACGTACACATGAAAGAGAAAATGAAAAAAAAAAGTGACAGCAAGAAAATCAATCATTCATTTACCATTCGTTCATCATTCATTTTCATTCACCCAATTTTGCGGTATTGCTAACACTTCGGTGTATTTTCAGGCAGAACTTCCGCTGTATCAAGTTACTGTTGACGATAGCATACATACAGATACAGCCTTGGCAGCCGATTGTCTTTTGCATAGATAGTAGTGAAAAGTGGTTGACATTTCGAAACAAGAAGGTAATTAAATCTAAGGACACTTTGATTTTCTTTATTAATTCCTAATTTCTGTATACACTGTAGGCAGGGTGAAGAAATTTTTATTTTATAAAAGATTTTGACATTGGTATTAAATCAATTTTACTCAAATATTTGCGTGGTACAATATTCCTATTAGAATGTCAGATGTCAGATTAGCCTTTTAAATGGTAAGATTATGTACCTCATAACCACGTTGATTTTTATTGTATTGGTAAAGGTCGACTGTGAATGGTTGTAAGATCGAATTTCGCGGCAATAGTACAAATAGCAGTAGGTACAGTAGACAACACCTCAACCTTCACTTTATTCACTGTGTTCTACTTAGTTCTGTTAGGTTTCCAACTAAAATGTAAAGGTTGCCATCGTCTGTACAAATCAGAACCTGAGAACGTGTCATATTACGCTACCATTTCATGCAAAAAAATAACATAACATAACATAAGCTCACGCCTGCATCCCAGAGGGGTAGGCAGAGACCAGTGACTGCTACTTGCCACGATCCTTACACATCAATTTCACTTACACTTAAACATTCATTAGTCGTCGCATGCACGCACGCCGGTTTCGGGTACTTTTTATCTTCCCCTATTTGGTCGAAGTATGTCCGCCTGGGACGTCCCTTACCACCGACCTTTCCACCCATATTAGCTCGATATATTTGGTTCGTCAATCTTTCTTCCTTCATCCTTTCATGTGAAACGTTATTCTAAATTGTATTTGAATACCCACGCCCACGCCCGCCCACAACTCAAGCACACATTTTGCAGTTTAAGCAACAAAGTTTCACCTACATGAAACATACGAGGCGGGCCCAGTTTTGGATATGGGAATTATATACCTCGTTAGTCCATAAATTGAAACTTTTTGAACTAACACGTTCGTAAGCACTTAATACTAGCAGTATAGAGCCCTTATGGCTGGTTACATTTTTGTTCCACTTGCGGTGGAGACTATGGGGTTTGGGGGGCACATGCCAAGATTTTTGTTAGATTTTTGTTACTGGGGCTCCGATTGAGGGAACGTGAACTTGACTCCCGCTCAGGTGCGTTGCTTTGCCAAAGGATATCTTTGGCGGTGCAGCGTGGCAAAGGTCTGATACAAATGTCCCCAGCACGTTGGCAGCATTGCCACGCTGCCAGCGTGCTGGGGACATTTGGTTCAGATGTTTTCCAGGGTCGTTTGTTAGGTTAGGATAGGATTTTTTTTTAAATATTATTGTCCGTATTTGTTCTGCGATGTGGACGAAACTTTTGGTAGATATTGTATGGTACATTGTGTTTTTTTTATATGTGCATATTTTAAAATACAAACTAAATTAAAACTTCAGGAGGGTAGTTTTAACGTATCTTGCCGTTCTAAAATACCTGAAGGCTGCTGTAGTTATTGTAAAAAAATATCCTTTTTATAAATGTAGTAGGTATGATACTTTGCTAGATAATG
This sequence comes from Yponomeuta malinellus, assembly GCA_947308005.1. NCBI lineage: Eukaryota > Metazoa > Arthropoda > Insecta > Lepidoptera > Yponomeutidae > Yponomeuta > Yponomeuta malinellus. The sequence continues at coordinate 4,961,149 of OX370994.1, forward strand.
AAAGTGCAGGCTTTAAATACGTTTTCGGTTTCCCATTTTTTTGATGAAGAAATTTTGTTTAGAATATAATTATTTTTAGTATAAAATTTTTGCAATCCAAAACAACGTACTTATAGGATAACAAAATATGTCTTACATGCCGGCAATTTTATTATTTAGCCCAGCCCTAGACCACATTTATAGAAATGACACTATTTTTTTGGAATAATTAAAATTATGACAAGAAAATGAACCAGCCAAGTGTGAGTCGGACTCGCGTACGAAGGATTCCGTACAATTAACTATGCAACAAATTAATATTTCAAGCGTCTACCTGTTGCCGTTATTAATATCGAGCGAAAAACGGCAAAAAATCACGTTTTTTGTATGGAAGCTCTCCTTAAATATTTATTTTAATCTGTTTTTAGTATTTGTTGTTATACCGACAGCAGAAGTACAGCATCTGGGAAGACTTCAACTGTTTAAACATCACAGTTCATTAGATACAGCCTGGTGATAGACGGACAGACGGACGGGCGGACGGACAGTGGAGTTTTAGTAATATGGTCCCTTACCCCTTGGGTAAGGAACCCTAAAAACGAATACAATGTGCTACCGAAACGGACGTACGCCAGACGTAGCTACCGGTTCGAAAATTGGTTTGAATTTGGTGACTTTGATAATATTAATTAACAATTACGAAACTAAGCAATAGCTTATTCAGAGAAAATAAAGAGACTGTAGGTTAAATTCTTACTAAGTGAGTAGTGGTCAAGACCATCAATGCATCAGTTGTAGGTTTTAGAATAATTATGTAAACTCTGTTAAGTAAGCAACATATTTAAAAAGACTAAGTTTTTTGTCCATTTTCTCTCCAAAATGATTTAGATTTTGAAATGGACACCTAGTTTTACTTGAACCGTTCTTTAACTGACAGTTTATATGCTATTTTGAATAGAAAGCATTTTGATTTGATTGATTTGATTCAAGTGACATAAAATCCGTTTATTTCTATCAAGAAAATATTATCGTTTATCTTATTTACAGGTTCTGGGCGATATAATTAATAACTACTGAAACCTTTCATTTATTAACTTAGCATCAAATTAATACTGTTTAAGACTGCTCAAAAAACCGCGTTCACTAGGTCCCCTGCATTAAGGATTTAAACGGACCAGTTGTACATTTTAGTTGCAAACTCGCCCGTAACGTAAGTGAGTAGAGTGCATGGCTGTAAACTTTGAAGTGCTGTCGACTATCGACTGATGATATTTCAGTTCATTCACCCTCTCTCATACGAGGTTGGGGGTAGCCCGGTAACTTTGTGCCTGGACATTCAATAAACGGAATGAAAATTGTTTACGTTGAAATGAATTTCTGATTTCTAGTGTGTTCAGCCCTTAAAGGGATCAGCGTGAAGTTGAAAGGTACCTGCGCGAAAGAAAAGTGCCAAACAAAATGGAACAAGAATGTTTAGGAGACCAAGTCCAGTAACGGGCTGCAGTGCTTCCAGGAAGCAAGGGAACATTTTGACCTCTCTAACACGCATAAGAATTCATAAGAAATCATGTGGAAAATGCAACAAAAACAAAACTGTGAATTTCACTGCTAAGGAAAAACAATAATTGCGGCGTACGTGCATGGAAAGATTAATGAATGTTGATGAAGCGAAAGGGGTTTGTCAGGATTGTGGCAATGGCAAACCCTGGTTTCTGGTTTCTACCTTTCATTTATTTTCCAATCATCACCCATGAGCTGTACCCCTCTGGTATACAGGCGTGAGTTTTGTAATGTAATGTAGAGAAATACAGTTAAAAAACATGCACTGTAGCAAAGCTAGTTTTAATGCCAACTGTGGTTTAGTCTGTGAAGGAAAACATCGTGAAGAAATCTGAGTGTGTGAGCTATTCACATACCTTATTACGTATATGTATGTCTATTAATATTCGTATTTGCACCGACTACCCGTGTCCATTTCTCTTTCGGCAAATTCTCCGATATGAGGTTGCCTGGAAGAAATTGCTATTAGCAATAGGGCCGCCCATTGTATCTTTTCTTTTGTCATTGCTGTTCTGTAACATTTTTTGTGGTATACAATAAAGAATATTCTTATCTTATCTTGAAATCGCCAATCTGCGGTGGGCACGCGTGGTGATTAAGCCCATACTCTCTCCCTGAAAGAAGGCCTGTGCCCTACAGTGGGACGTATATAGTCTGCTTATGTATGTGGTTCAGTCGACGACTTTTACAGCTAATACACGTTGACTCTTCTAGCGTACATCACAACTGAGGCAATCGAGCAAGGAAATCGTTCTTTCTCAACACCGTTGATAAGCTAAAACCGTCGCCACCGCTATTTCATGGGGCTAAACTTAGGTACCAGCTGCGGCGTGAGCGTCCAGAAATTCCTGCAAATTTATTATTTAAATTAGCAAAACCACACAAAGCGACCTATTTAAACACGGTTTAAGCCAAGGTCAGACTTTGCGCTATAAAACACATCCCTTAGAAAACAGCGGACGGGCCGTGTTTGTTCAATTTTACAAGGCGGCGTGTTCCTCGATCGACCGATTTAGAAGAAAAAGAAAGCCTTTTTTTCTGTCTCCCTTTGAAAACAAAAAAATATTTTTCTTCTAATTCTCTCATCCAATTCTACCTGTCACACCACGAATTCACAAGAAAGTGAAAACAGCACATTATACCATAGTATAGCCCATCACGATGACACCCTGACCGAAGTGCAATAAGGCGTAGACAGCTGTCAAAATCGCTGAAGAAATACTGATTAAGAGAGTTCACTAACGCAATAAGTGAAAATAAAACATATTAAGTCAGATTTGAATCTGTATAATTTTTTAACTAACTGAAAAAACACTTCCGCAGTCCTTTTCTAATCATCACCCATGAGCTGTATTCCAGTCATTCAAATTACTTGCTCTTAATAGCTAAATTATTTCAAATCATCACGAGATACGTTTCAAATTCTGTTCTCATTGTGTATATATAGGTAGAGTAATTAACAATCTATCTAGTATCAAAATAAAACTTCTGTAAAAATAGCAGTTTTAATAACGTTGCTATTGTTATTGATATCTTCAACTTCGGTGCAATATTTTTAATTCTAGACGCCACACTGAAATATTTCAACTAGTTTCGCCGAACCAAGTGTAGTGAGATGACACCACACCCACAAATTTATAGCCATATAAGTATGTAATACCCTCTCTTCTTTGCCCAAAACAATACGCAACGTTTTACACCAAGACACCTATACAATATCACCTCTAAAGTCTGGCCTTCAAAAGTATACAAGACCTCGGATGAAAAGTTTGGGTGAGTGCCGAACGCACCTCCAGGCACCCTTTACGGCGGACAGGGTAAACACACCGACTAATTACACACCGCCCCCTGGTCCTGCGCCGCGCTAACCGACCCCAGTCGTGCCTGGAGCCAAGAACTTGAGACGCGGACGTTAGGCTTGGGTGAACTATATCGACAGGTTTAAAATATTTCGATGTTAAAAGTCGATATGTTTGATTTCATCATGCCAAAAAAAATATTTAAAAAAATCTAGGATTAGGGAT